>CM060967.1:100458875-101108875 GCA_030765045.1 Tenodera sinensis | reverse complement strand
TCTGCGAAACAGGATGCAAGTTAAATTAAGAATGCGATAATAACCGCCTTGCCTCGTTCTGATTGTTGTCCGTTTATATCAAAGCAGGTGCCGCTCGACAATGTTGACCTCCAGTGTCACGTTTCTCAAAGCGCTTTGGGTATTTACAAGGACTGGAGAAATTGATTGTTACCATCGTCGCGGTAGTCGGCATCTTGTAATATAATAGCTGCGAGGAAACAAAGTGAGCCGCTGGACAACCATAAATATAGCCAGGCGAAAATACTGCAGTTAGTTACTTGCAAGTCTTAGTAAAATGGCACCAGTTGCGTTCTGGCTATCCTGCAAGTTGAATTCTTGGGTGAAATTAGATAGCGCCTTTACAACCGACGGAAAAGTAATAGTCTGTCAAGCTTGCGGCAAAAGAATTGGCTGTTCCATGAAATCTCAATTGGAACAACATATAAAAAGTGCCTTCACATACGCAACAAACACCTACATTCTTCTAGAAAGCAAGTTCTGTTGACACAAATACAACAGGAACCATCCGGAAATAATTTTTTTAAACACCTGTGCAGTCAACGGTTGCAGCTAATATTCCGTGGCATAAACTTCAAATTTCTCATTTTCGCCCCTTTCTAGAAAAATATTGCAAGAAAGTTATTGCTGACGAATCTACTCTGAGGAAAAAGTATCTTCATATGTGTTATGGAGAAGCAGTTGCTCATATACGGAATGAAATAATTGGAGTCTCCTGTATTTGGTTTGCCTTCGATGAAACTACAGATGACATGGGTCGGTACATAACAAACTAGATTCCAAAAGTTCAGCAAAACCATTTCTAATCTGTTGCAATGTGTTAGAATAAACAAATCATTCTGCAATTGGAAGATTCATAAATGATGGGATGAAGATTCTGTGGCCAAGAGGGTGTGCGTGAGGAAAAGGTTTCAATTGTGTATTCAGATGCCGCAGCGTACTACATGATTAAAGCTGCTACTGCCCTTAAGGTTTTCTACCCAAATTTACTTGCTTAGCCCATGCATTGCAACGTGTTGCTGAAGTAGTAAAAGGTAATTTTCCCTGTGTGAATAAGTTTATATCAGCAACAAAAAAGGTCTTCATGAAAGCACCACACAGAATCCAGTGCTACAATAAAAATCATCTCCAACTTGTCCCTTTGCCTCTTGAGCCAGTACTTACAAGATAGAAGCTGTGAACTTGTGTTGTCAACATTTTGAAGGAGTCCAGTCAGTGGTGAACAGAACTAGCTGTTTCCATACGTGAATCTCAGGACACCTAAGGTGGAAGCTCCTGTGCTTACATCAAAAGTAACTTCGGCTGGTTCCCTAGAACCATCAAGACATCAGGTTCCCTTCTTCACGACTCTATGGATTTAATGGAGCGTGCATCACAGGAGCTTAGTGTAGTTGTAGTTGATTTACCAAAACATTTCTCTGAAAATGAGATTCCTATGCTAAAATATGCTCCTGTTACTTCGTGTGACGTGGAGAGAAGCTTCTCTGCTTACAAGAACATTTTATCCGATAGGAGACAAACAATGAACTCTGAAAATATAGAAAACTATATGGTTATGCACTGTACGTTGAAAGAAGCAAAAGTCTCAAAATTAAAATGCCTGTTTGTTCATTGTACGTCAAGAGAAAGAAAACTGAAAATACGTCCTCATTAAAAAGTTTAATTATTTTGAATTGATTGTTTCACTCATTGATAAATTGGTTCAGTATCTCAACATTGCTTTACCGTCTAAAATTTAAGTAAAATAATTATGTGAAATGAGTAATTTTAATAAGTATAATCCAAAACACATTTTTTATTTTTTAATTACCTGCTTGAAAATAAATTTTAGGTAAATTCTGCATGAAAAAAACATTTTCCCTATAATTAATTCTATATTTAGTAAATTTTAGCTCATTGTGATTAATTTACGTACTTACAGACCCATCAAATTACAAAATTCTGGGTAATTTGGAGTCTGCATTTAGATTAGACGTAGTGATCTTAGCATTTAGATTATTACATAATTTTACATTTTTGTTGATATTACATATTTCATTACATATTTTGGTGTTTTTTTTACATAAATATGTACATATTTCGCAACTTGATATTACATAAAAATCCGGACCCTAGTAATAAGCTAACTACAAAATTCTATGACTACAGTCAACTGTGTCGCACGGCGCTGAGCGTTTCATAATTGTTCTATGCCAACGCGACAATATCCTCAGCATTAAAGTACTTGCACACTTGCTTTTACCTTCAAACGTATATACAATTTATTTCTGTACCTTGTAAAGTGACGGTGTACCAAGATAGAAGGCATCTCTCACATTGTAATGTTGATACAAGAGAGAGAACAGGCACAGATCGATTGCCCACAATGAAAAGCAAGACAATGTTTAACTAGATGCTGAATGGTGTGGTTATCCCATTTCCAATTCCTCTTCTCGCTTGTCCTAAGAGCACTCCTGATGAATCACACAGCCATACAATTCCTCTTAAATAGTGATCTCAAATGCAGATTGACTCATTCAAAATTTTGAAGTCTTCTTGTTTATTATTTTCCTTTATATGCCAAATACCCAAACATTTCTGTATAGTGTACACCACAAATTACAAATATGTTGTTGTTTCAGATTTGCCACTCCAGAACCTCTTGTACAAGAGACGCCCAAGGAGCAAAACATGAAGCTTTGAACGACGGACTAACTTATGCAGCTTCTACAGGGAACCTGTCCTTTGCAAGGGAGTACCTAGAATGTGGCGCGGATCCAAACACCACCATTCATTCTGCGGTTCAACATGGACATGCAAAGATGGTGCAGTTGCTCCTGAACAAAGGCGCTGATAAAGATTTAGTCAGGAAGAAAGACAAGTGCACACCTTTTCACGTAGCAGTACAACACGGACACCTGGAGTTGGTTCGTCTGCTGCTGCGTGAAGGTGCTACTACGGATGTGAGAACAAGTGACGGATGTACACCACTGTATCAGGCTTCATGGTTTGGTAATGAACAGATTGCTCGGTTATTGGTCGACAGTGGAGCCACCCCAAACCTGAAGTGTGACAATAACTCGGCACCGTTGCACATAGCCGTCCAAAAGAACTTTACTGGTCTCACAAGAATCCTTCTAGAACACGGTGCTGATGTAAACGTCAGAGGAGTCGATAACTGCCCCGCGCTAAACTCAGCTGCCAAGATTGACCATGAAGAGATGATACAACTCTTGATGAAGTACAATGCTAGCACTGAGCTAAAATGTAACGACGGTTATGCGCCACTACACATTGCTTCTTATAAGAACCATTACAAGGCTGCAAGAGCCCTGCTAGAACATGGTGCTGATGTGAATTTAAGAAAAAGTTATACCTGTACAGCGCTACAGTTAGCTGCCTACAATGATCAAGAAGAGATGATACAACTCTTGATGAAGTACAATGCTAGCACTGAGCCAAAAAGTAACGGTTATACGCCACCACACATTGCTTCTTATAAGAAACATGTCAAGGCTGCAAGAGCCCTGCTTGTACATGGTGCTGATGTGAATTTAAGAAGAAGTGATAACTGCCCCGCGCTATACTCAGCTGCCTACAATGGCCACGAAGAGATGTCAGATCTCTTGATGAAGTACAAGCTAAAATGTAACGGTTGGGCGAAATGACGACCTGCTCGAATCAAAACATAACTGTGCCCTCTCGTCTCTAGGGAGCCCTAGGGACGGATTTAGACCAAATTTGTTCAAATCGGAGCATGTCGAAAATTTCAATGAAATTTCTTCTAAGCGGCGAATTATCGCGAAACAACGACCTGCTTGAATCAAACCACAACTGTGCCCAGGCGTCTCTAGGGATCCCCAGGGACCGATTTATACAAAATTTGTTCAAATCGAAGAATGTCTGAAATTTCAGTGAAATTGCTTCTAACCGGCGAATTATCGCGAAACAACGACCTGCTGGAATCAAACCACAAGCGTGCCCTGTCTCTAGGGAGCACCAGGGAAGGATTTGGACCGAATTTGTTCAAATCCGAGAAAGTGGAAAATTGCAATGAGATTTCTTCTAAGCAGCGAATTATCGCGAAACAACGACAAGCTCATAACCAACCATAACTATATACAGGCGTGTCTAGGGACTCTTAGGGACCGATTTATACCAAATTTGTTCAAATCGGAGAATGTCGAAAACGTCAATGAAATTGGTTCTAAGCAGCGAATTATTGCGAAACAACGACCTGCTCGACTACAACCAATAATGTGCCCTGGCGTCTCTAGGGACCCCCAGGGACCGATTTATACCAAATTTCTTCATATCGGAGAATATCGAAAATGTCAATGAAATTGCTTATAAGCAGCGAATTATCGCGAAACAACGACCTGCTCGAATACAACCACAACTGTGCCTAGGCGTGTCTAGAGACCCCCAGGGTCTGATTTATACGACATCGTTCAAATCGGAGAAAGTGGAAAATGGCAATGACATTTCTTCTAAGCAGCGAATTATCGCGAAACAACGACCAGCTCATATCCAACCACAACTGTGCACAGGCGTCTCTAGGGAGCCCCAGGGACCGATTTATGCCAAATTTGTTCAAATCGGAGAATGTCGAGTGAGCGAGTGAGTAGTGGGGTTTACGGGCCCGTCGACAACTAGGTCATTAGGGCCCGAAGTCCAATGTAAAAGCAATCAAAGATAAAACCTCACCCCCTTTAAAGCTAAAAAGTGAAAGTTAAAATACCTAAAAATGAACGTTAAAACCACTAAAAAGAGAGCTAAAACAGGTAAAAAAGGAAAATTAAAAACCAATAAAACCATATTACGAAAACCCTAAACTACTTATACTGTTGAAAAAGCGTAAAAACACGAGTAAAACATCCTAAAAGTATATTTCCGCCAAGATAAAAGAAACCTTACACTTGCTTACCAAAATCGATATGCGCAACAAACCGCAGTACTGTATTTACAGCTGCTGGGTCGCTGCCTAACACGGTGCACAGTGTAAGACCCAGGCCAAAGGACTGGCGCTCACGAGCATACCGCGGACAATCAGTAAGGACATGTGCAACGGAGAGTGGGACATTGCACGTCGCACAGACAGACTCCGGATCACCGCGCAAAAGGTGTGCATGCGTGGCTCGGGTGTGGCCTATCCTCAGGCGGGTTAAAATCACCTCCTCACGCCTGGAATCCCTGCAAGATGTTTGCCAGGGTTGTACAGTGTCCTTGATTGTCCGTAACTGAGTGCCAGATAACGCTTCCCAAGATTGTTGCCACAGAGTAAATAGATGGCGACGAAAGTACTTCTGCACATCTATATAGGGTAGCGTACGGGTGGAATATTCCGGAAGGCGACATGCAGACTTCGCAGCCGCATCCACCGCCTCGTTGCCCGGAATACCCACATGACCTGGGATCCACGTAAAAACGAACTGGTATCCGCGAGATAACAACTGAGATAAAAGTGCCTGTATTTTAATAATTAATACCGAGTTGCCAACAAATTGTTGCAGCGCCTGAAGGGCGCTCAGCGAGTCGCAACACACAATTAAATGTTCAGGGACTGAACGGGAGATAAAAAGTAAGAAGCTTCAAGTCATTAAAAAGTAAGAAATAAAAGATGGCAAACAGCTCGGCGGTAAAAACTGAACTGGCGTCTGGAAGGCGGTATGTGTGAACCTCACCGTTGTATATAAATGCGGAACCCGTCGTACTACCCAACTGGGAGCCATCGGTGAATACCGGAGTATAAGTCCGGTGTCGGCCCAGAACTGCGGTGAAGAGTTGACGGAACACCGAAGGAGGGGTAGCGGTCTTTGCACAGCCCGACAGCTCCAGGTCAAAGCGTGCACGCTGGAGTTGCCAGGGAGGACAGTGGCCAAGTGAATGCCGCTCTACAACTGGCAGTCGGAGGGCATTTGCGACAAGCAGTTCTCGAAACCTGATGCCACTTGGACGGGAGATTGTTTTATTCCGCATATAACGGTGCGCGAGGTCTGGACGCAATACATGTGGAAACGAAGGATGACCTGGATGAGCGGCCAACCTTGCCACGTAAGAACAAAGTAACAACGAGCGTCGAACAGACAGTGGAGGTTCGCCAGAATCAGCATACAGACAATCCACTCTACTTGTGCGGAAAGCCCCAGTAGCGAGACGGATACCAGTGTGATGAATTGTGTCTAAAAGGCGGAGTTTAGAGACTGATGCAGAGCCATAGATAAAACAGCCGTAGTCTAATTTGGACCGGACCAGTGAGCGATACAACCTCAACATTACCGTGCGATCGCCTCCCCAAGATGCCCCAGATAGGACCCTGAGTACCCGAAGCGAACGACCGCAGGAAGCCCGAAGGTGACGTATATGGTGCTCCCATGTGAGTTTGCTGTCGAGGTGTAAGCCCAAGAACTTCAGGTGCGGAACAAATGGAAGACGTGTGCCACGCAAATGGAGATCAGGAGCGGGGTGTACACCACGGAGTCGGTGAAAGTGGAGACACTGTGTTTTCGTAGGAGAAAACCGAAAGCCGGTGCGAGACGCCCACTCGGCGATGGATGTTATGGTCATCTGCAGTGGACGCTCTATGTGCTCCAAACTATAAGAGCGATAGTATATCGCAAAGTCGTCAACATACAGCGACATCGGGATTCCGCTACGAACAGCGCTGGTGATGCAATAAATGGCAACGGCGAAAAGCGTAACGCTGAGAATCGACCCCTGGGGTACGCCATTCTCCTGAACCTTCTCTTGGGAGAGCGTGTTACCTATGCGGACACGAAAGCGGCGAATTAGTAAAAAGTTAAAAATAAAAAACGACAAGTTACCGCGAAAACCATAACCGTGCAAAGCACGCAGGATGCCGTAGCGCCATGTAGTGTCGTAGGCCTTCTCCAGATCAAAGAAGACACCCACGACATGCTGCTTCAAGAGAAATGCATTCTGTATGTAGGCCTCCATGCTTGTCAGATTGTCCACACTGGAGCGATGGCGACGAAAACCGCACTGGACATTACTCAGCAGGTTATTCGTCTCTAGCCACCACACTAAACGAGTGTTGATCATACGTTCGAGGGTCTTGCAAACGACACTCGTTAGGCAAATAGGGCTGTAGCCAGAGGCAAGTACCCGGTCTTTCCCGGGCCGAGGTACAGGGATGACGATACCCTCGCGCCAGGAAGACGGGTAAACCCGCTGGAGCCAGATTCGGTTATAGATGCTCAGCAGGAAGGAAAGAGCCTGAGGTGGAAGATGAAGCAACATTTGTCGGTGGATGTCATCAGGACCGGGAGAAGAATCGTGCGCGAGAGACAAGGAGTGCATCAGCTCTGCTATGCTAAAAGGCGTGTTGTATGGCTCACTACCGACGCTGTTAAAATTAAGAGCTATCCGCTCCGCAGATTCCTTGATAGCTAAAAACGACCTATCGTAACATTGGGTTTGGCTGGTAGCCGAGAAGAAATCGGCAAGGGCATCGGCGATAGCCTGCTCGCTAGTGTAATAAGAGCCCTGTACGACAAGGCCGGGAATAATCGTCCGGCGACACTTGCCGTACATACGCCGAACCGCAGTCCACACCCTTTGTGTTGAAGTGCGTCGAGAGATGGAAGAGACGTAAGTTACCCAGGATGTGCGTTTTGCACTGCGAAGTACAAAACGCGCCCGGGCACGCACTCGCTTAAAGGCAATAAAGTTCTCTTCCGTAGGATGTGCACTGAAAACTCGCAAGGCCCGTTTGCGGGCTTTAACAGCCAAACGACATTCCTTGGACCACCAAGGCACAGGAAGATGACGAGGTGTAGTAGAACCGCGACGAATGCTGGAATTCGCTGCAAGCAGGACAGAACATGTAAAATACTCCACCATGTTGTCGATGGTGGTAAAACCATCGTCCGTAAGGTGAATGAGGGAACGAGATTTCCCCCAGTCAGCCTTGGAAATAATCCAGTGAGGGTATCGTGTTGGAATAGGATGGAAACCAGATATGTGAATGTTAATGGGAAAATGATCACTGCCAAAGAGTTCGGAGAGTACCGACCAATCAATGAGTGGTACCAATGACGGGCTACAGAAGCTAACGTCTAAGGCGGAGTACGTACCATAGGCAGATGATAAAAAGGTAGGGGCACCAGTGTTCAACAAAAGGAGGCCGGACATATCGCAAACGTCTCCCACAAGGCATCCGCGAGCATCGTCAGTGTCGGAGCCCCATGAAGAGTGTTTGGCATTCAGATCACCAAGGAAGATAAAGGGTGGCGGAATCTGAGCCAAAAGAGCTCGAAGGTCGTTCTCGTGTACAACACTGACCGGTGGCAGATAGACATTGCAAATTGACACACTTAAGCCCTGCAACTGGACACGCACAGCCACAGCTTGCAGCGGCGTGTTTAGCGGGATGCTTGTGGCAGAGATGGTATGCGCCACCAAAGTAGCAACTCCACCGCTTGCTCGTCGATCAGCTGCAGAGTCGTGCCTAAAAGCCGAAAAACCACGAAGATGTAATGCGTGATTAGGGTGCAAATGTGTTTCTTGTAGGCAGACGATTGATGGAGAGCGTTGCGCAACGAGATGCTGTATGTCCGGAACACGTGCCCGGAACCCTTTAACATTCCACTGGATTATTTCCATGGTAAAGAAGAATTAGTGATTCGTCTTCATCTTTTTCTTTTTCATCTTTACCTTAACCGACTTTGGACGGGGTAGGTTAATTTCGTCATCCCCTAGTGACTCCTCGGATGTACGGGAGTCTGAAGATCCCCTGCGGCTCGCGGAACGGGAGCGGGAGCGGGACTTCATTGATGACGTGTGGCTGCTGGCGCGAACATCAGGCCTAGAGAAATGGCTATCAACAGGCTGGCTACGACTTGTGGTCGCCTTGTGAGCTGGTGTCTGCACGGCTGTAGATGTGGTAGCTTTTGCAGGTGTGGCACGAGACAGTGGAACAATACTCGCTGGTAGGTCTGTCTGTGTGGAAGCATCTGATACAGGGACATGCTGTATTGCTACGGTGTTGACAGGAGCGCGTCGGGCAGCCAAGGCATAACCTGTGGTGGTCGCAGGTTGGTGCTGCTCAAAGCGACGACGCGCCTCTGGAAATGTAAGATGTTCTTTCACGCGTAGCTCCTGTATACATTTTTCATCCAGAAACTTCGCACACTGACGCGAGCTAGATGGATGACCGGCTCCACAGTTAACACAATGAGGGTCACGGGTGCAAGCCGTACCCTCATGAGGTGATAGGCCACAACGCTCACAAACGGCAGGATGGTTGCACGCGGTCTTAGTATGTCCGAACTTCTGACACTGAAAACAGCGCATAGGGTTCGGGACATATTGACGTACGGCGGCACGCTCGTACCCGCAGAAGATGTATTCTGGCAACTGTGTGCCCTTAAAAGTGAGGAAAACCGTACGTAAATCAATCACTTTACCATCCTGCTTTCAAGTCAGACGGTACGCTTGACACACACGCTGGTCGGAGAGGCAAGTAACAATCTCCTCGTTTGACAGACCGTCCAGACTGGATGTGGTGACAACTCCTCTGCATGAGTTTAGAGATTTATGTGGGGCTACCCGGATGGGGTAGGAGCCCAACACAGTGGCTTTCAACAATTTCTGGCACTGGTCTGCGGTGGTCACTTCTACCAAAGCGTACCGTCTCGTACTCGGGTGGCGTTTTTAACAAGGCCACAGATCCTGTCCAGTTCTTTTTTTTTTATGTAAAAGGGGCTCAGATCCTTCATCGTTTTCCTTTCACTGGCCAAGGTCATGACTAGAAAACTGTCGAAATGGGAGGGTTTGCGCGGATGCATGTTGAAATCGGACCCCCATCCGGAACCGTCGGCGTCAGCCTGCCATCCGGGGGTCAAAGAAAAGAAAGACACCAAAATCTCCACGGTCTGTGCCGCCATGGAGACCCCTCCATGACTGATCTCAAAGCGTACTTCAGAGGGGCTACCCTCCGATCTCCACTGCTTGTCCGCATGGGTAAACCGTTCACCACGTGACACCCCGGTTTAATGCCCCCACCACAGGAATAACCGCCTGTGGCTCCCCGCTTTAGCACACACTGCCTCAACGGAGTCAGCGTGGATTCAGGGGACTTCGGGTTGATTACACCGGGGCTCCGTCAGCGGTAACACGTCCGAATACTAACCCGACGGCACGCGGCCGTCGGGAGATTAACACCAGTCGTGCCCTCAAGGAGCTACGTGGGTGTACTTGACGTGTGGACGGGCTCCGCACCTAAGGCTACACATGGGGGCAGTGTGAAGGGTCCGCCTAACCTTCGCGCCTGAGACCTCCGAAGAGCACACAAGTCGGGGGCCGCGCCGAAAACCGTGGGACAGGACCACGGAGATAGGAAGGATCCCTGCTGGTGAGACAGGAGTTATAAATCTAGGAACTTACAAACTAATAATCAGAATAAGCCTAGAAGAGGAAGAGGGTGATATAAAAGGCAACATAAAACGTCGCACGTGGCACAGTTAATGAAGGTGGAGGGGGTGAAATGATTGTGAGTGGCTGGGGGCACCGGGTGCGCCATACCCGGACCTACCGTAGTAGGTTCCCCTGGGGGAGTTTGATTTCGGAGTCCTCTTCTCCTAGATGAGTCGTCGACCAAGACTACCGAGCCTCATCTACCCGTTTGGAATGTTCTTAGCTTCCCCTCACCTCTTGCCTACCAGTGGTCACAAAGACACTCTTAGCAGGCCGTCTGGATCGGGTACTGAGCCCCTCCGCCACGGCAAGGCGACACTCCTTCGGAGGGGCGCAGAATGTCGAAAATGTCAATGAAATTGCTTCTAAGCAGCGAATTATCGGGAAACAGCGACCTGCTCGAAACCAACCACAATTCTGCCGAGGCGTCTCCAGGGAGCCCCAGGGACGGATTTAGAGCGAATGTGTTCAAATCGGAGGATGTCGAAAATTTCAATGAAATTTCTTCTAAGCAGCGAATAATCGGGAAACAACGGCCTGCTCGAATCAAACCATAACTGTGCCCTGTCTATAGGGAGCCCCAGGGACAGATTTAGACCAAACTTGTTCAAATCGGAGAAAGTGGAAAATTGCAATGACATTTCTTCTAAGCAGCGAATTATCGCGAAAGAACGACCAGCTCATATCCAACCACAACTGTGCACAGGCGTATCTAGGGACCCCCAGGGACCGATTTATACCAAATTTGTTCAAATCGGAGAATGTCGAAAATTTCAATGTAATTGCTTCTATACAGCGAATTATCGCGAAACAACGACCTGCTCGAATGAACCCACAACTGTGGCCTAGCTTCACCATGGACGGATTTAGACCTAATTTGTTCAAATCGGAGAAAGTGGAAAATTGCAATGAAATTTCTTTTAGGCAGCGAATTATCGCGAAACAACGACCAGCTCATATCCAGCCACAACTCTGGCGAGGCGTCTCTAGGGAGCCCCAGGGACGGATTTAGAGCAAATGTGTTCAAATGGGTTAATGTCGAAAATTTCAATGAAATTTCTTCTAAGCAGCGAATAATCGTGAAAGAACGATCTCCTCCCATCCAACCACAACTGTGCGCAGGCGTGTCAAGGGATCCCCGGGGACCGATTTATACAAAATTTGTTGAAATCGGAGAATGTAAAGTTTCAGGGAAATTGCTTCTAATCGGCGAACTATCGCGAAACAACGATCTCCTCCCATCCAACCACAACTGTGCGCAGGCGTCTCTGGGGACCCCCAGGGACGGATTTATACCAAATTTGTTCAAATCGGAGGATTATCGAAATTTTCAATGAAATTGCTTCTAAGCAGCGAATTATCGCGAAACGACCTGCTCGAATCAAACCACAACAGTGCCCTGTCTCTAGGGATTCCCTGGGACGGATTTAGAGCAAACGTGTTCAAATGGGAGAATGTCGAAAATTTCAATGAAATTTCTTTTAAGCAGCGAATTATCGGGAAACGACGACCTGCTCGAATCTAACCAAAACGCTGCCGAGGCGTCTCTAGGGACCCCCAGGGTGCGATTTATACCAAATTTGTTCAAATCGGAGGATGTCGAAAATTTCAATGAAATTTTTCTAAGCAGCGAATATTTGCGAAACAACGATCTCCTCCAATCCAATCACAACTGTTTCCACGCGTGTCTAGCAATCCCCAGGGACCGATTTATACAAAACTTGTTGAAATCCGAGAACGTCTAAAATTTCAGTGACATTGCTTCTAAGCGGCGAATTATCGCGAAACAAGGACCTGCTCGAATGAAAACACAACTGTGCCCCGGCGTCTGTAGGGAGCCCTAGGGACGGATTTAGACCAAATTTGTTCAAATCGGAGAATGTTGAAAATTCCGGTGAAATTTCTTCTAAGCAGCGAGTTATAGCGAACCGACGACCTGCTCGAATCAAACCACAACTGTGCCCAGGCGTCTCTAGGGACCTCCATGGCCGGATTTATAACTAATTTGTTCAAATCGGAGAATATCGAAAATTTCAATGATATTTCTTCTAAGCAGCGAATTATCGCCAAACGACTACCTGCTCGAGTCAAACCACAACTCCGCCCTGTCTCTAGGGAGTCCCAGGGACGGATTTAGAGCAAACGTGTTCAAATGGGAGAATGTCGAAAATTTCAATGAAATTTCTTCCAAGGAGCGAATAATCGTGAAACAACGATCTCCTCCCATCCAACCACAACTGTGCTCAGGCGTGTCAAGGGATCCCCGGGGACCGATTTATACAAAATTTGTTGAAATCGGAGAATGTAAAGTTTCAGGGAAATTGCTTCTAATCGGCGAACTATCGCGAAACAACGACCTGCTCCAATCCAACCACAACTGTGCCCTGGCGTCTCTAGGGACCCCCTGGGACGAATTTATACGAAAGTTGTTCAAATCGGAGGATGTCGAAATTTTCAAGGAAATTGCTTCTAAGCAGCGAATTATCGCGAAACGACGACCTTCTCGAATCCAACCACAACTGTGCCCAGGCGTCACTAGGGACCCCCAGGGACGAATTTATACCAAATTTGTTCAAATCGGAGGATGTCGAAATTTTCAATGAAATTGCTTCTAAGCAGCGAATTATCGCGAAACGACGACCTGCTCGAATCAAACCACAACTGTGCCCTGTCTCTAGGGATTCCCAGGGACGGATTTAGAGCAAACGTGTTCAGATGGGAGAATGTCGAAAATTTCAATGAAATTTCTTTTAAGCAGCGAATTATCGGGAAACGACGACCTGCTCGAATCCAACCACAACTCTACCGAGGCGTCTCTAGGGACCACCAGGGACCGATTTATACCAAATTGTTCAAATTTGTTCAAACAGGGGGATGTCGAAAATTTCAGTGTAATTGGTTCTAAGCAGCGGATTTTCGCGAAACAACGACCTGCTCGAATCCAACCACAACTGCGCCCAGGCGTGTCTGGGGATCCACAAGGCCCGATTTATACAAAAATTTGTTGAAATCGGTGAATTTCTAAAATGCCAGTGAAATTGCTTCTAAGCGGCGAATTATCGCGAAATAACGACCTGCTCGAATCCAACCACAACTGCGCCCAGGCGTCTCTAGGGAACCCTAGGGACCGATTTATACAAAATTTGTTCAAATCGGATAATGTCGAAAGCTTCAATGAAATTGGTTTTAGGCGGCGAATTATTGCGAAACAACGACATGCTCGAATTCAACCACAATTGTGCCCAGGCGTGTCTAGGGATCCCCAGGGACCTATTTATACCAAATTTGTTCAAATCCGAGAAGGTCGAAAACTTCAATGAAGTTGCTTTTAGGCAGCGAATTATAGCGAAACAACGACCTGCTCGAATCCAACCATAACTGTTCCCTGGCGTCTCTAGGGACCCCCAGGGACGAATTTATACCAAATTTGTTCAAATCGGAGAATGTGGAAAATTTCAATCAGATAGCTACTAAGCAGCGAATTTACGGGAAACAACGTCCTGCTCGACTACAACCAATAATGCGCCCGGGCGTCCCTAGGGTCCCTCGGACCGATTTATACCAAATTCTTCAAATCGGAGAATGAATGAAAATTTCAAGGATATTTCTTCTAAGCAGCGAATTATCGTGAAACAACGACCTGCCCGAATCCAACCACAACTGTGCCCAGGCGTGTCTAGGGATCCCTAGGTACCGATTTACACAAAATTTTTTTTAGTCGAAGAATGTCTAAAATTTCGGTGAAATTGCTTCTAAGCAGCAAAGTATCGGGAAACAACGAAATGCTCTAATCCAACCACAACTGTGCCCAGGCGTCTCTAGGGAACCCTAGGGACCGATTTATACCAAATTTGTTCAAATAGGAGGATGTCGAAAATTTCAGCGAATTATCGCGAAACAACGACCTGCTCGAATCCAACCACAATTGGGCCCAGGCGTGTCTAGGGATCCCCCGGGGACCGATTTATACAAAATTTGTTCAAATCGGTGATAATGATAATCGGAGATAATGGATAATGAACCCCTCACTTTCACTCGGAAGCTACGTTCCTGTAGGAAACTAGCCACCAAGTAAATGTATGGAGGGGGGATTTCGTGCTGTATGAGCTTGTAGACAACCCCTCATGCCAAGTGGTAGAAAATGCCTTTTCCACGTCAAGCAACACTACCGCCGTTTTAGCCCTCTCCAGGTAAGCCAGGGAAGCTTTCTCGGCTACACTCAGTAGTTGCTCAGTCATGGAGTGGCCAGAACGAAAACCAAACTGGTGTTCCGGTAGGAGGCCTTTTTCCTCCAATAGAGGTCCGAGGCGGGACAGGAACAGTTTCTCAAGTAGCTTCGAGACAACTGTTAGGAGACTGATGGATCGGTAACTAGATGGAAAAACCGTATTTTTGCCCTGCTTTAGCACGCACACCACACGCGCCCGTTGCCAGACAACTGGAAAATGACGCATGCTGAGGCATGCGTTGTAAAGTTGGGTCAAGTGAAACGCTGCTCTAAAGGGAAGGTGCTGGAGAATTTCCGCTGTTACACGGTCCTGTCCAGGGGATTTTCTGGCTTTTAAGGATTTGATGGTGTTATTTATCTCGCGAGGGGTAACTATCGGGATGTGGAACTCCTCGTGGCCCACGGGTCCGACTTCTAGGACGTCTTCTACCGCCTGTTCCACGAGGTCAGTGTGGTCCTCGTTCTGTGGATCTTCCTTGAATTGAGTTTCCAGATAGTCTGCTAGTGCCTGTGCTTTTTCCCTCGGTTCAAAGACAAGTCTTCCCCGAAGGCTATGCACAGGATGCTGTTGTACAGATTTATCTTTCCGTAAGCCTCGGACGATCCGCCACGATTTCCTCTCCTGGAGGTTTACGTGACACAGCGTGTTTCCCCAAGCTGCTTGCCTATGTTTTCCTAGGAGTCGTCTCACCAGGGATTTGAACCTCTGGTGTATTATTCCTAGCCTAGGATGACGGAATCTCTGCCGTAGCCTTCTAACAGCATTCTTTGCTTGAATGAGGCGTTTCAGTGGGACAGGGATAGATGTCGGGTTTGGTGCAACGGTAGGAATGCGGTGAGTGTGAGCACGCACCGCATTTAGGACAGAGGTAGAAAACCCCGCGGCTGCCTCCTCGAGAGCCTCTATTGAGTCTATTCGAGGACGTGCTTCCACGGAGTTTTGAAAGACTAGGACGGCTGCGTCGCGGTCGACTTCTTCCACCTAGTGCAGTACTCCAGGCGCAGTGAGATTAACGTCTGAGTCGACCACAACAGGGTTGTGATCAGAGTCCAGAGCGTTAATCACAGAGAGGTCCAGGTGAAATGGAATGTTTTTGGTGATCATGAAATCGATGATATCCGCGGCGCCGCGTGTCGGGTAGTCAGTTGGACCTCTCGGCCCGTGCGCGTGAACTGCGGGGTTCCCGCTAATGAGACGTTACAGTCCCCGGCCCTTTATGTTCTGGGTGCGGCTGTGCCAGCTTGGGTGTTTTCCGTTGAAGTCGCCTGCAATGCAAACCCTGTGGTTTGATGTGCCGTGATGTCCGCTTCATGAAAGCGCCCTTCCGGCGGGTCATACACCGCCACAAGCACTAGGTCGTTCCCGCCCAAGGATAACCTTATGGCGGTTGCTTCCAGGTGTTGTAGCGGAGAAGTGGTAACAGGAGTGTGGGTGAGATGGTTCTTTATGAAAATGGCAGTACCACCGCCATGTCGGCCGACCCGATCAGACCGATGGGGGGCGTAACTTGACAGGGTAAACTGTACACCGGCGTGCAACTGCGTTTCACAGACCATCAGGATATCAATCCAGTGACTGTCTACGAACTCTAACAGGCCAGGTCTCTGGTCTCTAACTCCATTTGCGTTCCAGAACGCAGCTCTAAATGAACGCACAGTTCTATGCGCCATTAAGAGCTCGTGGAGTTACAATAGGGTTCCTGAGCCGTTTGAAGCACCGCAAGGTGGTTCTTCACAGCAGAAATCTCGGGGTTGTTGATGATTGCCCAGCAGCGTCGTAATATTGGGAGGGAGCGCTGAATTAAGTCGGCGAACCAGGTTGCCAACTGAATGAATTCAGCCATGTCCTCGTAAGCGAATGCGTCCTCTAAGTTTGGTTGCTGGCTGTTTTGTTGAGGGACTGCTGCCTCGGGATTGGCTGGGCCAGTCCGGGGGAACGGGCCAGCATTGGTGGGCTCTGCTGCTCGCTGGTTGGCTGACGCAGCTGTAGCTGTGGATGCTGGTGGTGGGGAAAGCTTCGCAACAGTTTTGTTGTTATCTTTCACCACAGCAGGTTGTTCCGTGGTTTTTGCCACAGAGGCCTTTTTTCCCCCTTCTTGGGCGAACGTTTCTCCTTAGGAGCAACGCTGGGTGTTGGAGCAGTCTCCTTACTCGCAACCTTGGGTCACGCTTTCCGGGACTGGCGTTGTCATTGTCGTGGCAACCTTGCTTTTAGGGGCCACTTCCGCGGCCTCAGCCTGCTCGAGGGCACTTTCGTGTCCCGCCAGGATCTTGGCGAAAGAGACCCCTGCCTAACCTCAGTTACAGCCTTGCCCTGCTTGCCTTGCATTATTGCAAGTCTCTTAGGGCACACGCGATAGATACCTATGTGCCATCCATCGCAGTTGGCGCAACTTTTATTGTCAATAGGTGTTGGGCAATCCTTTACCAGGTGCTCGCCCGCACAACGGAGACACTTGAGCGCCCTCTCACAGGCAAAGCTGGAGTGGTGGAAACCCAGGCACTTGTAGCACTGGGCCGGCCCCTCGCTGCCGTGGTAGGGCTCAATTGTGACTCGGGTGTGATACAGTCGAGTCACCTGGTCAATCTTAGGGTTTCACTGCACTTGTTTATCGATGGCCACTAAAAATAGTGGTAGGGGCACCTTGGTGGGTTTCCCCTCCTTCTCCTTTGTTGTGGTTGATTTGCAGCACGGACCGCGGTTCGATTCCGTGTTCGCCCACCTGGCCGGCACGGATATCCTGGGGTCTGTCTGCGAACTAAGACGGAGACCCTGACAACGACAATGACCCTGCGAACCACGTGGGGTCGCTGGAGGGAGTACGTGGGGAATTTAATTCCACCCGCTTTCAGCACTTCCCTTGCGGCCGCATGGTCCTCAGAGGAAGTGGTCCGGATGACAACGCGCCCTGAATGTCGCGTTGCCTGGAATTCCGCCTGAGCTCCTTCATCACTTTGATGTCATTAGGGAAGAGGTCAGACACAATTGGCGGGATTTTTCCCGCCTTTTGTGCGGCTTGGTGCTGGGGGGACGCTGCAGGTCCCAGTGAAGGAGCGGGTCGCTCTGGGTTTGAACCACAGGAACCTTTCCTGCGGCTTTGTATCACTACAAAGCCATCGTCGTCCGGCAGTGCTGGAGTTGGGTTGACAGGAGCTGGTGGTGTTAAAGGGACGACTGTTTCTTGGTTGACAAGGCCCACGGCCTTTTTGACCTTCGGTCTGATCTAGGCCCTGGTAAGCGCCTTGGCTTTCGCCTTGGCGATGCTCACTCGGGGACCGGGTGCGGGGTTCGAGGGAGAGGGAGAAACCATTGCGTCAGGTCTTACCTGTATGGTGCTGGTACTCGGTTTGCCAGTATTGGTCGGTGCAGGTGCCACTCGGCTTCCCACAGAGGGCCGGACGCCTTTCGACTCGCCTAGAGGGGCGAACCCCGGGTCCAGACCTGAGTCCGGACCCTTGGCTATGACCTTGTGGGCCTGCGGTCTCGTCAGTCCGTCAGTCAGTGCCGAGTCTGCTCCTTCTGCCTAGGTGGTTTGTGGAAGAGGTATCTTTTTTATTTATTTTTTTTTTTTTTACTTTTACTATACTAAAATTATTCTGTGGTGGTACAATTTATTTTTTAACAAGGGGTGACATGAGGTCCGGTACCGCCGAAGCACACCAGATGATTGTGGGTGCATATTATAATGGGTGGTGCATGGAGGCAGGTCTAATATCATGGCGGATGCCCTGACATTGACCTACGACTTGGGGCGTTTGTGTGTGGCATTGGGGGACCAATGGGAAATCTGGGGAGTGTGATGAAGTCGAATATCTGGTTGACTCTAGTCTCTATTGCTGTGGACAATTACGTCATTGCCAATATTGGCAAAGGTGAGCCGAAGCATCGGAAACACACTAGAATTAAGATGTTTTAGACGTTGTTCGGCTCACCGACTGATGTGCGTCCGCGCAAAGAGGGGCCCTAGGCCGCACACACGCTACCTCAGAGGCCTGCATCCCAGGGAACCAGTCAGGAGCTGCAACCTGGTCCGCACAGGAAAACTGCGGAAAAACTGTATATAGTAAAGTGTATATAATGCAGTGTGTGTAAATATGTATATACGAGTGTGTGTGTGTGTGTGTGTGTGTGCGTGTGATGGGACATATGTGTGGTATGCCCAGGAGTGAATGAGCGCGTGGATGAGTGTACATAAACAAAAAACGATCAAAAGAAACAAACAAGACATTGAACATACAAAATAAAACTGTTCTCGGTGGGCTAAAGCTGCCCACTGTATGGGTTTTAAAGGAAACACAGATAACACGAATCCACTTGTAAACTTTGTAAATAATATAAATAATGTTAATTTGAGCCTGTAAGCCGGGCCCTTTTGTACCGGCACCAGGCAAATGTTTAAAAAAAAAAAAGAAAATAAATAGAAAATAAATAGAAAATATTGCTGTGGTGTCTTGGATTTTCTGTGTGTTGCGGTAGATGGTCTGAGTGTGTTGGCGTAGTCGCGCGAGTTGTTCGCTTGGTTTGGTGAGAATCTGTATAAGCTCCGTGAGGTGTGTCTGGATTGCTGCTAGGGCGTTGGTTGTGGCCTGGTCATGGCGCTGTAGGAGCTCAGTGACGTTGATGTTGTTTGCCGGCGTGTTGTTGTGTTCTGTGATAGCCTCGAGCCGAGAGCCAATGTTCAGAACCTCTGAATGGAGGCCTTGAACCGCGTCTCGAAGGATGCTATCGGCGACGACGGGTGCTGGGACTGCTACGGTCTGTGGAGATCTAACTGTGACTGCGGCGACTGGTGGTGTTCCTGTAGTGGTTGGGGTCGCACGTGTGTACGGCCGTGGAGCTGCGGTGTAAGATGCTGTCGTTTGTGCAGGCCGTGAAGCTGCGTTGGGATGTGCTGGTGTGTGTGTCCGTGCCAGGGAGACAGTTGGCACTGTGCTTGTCTCGTAAAGTGGCCAAAGTCACTGCAGGAGGCACAGTACCGGCGTCGTCTGCGAAGATCATGTGATGTGCAGTCGCTGGTGAGGTTCTGGGCACCACAGTAGTGGCACCGAGGAGCGGCGGCGCAGTGGGTGTCTTCGTCTCCATAGGCACAGCAGCGGCGGCAGGGTACTTGGCGTTCTGCTCGGCTCGCCTCAGCGCGCAAGCACCGCCCTAACAGGGGCAGGCCCGTGCGTAAGACAGCTTCGCGGTCGCGTGAATCGGCGAAGACTAGTCGCATGAGGCTGGATGGCCCTCTGCGAGTGATGATACGCGTGGCCTTCATTGCTGAGGTCCACTCGTGCTGTGCGGCGGCGAAAATGTAACGCGTTGGCAGGTCTCTGGGAACTCCGTAGATAACCACACTGAGGCCCGATTGGGTCACAGGGGGTGCTGACTGCGATGGTGAGGTAGTCGAAGCATTGCTACTGTAAGCAGGCGAGATGCCGGAGTTGTCCGGTAGCCTGGATGTGGTCGGCGGTGGATCCGTAGCACAGACCGGGAGCGGCGCTGCCACCACCGCTTCCACAGTACTGCTGCTAGATGCGTCAGGAGTTGCTGTTGAGATCTCTGGTGATTGGTCGGTCTGTGTGATTGAGGCGCTGGTATCGGCTGTAGATGCTGGAACTTGCCTGCAGGAACCGGTGGTGTGCTGCGAGGTTTCTCCTTGGACATGGCGAAGAACCGGTTCTGGCGAGCTCTCGGGTAGGTGCACCGCTGCCAGGTGGAGACTCGAACCAGAGGTAGACTTTAGACTTATTTTATTGAGGAAAAGTTTGCCTGGTGCCGGTACAGAGGGGCCCGGCTTACAGGCTAAAATTGACATTAATTATAATTTACAATATTTACATGGGTACCCTTGTTAGCTTTTATATCATCAAAAAAACCCATACAGTGAGCGGCTTTAGCCCCCCGAGAACAGTTTTTGGGCGTATTCACAATCTTTTGTTTGTCCGTTTTTGATAGTTTTTTTTAAATTTATATACACGGATACATACACTCACTCACTCCTGGGCATACCACACATATGTCCCATCACACACACACACACGCGCGCGCGCGCTCGTATATACATATTTACACACACTGCACTGTATACACTTCACTATTTACAGTTTTTCCGCAGTTTTCCTGTGCGGACCAGGTTGCAGCTCTTGTGAGGTTTCCGAGGCACAGACCTCTTCTGGAGTGTGTGGCCTAGGGCCTGGGTTGCAAGGGCGCGCGTCATGTAAGTACATTTTTGGAAATTGGAAAGGGGTATGCTGGATTAGAGCAATTTTGCATGGGGATGGGAATGCCAGTTATGAGTGCATCAGCCTAAAATGCACACCTTCATAACTTAGTGAAAGAAAATGTTGCAGTGAAACAAAGTGTCCTAAATGAAGCACGTATTGCTGTGCGTGAAGCTTATTTGGAATTGGACGCAAGTCTAAATATGCAGTCGACACTAGACATCACAGTAAGCTACGATGGGACATGGCAAAAGCGTGGCTTTTCCTCTCTTCATGGGATTGGTGTAGTAATTGATACTTTAACAGGGTGTGTAATTGACTTTGAAATACTATCAAAGTTTTGTGGCTTTTGTGAACAAACACTTAAAAAGTTAAATAGCGAAAGTGAGGAGTACAGGTCCGCGTTGGCATCACATGAGGCAGCAGGTGAATGTGAAAGGAATTTTACTGGATCCTCTGCAGCAATGGAGATGACAGCAGCATTAATAATGTGGCAGAGATCAATCAAGCTCTGTAACATGAGATACACAACAGTGATATCTGACGGGGATGCGAAAACACAAACATTTGCAAGGATTGGGAATATATGGGAAAACAGAAATTCTGAAACATGAATGTATTAACCATGTGGCCAAGAGACTGGGGACAGGACTTAGAAACTTAGTAAAAGAAAACAGTTCTAAGGGTATAACACTTGGGGGGGGGGGGGGGGGGAAGCAGGAAGCCTAAAAGAACAAACAATTGTAAAAGGCACTAACTATTACAGGAAAGCCACTAAAGACAATAGTCCACACCTAGAACAAATGAAATCTGCCATATTTGCCACCCTATATCACTGCTCATCCACAAATGATAAGCCCCAGCACAATAAATGTCCCAAAGGTGAATCATCGTGGTGTTTCTATAATAGGGCTGTCGCTAAAGGGGACCCATTACCTGTACATGATGACTCCACCATGAAAACCATTCTCTCCCCACAGGTAATTACTAAAATATTGCCAGTTTATCAAAGGGTTGCCAATGATGAGCTGCTTAAAAGATGCAGGTCAGGCAAGACACAGAATGCGAATGAGTCACTTCACCATATAATTTGGGCAAAATGTCCTAAAGAAATATTTGTTTCTAAAAAGAAATTGGAAATTTGTGTAACTTCTGGCGTGTCACAGTTAAATGTGGGATGCAGAGCCACCCAGGAACTAAAATGTCACATAAATAATGAAAAACTAAGCCCAGTATCCTTTGAAATAAGTGTGAAAAGGGATAAACGTCGACTAAGTGAACAAACAACCAGATCTTCATTCAAGAGAAGCCGAAGGAAAGTTCGAGTGACCAAATTGGCTGCAGAGGATCAGAAGAAGAAGGAGGAAGGACCTACTTATGCAGCAGGTGCTTTTTAAACAGCTAAAAGGTCAAAAAACTGCTATTTTTTGTGATGCAATTTTAAAACCTCTTTTCATCGTATTTCAGTTTTTCAGCATTTCTTCAGATTTAATTGGCTCTGCACGATGCAGTTTTTCTTATAAATGTATGAAATTTTGTGTACCTCCTCATAAGTAGCCAAAAACGATAATGATAAGATGATTTTTTGATAAACTTAATATTTTGTATGTAATGAAATTAACAAGTTTTCTGTAATGAAAAATTTTAAGAAAAATATTTATTTCTCATATTCCACAATTTTTTACACCCAAACCAGCAGTAAAAATAACAATTCATCTTAGTAATTTATTAATACACTATTAGTGTACTTAATTATAAAATTACAAATTTATAAAAAAATAAGTGCATCGTATGGAATGATTTTTCAAAACAGTTTAAAAGTTGAATAAAAAAATTAATATCTAAGAAACTAAGATAGATATAAGCATGCAACTCGGCACAAATACTATGCAATATGCTTTGATCATTGCATAAAATTTTCAAATAAATTGAACGAAAACTGTGGATTTTCAAAATTTCACAGATTTATCCCGCCGAACCGTTACACGTGTTTGTTTCTCGTGCGCATCAACAAAGCACCTCCTCACTCGCCGAGCTTCTACACGAGAGTCCACCTCGAACCAGAGGTATTCTTTTTTATTTTTTTATTTTATTAACTAATATATTTGCCTGGTGCCGGTACAAAGGGGCCCGGCTTACAGGCTCAAATTTACATTATATACAATTTACAGTTTTGAATGGCCACTCTGGTTTGCCTGTTCACAAGAAAAACCCATACGGTGAACAGCCTTAGCTCACCGAGAACAGCTTTATGGTGTATATTCAGTGTTTTTGGTCGTCCTTTTTTGATCGTTTTTTTGTTGTTTCTGTACACAGATACACACGCTCACTCACGCCTGGGCATACGACACATATATCCCATCACACTCACACACACACACACACACACACACACACACACACACACACACACACACACACGCTCGTATATACATATTTACACACGCTACACTATATACACTTCACATATTTACAGTTTTTCCGCAGTTTTCCTGTGCGGACCAGGTTGCAGCTCATGACTGGTTACCTGGGATGCAGGCCTCTGAGGTAGCGTGTGTGCGGCCTAGGGCCCCTCTTTGCGTGGACGCACATTAGTCGGTGAGCTGAACGACCTCTAAAACATCTTAATTCTGGCGTGTTTCCGATGCTTCGGCTCACCTTTGCCAATATTGGCAATGACGTAATTGTCATGGTTTCTGATGCGCGCCCACGCGACAGCGGCTCTTTTCGCTATTGCCTCGGGAATGGATGGGATCTGGGTTTCCTGGTGAAGGGTTTGGTTGGTGGTTAGGATGGGAGCAGAGAGGATTTTCCGGAGGGAAAGGTTTTGGAGGGTTTGGATTGTCTTCAGGGCAGTTTTTGAGGCGTTTGCCCCGGCCAGACACGCGTATAGCACCACTGACAGGATGAAAGCTTTATACAGGACTAGTTTGGACTTCAATTGCAGCTGTTTGCTGCGGAAGATGGAGGCGCATAACTTTAGCCGCTGTCTGCCTTTGTTGGCGCTATTTTTTATGTGGGTGGACCAGCACATTGTGCGGTCCAAGGTCACCCCTAAATATTTAACTTGCCCACGACAGTGCAATACCTGACCACCGACCGTTAGGTCCATTGCCAAAGTGTGATGCCGCTTAGAAAAATGGATCAGCTGACATTTGTCGGGGTTAATTTTGATTTTCCAGTCATGTTGCCATGAGAGGAAGTTGTTGACATAACGTTGCATTTCTGCAAGGCCGAAACGTGGATTTCTATGGTGGTTGTATATTGCAGTGTCGTCAGCATACATGGCGACCTTACATCTGGCGTCCACTGGGAAATCATTAGTGAATAATATATACAGAAAGGGTGACATGATTGCCCCTTGTGGGACGCCAGCCCGCATCACTCTCTCCCGTGAGGAGGAGCGGCTCACTTGGAAGTAAAACTTCCGCTTTTCTAAAAAATTGTGCAGCAAATATAGATAATTTTGAAGAGCCGGGAAATTGTGGTGCAGTTTGTAAATAAGGCCATTGTGCCAGCACCGGTCGAATGCGGCTTCTACGTCCAGAAATAGCGCCAACGTTGAAGCCCCGCTGTTAAATTGCTCTGTTACGTCATCAGTTAGTCTGAGAAGCTGTAAATCAGTAGAATGCCCTTTTCGAAAACCAAACTGTGAATTTGAGAGTTCATGAGATTCCGAAACTTGTTTTTGAAGTCGAAATAGTATAAGTTTTTCGAGCAATTTACCAATAGTAGACAAAAGACTAATGGGGTGGTAGTTTTGCGGCTGCCTGGTGCTTTTCCCTTGCTATGGGAGCATAATTACCTTGGCTCGTTTCCAGGTAGAGGGGAAATAGCCTTGCTGCAGACAGGCGTTAAATATGTTAGTCAGTTGCACCAGGACTTTTCTCGCGAGATGCTTAAGTTCCTCATTAGTCACTTTGTCTGGGCCGGCAGCTTTCCCATTAGGTAATTTCCTAATGAGCTTGTAAACTTCCTGCGGTGTTATGGTGGGTAGTTGTTGCTCTTGCTTCTGCGCCACCCAGGTTTGTACCCATGTCTGTACCTCCCGTTCTATATCGCGGTTGGTAACTGGGTTTTCGCTGAATCTGTCTTCAAGACAGTCAGCGAAGACCTCGGCTTTCTCCTCTTCGGAGAAGTGCAGGCCGCCATGAGTGTGCAGCGCCTCAGTTGCGGAGTTGACGTTCGTGGAGACTTTAAATGCCTTTAATAATTTCCACAAGGAAGAGTCCGAATGGGTGGTACTCAGCATTATGAGGCCAGAGGCAGTTCGGGTCGAACGGATGGACAGTGACTGCCCCCGCCGAGTGTCTTGTCCGCAGTACCGTGCCGTCGAACGGCTTAACCTGCGCAATGGGTATTGGTGTTATCTCTACGGGGATTTTTGACCTCTGGGGAACATTATTTGGGATCAGGGGATTTTATAGGTACAGGGGTCGGGTGGGTGGGATTTGTCCACGAGCTGGCAGCGCGCGGCTTCTGATCGGTCGGCCAATCAGGTGACGCGCTAATTCCCACCAGGGTTCTGGCCATCAGTCACTCACTGAGAGGTGAACTGAAAGGGTATTTTCTCTGTTTTGGATACAGATTACATTGTCGCTTTTCCCAATCTTTGAGATTATACCGCCGGACTTAAGATGTCCTTTGGTAGTCTTTTGGATGGTAGTCGGCGCGGCTGGCTCTGGTCATATTGACCCAGAGTATTCACCAGAGGGTTAGGGTGGTTCTGGAGTTTGTTGTACATTGTGCGAGCGCGAGTTTTAATCACGTCGACAATGTACGGGATGCCGGAATGTTCATGGAGGATATGGGGAGGAAATCTCCAGCCAGTATCATAGATCATTCTTAACGCCCGATTCTGCAACGTCTGGAGTCTGATGAAGGTGGATTTCGCCACCACTCCCCAGATCTCGCATCCGTACAAAACCAGAGGTGGAACGATCGCACGATACAACTGGAGCTTCAGGCGTAAGGGCATGGTTTTGGAACTGAGAATTGGGTAGGTATAGCTGCCGGAGAGCAGCATGACCTTGCACTACCTTACCCCTGACGTGATGTCTATACGTCAGCCTCCGATCCAGCGTGACCCCGAGATACTTTGCCGTAGTGACCCAGGGGATCCGACGGCGGCGCAACACGAGGTCCCGCGGGAGCCGGTTGGCTATCGTATTAGTCAGGATATTTGCAGAGCTTTTCTCCGGGTTTATAGACATACGCCAGTTCTCGCACCATCTACTTATGGCACAGAGATGGGCTTGTACTTGGTGGTAACTGTAGCGCGGGTTCTTGTTAGTAGCGAAGATCAGTAGATCGCCCGCATACTGACAGATGTGTGTGTTTGGGTGCGTGCGCAGATCGGCCATGTAAGCTGCGAAGAGTGCCGGTGACAGTACACTGCCCTCGGGGACTCCTGCGCCAAAGGGCCTCTCTCTAGAGAATGATCCCTCCACCTTCACCCGGAAGCTACGTTCCTGAAGGAAACTAGCCACCAAGTAAATGTATGGAGGGGGGGATTTCGTGCTGTATGAGCTTGTAGACAAGCCCCTCATGCCAAGTGGTAGAAAATGCCTTTTCCACGTCAGGCAATACTGCCACCGTTTTGCCCTCTCCTGGTAAGCCAGGGAAGCTTTCTCGGCTACACGCAGTAGTTGCTCAGTCGTGGAGTGGCCAGAACGAAAACAAACTGATGTTCAGGAAGGAGACCTGTTTCCTCCAATAGAGGTCCGAGGCAGGACAGGAACAGTTTCTCGAATACTTTCGAGATAACTGGTAGGAGGCTGATGGAGCGGTAGCTAGATGGAAAAACCGCATTTTTGCCCGGCTTCAACACGCATACCACACGCGCCTGTATCCAGACAACTGGAAAATGACGCATGCTGAGGCATGCGTTGTAAATCCGGGTCAAGTGAATCACGGCTCTAGGGGGAAGGTGCTGGAACATTTCCGCTGTTACACGGTCCGGTCCAGGGGATTTTCGGGCTCTTAGGGATTTTATGGTGTTAGTTACCTCGCGAGGGGTAACTATCGGGATGTGGAACTCCTCGTGGCCCGCGGGTCCGACTTCTAAGAAGTCTTCTACCGCCTGTTCCACGAGGTCAGTATGGTCGTCGTTCTGTGGATCTTCACTGGGCTGGAGTTGAGTTTCCAGATAGTCCGCTAGCGCCTCTGCTTTTTCCCTCGGTTCAAACACAAGTCTTCCCCGAGGGCTATGCACAGGACGCTGGTGTACTGATTTGTCTTTCCGCAAGCCTCGGATGATGCGCCACGGTTTCCTCTCCTGGAGGTTTACGTGACGCAACGTATTTTCCCAAGCTGCTTGCCTGTGTTTTCTTAGGAGTCGTCTCACCAGGGATTTGAACCTCTGATGTATTACTCCTATCCTAGGATGTCGGAACCTCTGCCATAGCCGTCTGACAGCATTCTTTGCTTGAATGAGGCGTTTCAGTGGTACAGGGATAGATGTCGGGTTTGGTGCTTTGGTAGGAATGCGGTGTGTGTGAGCACGCACCGCATTTAGGACTGAGGTTGAAAACCCCGCGGCCGCCTCCTCGAGAGCCTCAATCGAGTCTATTCGAGGGCGTGCTTCCACGGTGTTTTGAAGGGCAAGGACGGCTGCGTCCCAGCCGACTTCTTCCACCCAGTCCGGTACTCCCAGCGCAGTGAGATTAACGTCTGAGTCGACCACAACAGGGTTGTGATCGGAATCCAGAGCGTTAATCACAGAGAGGCCCAAGTGAAATGGAATGTTTTTGGGGATTACGAAATCAATGACATCCGCGGCGCCGCGTGCCGGGTAGTTGGTTGGACCTCTCGGCCCGTGCGCGTGAAGGGCGGGGTTCCCGCTAATGAGACGGTACAGTCCCCGGCCCTTAACGTTCTGGGTGCGGCTGTGCCAGCTTGGGTGTTTTGCGTTGAAGTCGCCTGCAATGCAAACCCTATGGTGTAGGTTCAGGAGAGCCCTAATGTCCGCTTCATGGAAACGGCCATCCGGCGGGTCATATACCGCCACAAGCACTAGGTAGTTCCCGCCCAAGGATAGCCTTATGGCGGTTGCTTCCAGGTGTTGTAGCGGAGGAATGGTAACAGGAGTGTGGGTGAGATGGTTCTTTATGAAAATGGCAGTACCACCGCCCTGTCGGCCGACCCGATCAGACCGATGAGCGGCGTAACTTGGCAGGGTAAACTGTACACCGGCGTGCAGGTGCGTTTCACAGACCATCAAGACATCAATCCCGTGACCGTCTACGAACTCTAACAGGCCAGGTCTCTGGTCGCTAACTCCACTTGCGTTCCAGAACGCAGCTCTAAATGAACGCACAGTTTTATGCGCCATTAAGAGCTCGTGGAGTTAGAATACAGTTCCTTGGCCGTTTGAAGCACCGTGAGGTGCTTCTTCACAGCGGCAATCTCGGGATTATCAATGACTGCCCTGCAGCGTTGTAAGACCGGGATACTCATCATTAAATTCAGATTATTTTATTGCAAGAATTTTGTCTGGTGCTTGTACATGGGGCCCAGCGTACAGACTTAAGTTGTCATGTTTTATACAATTTTTTATACTTACATCAACTATGTACATTGGGTTTTTAGGTAACCCATACAGTGACCCTCTTTGGGTCACCGAGAACAGTTCCCATCTGTATTAGTTCTTGGTAATGTTTTTTTTTTATGTTTTGACTTGTCTTTTTCCTGTTGCTTTTATATACATATATTTACACACATTCACTCCCGCATTCACTCTGGCATATCATAAGATATGCCCTCATACACGCACACACACACGCACAGTGGGCTCTTTAATTGGGCGTCCCCCTCGCACATGGTTGCTGGGCACACGAAAGTATGCGTCCCAGCATGTTATAATAAACACTATATACACTCCACAGTTATCCTGGGCGGGGCAGGGTGCAGCTCCTGACCT
The DNA here is from genome assembly GCA_030765045.1 of Tenodera sinensis. Classification (NCBI taxonomy): domain Eukaryota; kingdom Metazoa; phylum Arthropoda; class Insecta; order Mantodea; family Mantidae; genus Tenodera; species Tenodera sinensis. Next base: position 101,080,085 of record CM060967.1, on the reverse strand, counting down.
GTTCCCTGGGGTGCAGGCCTCTAAGGTAGCGTGTGTGCGGCCTAGGGCCCGTGTTTGCGTGGACGCGCATCAGTCGGTGAGCCGAGTGACGTTTAAAACAATTTAATACGTGCATGCTTCCGATATTTCGGCTCACCTTTGCCGATATTGGCAATGACATAATTGTCGTGGTTTCTGATGCGCGCCCACGCGGCAGTGGCTCTTTTTGTAATTGCCTCGGGAATGGATGGGATCTGGGTTTCTTGGTGAAGGGTTTGATTAGTGGTTAGGATGGGAGCAGAGAGGATTTTTCGGAGGAAGAGGTTTTGGAGGGTTTGGATGGTCTTCTGGGCGGTTTTTGAGGCATTTGCCCAGGCCACACACGCGTAGAGAACTACTGACAAAATAAAAGCTTTATACAGGACGAGTTTGGACTTCAATTGCAGCTGTTTACTGCGGAAGATGGGGGCGCATAACTTTAGCCGCTGTCTGCCTTTGTTGGCGCTATTTTTTATGTAGGAGGACCAGCACACTGTGCGGTTCAAGGTAACCCCTAAGTATTTAACTTGCCGGCGACAATGCAATACTTGACCACCGACCGTTAGGTCCATTGCCAAAGTGTGATGCCGCTTAGAGAAATGTATCAGCTGGCATTTGTTAGGATTACTTTTGATTTTCCAGTCATGTTGCCATGAGAGGAACTTGTTAACATAGCGTTGCATTTCTGCAAGGCCGAAACGTGGATTTCTATGGTGATTGTATATTGCAGTGTCGTCAGCATACATGGCTACCGTACATCTGGCGTCCACTGGGAAACCGTTGGTGAATAATATATACAGAAAGGGTGACATGATTGCCCCTTGTGGAACGCCAGCCCGCATCACTCTCTCCCGTGAGGAGGAGCGGCCCACTTGGACGTAGAACTTCCGTTTTTCTAAAAAATTGTGCAGCAAGTACAGATAATTTTGAAGAGCCGGGAAATTGTGGTGCAGTTTGTAAATAAGTGCATTGTGCCAGCACCGGTCGAACGCGGCTTCTACGTCCAGAAATAGCGCCACCGTTGAAGCCCCATTGTTAAATTGCTCTGTTACGTCATCTGTTAGTCTGAGAAGCTGTAACTCAGTAGAATGTCCTTTTCGAAAGCCAAACTGTGAATTTTAAAGTTCATGTGATTCCGAAACATGTTTTTGAAGTCGAGATAATATAAGCTTTTCGAGCAATTTACCAATAGTAGACAAGAGACTAATGGGGCGGTAGTTTTGCGGTTGTCTGGTGCTTTTTCCTTGCTTTGGGAGCACAATTACCTTGGCTCGTTTCCAAGTAGAGGGGAAATAGCCTTGCTGCAGACAGGCGTTAAATATTTTGGTCAGTTGCACCAGGGCTTTTCTCGGGAGATGCTTAAGTTCCTCATTAGTCACTTTGTCTGGGCCGGCAGCTTTCCCATTAGGTAATTTCCTAATGAGCTTGTAAACTTCCTGCGGTGTTATTAGGGGTAGCTGTTGCTCTTGCTTCTGCGCCACCCAGGTTTGTACCCATGTCTGTACCTCCCGTTCTATATCTTGGTTGGTAACTGGGTTTTCGCTGAATCTATCTTCAAGACAGTCAGCGAAAACCTCGGCTTTCTCCTCTTCGGAGAAGTGCAGGCCGCCATGAGGGTTCAGCGGCTCAGTTGCGGAGTTGACGCTCGTGGAGACTTTAAATGCCTTTAATAATTTCCACAAGGAAGAATCCGAATGGGTGGTACTCAGAATTTTGTTTTCCCACTGTTCAGTTTTGTTGATTTTAATTTGATGCCGAATGATGTTGCGTAGCCATTTTGCTAGCATTTTGTATTCAGGCTGACGGGTATACCGCCACAGTCTTGTCAAGCGTCGTCTCCGCGCAATGAGTTGCTCTACCTCGGGGTACGTGCAAAAACCGGATGGTCTTGTGGTGTAAGTGGTAGCGCTTCCCTTGGCCGTGTGTAGCGAGGCAGTGAAGTTTTCAATGGCGACATTTATGTCTGCCTTGGTAAGGTATGACAGCCTGGGTTGCGCCATCCTGTGCATTTCCATGGTGAACTTATTCCAGTCGGTCTTAGCCCTTCTTCGAGGGCTAGAGGCACCGGCTGAAATGTCTCCCTGTATGTCGAAATGCACGGGAAGGTGGTCGGAGTCCAGGCTGTGATACACTGTAAAGTTAATTAAAGGTGTCGCATTTTTGGTTAATACGAAGTCCAAAATTTCGGGGCCGAAATGCTCCGATCTGTGCCAAAATGTGGGATCTGGGGGACGGCGAACCTCTAAGTCGTCATTTTCAGTTAAAACTTCAACCAGGAGATTTCCGGCCGCGTTTTCTCGGCAAGAAAACCACCATGGGTGCCGGGCATTGAAATCTCCTGCAATTATAACGTGCTCCTCTAAAGCGAGCATTTGTTCGAGGTCACGTATGAAATCCGCCGAGTTGGGGGGCCGATAAAGCGCTACCAGCATCACCGTTTGACTATTTACACGAGTTTTAAGTGCTGTGCACTCTAACGCTGCCATTGCAGGCAGCGTAACAGAAGCATGAGCAATGGTATTTTTGAGCAAAGTAGCAGTCCCTCCCCCCTGTCTGCCAATTCTGTCGTTCCGAAAGATTTGATACCCCTGGAGCTTAAAAGTGTGCTCCTGCTGTAATTTTGTTTCGCAAATGAATGCGACATCAATTTTGTTGCGTCGCAGGTAGTTTTCAAGTTCGTGTTGCTTCCTGTGGATGCCATCTGCATTCCACAGGAGTGCGCGAGTTAAAGTTATGCCTCCCCTTGAAGTTGCCATTAACTCGAAGAGAGTGGTTACCAAGCATATGATGGCTTCCAGTTTCTCCATGGTATCGTGGCAGCTTTTTAATCTTGCGATTATGGGCCGCAACTTTGGTAGTAGTACTGGGAAGTTTAAATCCTTGAAGAGGCTGAAAATTTCTTTCAAACCTCCCAGGTCGTGGGTGGGTGCCTCTGAGGGCTGGGGTTGTGGAGGGGGACCATTTGGCGGTTGCACGGGTGCATTTCGCCCTCCGGCGGCTCCTGAAAAAGAGGTGCCTTTTTGGACCAGGGCCGGGTAGAGGATGGGGCGTGGCCCTGGTTGAGTACCAGGAGAGTTCCTGGCTGCGGCTGCCAGTTGGCGACGGTGGCGTTCCATCTTAAATGTTTCGCACCCCCTGTAGCTGGCAGGATGCGCTTCCCCACAGTTCGCACAGTGGGGTACAGCGTCCTCCTTGGCCTTTTTTGGGCAGTCAGCTAGACGGTGGAGGCCACCGCAAAGAACACAGCGGGAGGTCATGTGGCACATTTTAAAGGTATGGCCTAATTGTTGGCAGTTAAAACACTGCGTGATGTTCTGGAAGGTTTTTAAGACTTCCACGGTGACCATCATATGGCACACTTCTCTTTCCTGTATGAGCTTCTGGTTGTCAGTAATTCTATCTAGGCTTACCTGGTAATTTGAGAGAGGCCTGCCACGGGACACCATTTGTCGTACCTGAACGCCGGTGTAACCCTTCTGCTCCAGGTCCTCCTTTATGTATCCCACCTGCAGATCTGCAGGCAGGCGTTTAATAACATAACGCAGGGGCTGGTCGCTTCTGGGTGTAAAACTGTAGCATTCAACACCGGCGTTCGTCAGGAGCTGCATTGTAGGGGCGGAGTCCTGTTTCTTCTGGAGGAAGAGCTTCAGGCAATCCCTCGTAGTCTGTAGTTTATATGATCCGTTCTGTAGTTTGTTGAGTAGAAGTTGGAGAACCTTTACTGCTTGTTTTACGTCTGGTTTGATTATCCTGGGCGGCCTTTGGTTGTCGTCTGTTGTGGTCGTCGGGGCTGTAGGTGTGGCTGTTGAGGTGGAGGGGACCGGGGTGGGTGGGGAGGGTGGCGGGTTTTTGTTGGGGTCTTCTGGTGCGATGGGATCTTTGGTTTGTGGAGTTGGAAGTGGTTCTGTGCGGGTGTGGGAAGTGCTGGATAGTCTGCTTCCCCGCGTTCTGCTACCTGCAGTGGCGCGAACGAGTTGCGTAGAGCGAGGGGGTGGGGCGGTGTGGATTGTCTGAGTTGCCTCTTGGTGTTGGAAGACTGGCCGGGACGTTCACCGTCGGAATCGCTACCGTTCTCCCTGGTATGCTTTCTTTCGGCGCAGCTGTCTTCCACCCCTCACTCCGCTTTACAAGTTCGCGTTTCTTTATTGCGTAGTCCTTATAGCAGAACGCGAGGTCCTGTGATAATCTGGTGAAGTGTGTAGAATCTGCATCAAGGTTTGCCAGTATGCTGTTGTAGTATGTTATTTCCTTTTGAATGTCCTCCACTTCTTTTTGTAGTTTTACCAGGGATCGCGCCTTTCGCTCTTGCTCCTGTGTCTGCTGGTGCTGGTTCATCTCGTCGGGTGGGGAGGGCTGGACATGTGCTGCCGCGGCTGTGGTGGTAGAGTCTATAAATATAGGCGCTGGCGCGCCGCTCTCGGCGCTCGGCCCGGCAACATGTGGTGCCGCTGATGCCATGTTGTCACTCTCTTGTGCGCGGGGGAACGCCAAGCGCGCCCCACGCAATACTTGTCACTAAGTCTAACACTAAACACTTGTCACTGTCGCTATACATAAACCAAAAAACACCACTTAACTAAAGATGATATGTACACGGAGAAACTGATGTTATATACACTTGTTTAACATGACGCGTTAATATATACACTCACTTCGAAATCCTGAGCTCACTGTACATAACACAAAGCACTATGTAATGCCGCGTATTAATCTCTATATACACTTCACATAAATTACAAAATTAACACTATGTACACGTCTGTAACAGAGATACACTTCTTAACTCCTCCCGGGAATAACGTCGGGGAAGTGTACCTGTCGTTGTGTTGGTACCTACACTTAGTTTTCCTCCCGGGAATACATCGGCCAGTGTAGTACCAACGCCCGGCGATGGCCGTGAGGATCACCCCGCTAGCGGCGGGCCGGTTGCCGCGCTCTCGCATCTTCTCGTTCCCTACTACGCTGGACTAGTCACGGACCGCTCTTACTACCTGCTCGACTCGACTCCTTTTTTCAACTTATTTTATTAAAGAAGCATCTGCCTGGTGCCGGTACAGAGGGGCCCGGCTTACAGGCCAAAATTAACATTAATTATAATTTTTAAAGTATTTACAATGAATTCAAGTTTGCTTTATCTTTTAAAAAACCCATACAGTGGGCAGCCTTAGCCCACCGAGAACAGTTTTTTTTGGAGTATTCTCAGTTTTTTTTTTGTCAGTTTTTGATAGTTTTTTAAATTTATATACACGGATATATACACGCGCTCACTCCTGGGGATACCACACATATGTCCCATCACAGGCACACATACACACACACACACACACACACTCGTATATACATATTTACACACACTGCACTATATACACTTTACTATGTACAGTTTTTTTGTTTTCCGCAGTTTTCCTGTGCGGACCAGATTGCAGCTCCTGACTGGTTCCCTGGGATGCAGGCCTCTGAGGTAGTGTGTGTGCGGCCTAGGGCCCTTCTTTGTGTGGACGCACACCAGTCGGTGAGCCGAACGACGTCTAAAACATCTTAATTCTAGCGTGTTTCCGATTCTTCGACTCACCTTTGCCAATATTGGCAATGACGTAATTGTCCCGACTCCTCCTCCTGGGCACTCAGCATTAGACTTAGACTTATTTTATTGAGGAAAAATTTGCCTGGTGCCGGTACAGAGGGGCCCGGCTTACAGGCTAAAATTGACATTAATTATAATTTACAATATTTACATGGGTACTCTTGTTAGCTTTTATATCATCAAAAAACCCATACAGTGAGCGGCTTTAGCCCACCGAGAACAGTTTTTGGGCGTATTCTCAGTCTTTTGTCTGTCTGTTTTTGATAGTTTTTTTTTTAAATTTATATACACGGATACATACACTCACTCACTCCTGGGCATACCACACATATGTCCCATCACACGCACACACACACACACATACGCTCGTATATACATATTTACACTGCACTATATACATTTCACTATTTACAGTTTTCCCGCAGTTTTCCTGTGCGTACCAGGTTGCAGCTCCTGTGGCGTTTCCGAGGCACAGACCTCTTCCGGAGTGTGTGGCCTAGGGCCTGGGTTGCATGGATGCGCATCAGTCGGCGAGCCATGCAATGTCTAGAACATTTTAATTCTAGTATGCTTACGATGCTTTGGCTCGCCCTTGCCAATATTGGCAATCACGTCATTTTGGTGATTCCTGATGAGCGCCCACGCGACAGCGGCTCTTTTTGTTATTGCCTCGGGTATGGATGGGATCTGGGTTTCGTGGTGAAGGGTTTGGTTAGTGGTTAGGATGGGAGCAGATAGGATTTTTCGGAGGGAGAGGTTTTGGAGGGTTTGGATAGTCTTCAGGGCGGTTTTTGAGGCGTTTGCCCAGGCCACACACGCGTAAAGAACTACTGACAGGATGAAAGCTTTATACAGGACGAGTTTGGATTTAAATTGCAGCTGTTTGCTGCGGAAGATGGGGGCGCATAACTTTAGCCGCTGTCTGCCTTTGTTGGCGCTATTTTTTATGTGGGTGGACCAGCACATTGTGCGGTCCAAGGTAACCCCTAAGTATTTAACTTGCCGACGACAGTGCAATACCTGACCACCGACCGTTAGGTCCATTGTCAGAGTGTGATGCCGCTTAGACAAATGTATCAGCTGGCATTTGTTGGGATTAATTTTAATTTTCCAGTCATGTTGCCATGAGAGGAAGTTGTTAACATAACGTTGCATTTCTGCAAGGCCGAATCGTGGATTTCTATGGTGGTTGTATATTGCAGTGTCGTCAGCATACATGGCGACCTTACATCTGGCGTCCACTGGGAAATCGTTGGTGAATAGTATGTACAAAAAGGGTGACATGATTGCCCCTTGTGGGACGCCAGCCCGCATCACTCGCTCCCGTGAGGAGGAGCATGTAACAACCTGCCGGCACTAAATTTACCTCCAAGCGCTTGGCGGAATCGATACATATCGACAGTGACCGACATACCGTCACAATAGCTTCTGAAGTCATCTTCTTTCTGGACTTCTGCATAACTGAGAGACCATAATAGATAGACAAGACCTTACTACATGAAACTACATCTCGTTAATGCACAAAATGTATCATCTTATTTATTTACTGATTTATTCATGCATTCATGTATTGATTTTTTTTCATTTATTCATTCATTATTAATTCATTCGCACATTCATTTATTCATTCGCACATTCATTTATCCATTCATTCATTCAGTTTTTTGACGATAGCTATTTTTGGGATATTCTTTGTCATTTGATTTCAGTTTTAAGGTACTTAAGCTTTTCTCAAATAGAAGACCTGGTTCGTTTTCTTATACCCTGGCTATGCAGAAAGAATTGAATGTGTATTCTATTCACATAATACGTACAGAAGTGTGTAATAAAACCATTTTTACAAACGTTCATCTCGATTAACATGAATTACGTAGAAGAATAAGCGATTTTAAGAATAGTTTGTACAAGTGTTTGAACAGGAGTGTACAAGGGTGCATGAAGGAAATAAGGTTTTCTAAGTGCAAGATTTGCACATGATTCACTTAACCAGATGATTGTCCGCAACATTGAAGCATAATACCGTCTAGCTGAAGGCGACACTTTTGATGTCATCTGCTATATATGTAGCACCGTCTTTGATGAACCAGCTGCCGGCTCCCATAGTTGTGGTCTAGAGATCAAATTCTCAGGGTATCCGTGGCTGGTTGCTAGGATAGACAACCAGTTAAATTGGCTGAGACATTTAATGGAAATGAATTATCTATTTGAAGAGAGCTGCTGACTATCTGGGGATGTAGAATTAAAGTGCTTCTGAATCTTTGGAGGAGAAACTTACTACTGCAGTAACCGGTGATCCAATAGGCATCGAACCGGTTACCCTCTATTCTATCTGTACACGTCATCGGCACTCATCACCGACTGCCGCTGTCATAGAACAGCGCAGATGAAATCATACAACATTTTTAAAATTACTTTTAAGGGCTTTAAGATGTTACAGGAGATGCTGAAACTGGCCAACCTCGTTGTCCATGCAGTTTTGGCATCTCTTTAGGAAATTATCCATCACCGGCCGTAGTTCCCGTTGCGAAATGCTAGTAATTTCCTGACGAACAGTTTGTTTTAATTCTTCCAGAGTGTGTGGGTTTGTCTTGTACACTTTATGCTTTATGTTACCCCAGAGACAGAAATCGCAGGGGGTTAGGTCGGGGGACCGAGGAAGTCACAAATCTCTACTAATAATTCTGTCCATAAACACACTTTGGATTGTTCTCATCGAAAGATTGGCCGTATGAGCTGTTTCAGAATCTTGTTGAAAAAAAGATAAAATCACGCTTCCTCTCGATTAATTCTCTAAGAGAGGGGAGCATAATTATATTCACGTAGGCGTCAACTGTTAACTCGAAAAAATATGGGCCTATAGCTCTTTCTCCGCTAATGGCGCACCACACAATTTTTTCGTCATGAAGAGATATTTCATTAACAATTAGGCTTCTCAGAGCCCCAATAACGATTATTTTGCGTAGTTCCACGAAGGTGGAATCAAGCCTCGTCCGTGAAAAATATTAAATGTGAGTCAATTTCGCCATTGTATACACAAAATGTGCACCTAATTACAGGATCACCTGGTTGAAGACCATGTGCTACAGTAATTTTATATGGTTTTAACTTGAGAAATTTAGTAACTCTTTGCAAGTAGCCATAAGAAATGCCTGCCTGTTGTGAAAGACGCCTAAGTGATTTTTAGGGGGAATTCTCCAAACGATGAGCGATGTCGTCTAATGTTTCTTCGGTAAGAACCGTACGCCGTCTTTTTGATTTCTCAGCCTGAATTTTATTCTAAAGTTTATGGATTGTTGTACGGCCTGGAACATTTACACCTGCAAATCTTTCTGCAAATCGCACCTTCACTTGGCGAGCTGAGTTAACACATACGAATCATAAATAAATACACGTTGTGCCGTAGAAAACAAATGCTGAGCCATAATATACTTTGTGACTAAGTACAGGACAAAATAATAAAGCATACTAGTAATAACTCAACCACACGATATCAGCGTCTGCATAATACAGCACTTTCAGAGTGGAGCAAACCCGGTCATCCACATGACCTTGTGTGGGTATGCTGCCGCTATCGTGTTTCCGTTTGCACAGTGTAAGAAACACCGCGCAGCGTGTTTGGGTCTCCGTATTACCTATATCAATTCAAGGCCAGGAGTCCAGGAGTCCAGGAGTGAGTACTAGTCGTCTGGGTTAACCCAGGCGGATGGTAAGGTGGCCACGGTACCTATCCGTTTAAATACGGATTTACCCGTGTGGTGGTATAGGTTGGTATATGTTGCAGGCTTTTTTGTCTTTGTAATGTCTGATGGTGCAGGGTGGGTTCCTGTATTGTCACTGGCGGCAGGATCTGTCGGATCTTGGATGTCTAGCCATCCAAGCGACCATTTCCCTACTGATTACTTCGTCAGCCATGGCCGACGAGCAATGCAGTGCCAGTGACAGGAAATCGAGGGGAATAGGTGATAGGTGTGGAGGATGATGAAGGCAAAGCGGTACCTACCAGCCAAGGGCGTCCTTGGGTAGACGGTAGCTCTGTCTCCGCCTAGGGAGGCGATGGTCATATTGCCCCAGGGTATTCACCAGCTGGTTTGGGTGAGGTGTGAGTTTGTCATACATTGTGCGAGTCCTTTCGCGCACTACGTCCACAATGTATGGGATGCCGGAATGAGTGTGAGGATGTGTGATGGAAACCTACGGTCGGTACCGTAGATCATCCTAAGCGCCCTGTTCTGCACGGTCTGCAGCCTGCGGATGGTGGAACGAGCCACCGTACCCCAGACCTCGCACCCGTACAGGATCAGAGGCGGGACGATCGCACGGTACAAGCGTAGTTTCAGGTATGTGGGCATGGTTGATTGGAGTATGGGATATAGCTGTCTCAGGGCGCCATGTCCCTGACCGACCTTTGTTCTGACATGTGGAGTGAAGGTTAGACCACGGTCAAGTAGTACCCCCAGGTATTTGGCAGAGTTAACCCAAGGGATTCTTCTCCGCCGCATTGCCAGGGATACACCCGGCCGCCAGTTTCGAACTTTGCCCAGTAGTAGAGCCTGGCTCTTCTGCGGGCTAATGGCCATTCTCCACTGTTCACTCCACCTGCCGATAGCGTCGAGCTGTCGCTATAGTGGAGGGAAACAGTACCGAACATTTTTGTTCTGTGCCAGTATGAGGACATCGTCTGCATACTGACACGTAACAGTATGCGGTTCCACGGGTAGGTCAGACATGAAGGCAGCAAAGAGCAACGGCGATAGCACGCTACCCTCCGGAACTCCAGCCGCTATGGGTCTGACCGAGGACAACTTCCCCTCCACCCGCACCCGAAAAGAGCGATCCCGAAGGAAGCTACCAATCAGGGTGAGGTATGGGGGAGGGATTTCAGCCTCTCTGAGTTTGTACAGTAACCCCTGGTGCCATGTGTTTTCAAAGGCTTTTTCTACATCCAGAAGCACCGCGACTGTTTTGAAGTTTTCCTGGAAACCCAGGGCAACCTTCTCAATCAGCCGCAGCAGCTGTAGTGTAGTGGAATGTCCATGACGGAAACCGAACTGATGATCCGGGATAAGTTGCCTTTCCTCGAAGAGAGGAGTGAGGCGGGATAGGAATAATCGTTTAAAGATTTTTGAAACGATGGGTAATAGGCTTATGGAACGGTAATTGGAAGGGAAAACCGGGTCCTTGCCGGGCTTCAAAATGCAGACCACCCTCGCCTCCTTCCAACAAGTAGGAAAGTGACGAAGCTGCAGACATGCATTATAAATCCTCGTCAGGTGGACTACGGCCTTTCGGGGAAGGTGCTGGAGCATGGGCGCCGTGACGCCATCATGCCCAGGGGATTTGCCAGGTTTTAATCTTCTGATTTCAGAAGCCACCTGTCTTGGGGTGACTAAGGGGATTTGGATCTCTGCGCGTGGCGGCGGTGGTGCCTCATAGGGGTAATCCACCGTCGCCTCCACGAGTTCAGTAAAGTCTTCGTCCTGGACATCTTCCCGGGGTTCGAATTGGGACTCTAGATGGTCTGCAAAAGCCGTGGCTTTCTCTTGGGGCTCAAAAGAGAGTCTCCCGCGAGTGCCATGTAGAGGATGCTGATGTTGGTTTTTGTCCTTTCTAAGGGACCTAATTATCCGCCATGGTTGCTTTTCGGTGAGGTCTACATTTGCCATCGTGTTTTCCCAGGCTGTTTTGCGGTGTAAACGCAACAGGCGTCGTGCCAGGGACTTGAACCGCTGGTAAGCTGCCTGTATCCTGGGATGGCGGAAACGCTGCCAGAGCCTTCGGACAGTTGCTTTGGCTTTGATCAACTGTCTGAGTTCGATGGGCATGGTACGAGGGTTAGGTATGTCGGATGGAATGCGGTGCGTGTGGGCACGTACCACATCCCGGATGTGTTGGGAGAATGCCGTGGCTGCCGCCTCCAGTGTATCGATAGAATCGACACGCGGACGCGGGTCCACAGACTGGTTGAGTTCAAGGATGGCTGCATCCCAGTCGACCTCGTATGTCCAGTCTGGAGTGACCAGAGCTGGCAGGTCAATGTTGGAATCCACCAAGACAGGGTCATGGTCGGAGTCCAATTCATTGACCGCTGAGAGGTCTAGATGAAAAGGAATGTTTTTGGTGACCATGATATCGAGCACGTCTGGCCTCCCTCAGGCCGGATGGAACGTAGGTCCTCTCGGTCCATGCGCAAGAATGCTTGGGTTACCGCTGATCAGGCGGTAGAGCCCTCGCCCCTTGGCATTGGTAACGCGGCTATGCCAATGTGCATGCTTTGCGTTGAGGTCGCCTGCGATGCAAACCGCAGGATGCAGGTTCAGGAGGGTGTTAATGTCAGCTTCGTAGAAGCGGTTATCAGGAGGGTCGTATGCCACTACCAACACCGTGTCCACCCCGCCAATGGTAAGCCTAATGGCACAGGCCTCCACGTGTTGTAGTGGTGGGATAGGGAAGGGTGTATGAGTGATGTGGTTCTTGATGAAAATGGCTGTACCGCCCCCCGGTCGGCCGACCCGATCAGACCGATGGGTGACGTAACTCGGCAGCGAGAAGTTGGTTGCAGCATCCAAGTGGGTTTCGCAGACCATCAGAATGTCAATTCCATACGACTGCACAAACTCAACGAGGCTTGGGTAATGGCCCCTTATGGCATTTGCATTTCCAGAACGCAGCCCTGAATGGTCTCCGGACAAGTCTGGAGGCCATTACTTGGCTGAGTTAGGGAACAGCTGGGCCAAGGTCAAGATCGGCTCAAAAGGGTCACTCTACTGAAACGTGTTCTTGCCTCACTCCACCAATCATTCCTCTCTTCCTCTGTTCAGGTACAGAAACGCCTCTTTCAGTAGCGAGTATGACTTTGTCTGGATGTCTCTTTCATGAAGAGGGGTAGAGAAAATTTGTTGTACGTTATAAAAACAGGAAAGCTTGCGGATTTTAATTTGATCTTCTTCAACACCCGTACCAAGCAACCCACACCTCCCGCTGTCTGAGACAGAGTCCGAGGAGGACGATATCGCGCAAGACGATGGCTTCACCGTCGTTGAGCGCAGGAGGAAGAGAAAATCTTCCTATACGAGTCTGCATTCCCACAAGGGGCCGAAGAACCACCCCTAACCAAGCGGGGCCCTAAGATTCCGCCCATAATAGCGGATTCTTTTATGAACCACGTCAGAGTAATGAAGCTCTTAGCGACCAAATTGGTCAAGGACTTCGAAGCTCAGAGAAAACCAAGGAAAGTACATATTCGTACTTACACGCCCGAGGACTTCGAGAGGGCGAAAGAAGTATTAAGGGAGCAGAACATCCACTTCTCCTCCTACTCGCTCCAGCGTCCCAATGTGGAAAGACGCATAATTAGAGGTCTTTCCTCTCAGTGTACACCAGAGGAAATAACAGGGGCACTCCTAGATGAACATGGCATAAAAGTCTCAGCTGCAGCGCAGTTGAGAAAAACCATCTGGACCAAGGAAGGGTCCAAGAAAGTGCCAATGCCACTATACTTAGTAGTGGTGGACAAAGTCCCGGGGCAGCAAATACAGCCAATAGACGCTGTGCGCACCTTGTTCCACACTGTGCTTAAGGTGGAGCGATTTTATGGGCAAGATGGGCCAGCCCAATGCCGCAGATGCATGGGTTTTCACCATTCCAGCCAAGCATGTGAACGAAAGATCACATGCCTACGCTGTGCAGGAGAGCACCTTGTCGCAAATTGCGACAAAGCCACAGAAGAAAAAGAGTGTGCTAATTGCCACAAGCCCCATGTAAGTGTTTACAAGGGGTGTGAAGTGCGGCAAATAACCATAGATAACCGCCGCCGCGGTCCTAAAAATGTGGCACCAGTCCGGGCAGGGGTGAACTTCGCCGCCGCCCTTAGCGAGGCTGGGAAAACTGTGCAGCAGACAAACTGCACAAACTGCACCTGCACAGGCACAAACTGTGCAAACTGCACCAGCCACCAGCGTGGAGGAGAGAGCAGCTCCTCCTCCACGTCCCTCTCGCGAAAAGCGAGAGAGGAAAGAAAGAAAGGCTGAAAGACAGCGGTCAGCTCTACTTGAGCAAATGACTGCGTCTGATGCAGTCACCCTAACTGCCGAAGTACCCACCCCGGTCCCAACCCAACGTGCCCAATCGGCACGCACCACTCCGTGGGCACCATTGGCCCCACTCGGAAGTGCTATATCCTCGGCAGACCTCGAGGAATTCAGAACCCGGTCCAACTGGTCGGGGATATGATTAAACGGACACTTCCCATTTTGAGGAGGTGTATGCAGACCAGAACGGACGCCAATGTTGACGTCCTACAAAAACATCAAATCCTGCTGCCAACATTAGAGCAGCTGTTTCCTAGATCCTCCCAGTAATGGCCTACCGTGTTGTCGTAGACCATTACGCGCCGCTTTCTGGAATGCCAACGGCGTAAGGGAACAACGTCCAGGCATTCTGAAATTTGTACAATCCTACGGGATCGACATCCTCTTGGCGACCGAGACACACCTGCATGCTAGTATAATCTTCTCACTGCCTAGCTACGTCCCCCATCGGTCTGATCGGGTCGGCAGTACAGTCGGTGGTACAGCTATCTTCATCAAAAGCATCATCACTGATGTTTTGTGACACACTACGGTTTGCTAACAAAACTCTTGCAGTGTGTTCGCGGAATTGTGCTTTTCGCCTGGCTAGTAGTTGCTATTTGCTCCACAACGGTCGCTGTGGTCACTCTCCTATTGCCCCTGGTGAGAAGTACTGGAAGTCATGCCTCGTTCCTCTCCAAGTAGCATAAACGTGACGTGATGTGCACTGGACAAGAGTGGCCGAGCCAATGAATGAATGAATGTGGTTGCTTAGTCGTAGAGTGGTAAGAACGAAAACCAAACTGGTGTTCCTATAGGAGACCTTTTTCCTCCAATAGAGGTCCGAGGCGGGACAGGAACAGTTTCTCGAACACTTTCGAGACAACTGGTAGGAGACTGATGGATCGGTAACCAGATGGAAAAACCGGATTTTTGCCCTGCTTCAGAACGCACACCACACGCGCCTGTTTCCAGGCAACTGGAAAATGACGCATGCTGAGGCAGGCGTTGTAAATCCAGGTCAAATGAATCACGGCTCTAAGGGGAAGGCGCTGCAGCATTTCCGCTGTTAAACGGTCCTGTCCAGGGGATTTTTGGGCTTTTAGGGACTTGATGGTGTTAGTTACCATGGAACGCAGGTTATAACAGGCCAAGAGCTAAGAGCCAAATCAGGTCGCTCGGGTTTACCGGGGCGGGATTTATGCCCACCGTATCTATCCGTTTTATACGAATTTACCCGTGAGGTATGTTCGATGGAGTCTTATCACAAGCTATTTGTCAATGTCAGCTAATGGTGATGATTGGTAACTCTCTTGCAATAAACTTGGGATGTGAGTGCGGTTAGAATGTCTATCCATCCTAGTGCACCCAGTGCTCGTTTCTGCGCACTTAGCAGGTCAGGTTCTGCAACCAGCAAGTCGAGCAGTGTCAAATAGCGAGAAACCGATAATGCAATGGAATGTTTGGTGTAATGAGGAAGCAGCGAAGCTAAGTAACCCAAGACATCCTTGGGTAAGCGATACCCTTTGCGCCTCCTAGGAAGATGGTGATTATATTGACCCAGGGTATTTACCAGCTGGTTAGGGTGTGGCGTAAGTTTAGCATACATCGAGCGGGCTCTTTCATGCACAACATCCACAATGTATGGAATGCCGGAATGAGTATGAAGGCTATGGGAGGGAAATCTACGGTCAGTATCGTAGATCATCATAAGAGCCCTGTTCTGCACAAATTGCAGTCTACGGACAGTGGTTTGAGCCACGAATCCCCAAGCCTCGCATCCATACAGGATCAGGGGAGGGATGATCGCACGATATAAGCGTAGTTTGAGACGTGTGGGTATTGTAGATCTAAAGATGGGATACATATTTCCTAGAGCTCCGTGTCCCTGGGCAGCTTTAGCTGTAACATCTCAGTGAAGATAAGTCCTCGTTCGAGTTGTGCTCCGAGGTACTTGGCAGTGTTGAGCCAAGGGATTCTCCTGCGACCAAGTCTCAGGTCCCTATCTGACCTACAGGTTCGAATTTTACCTATCAGAAAAGCAGAGCTTTTCTGCGGACTGATGGCCATCCTTCACTTTTCAGTCCATCTATTGATTGCGTGGAGGTGCCTTTGTAATCGGGGGAGGCAGTAACGTTGATTTTTGTTACGGGCCAGTATGAGGACATCATCAGCATACTGGCACGTAACAGTGCTGGGTTCTACGGGGAAGTCAGACTTCAATGCGCACCACCCACTTTGGGGTTCAAGTCGCGCTTGTGCGAGAGGTACGCTCATTGCCGATTTCCTCGACAGCCACAACCTAGCTCTCCTCAACACTGGAGAGCCTACATTCATTTCTGACTCTCACAGCACCTTCTCACACCTCGATCTTCCAGTTTGTTCACCTCAGTTGGCAGTCTCCTTACAATGGAATGTTATCTCTGATTTACACTCTAGTGACCACTTCCCATGTCTTATTAGTCTCTTGACACAACATACATTTTCCACACGTATGCCTTTACACCCAGTTGGGTGTCTTTACCTACAACGAGCATGACTCAGTGAATAATTTGGCGCAGCATCTCACGGAGACAATTCTCTCTGCTGCTGAACAATCGATTCCGCGGTCGACTACACACCCCCGTCGATTTCCCGTCCCCTGGTGGACGGAAGAATGTCGGAATGCCATTTGTGCTCGAAGGCGTGCACTTAGGGTTTTCCAACGTCACCCTACTTTGGAAAACCTAATCGAATACAAGAAAATGCGCGCCAGGTCCAGACAAGTCATTAAGGATAGCAAAAAGTCATCATGGAGAAAATTTGTAGCTTCATTTAACCGACACACACCTTCCTCGGTTGTGTGGGATAGATTAAGGCGTGTTGCAGCTAAAACGACCCAAATACTAATAGCGGGACTAAAAACAGCCACAGGAGCTGTTGTTGATTCATTTGAAGTGGCCAATACCTTTGGAAGTGCTTTCGCACAAGTGTCTAGCTCGGAAAACTACTCCCCTGCGTTCCTTCCAATTAAAACTCAGGTGGAATCTCAAGGCTTCTCGTTTCGTTCTAGAAACGTAGAAGATTACAATCGCCTTTTCACCATGGCAGAGCTGGAGTATTCCCTGAAATCTTCGCGATGTTCAGCACCAGGACCGGACGGTATTCATGTACAAATGTTACAACGGCTCTCTCCTGAAGGTAAGACATTCCTGCTCGAGGTCTATATCGTGTTTGGGTTGACAGTATACTCCCAGAAAATTGGCGGGAGGCCACCGTTATTCCCATCTTGAAAGCTGGGAAGGGCCGTCATCTTCCCTCCAGCTATCGTCCTATTTCCCTCACCAGTTGCGTTTGCAAGGTGATGGAACGCATGATCAAGGGACGATTGGTATGGTGGTTAGAAAGTCGTAACCTACTGACTAACATCCAGTGTGGTTTTCGACGACGCCGTTCAACTGTTGACCATCTTGTGTCAATATCGACACAGATAATGGACGGGTTTATGAAGAACTGTCAAACCGTTGGCATATTTTTCGATCTTGAGAAGGCTTATGATACGTGCTGGCGAGCAGGGATTCTACGTTCCCTGTATGCCTGGAACATACGTGGACGCCTACCACTTTTCATTCAGGAGTTTATGAAGGACCGCTTTTTCCGCGTAAGGGTCGGCTCGGTTTTTTCTAATTCTTTTGTTCAGGAGGAGGGAGTACCTCAGGGTTCGGTGCTAAGTGTCACGCTCTTTGCTATAGCAATTAACTCCATCTGGACATGTGTTCCACCTGGAGTTTCGTCATGCCTATTCGTAGACGACTTCGCTGTCTATTGCACTTCTCAGCGCACGGCGTTCTTACAACGGCGCCTGCAGCAATGTTTGGACAACCTTAGAGAATGGAGCGTGAAAAACGGCTTCCGTTTCTCAACTGAGAAGTCAATCTGCGTTAATTTCTGGCGCCGTAGGAGACGATTACCACCTTCGCTCCGATTTGGTCCAGATTTACTTCCCTTCGCAGAAGAGACGCACTTCCTGGGTTTGATCTTGGACAGGAAGCTTAGTTGGTCGTCGCATATTGCACAGCTAAGAGCGAGATGTGACCGTTCCCTAAATATTATGCGATTACTGAATGGCATATCGTGGGGAGCGGATCAGACAATTTTGTTGCGAATATACCGGGCAGTGGTCCGATCCAAACTAGACTATGGGTGTATTGTTTATTCCTCAGCACGACCAACTCTGCTGAGAAGATTAGACGTCGTCCACAATAGGGGCATCCGCATTGCAACAGGAGCATTTCCAGCAAGCCCAGTGGTGAGCCTTTACGCGGAGTCCGCAGAATCTCCTCTGCAATACCGGCGTGAGATTCTCTTGGCAAATTATGGTTGTGCGCTTAGGTGTATGTCTAAGCACCCAACGTTCGCCTCTTTTTCACCACTACGCTAAGAGAACGATATAGAAATAGCACCCTTAGTCCTAAGCCTGCGGTGTTCCGTTTCCAAGAGCTCCTAGTGAAGCTTGGAGTGGAACTGCCTATGATGTTCGCCAAGGGCGAGAGGCTTTACCCCCCTTGGCTCTCTGGTACGCCCCATGTAGATCTTGGGATGACCGTACACCAGAAGTCCACGATGCCTATTTCAAGTATCCGCACGTGTTTCTTAGAATTTTTGTCAGGCTACACTGACCGTCGATATATTTACACCGATGGATCAAAGAGCACCAACGGTGTTGGATATGCTTGTGTTTATGGAACCGAACCATATACATTCGGTTTTCCAAATAGCACCTCCATTTTTACTGCAGAGCTTTATGCAATTTATCGAGCCGTTTTGTATGTTCGCCGTCGTAAATTAGGTAACTGCCTGACTTTGAGCGATTCCCTTAAAGCACTGCAGAGCCTTTGTCAGTTGTACAACCCCCACCCTATTGTACAACGTATCCAGGATGCCGTCCATGTTTTACACGCTTCTGGCGTTGACGTGGTGTGTGCATGAATTCCTGGTCACGTAGGTTTGCCGGGGAATGAAATGGCAGATTTAGCAGCAAAGACGGCAACTACAGAACCCAGTATTACCATCTCACGTGTTACTTCGGTAGACTTTAGGCTTGAAGTGCGGAGAGCGGTGCTGTCGTCCTGGCACGACGAGTGGTCAGCTCTCCGCGGTAATAAGCTTAGAGAAGTGAAAGAACTTCCGATAAACTGGGTAACTTCCTGTCGCACATCTCGTCGCGAGGAGGTTAGTTTGACTCGATTAAGAATAGGGCACTGCAATTTTTCGCATGGTTACCTATTTAAAAGGGACCCTGCACCTCTATGTCCGCTGTGTGACAACGTTTTGTCGGTTCGCCACGTGCTGCTAGAGTGTTGCTCTCTAGCGAACCTTCGGGATTCTCTGCAGCTGCCTGCCAGACTTGCAGAGGTCCTAGCGGACGACAAAACAGCGGTTGATAGAGTTTTTAATTTTTTAGCTGAGCGCAATATCAATTTGAGGATTTAAAATTTTTAATTATCTGTTTCTGCTTTTGGACATATTTATTACCTTGTTTCATATCTGGCTATTGCCACTGATTTTTACCTTTGTAAACTTTTCTTGTTGCTAGTATTTTTATTTTTTGAGTGAAATTTATATCTGGCTATTGCCATGAATCCTTTTAGGGTGCTGATGACCTAGAAGTTGAGCGCCCTTAAACCAAATCAAATTCAAATTCATGCACTCAGAAAGTGCGGTCCTGAAGGAAACTGGCTATGAGGGACAGGTAAGGGGAAAGGAGATCTGCATCTCTGAGTTTGTACAGTAGGCCCTGGTGCCATGTAGTTGCAAAGGCCTTATCCACATCCAGGAGTACTGCGACAGTTTTGAAGTTTTCCTGGAAACCGAGGGCAGCCTTCTCAACAAGACGCAGGAGCTGTAAGGTAGTGAAATGACCTTGACGGAAACCAGACTGATGATCCGGGATGAGCTGCCTTTCCTCAAAGAGAGGGACAGAAGTAGTTGTTCAAAAATTTTGGAAATGTATGGGAGTAAAGTGATAGACCGGTAACTTGATGGAAACATGGGATCCTTGCCTGGTTTCAAGATGCAAATCATCCTCACTTCCTTCCAGGCGGTAGGGAAGTGTCGAAGATGCAGGCAAGCATTGTAAATCCTCATCAGGTGAATAACGGCTTTGCGAGGTAGGTGTTGTAACATATGTGTCGTTACACGATCATATCCAGGGCATTTGTTGGGTTTAACACACCTAATTTGGGAGGAAACTTGTCTTGGGGTGACAATTGGTATGTGGAACGCCTCGTGTGGTGGAGGTGGGTCCACATAGAGGTAATCCACCGTTGCTTCCACGAGTTCAGAAAAGTCCTCGTCTTCTGTGTCCTATCGGGGCTCAAATTAAGACTCTAAATGGTCCGCGAAGTCAGTGGCTTTCTCTTGCGGTTCGAAAGATAATCTCCCGCGAGTGCCATGGATAGGATGCTGGTATAGCGTTTTATCCCTTCTCAGGGATTTAATTATCCACCATGGCTTCTTTTCTGAGAGGTTAACATTCCTCAAGGTGTTTTCCTAGACCTCTTTGCGATGTGCGCGTAAGAGGCGCCTAGCTGTGGTCTTAAATCGCAGATAAATAGCCTGCAACCTGGGATGGCGGAAACGCTGCCATAGCTTTCGAACTGCTGACTTAGCTCCTAGCAACAGTCGGAGTTAATTTGGGAAGGTTGTGGGATTAGGTGTATTGCATGGAATGCGGTAAGTGTGCCCTCGTACCACATTTGATATGTTTCAGGAGAATGCAGTGGCCGCCAATTCTAACGTCTCGATAGAATCGATACACAGTCTGGGATCCACTGATTGGTTCAGTTCAAGGACGGCTGCATCCCAGTCTACCTCGTAGGACCAATCAGGAGTTACCAAAGCTGTCAACATTTGAATCTATTAATACTGGATCGTGGTCAGAATCCATTATTAAAAATATATAATCAACCCGTTAACATAATAACTATCTTAATTGCATCGTATTTATTTTTAACTCTGATTGCGGTAGTAAAAATTATTAATATTTATAATGGACCTTTACGACAAATAAATTAATGTATAAACCTTTACGTAAAACTCACCCTTTAATTAAAACATTGACTGTCGTGAGGTCTATATGGAATGGGAAGTTCTTAGTGACCATAATATCTAGCACGTCCGGTCTCCCTCGGGCAGGATGAAAAGTGGGCCCTCTCGGTCCATGCGCAATGAGGCTTGGGTTACCGCTTATAAGGCGGAATAGTCCTCGCCCCTTCGCATTGGTGGCACGATTATGCCAATTGGCATGTTTTGCACTAAGGTCACCTGCAGTGCAGACCACAGGGTGGAGGTTTAACAAAGTCGTGTAACCTGCTTCATAGAAGCGATGGTCCGGAGGGTCATATGTCAATCAGCAATGTATCTGAGCTGCCTAAAGATCGCCTAATGGCACGTACTGAAGTGGTGGAAGAGGGAAAGATTTGTGGGTGATATGGTTTTTAATGAAAATGGCTGTACCTCCCCCTTGTCGGCCAACCCGATCAGACCGATGGGTGAGTTAATTAGGCAGGGAGAAATTTGTGGCAGCATCCTAATGAGTTTCGCAGACCATCAGAATGTCGATTCCGAAATACTGTACAAACTCATTGAGGGTTGGGTAGTGACTCCGTAGTCCGTTAGCGTTCCAAATCGCAGCTCTAAATGGTCTTCGGACATATCTTCCGGCCATTATTGAGCTAAGTCGGGATAGACCTGTTCCAATGTCTGAAGCAAGATGGAATGCTTCTGCATGGGGGTCAAGTTGGGATTATTCATCTGCAACTTACAGTTTCGAAATGCAGGTAGTGCTTTGTTGATTAAATCCCCAAACCACGAGGATAGTGAGTGAAATTCCTCCAAGTCTTTTTGCGATGTGGTTGCAAATGTAGAGGTGGTTGTCGCCGTGTTAGGCAGTGGTGTAACCGGGGTGGGGGGGTATTCCTATCCTTGGATATAGTTTCTGCCTCTACAGGTGGATCTGTAGGTATTTCAGGATCTTGTGGTTCCAAAACTACAATGGGAGCAGAAGATTTGCTCGCCTTGTTATATTTCCTGTTCCTCCTCTTCCTGCGTGGTTTTGGTGCAGGGGGTTTGGGCACTGTGGCTTTTTCCGTAGGACCTGGAGGTGGTGGCACAGCTTGTGATGATGAGGAAGCCATTACTGGTGTAGCTGCTTCTTTTTCCACTCGACGTAGAGTGGACTCTGCCTTATTTAAGGCAGCAGCAAAGGACACCCCTGGGGGGACCTCATAATCTTCAGGACGACTCTTGCGGCGGCTCTCGATGATCTTCTTCCTAGTAGAGCATTCTTTGTACACACTCACGTGTGTACCGTCGCAGTTAGCAGACTTGTACTCGTCCCTGGGTTTAGTGCAGTTCTCTAGCAAGTGGTTCCCAGCACACCGCAAACATGTTAGCTTACGCTCACACATCATACTGGAGTGATTGTAACCCATGCATCTATAGCACTGCACTGGCCCCTCTCTGCCGTAATAGCCTTCCACTCTTACGACAGTAAAAATTAGGTTGTGCAGAGTGTCAATGGGCTGAGTTTTTTGGTCACGCACTTTATCAAGTACGACCAAAAATAATGGCATTCGTACTTTGTTTATTCCCCCCTCGGTGTTTACAGTTCTCTTGAGCTGTGCCACCGGTTGACAGTTATGCCATGTTCTTCATATAACGCCGTTTTGATTTCGTCAGGGGTACATTCAGAGTCTAGGCCTCTGATTACCCGACATTCTATATGAGGGCATTGTGGCGAATACGAGTAGAACGTGATGTTCAGTGGTCGTAGTACCAACTTGGCGGTTTAAAAATCGATGAATGAATGAAAAGGTTATTTGGGCATGTCTTTCGACATGCCCTGGCTGTTTTAGGGATAGTCCCTCTTCAGCCGCGTATTTTAGATTTTTTATCTTGGTGCGGGGCGGAGAGATCAATCTTGGGTGCGTTAAATTTTTGATTTTGCGTGTTTGTAGGTGTGGTTGTGTGGGTTGGTGTGTTCATCCCTGTATGTGAGGTGATGGCTTCTGCCCTCTGAGAAAAAATTGTGTTTTTGTTGTATTGTGTGGTTGTGTTTGTGTGTTGCTGCAACGGCTCTCGGTTAGTTTTTGTCTGTGTTGTGTGTTATGTATTTTGTTATGTATATGTCAGTGTGTTTGTATTTACTGTGTGCTTATGTTTTTTATGGTAATTGGTGTTGTCATTCGTGTGTCATTGTTAGGTGTTTTCGTTTATGAAGATAGCCAGCTGGTTGCCAACTCTCGTCGTGTTAATTGCTTTTTTAAGTGTCTTTTGTGCAGTCTGAGTCAGGTTTTGTAGGAATCGTGCTCTGTGTGCGGGTGGAGTGATGTCATATATTGGTGGTATCAATGTGCTGAGTATTTGTGTGATTCTCGTGTTTGTAATTTCGCGTATGTACTTTGTAATGTTTTGTTGTATGTTTGTGAGTTGGTCTTGTAGGGACTTTATCTGTTGTTCGGATTGTGATATTACGTCTTGGAACGTGTTTACTGTCTCGTGCTTCGACATGTGTCTTTTAGTTTCAGGGATCTTTGGGAAATTTGTCTCGGGCCAGTCAGTCACGTGTGTTGTTTGGGTGGTGTGGGGATGTTGTGGGGGAAGATGTATGTCTTGGCAGTGTGTTCAGGTTGTGTCGGGGGTTGTCTGGGATACATCGGGCATTTTATTTGCCCGGTGTAGTGCCCGTTCTGTCGGCAGGTGGAGCAGTAAGGGGTGTTATGTCGGATAGGATGTGTGCATCGTCGCGTGTCAGAGTTGTGCCCACAGTGGAAGCAAATGGGTTTTTTTGTGCAATTTTCCTCGTGATGTCCGTATGTCTGGCATTGTCGGCAAGGTACGTGTCGGTCCGTGTGCTTAGAAGGCTCTGCCCTGAAAATTTGTTTTTCAATGATGGCACCTTCTTTCAGTATTGTGTTGATAGTTGTGATGCATGTGCTGAATATTCGTACGAGTTGCGTCTGTCTGTTTTGGCTGATGATCCTGGATGCGCGTGTTATTTCTGGGTATGTCTCTTGTATGCTTTGTAGTATTTCGTCATCAGTTATGTCGTAGGGTATTCCTTTTACTACGGCGGTCAGTGTTTTTCGTGGTCTGATTGGTTCTGTGTCAGGGTTGGGTGTGGGTCGGTTTTGTGGTGGGGAGTTTGCATAGTACGCAAACTTCCCGAAGTTGTGAACGGGGATGGCCTGGGTGAAAGTCACTGCTTGTTGTTGGTTGCGGAAGGTCAGTGCGAATGTTTTTTGTTGCAGTCTTTGAGCGCGGTAGAGTGAGTCTGTGTTCTGTTGTGTCTTTGTCATCAAGCTCCTCACGAGCCATGTATTCTGTTTGTCTGGGTTGCTGTTGATGATGTATATCGTGAAGTAGCCGTGAGGTGTGGGTGGTATGTAAGTCGTGCGTGATGTCAGTAGTGTGTTAAGTCGGTTGCCGAGTTTTGTTGTAGATTCAATGCTGGTGTCAGAGTCATGGTCAATAATGTCAGGAGCTTGAGAGGCTGAGCTGCTGTTGGAGCTTACAGAGTGCGTGCGGTGACGTGTGTTTGTTGGTGTAGGTGTACATGGGGGTGTTTGTGTTGGTGTTTGTTGAGTGCGTGTGTCATGTGTTTCGTCGTGATTAAGTTCTGTCTCGCTTGCTGATGAAGAGGGTGCATGTTGTGTAAGCGGCGGTGTATTCTTTTTCTTGGTCAGGACGCGTCGGCGGGAAGATTGGGGATCAGGGGGTTTAGGAGGTTTGGCCGTAGAATGACGCTTGGGCATCTTCTAGGGCCGGGAAAGACTTAGGTGTGAGAGGAGGTGGCTGCTAAGAAGCGCGGTTTGGATAACCTTTGTGCCTAAGAGTAGTCCCAGTGGACTACAGAACTTACGTTCTTTGGCTATACTGAGCTAGCTCAGTAGGTTATTCCAAACCTCACCACAGGGAAGGTAAGCGGGAGGGAGTATAGGGTTAGGTGGTGTTATTGGGTAAGGGCCGTCGACTTAGGAGAGGCGTGCCCTTAGCTTGCTTACCAAGCTTCTTCAGGCCACGAACTCAGGAATAGCGTGTCCTTAGCTTGCTTTCCAAGCTTCTTCAGGCCACGCTCCTGGACTCTTGGGCTCCAAACGCGTGGTCTTGTGCCGTATTAATGCCTGCCGCAATAAATATCGTGGCGATGCTTGCCGGAGAGTGGTACTGCTGTTTACCGCCTTCCGCCGAAGAACACCGAGGACCGACGTCTTGCTGCTACAACGACCGCTGTTTTAAAAATCAGCCATGCTGTGTGTTAATATATGCACACTCTTTGGCTTACGCTTTGCCTCGAAAGTTTCCTTGAGGCGTGTAGCCAATAGGCGCATGACCCGGACGTGGTTTGGGAAAACGTCCGCTATGATTGGCGGAAGTCTTGGCCCCTTTTTGGTTAGGGGTGAATCAACATTTTGTGCTTGTTGCATCAGATTATTTGGGGGACTTTCTTCCACGTTTACGATTTTCCACCACCGTAAACTCCCCCAGCTCCATTTCAGACTCGGAGTCAGAGTCGGGAAGATGTTCGTTTGAACCCAGGCTCTCTAGTTCTGCCAAAGGTAAGTGGCGTGGAGTACAGCTCTTACGCTTCTGTACGTCAGTCCTGGTGTGCTTTCTAATGGGCTCCGCTGCTCCAGGAGAGATGGATCTTACTGAAGATGAAGTGGATGGAAGTTGTCCATCATCAGCAGTCATCACGGTTGCCCTCCGGCTACTCACAGAGGACCGGACCTCCTCTAGGGCGGCGCCTTTGCGAACCATTTCGGCTCGAGGTTTCAGGCCAGAAGCCATCAACCTTTGGCTTTGGTCTTGTGAGCCCGCTGTCTCGTGAGTCGTCAGTCTGTTGGTCAGTCAAGGAAAACAGAAACATAGTAGAAGAGTAGTAAGTAGAGGGGTTACCTGTAGCTCTTTATACCACTCCGGGAAAGCTTGCCTTGGGTGAGCTCCAAAGCTTGCTCTCCAAGCCCCTTTTAGAGCTACACCGGTTGACTTGACTAATATAGTTATATTAGTCCGTCGATTGAAGCTCATGTGCAATCAACCGATTTATATTGAAGCACTCCACCTAGTCGGCACGGGATCTCCTGTTCCGGCGAGTCAGCTTGGATTCCGTCTTTTCCACCAGTGTCCAACAAAACATGCGTGTTCTACAAACACCAATGGGTGAATGCTTAGAACAGGCTGAACAGACAAGATGATATTATAGCTGTCGCAAAATTTAAAGGCGGCTTCTTAACAGCAACAACAAATAACCAATCATAGGCTTGTCTCACCTTGCAGCATTGTGTAGTTAAACACGCTGTGAAATCACGCTGCATAGCCGGTGATATAAATATAATTTACGCCCACAAAAATTTTTACAACAGAAAAAAGAATAGTAATAACTATCCGGCACCTTTAAATTTTTCGGCTACCATAAATGAAACCTGCTCCGCTCTTACCTTCCTCTTCCCGTTGTTGCTACGAGCCCAGGCTAAAAATAGCAACAAAATACACGCAGCTATTGTTGCCTGAAACATCACTATCATAAGCGGGACTTTGAAGCCTATATGAGAAGGGATTGACAATGAATGCTAATAAAATATATTTGTAACTAAGCATAATTAAAAGCACTAACTTGGAAATGAGAGCTGATTTGTGTTTTTGACTGTCATTTTCGTTATCAGTATGGCCGATATAGTTAAACATTTATTTCATCCCAGTTACATTTTCGCTGTTGGCTAGTGCTATGAGTATGCTACCCCATCGTTTAGCTCTGTCTTACCTCATACCCTCTTACTTCTGGTGGGCAGACAGTATGTAATAGAGGAAGTAGTAACGGTGCAAGAAACACTTACAGTAGGCTAAAAGTAAACCTCACCTCTGACATTGTGAATTGTGATTTTTAGAATTAGCTACGCAAGAGTTAATTTTAGCTCCGATCGGATTAGTTAACGTTAAGTAGTAATGGTGAAATCAGCAGTAAATGTGAGTTTGGTGGGATTGTACTTCGTGGTTAAATGGCACCACACATCCCATTCGGCAGATAGTAAAATATATTGAACAGTTCGATTTTCCCATACCCCCAAGCACTTCACGTGGCACGTATGAACGCTCTAAGCCTCGCTAGTTTCACTGCTTTGAGGTTTCATAAAGGTAAAGCAAGAGAGTAGAATTGCCAATCTGTCATGTGAACAGCTCTTAAATTCTGCAGTAAATGAAGGCTTTACCCTACAGTTTTTGTTTCACCCATGGTATGCCTGGGCGGGTATGGGAGTAGGTACTAATAAGGCTGACTGATAAATTTAATGCAGGCTAATACATCGAATATTTAAAGTGAGTTTCAAAATGATTTAGGTTAAGGAATGTCTGAAACTTCACACTAGAAACTATACCTATCATCAATCTTCAAGATAGGCCTATTTCGGCTCAGGAGGGATCTTCCCAGCGTCTCCTTTGTTTTCCAACTTTTCAACTAACAACTTGTTTGTACTGCAAGGCAAGTTTGGTAACTGTTTCTTCTGGCACTCAAGAGATTTAATCTTGCCATTTTATACTCCCTAATTCCGTGGACTGAATTAAATATTTTAGTTGCTCTCTTATTGTTTCACTTTTAATAATTTTAAGCCTACAGTCAATACGTACGTCAAAATTTTCATTTCAGCTGTTTCAATTCTTCTTTTGTAATTTATATTCAAGGTGAAGCTCTCAGCTCCATAAGACATGTGAATTGCCACAGTTTCATAAAATTTTAATATGGTATCTTCTAGTTTTTCAATGTTCGTTTTATAGTGCCTTATGTTTTGAAACGTATATACCTTTTATTTTAAATCTACATTATATCCTTAAGAACTACCACATCCTAAGTAGCTAACAAACTATGTTTATTGAAGATTATATCCGCTGACATATTAATTATCAATAAATTGGGGTTTAAGGGACAATTTCAAAGCTCTGCAATATGTAAGCTCCTAACTTTAAATTTTGTGTAGACTATAAGTACTAGTAGATCAGTAATAAGCTGTGTAGCAGGTTTCACATTTATATGATTGTTACACAGTTAATTAACCAGATTTAATTAAGCAGTTAATTAAGCAGATTACACAGTTAATTTATGAATCTATGATATGAAAAGTTGCTCATATTCAAAACACAGCTGGCGCTACTATTTCCAAGTAAGTCGCTAGTGTTATGTGCTTATTTCTTATAATCATGAGTGCCAAAGCTGTTAATTTTGTATTCATATTACTATTTGCAGCGATAAAATATGTATTTCTATTTAGACCTATTTTTACTTTCTCTACTGGTTAGTAGGGGAAGTGCTGTATTCCACCCAAAAATTCGATGTTCAGATTTCACCGGAAATATATGTTTTGAGGCCCCCTGAATCCAAAAAAAGCATTTTTAGAAAAAGGTGTGTGTCTGTGTGTCGGTCTGTGGACTGCATAACTGAAAAACGAAAAGTCGGTTAAAAACCAAATTTGGTATTTAAGTTTAATGTCTTTCAAGGATGCGACACGAAGATTTTGAAGAAAATAGCCCCAGCCTAAACTACCCTTTACATGGAAAATTTTTCGAAACTTTTGATTTTCTTGGAAATGGCTAACGATTTTGATTAAAATGTCATATGTTTGAGATATTTTTATGACAAATGAAATGTATATCTTGAATTTTCTGGCTATAGCCCCTGTAGTCTTATTTACTCTGGACGACTTTTGCATAACTGATAAACCGTTAGAGATAGACCAAATCGTACTATACAAAAAATGTAGATCTGCTAAAATACACAATTTATGTCTGAATAAATTTTCTTGTAGGGTGAACCATTTCGGAGATATTCCTCGTTGTGTGTGTGAGTTTCGCAAAACTTAGAACTTTTGTGAAATGGATCATCGTTCTTCATTTTTTTTATATGTTAAATGTGCAAAGACAACAGAATCTCAAAGCTTTAAAACATATGACAATCCCACAAAGCCTACTGTATTCTAACATTCCCCTTGCACCTACAAGGAAATAAGCAATAAGATAAGTTGTACAAATGTTTATCTTATCTAACACGAAGAAGATATAGGAATAAGAGTTTGTAGGAATGGTTAGTACAAGAGTAGAGAAAGTCATGTGAGTGCAATACATCAGATTTTCATATAAAAGTTAGTAAAATATCTGAAAAATTTATTTTCATTTTTTACAAAACCTAGCTCCTGAACTAAAGCTAACTAGGTTTATTTAAGTGTCTTTGCAAAGCATGCATGGAAACTTTCAGTACAGTTGGATTAAAACTACTGCGCCAGCCTCATTTTGAGTGATAAAAATGTAAACTTGAGAATAAATGAGTTCTCTGAAAACATGCATTTCAAATATTTTACAGGCTACCTGTATTCTCAGAACTGGCTCGTAGTGCTACAATACGATCTCAAACAGTGGAACTCGACACAAATACGGCTCGCAGTATTTCAGTATGCACTTTTAAGCAATATTTATTTTAAAACAGAGTACGTAATGTGTTTCCACATATTAAATCGCTGCACACCTACTTATATGTGCACTGGTGCTTTAAAAATAGTGGAACCTTACATTTGTTATGCATTTGAGTCCTGAAGTTTCTGGAAACATTTGTAAGTGAAAATCTGAAATACGTAAATTTTGTCAGTTTTGGTCGAAATTTTAGTCCCCATGTCCCAATAACTATTTCCGAATAAATATGAGAAGCTAAATTGCCGGTAGTCACTCAACACTAATCGGAGAATCCTCTTGCGCTTACCGGTAAGCACGTGGTACTCAAGCGTGGTCTTTAAGCGCTACGGGCTGCCCATAGTTAAAACATATTTCAAAGCTGCACGACTCAGTAAGCCGAATTATATAAATACACGTTCTTTTATCAACATAAGTAACTATTTCTTCATGGATATTCCTCCAAACTTTCTACATCATTTTGTAAAGCTTAACCTCAAGTTTGCATCTGAAACACTATTTCTACTGTACGACTTGTTAAGTTCTAAGAATACTTTGCACATTATAATTTTCAGTCGGTATAACATCTCCAACTTCTAAACGTGCCGAATTCCAGGTATTGAAACTTTTATCTAATGGGTTTCTTGTTGATCGATTACGCCACAACGTCTAATTGTCTTGACTTATGACCAGGCAGCGAAACTTGGACATCGATGAGACAGAGATGGATGATTTCAGGTTAACTGTTTTTCGAGTGCGAGATTTGTCGTGCCCCATTGCAGTTCTATATGAATATCATGGATATGCCAGATTGTTTCTAACCCAGGATCTGTTGAACGCAACCAGTTCACCTGAGAATAAAATTACATGAAGTGATTGTCAAATATTTACGGTTTGACCGCATCATATGTGATGTCGAGCGCACCTTCTCGCAATACAAACAGTGTTTAAGTGAAAAATGTAAGTACTACACAAATTACCAGCTTTAGTTTTGAAACATTTTGAAACGTGAACAGTGAGATGCTAAGTCACTAATGTGATATAGTTTAGTTTTCACGGTCACTTTACTTAATTCTTAATATCACTTCCTAATCTTATACGGTTCAGTTTTCACTATCGCTTTACTTGGTGTTTACTGACAGTTCACTAGTATCTTCCAGTTCGGATTTCACGTCATTTTAATTAGTTCTTATGTCGCTTCCTATTGCGAACTACTTTTATTTGCACGATCACTTCACCTAGTTCTTACAATCACTTTACTGTTGTGACTAGTGCAATTTTCACTGTCACTTCACCAGTTTTTGTTACTTCACTGATGTATCATAGTTCAGTTTTACTGACACTTTGAATATGACCCACCTTCATCTTCACTGTTACTTCACTAATTCCATGACGCAGCGGCATAGTAAAATATCCGTAGAGCATGTTGTTGTAGTGTTTAACGCCCGCTTTTACTACTACGGCACCGCAGGCGGTGACACTGATGATACATGAAGATGGAGCACCGGTGGAATGAAATGGCGGGGGAAACCGGAGTACCCGGAGAAAACCCGCCCTGACGCCGCTTCGTCCACCACATAAAATATCCGTAGAGCAGCCTCTTCTTCCATCCATTTCACTCACCGTGGAGTCGAACACAAGCGCTTTCTAAACTCTTGCAGTAGCAGCAGTCAGTAGTCACCAACTTGCTCGAAGAACGGTCCCTTTTATTATAGCAAAACGCATTCACTATTTTACTAAATGGTTTCGAGTTTTTTTTTTTCCGAGTTTGTTTTCTTTATTCCTAATTTTGGCATGGTGCCGGTACAATTCGCCCGGCTTACAGGCTATAAATTTACATTTATTTACAATTATTTTTATTTACAAAGTTATAGTCTTAGGTTTCACCAAAAACCCGTTCGATGGCCTTCTTTAGGCCACCGAGAATAGTTTTTGTTTGTCTTTTGGGTCTGTTTCAATATCTTTGTTTTCTTCTTTTCTTTATATACATCTATATACACACATACACGCACGCATTCACACACACACACACACACACACACACACACACACACACAAACACACGAATACACACACTTTCACTGGGCACACCAGAAATATGCGTCCCAGCTCGCGCAATGCACTATTTACACTTCACTTACAATATTTACATTTTCCCCGCTGTTTTCCTGCGCGGGCAGGGTGTAGCTCCTGGGTGTTTTCCGAGGCGAGGGCCTCTGCCGTAACGTGTGTGTGACCTAAGACGAAGGTTGCATGGACGCGTATTAGTCGGCGAGCCGTGCCACTTCTAGACATTTTTATTCTAGTATGTTTGCTATATTCGGCTCACCTTTGCCAATGTTGGTGATCACGTTATTTTCGTGGTGCTTAATGCGCGTCCATGTTGCCGTTGCTCTTTTTGCTATTGCCTCTGGGATGGACGGGATCTGAGTTTCGAGGTGAAGAGTTTGGTTAGTGGTAAGGAGTGGAGCAGAGAGGATTTTTCTAAGGGAGAGGTTTTGGATGGTTTGAATTTGTTTGAGGGCGGTTTTGGAGGCATTTGCGCAGGCCACGCATGCGTACAGGACCAACGAGAGTATAAGTGACCTATATAAGATCAGCTTGGATTTAAATTGTAGCTGTTTGCTGCGGAAGATGGGGGCGCATGACTTTAACCGCTGTCTGCCTTTGTTGTCCGTGTTTTTTATGTGGGTGGACCAGCACATCGTGCGGTTCATGGTGACACCAAGGTATTTGACATTCTGGCGACAGTGCAGTACTTCACCACCGACTGTTAGGTCCTTTGCCAAAGTGTGATGCCGCTTTGAAAAATGTATTAGCTGGCATTTATTGGGGTTAATTTTGATTTTCCAATCATGGAGCCATGAGAGGAAGTTGTTTGTGTATCTTTGCATTTCTGCAAGGCCGAAACGAGGATTTCTGTGGTGGTTGTATATTGCAGTGTCGTCTGTATACATGGCGACCTTGCATCTGGCGTCCACTGCGAAATCATTTGTAAACAGTATGTACAGGAACACTGACATGATTGCCCCTTGTGGGACGCCAGCCCGCATCACTCTCTCCTGAGAGGAGCAGTGGCCCACTTGGACGTAACAGTGTCGATTTTCTAAGAAATTGTGCAGCAGGTACAGATAATTTTGGAGTGCCGGGAATTTGTAGTGCAGTTTGTAAGTGAGGCCATTGTGCCAGCACAGGTCGAACGCAGCTTCTACGTCCATAATAGCGCCAACGTTGAAGCCCCGTTGTTAAATTGCTCTGTTACGTCATCGGTTAGTCTGAGAAGCTGTAATTCCGTGGAATGTCCTTTTATAAATCCAAACTGTGAATTTGAGAGTTCATGTTTTCCGAAACTTGTTTTTGAAGTCGAGAAAGGATAAGTTTTCGATCAATTTACAAATAGTAGAAAAGAGACTAATGGGGAGGTAATTTTGCGGCTGTCTGGTGCTTTTTCCTTGTTTTGGGAGCATGATAACCTTGGCTCGCTTCCAAGTAGAGGGGAAATAGCTATGTTGCAAGCAGGCGTTAAATATCTTTGTCAGTTGCACCAGAGCTTTTCTCGGGAGATGCTTAAGTTCTTCATTGGTCACTTTGTCTGGGCCGGCAGCTTTCCCATTAGGCAATTTCCTAGTGAGCTTGTAAACTTCCTGCGGTGTTATGATGGGTAGTTGTTGCTCTTGCTTCTGCGCCACCCGGGTTTTGTACCCATGCTTGGACCTCCCGATCTATTTCACGGTTGATCACTGGGTTTTCGGTGAATCTATCTTGGAGACAGTCAGCGAAGACCGGCTTTCTCCTCTGCGGAGAAGTGCAGGCCGTCTTGAGTGTGCAGCGCCTCAGTTGCGGAGTTGACGCTCGTGGAAACTTTTAAAGCCTTTAGTAATTTCCACAAGGAAGAGTCCGAATGGGTAGTACTCAGCATTTTGTTTCCCCACTGTTCAATTTTGTTGATTTTAATTTGTTGCCGAATGACGTTGCGTAGCCATTTTGCTAGCACTTTATATTCAGGCTGACGGTGTACCGCCACAGTTTTGTCAAGTGTCATCTCCGCGCAATGAGTTGCTCTACCTCGGGGTACGTGCAAAAACCGGGTGGCCTTGTGGTATATGTGGTAGCATTTCATTTGGCCGTGCGTAGCGGGGCAGTACAGTTTTCAATGGCGACATCTATGTCTGCCTCCCTATAGTATGATAGCCTGGGTTGCGCCATCCTGTGCATTTCCAAGGTAAACCTATCCCAGTCGGTGTCTGCCCCCTTCCGAGGGCCAGAGGTACCGGCCGTAATAGCGCCCTGTATGTCGAAATGCACAGGAAGATGGTTGGAGTCCAGGCTGTGATACACTGTAAAGTTATTTGAGAGTCGCATTTTTTGTGAGTACGAGGTCCAAAATCTCAGGGTCAAAGTGCCCTGATCTGTGCCAAAAGGTGGGTTATGGGGGGGAGATGTACCTCAATTTCGTCATTTTCTGTTATAAGTTCAACTAGGAGATTTCCTGCCGCGTTTTCTCGCCGACAATACCATCAGGGGTACCGGGCGTTGAAATCGCCTGCAATTATAACATGGTCCTCTAAAGCGAGGATTTCTTCGAGGTCTTGTGTGAAATCTGGAGAGTTAGGGGGCCCATAAAGTGCTACCAGTATAACCGTTTGGTTTTTAACACGCGTTTTAAGAGCCGTGCACTCTAACGCTGCCAATACTGGTAGCGTAACAGAAGTATGAGCAATTGCATTTCTGAGCAAAATAGTCCCTCCCCCCTGTCTGCCAATTCTGTCATTCCGAAGTACTTGGTAACCTTGGAGCTTAAAAATGTGCTCTTGTTTTAATTTAGTTTCGCAGATAAATACGGCGTCAATTTTGTTACGCCGTAGGTAGCTTTCAA
Source organism: Tenodera sinensis (assembly GCA_030765045.1). Lineage (NCBI taxonomy): Eukaryota > Metazoa > Arthropoda > Insecta > Mantodea > Mantidae > Tenodera > Tenodera sinensis. The sequence goes on along the minus strand of CM060967.1, from coordinate 101,046,070 downwards.
GTTCGTGTTGCTGCCTGTAGATGCCATCGACATTCCACAGGAGTGCGCGAGTTAAAGTTATACCTCCCCTTATATGCGCCATTTATTCCAACAAGATGGAAAGGAGACATATAATGGTTTCAATTTTCTCCATGGTGCTGCTGCAGCTTCTAAACTTGATCAGAAAGTGCTGCAGCTTTGTTAAAAGGACTGGCAGGTTGAGATCCTTTAACACATTTAACATATCTTTTAGTCTGCCCAGGTCACCGGTGGACGCCTGCGGGGGTTAAGTTTGTGGAGGGGGACCATTTGGTGGTGGCACGTGTGTCTTTTGCCCCCCGGTGGTTCCTGAAAAGGAGACACCTGGGTTGACCGGGGCCAGGTGCAGGATGGGTTTGGGCCCATGGTTGTGCACTTGGAGTCGTCCTGGCTATGCTTGCCAGTTGGCGGTGGCGTTCGTTTCTGAAGGTCTCGCACCCCATATAACTGCCAGGATGCGCCTCCCTGCAATTTGCGCAGTGGGGTTGAACGTTCCTTCTTTGCCTTTTTGGGACAGCCAGCTAGGCGGTGGAGGCCACCGCAGAGGACACACCGCGAAGTCATGTTGCAAGTTCTGAAAGTGTGCCCTACCTGCTGGCAGTTAAAACATTGTGTTATATTCTGGTTGGTTTTTAGGACCTCCACAGTGACTATCATGTGGCACACCTCTCGTTCTTGCAGTAATTTTTGGTTTTAGGTGGTCCTATCAACACTAACCTGAAAGTTTGGCAGAGGCCTGCCGCGGGACATCATCTGGCGCACCTGGACACCGGTGTAGCCCTTCTGTTCCAAGTCCTCTTTCACATAGGTCCGCAGGGAGACGTTTTATTAAGTACCTAAGAGGCTGGTCACTTCGGGGTGTGAAGCTGTAGTTCTCCACTTCGGGTCCTTCAGGAGCTGCATTGTTGGGATGGCGTCCTGTTTCCGCTGGAGGAAGAGCTTTAGGCAGTCTCTCGTTGTTTGGAGTTTGTACGTGCCGGCTGGCAAGGAGGCTCGCAGTATGCGGAGGACCTTAACTGTCTGTTTCGCATCTGGAACTATTATCTGTGGTGGTTTCGGATTTTCAATTGGCGTTCTTGTATTGTTTGTTTGTTGTTGGGATGGAAGTGGGAGTGGGTTTGGAGGGCTGTGTGGTTTTTTTGGTTTTTTGTTTTTGGTAGTAGTGACTAAATGGTTTGCTCTAAGTAAGCTCGCTTATATAGCCGCTGGAGTTTTCGAGATAACACTAGAATGTTCCGGAGGTGACGAGGAAAAAAGACTCCAGAACAATCGATGTCTGGTGTTTATAATGGATGAGATTTGTGTAGGTCTTGAATGGGCTATGTAAGCCCCGAGATAAGTGGCTTTACCAGATGCGTCAGTCGCGCCTTATTTTTTGGAAGGTAGGCCACTCGTCAAACGGCATTAGCGCCTTAGTCCAGCTTTGCGCTTACTAAAATGTATTGCTTGACGTTCTTAAAGAGAAGAATGCGCAAAATTGAGAGCAACAGCGGTTTAAGGGACAGAACTTCCTCCTCGCTAAAGTACACCTCAAAAACATACGACTCGTTTACTGAGAGCGAATTCCGGTTTCCGGCCGATTTTACAAACGTTTTATTAGAGTATACATAGTAACGTAATTCAGTAAACGCATCGGAAAAATGGACCTATCGTATGAGTATACTAACAAGGTCAGCTAAAAAGAAAATGGTGGATTCTTGTACTTAGAGCAGGGGTTGGCAGCCAAAAATTAGGAAAGATTTAGAGACACGCTTCATCCATCATGGACCCGCACAGTCAAAACAGACATATTAAACAGTTTATTTACATTTTTGCGTGAACTGCGCCTCGTGCATCTCAATATGCATAACAGCTTTTGCCTTTTAAGTAATAATATTAAAACGCCCAGCAAACTGTCTTCAAAAGGCTAAATCAAGCACGAAAACTCGCGAGATGGCAATGGCATGGCATGACAGAGGTTCAAGCCTCAGCATTGTAAATACTTTTCTTTTATGTTCATCAAAACTTGGAAACCGTATTCACAATAATCTAATTATAAACCCCTAAGGGTTTAGGACAATATAATTTAAATCGTTTTTGGTTGTCTGCATTTTGTAATAAACAGGTGTAATGAAGGTCATCAGTTCGAGCACTTGCTTCGTTAGAGGAGTCGTGTTCCAGGAATAGAAAAAGCGTCATTCCAGCGCCGCAAAACATATACTATGAAACATTTTTAATAACACAATAATTCAGTCTCTGTAAAATTGTGTTTAACTTTCATGTTAAACTCTGACAATGTAATTCCCTTGCTTTCTGTGTTCAAATGTGTATAAATGATGCTTATTTCAATTGCACCTACCTATAGGTATGCCTAAACAACTACCTAATTGTAGTTCACCAATAAAGAAACATCAAACAATGCCATAAAACATAAATAAAACAATAAAAATGAATATAATAACAGTTTTCAGAATAATAATTTGCAAATTGTGAGGATTGCACGGTAAAAAAAAAAATAGTACATGCAGGTGACTCGAACCACCTTCACAGCAGACAGATTACTTCGGAGCCTTGCGCTCGTCCCAACTGAGCTATTTAGTAACGTATGGACTAAATATTTTGTTTAAGATGTAATATTCGCTAGTTCCAGTTTTTAACATAATAGATGCATTTGTAATTCATAATGTTTTAAAAAATAGTGTTCCTAATTACCACTTTTTCCCCTATAGATTTTTTTCAATGATGGGGCTTTTTACTTATATAAATTTGACATTACTTCTTCAGAGAGCTAATATCTTATATGATCTTATATGATGATCTACGTGAAAATTTGCAGATGTAAATGCCTACGGATTTAGCGTCCCACCTCTTTCTGGGATATTGCTTGCAGTCAAGAACACAGTTGTGAAGGGGCGATAAACATTTGTCTATAAGCATGGTTTCTTTCCTATTGCGCATATTATTATACCAATAAATTACTGCAGACTAAGCATGACAATAACGATATGGTCGCTGACTTAGCACAGAAACCGCTGTGGGCCTCACATAGAAGAGATTTGCTTGGGTACTGGAGAGTGTAAGACACTGAATAGTGCTAAGAGGGAATTTCCCCCCTAACGTGCAATTCTCCCTCACCACTGCAAGTCGTGGTTAAATTCTTCACCATTGTGGCGTGTCTCTATGAAACACATGTGGGTGCTCTCTGTATGTTCTCTCTTAATAATATACGACGTCGCATTTCCTGTCCGCTGCCTTATTCTTTTTACTTTCTCTACCACGTATAGTAAAGTAGAGGAAATATTGTATTCTACCCAAAAATTCGATGTCAAGATTTCACCGGAAATGTTTTCAGGCCCCCTCAATACAAAAAAGCATTTTAAAAAAGGTTGTGTGTGTGTGTGTGTGTGTGTGTGTGTGTGTGTGTGTGTGTGTGTGTGTGTGTGTGTGTGTGTGTGCCAGTCAGTGGACAGCATAACTAAAAGAACTAAAAGCCGGCTAGAAAACCAAAGTTGGTATTTAAGTTTAATATCTTTCAAGACTGCGACACAAGATTTTGAAGACAATTGCTTCATCCTAAACTAGCCTTTACATGGAAAATGTTTCGCAAATTTTGATTTTTCTGAAAAGACAACGACTTTAATTAACATGACCTGTTTAAAACATTTTTATGACCCGTAAACCGTAAGAGATAGACCAAATCTTACTGTACAAAAAATATAGATCTTGCTAAAATACACATTTTGTTTCTAGAATGAACCATTTCGGAGATATTCCAGGTTATTTGTGTAAGTTTTGGAGAACTTTATACTTCTATCAAATGTAACATCGTTAACCATGTAAATTTGAAAGCTTTAAAAGATTTGGCTATCGCCCAAAGCCTACTGTATTCCCATATTCCCCTTGTACCTACAAGGAAATAATAAGATAGTTTCTGAAAATGTTTATCACAACTAACACGAAGAAGATATAGGAATAACAGATTGAAAGAATGGTTATTACAAGAGTGGAGAAAGTCATGTGAGTGCAACACATCAGATATTTTCCTCTCCTGGTCATGCAAATATCGTGGAATTTCAGTCATCACTAGTGACTAGCTGTATAAACATTTGACTATCTCTTTATCCTTCTATTCCTATTCTACCTACGAGCAAATCTGTCTTCGTAAAAATGAATGTTCTTTTCTATGTCCCTTATAGGCTGCTATGCCATTTATCCGAATGCGATAAAAATTGGCAAATCTGATTACTTTTTCATACAGAAGGTTTTTATGCTATCCATTTTGCTGTGCACCGTAATATATCTATATGATTCCGCCCCCCTCCTCCCCCCTCTCCGAGGGAGTGTCGCCTTGACGTGGCGGAGGGGCTCAATACCCGATCCAGACGGCCTACTAAGTGCCATTTTGACCACTGGTAGTCAAGAGGTGTGGGGAAGCCAAGAACATTCCAAACGGGTAGATGAGGCTCGGTAGTCTTGATCGACGACTCATCTATGAGAAGAGGACTCCGAAATCAAACTCCCCCAGGGGGCCCTACTACGATAGGTACGGGTTTGGCGTACCCGGGGCCCCGAGCCATACTCTCGATTGGGTTCCTCTAAAAGGTGAGAGGGCACCTGCCAAACGCCCAACCAACTTTGGTCCACTTTTATGTTTGACCTCCCACCTGATACCTCCCTGTACACAGTCTGATGGATAACCTACGCGCGGGTTGTAGGAGGATGGGGTGACGCAAGGGGTGACTGGGTAACCGCGTAAGTCCCAGCCCCTGGTTATCATGTAGGATCTGTATGCGTATCCGCTGATAAAGGTCAGTCCCGGGGAGGGGCCATTACGTGAGCTGAAGCACTCCTGAAGGCGATTGGGTCCCTCTGTCTATACATTGGGAGGTGAGACCCTAGGGTGAGTAAGGTCCAGGCCAGGACTCTCACCTCAGCCGGGGTGGCGCCCAGGAAGTGAGCATGCCATCGGAGACATTTGCAATGGTGAAGGATATCATCGCCATGAGTTCTCATAAACCTCAACACAAAAAAAATATTAAAGTCTGTATACACATTTGCCTTGTAGGCGTTTTTGGTATTCTCTCCTAATATCTAATGAATGTGGGCATTCAAAAACTGCGTGCTCGGGGGTGCCAATATTCTTACATATACACATATTTGTTTCTTTTTGACCAAATCTATTCAAATAGTCGGTATAAGGACCATGGCCAGAGAGATAGTGCACAAGGCCCTGAGATGGCTTAAAATATTTCATTTTTATCCTTTCAATGACGTTAGGAAAGAAGGAAAAAGTTCTTCTACCAGTTAAACTAGCTTCCCATTCGTCTTGCCATATATCTATAACATTTTCTCGTTCAGTTCTGTCTCATCTTCAACTCTAAAGCCCGCTAGTTGTGACGCTCTTGCGCAATTACCTCTCCGGAGCCAGTAACGGGCAGCTCTTTTTCTTATTTCTAGATCTATAGGTAAAATAGCTAAAATGACATAGAGCGTCCGTTGGTGTGGTGGAAAATGCACTTACCATTCTAATTAAAATTTTCCTTTGCATACTTCTTAAAATTCTTTTGGTCACATCTAAAAGACCCCACCCCCCCCCCCTTCAAACAGCTAGCCTCATACGCCACAATTCCGGTTAGTCCGGTTAGAATCGCGTTATTATATAATTTCAGAGCTTGATGAGGTATTCTTCCGCAGTTAGATGTTATGCGTATCACCTTATTCATTATTTTGAATGTTTTAGCGGTAATTTGATCAATATGTACCTTGAAATTTAATCTTTCATTGAAATGAACCCCCAAGAACTATACTGTTATCTCTCGTAATCGTGTTGTTATTTATTTTTAAGATAGGCGATCTCTGTAATGAACCTTTTAGTAACACAAATTTGGTTTTCGCTATTGAAATCTTTAGTTTAATTTGAGAGATTTTTTCCAATGTTTCATTTAATATATTATTAGCTTAGTTTGTAGTTCTCTTCTGGAGTCAGCCTCTATTATTAAAAGTACATCATCGCATATGCCACCACACCATAAACGTCGTCTAAAACACTAAGATATTTAACACATTCATTAAAACCTATATTCCAGAGCGTTGGACCACATACTGAGCCTTGGGGACAGCCTTTACTTAACATTTTGCTAAAATAATTGTTACCAATGTTAAAATTTACAAATCTCTGTTTACAGTATTTTACAATGATTTTATACAATTTATCAGGACATTCTATATCTATCAGTGTTTTGAATAGGGAAGGCCACCATAAATTATCAAACGCACCATCTATGTCTATCGATATTCCTAAGATGTACTTTTTGTTCGAGGACTCAATAAGTGCAGCGGCGTGGTTAAGAGCGTCGTCCGAAGATTTACCAGGTCTGAATCCATATTGATGTTCATATATGTGGTCTCCTATTAAGTCTGTTAACCTGTTACAAATAAGTTTTTCCTGTACTTTGGCTAAGGTACTTAGGAGACAAACCGGCCGGTAAGACTTAATTAATTTTGGGTCTCTGTCTAGTGCTTTTTTCAAGACTGTTTCCATATGTTCGGAACTATACATTGTCTGAAGCACTCGTTAAATAGGCTAACTAGGAATTCTGTAATTTTCCCATTTAATGCCTGAAGAACTTCTATGGTAATGTTATCTGGTCCTGGTGCTTTTTTACGTTTCATGCCTGAAATTATTTTGATTACCTCTGCCTCTGTCGTTGGCGCTATGCCTGTCATCCTAAGGTTTGGATTAAGAATATTGTTGCGTATGTCCTTGTGGTGTTTTTCCTCTGTTGTTTGGTCATCTGTGGGTAGCAGTCTCTCTATGAGGTAGCTATACGTCTCTGTCGGCCCTACGGTATTATGTACCATCATCCTTTAAGATTGTCGACATAGTGAGAGGGGTAAATTTCTCAGTAACTATCTTATGTGGAATCCCCCAGGCATCTCTTTCGAGGCAGTCGGCAGCAAACTTACGCCAACTGTTTATTCTATGCTTTCTAACGCATCCTCGTATTTCCTTTTATTTCTCCTATATATAGTTAGTCTGATTGCCCTTTCATCTGGTTTCAAGGCACGTTGGTACAGACTTCTAGTGTTTCTGCATACCCTTCTTAGCCGCTCTAGAACTTCAGACCAGGGCGTATTACCAGGTCTGTTTGTTACTTTAGTTAAAGGAATACATTTTGTCATCGCCGATTTAATTTTGGTCTATAACTCTATGGCAGCTTGATTTACATCTTGTCCTTCTACTACTAAAGGTGGTGGGCTAAATATAGTTTTTAATTTGTCCCAATTGGCCTTTTTATAATAAAAACTTGTTTCTTTTGAATTAGGTGTGCTAGTACTAATTACAAATGTAATTAGATTATGGTCACTTTCTGTTTGATTCTGTGTAACAGTCCAGTCATATATTAACCCTAATGCCCTGATATTACATAGTGTTATGTCTATATTTGCTTTTACTCCTACACGACCTATATAGGTTGGTGGGTTTCCTGGTATATTAAGAACTTCTAGATTTAATTCCATAATGAGTTCTTCTGCCTTGACTCCCCTGTCGTCTATCCTACCACTATACCAAAGATGAGACTTAGCATTAATGTCTGATGCTACAATTATCGGCTTGTCCCCATATGATCTAAATATTTGTTTGAGTATAGATATACCTTCTTCTATGTCCCTACTGGGTTGGCAGTATACTAAATTGACAAGTGTGAGGCTAAATCTACCTGTATAAATCTCCATACAGTTGCAATATTCATTACCGAATTTTTCATTCTTTATTACTTTAACATGTTTATTCAACACTATTATACTCGCCATTGGGTTATTACTGTGTATAATTGTATTGCTATTAATAGGCATGTGTGGAATAATACCGTCCCTGGAATATGGTTCCTGAAAACAAGATATCCAGTGACATATCCTCCACTAATTTTCTAACCTCTCTCATTACCAGTTTAGATCTAGCACAGTTTAATTGACCTACCTTTAATTTAATAAAATTAGACATTATAACAATAAAAACAATCTACAAAACCATCTATATCCTATAATAAAACTTATAAAATCACTACTATGTAAAATGCAAACAGTACTAGATAAAATCAGGCAATTCTTTAAAACATAATTGGAGGTTAAAAAATCAGGAACACAGAAGTTTGAAATAAAAACAAATTTTGTCATATACAAAAGACAAAGACATCAAAAACATAAAACATAAGAGTACCGTTAATGTCTAAAAACGAACAAAAATTACTTATTACATAAAAACATATAAAACCCAAAAGTTCAATTCTAAAACTATTCGAAAATAAAACTCTACACACATATAAAAACATAAAAAACAAACACCCATGTTAGTTAAATAAAAAATATAAAATACAACCAATTGATAAAAGAAACAGGTTACATCTAAAATAGAGAAATAAAACTGTGTTGCACGACATGTCACGGAAGGTTTAAAACTTAAATAACAAGACACAAGAAATAGAAAAAGAGTAAGTAAAACCCTACACCTTAAAAACGTTTTCCTTTTACCATCCACGTTACTGGCCATAATCTGTTCTTTGTATTTGTCTTTGTAATAACGTTTTGTACACTTCGCATTCTGTGGAATTTGTTTTCTTACATTTATCGTTCTTATTTCTAGAGGTACATGCGATGCACACCCCCGGCAAACGCTTCTTTTCACTATCTTTTTTAAGGTGATCTTATTCACCACAATGTCCACATACTTTCTTATTTGATGTGCAGATTTTCATAACATGGCCTAAATCTTGACATTTATTGCAACGGGGTACGACAAGAAAATCTTTGACGGTTATGCATACAAAGTCTATAAAGAGCCTACCCTTATTTAAGATCAGTGTTCTCAGTTTGTTATTCACCTCAAAGACGTCTTCCCTACGGGGGCCAGTTAAGAATCTATGTTTATTAATTTTTCGTATTCCTCACGTTGTATGTCTTCAGTCAAATTTTGATCGTAAATTGGTTCCCTAAGTTTCACGTTCTCAATCCATTTCGGGACATCATATAGTATAAGCCTAGGTAAAAAAATTTTAGGTTTTTCTATTTTCATTTCTTTTGACAATACCGGATGTTTTAATATTTTATTGACATCATTTTCTGTTTCAACTTCAAGTATAACCTCTTTCCTTTCTTTCTATGGTTTAATGGCGAAGGAGAACTGTCAGGAAACGATCTTTTGGACAAGAACTAAAGTAAAGTGTCAGAATTAGTCAACTTAGGAAGATTAAAGAGGAAACAATGATAAGTCAAGTTGCTGGAAGTTAATGTGTGTGTACTTAGCTGGGAGGCAGGGCCATCCCTTCACGGCAGGTCAGCATAGTAAGGTAAGAAGCTAAAAGGCCACTAAGAACCGTTTCACAAGTTTACGCGTTTGGAAGACTGGGCAAACTGTTGCAACAGTTATGCTCGGTAATATCTACCTAAAGGAAATCTTGTTGCAAGTATCTGTCGCTTAAGCCTAGCAACTTCTCTTACGGAATTATGAGGTCCTTCCTTCCCCCAGTTTACAACCATAAACATGGCTCTCACATTTTACAGATCCCAAACTCGTAGAGAATTTCACTTTCAACTTTCGGTTGGCTTATCCACCCACCCATCTACCTACATATCTACATCCATATCTATATCCCTATTCCATAAAAACACCAACAATATATAGTTGTGGTGTGCGTGTGGAGTTTTGGTGGTGTGGAGTGGAATGTTGGTGGTGCGGTGTGTTGGTGTGCTGGTGCGCTGTGTGTGGTGTATAGATACAATAACAAACAGAAGTGCAACTATTACATTCACATAGTTTTCTGTATTCGCTTTTCTTCCTGAGATATTTGTGGTTGTTGAACAGTGCTTTCCATTAGTCTTCTTGGAGTTTTTATTTAATTTGTTTACTTTTTTATTGCTTACAGTATACTAAGAGTTACAATTATTTGTATAAGTGTGTTAGGCAATATTTTTAATTTTCTCCAAAGGAACAAGTCTACCGGGCAAGTGCAGCCTAAATCCTAAAGTTTGAGGGATATACCGTCAAACCATGGGCAATGCCGGGTACTTCATAATTTAATACATGCTACATATGGATCCATACTTTCTCCGGACCCTAAATATACTAAATCAGAAGTGTATCCAAGCAAAATCTCCATTTCAATGTTTCTCTGGAAATACATGTTTTAAGGCCCCTTAATGAACAAAAGACGTTTTAGACAAATGTCTTGTGTAAGTGTGTGTAAGTATTGTGATGCCATTTGCGACTGAGTCAAAACTGATATTATATAGGTCATTTATTCTCTCGGTGGTCCTGTATGCATGTGTGGCCTGGGCTAATGCCTCCAAAACCGCCCTGAAACAACTCCAAACCCTCCAAAACCTCTCCCCCAGAAAAATCCTCTCTGCTCCACTCCTCACCAGTACCCAAACACTACACCTTGAAACCCGGATCCCGTTCATCCCGGAGGCAATTGAAAAACGAGCAACGGCTGCATGGACCCGCATTAGAAACCACGAAAACGACGTGATCGCCAACATCGGCAAAGGCGAGCCGAAGCACCGCAAGCATAATAGGATCAAAATGTTCTAGAAGCGGCTCGACTCGCCGACTACTGCGCGTCCACGCAACCTCGTTGTTAGGCCACATACATGTTCCGGCAGAGGCCCTCGCCTCAAATATTCAGGAGCTGCCACCGTGGGACAGTGTATATACGAAGTGTAAATAGTGCAGTGCGCTGGGACGCATTTCTCTGGTGTGCCCAGTGAAGATGTGTGTGAGAGTGTGCGTGCGTGAATGTGTATGTAAATATGTACTGTAACGGATTAATTAGTGGGGGGCACGAACAGCAGTTGGAAGAGCCAAAAAGAGAGGGTGGTCGGCAAGAGATGGAACAGCTTGAGATGACGCCAGAGAAAAAAAAGCCTGTGGTCTAGAGGTTTCTACTGCGTAGTTAGTGTGCGTTTTTTTTGGAGTCTACCGTGAGATGTGACCAGGAGTTCGTCCGCCATCAACAAGGGGAAGTAGAACCCGGGCACCAGTGCAAGTCGGCACCCACTGGTCGTGGGGAATGCAAGATAGGCGCATAAACTTCATTCTCCCAGTTACATGGAATACGACTTGGTGCATGTGGTTCCCTTTGGCAAAGGAGCGGTATGGACTTCTGAGGTGGTTGAGCCAGTTAAGTCTGGTTAGAGACGTCGCCTATGTGCAAGGAGGCTTCGATGAATGGCGGTGAAAGCTGAGGACACCGTTGTACACTGTCGACCAGGGCGTGGCTACTCCAGGCTGGAAGTTCTCCGTACATCCTATATCTTCTAGTGCCGACATCGGGATGAGTATCAGTTTTGTTAATAATACTTTGTAGGAGTGGGAAAACTCCAGAGGGACAGTTAACAAAGGGGGATTGCTCTGTACGAGGCCCCTTATCAGTAAACCGGAGAGCAACTCGGTAGTTTAGTTAGTGGATATTGTCACAGACTGTACGCAAGATTTCCAGCTAGTATTTTCTCTGTAATTAACTGATTCCAAATATAGGAAAGGTTCTTGTTTTCATTTTAGAATTTTCATGTTAATATTTAATAGCGTTCATTATCAAGTTGGTGGTTTCATTTTAATATTTTTAAGTTACTACGTAACGGAGTCCATTGTTAAAATTATTGTTTTTTAACTAATTGCTTGTTAATATTTAACACCTTTCACTATAATAAATGTTATGCTATGCTGTAGTGTGTTGTGTTACTTGGTAGTACCCTGTAACGATCCTGCGGAATACGCTAGTAAGGAAAGGGAAAGGTAGTAGGTGTAAGCAAAACGCAAAAGGAGCGTAACACTGGTAGCAGAGCCATTTTGTCCTACATACACGTTTTAGTGTCGGTGGGAACATTTAACAGGATACTACAAAGTACACAAAATAGTGTTTCAGGTCAATTATATTGTCAGTGTCATAATGGAAATTGTATTTCAGCCCGAATTCCTCCATCGTACGGAGTTGGAAAGAGAACTGAAAATAAGACAGATAAAATATGATTCAAAAAGTACAGTAGTTGAATTGGCCAGAAGTTTACGAGAAGCATTAAGCCAACCAAGCCCAATTAATCTCGGAGCGAGTTTTGATCCGGTACAGGAAATCGGACTTTGTGAGGCGAATGTTAATTTATTTGATGAAATGTTAAAAGAACTTAGGTTATCGGAAATCACACCGAGTCAGAAACGAAGAATAGTTGGAAGGTTAAAGTATTGGAGTTTTAGGATAAAGGAAAATGCACGATTGTTAGAAGGAGAAAATAATGAACAGCTTCATAAGTTGGGGAGGCGCTTGTCGTCATTAGCAACACAATTAGATGCCACCGGAATTGAAAATAAAGGAGCAACTGGTTCAGGAAATACTGAGAATATCAATCCAGAGCTACTTCAAGTTAAATTCGCGAAACTTGTTGTACCGAATCCATGGCAAGCGTTCTTAGCGTCATTAAAAATATTTGAGGTAAAATCACCAGACGACATATTGGATTTTCTCATTTGTTTGGTGAAAGCTAAAATGCAAGCTGAAGCTTTCCGAACACCACAAGTGACTGTGTTACAGATGTTACAACCTTTTGTAGGCTTGAATTTACAGTCGGTGTTGTTACAAATAATTGCAGAAGAGGGCTCGTTAGATAGTTTTCATGGTAAGGTGTTACATATGTTTCTGTCATCAGCACAAATTCATGAGCTCCTATATCGACATTTTTTTAGGCTACAACGGACTTCGGAAAGTATTTTAGATTATATTAATCAGCAGAAGTTGGTAGCCTTGGCACTAAAAGTAGTACTTTCAGAAGAAGAGATTGTGAGTAATATATTACAGAATACAGTTCATATCGAACTCCGGTCATTATTTTTGAGTAAATCAAAGCCCACGACCTTTAAAGAGTTGGAGGAGGTAGCTTTGAAATGTACACAATTGCCAAGTTTAAATACGTGCGGGTCTCAGATTCAAATGGGGCAGCCACTATCGAATACCGAACTAACGAAACAAGAGAGTAAACAAGTGTTCGTGTGTTATTACTGTAATAAGCCAGGTCATATGGTAAAAGATTGTGACGTTAAACGGCTTAAGGGAGAGCAGATATTTCAAAACTCGTCTTTCGGGAGGAATTCCTGACAATTAAGGGACAGGCTGGTTCACGGAATAAATGCAATACAGGGTTTAGTGCATAAAGAATTGCCTTTTATGAAGATAGAGGTAAATAGGATTCCCTCATTCGCGTTGATTGACACGGGTAGTGTGGTAACATTAGTTAATGCACAGTATATTAAGGATAAGCGTAGAGATCTAATGGTTGAGGAAACACAATTCATTACGGTAGATAGCAGCCCGTTGAAGATTATTGGATCCTTAGTAATTCCATTGAAAATTGGGGAGTTTCGTTGGAACTATAAAGTTTATGTCATAGAGGAATTATTTGTACCACTGATCTTAGGAGCGGATTTTGTTAGACATACACAAATGGTAGTGGATTTAGCGAGAGCAAAAGCTTATTTCGGTTTTCAGCCAAGTACTTATATTCCATTACAAACTTGGTTAAAACAGAGTCCAGGGGGTACAGTTATTTCTAATGTGGAAGAAGAACGGTTAAACAGGGAAATTGATCTGGGATATTTATCATCGCAACAACAGAGTAAATTACAACCACTTTTGGATGAGTTTACCGATGTATTAACGAAACGCCTGGGACGAACGAACCTTATGCAATATGAAATTCAGTTACAAGATCAAACACCGGTACGATTATCGCCTTATCGGCTACCCCCAAATCGGCTAAATTTATTAAGAAAGAAAGTAAACGAAATGTTAGAAACTGGAGTGATAGTACACTCCCAGTCAAATTATTCAAGTCCGGTGTTCGTAGTACCAAAGGCAAATAATGACGTGCGGTTAGTAGTAGATTATAGACAGTTGAACCAGAAACTGCGGATTGATTCAACCCCATTACCCCATATTCATTACTCATTTCATTGGTTTGCAGGAGCAAGATATTTTACAACTTTGGATTTAAACAGTGCGTATTACCAGATCCCTTTACATGAGAATTCTCGACGGTATACAGCTTTCACCACAGATTATAATTTGTTTGAATTTACTTCACTACCTTTCGGTTTGGCGGTTGGAGCTCAGGTCTTAACACAGTTACTAGATAAGATCTTTGGGGATATTAAATTTACTTATCTTTATCATTACTTAGATGATCTTTGTATTTATTCGAGTACTTTTGAGGAACATCTTTGCCATATAAGAGAGGTGTTTACGAGATTACGTAACGCTGGATTAACAGTTAATCCGCAAAAAGTGAAGTTCGCTACTTCAGAATTGAGATTCTTGGGGCATATTATCTCGTCACAGGGAGTACGAGTAGATCCTGACAGAGTACTTAAGATTCGCGAATATCCGCGACCACGGTCGGTTAAGCATATAGCAAGATTTTTGGGAATGGTTAATTATTTTTCGAAGTTTATCCCCGTTTATGCAGATTTGGCTGAACCATTAAATAGATTACGTAAGAAAGGAGTAAAGTTTCATTGGGATATAGAGCAAGAAAAGGCGTTTATTAAATTAAAGGAATGTTTAATGTCACCTCCAATATTGGCAGTACCGGACTTCTCAAAAAAATTTGTGCTTCAAACGGATGCCTCGTCGGGAGCGATTTCGGCGGTATTGCTATTAGAATCTGCTGAGGGGAGGAAAGCAGTGGCTTATGCATCACGAAGATTATCAGCGACCGAGAGAAAATATTCAATTTACGAATTGGAGGCCCTAGCGGTGTTATATGGCTTGGAGAAATATCGATTTTACCTGGAACATACCGAATTTCAATTAGAAACAGACAATCAGGCGATATCATGGGTCTTAGCGAAACCGAGGAAAGCAGGGAAAATTGCCAGATGGGCATTAAAATTATCTAGCTTTAAGTTCACAGTAAAACATGTCAGAAGTTCGAGTAATTCAATAGCGGATGCTCTGTCAAGGATGTATGATACGCCAGTGGATAATTGTGAACAAGTTTCAGGAAAAGTATGTACAATATTATCAAATCTTCCCTCGTTGTTTGAAGATATACGGACCTATCAACGTAACGATAGTGAATTGGGGCCCCTATTGCAACAGGTTGAGGGGGGGGAAGGAGTACCAAAATATGTCGTACAGGATGGAGTATTGTGTTGTAAAAATAGAACGCAGGACGCAAAGATTCTGGTACCAAAGAGCTTAGTGCCAGAGCTGTTTACCTATTTTCACGAAGCGCCTAGTGGGGGGCACTTAGGGGGGTTTAAAACCAGAGCTAGGATCAAACAGTATTTCAGATGGAAAGGAATGGATAAAGAGATAACCCAGAGAGTAGCTCAGTGTCGTAGGTGTAAACAGAGCAAGCCTGTAAAGAGTAAGCAAGTGGGGTATTTGGCCTCCAAGGTAGCTGAACGGCCAATGGAGAGATTGTTTGTCGATTACATCGGACCATTTCGGAGGAGCAAGATGGGAAATAAACATGCGCTGGTGATAGTTGATGCGTTTACAAAATATGTTTGGATACGAGCAGTTCGTGAAGCGAACACCCATAATGTGATTAAGGAATTGCAAGGCATAATTGCTGTCTTCGGAGTACCGGAGGAAGTCGTTTCGGATAATGCCACGTGTTTTAAGTCAAGGGCGTTTAAATCGTTTTGTTGGGGAAGTGGCATTCGTAACGTATTCATGGTACCCTACTATCCTAAGGCGTCACAAAGTGAAAGGGTTAATAGAAACCTGAAGAATGCGTTGATTGCCTATCACTCAGATGATCACACCAAGTGGGACCAGAACTTGTACTGGTTGCAATTTGCATTTAATGCGGCTAGGCACGAGAGTCATGGCGAGAGCCCGTTCAGGTTAATGTTTAAATTCCAGCCTAACTGTCCTCTATCTAATTTATGGGGGATTAAGGACATTTTGCCGGATAAAGTAAGCGAGTCCGAGATTCGGGAGACCTGGAAACGGGTCAGACGTAATTTATTGAAGGCTAGAGATAAAGTGGCTAAGTACTATAATGCGGGACGACAAGCTCCTCACTTTCAGGTTGGCGATATAGTGTACGTACAGAATCATCCCCAGAGTAAGGCAAGTAATAAGTACACGGCTAAACTCGCCCCGAGATATAAGGGCCCATGGCTTATAGAAGAATTCACATCTCCAGTCTCAGTGCGATTGACGGAGAGCGGGACTGGAAAATCAAGCTTTGCGCATGTGTCTCAATTGAAGAAATAATAGGAATAGGAATTGTAAACTGAGATGTTCTCCGGGGTAGGATGAAGGGTTCACCTCTTCAAGGCTATTGTTTCACAATAGATTAAAGGGGGGGAGTGTAACGGATTAATTAGTGGGGGGCACGAACAGCAGTTGGAAGAGCCAAAAAGAGAGGGTGGTCGGCAAGAGATGGAACAGCTTGAGATGACGCCAGAGAAAAAAAAGCCTGTGGTCTAGAGGTTTCTACTGCGTAGTTAGTGTGCGTTTTTTTTGGAGTCTACCGTGAGATGTGACCAGGAGTTCGTCCGCCATCAACAAGGGGAAGTAGAACCCGGGCACCAGTGCAAGTCGGCACCCACTGGTCGTGGGGAATGCAAGATAGGCGCATAAACTTCATTCTCCCAGTTACATGGAATACGACTTGGTGCATGTGGTTCCCTTTGGCAAAGGAGCGGTATGGACTTCTGAGGTGGTTGAGCCAGTTAAGTCTGGTTAGAGACGTCGCCTATGTGCAAGGAGGCTTCGATGAATGGCGGTGAAAGCTGAGGACACCGTTGTACACTGTCGACCAGGGCGTGGCTACTCCAGGCTGGAAGTTCTCCGTACATCCTATATCTTCTAGTGCCGACATCGGGATGAGTATCAGTTTTGTTAATAATACTTTGTAGGAGTGGGAAAACTCCAGAGGGACAGTTAACAAAGGGGGATTGCTCTGTACGAGGCCCCTTATCAGTAAACCGGAGAGCAACTCGGTAGTTTAGTTAGTGGATATTGTCACAGACTGTACGCAAGATTTCCAGCTAGTATTTTCTCTGTAATTAACTGATTCCAAATATAGGAAAGGTTCTTGTTTTCATTTTAGAATTTTCATGTTAATATTTAATAGCGTTCATTATCAAGTTGGTGGTTTCATTTTAATATTTTTAAGTTACTACGTAACGGAGTCCATTGTTAAAATTATTGTTTTTTAACTAATTGCTTGTTAATATTTAACACCTTTCACTATAATAAATGTTATGCTATGCTGTAGTGTGTTGTGTTACTTGGTAGTACCCTGTAACGATCCTGCGGAATACGCTAGTAAGGAAAGGGAAAGGTAGTAGGTGTAAGCAAAACGCAAAAGGAGCGTAACAGTACATATGTATATATAACACAAAGAAGAAACAGAACTTAAAAAGACAAAAGAAACTGTTCTCGGTGACCTACCGTATGGGTTTTTTATTAACACCGAAAAAAGTGCATAGATAAACAAAGCTAAATGTAAATAAAAATGTCAAATATAGCCTGTAAGCCGGGCCCATTGTACCGGCACCAGGCCAACACTTTTTTCAAATAAATAACTTGTAAACTGACTCCTAGTGTAACAAACATCCCTGAAGTAAACCTATCGAAACCATCGCGCAGGTTAAGCTGTATGACGGCTAGGTACTGCGGTAACGACACTCGGGCGGGGGAATCATCATCCCCGCTCGACTCGAACTGCCTCTGGAGCCTCTGGACGCGCAGAAGCGAAGCGCGGCGCGCCGAAAAATATCTTTTCCATGTTAATAAATGGAACGGCTCTCACCTAAGCGCGGCGCGACGCGTAGAATTTCCGGTTTCCACTGGCTTCCGCTCGCAGAGAATACTTCTTCTTCTTCCGTGGATGTGGTTTCACAATCGGTATCAATCGTGTCTCTGTCGGGAGTCTTCGTGCTAATCAAGGTCATCTCTAATGCTGTGTGGCTGTGACATTTGTATTCAGTAGCAGTAAACCATACCTGCGGAAATTGGAAATATTCTAAGAAAATTAATATAAACGCTATAATTTAAGGAAGAGCTGCATGGAATTACTACATATTTGATGTTATGTTGTGCGTTCTTATTAAATAGTAATACAATAAAAACTATAATCATACCAGAACACAGGTAAAGATGAAAAAGAAAAAGATGAAGACGAATCACTAATTCCTCTTTACCATGGAAATAATCCAGTGGAATGTTAATGGGTTCCGGGCACGTGTTCCGGACATACAGCATCTCGTTGCGCAACGCTCTCCATCAATCGTCTGCCTACAAGAAACACATTTGCACCCTAATCACGCATTACATCTTCGTGGTTTTTCGGCTTTTAGGCATGACTCTGCAGCTGATCGACGAGCAAGCGGAGGAGTTGCTACTTTGGTGGCGCATACCATCTCTGCCACAAGCATCCCGCTAAACACGCCGCTGCAAGCTGTGGCTGTGCGTGTCCAGTTGCAGGGCTTAAGTGTGTCAATTTGCAATGTCTATCTGCCACCGGTCAGTGTTGTACACGAGAACGACCTTCGAGCTCTTTTGGCTCAGATTCCGCCACCCTTTATCTTCCTTGGTGATCTGAATGCCAAACACTCTTCATGGGGCTCCGACACTGACGATGCTCGCGGATGCCTTGTAGGAGACGTTTGCGATATGTCCGGCCTCCTTTTGTTGAACACTGGTGCCCCTACCTTTTTATCATCTGCCTATGGTACGTACTCCGCCTTAGACGTTAGCTTCTGTAGCCCGTCATTGGTACCACTCATTGATTGGTCGGTGCTCTCCGACCTCTTTGGCAGTGATCATTTTCCCATTAACATTCACATATCTGGTTTCCATACTATTCCAACACGACACCCTCACTGGATTATTTCCAAGGCTGACTGGGGGAAATTTCGTTCCCTCATTCACCTTACCGACGATGGTTTTACCACCATCGACAACATGGTGGAGTATTTTACATGTTCTGTCCTGCTTGCAGGAAATTCCAGCATTCCTCGCGGTTCTACTACACCTCGTCATCTTCCTGTGCCTTGGTGGTCCGAGGAATGTCGTTTGGCTGTTAAAGCCCGCAAACGGGCCTTGCGAGTTTTCAGTGCACATCCTACGGAAGAGAACTTTATTACCTTTAAGCGAGTGCGTGCCCGGGCGCGTTTTGTACTTCGCAGTGCAAAACGCACATCCTGGGTAACTTACGTCTCTTCCATCTCTCGACGCACTTCAACACAAAGGGTGTGGACTGCGGTTCGGCGTATGTACGGCAAGTGTCGCCGGACGATAATACCCGGTCTTGCCGTGCAGGGACGCTCTTACACCCACGAGCAGGATATCGCCGACGCCCTCGCAGACGCTTTCGCTGCTGATAGCCAAACCCAAAGCTACCACACTACCTTTTTACCCGTCAAGGAATCTGCGGAGCGGGTAGTCCTCAATTTTAAAAGTGACTCTAGTGAACCGTACAACGCTCATTTTACGGAGGCGGATCTAGCCCATGCTTTGTCTCTCGCGAAGGACTCTTCTCCTGGGCCTGATGACATTCACCGACAAATGCTGCTTCATCTTCCACCTGAGGCGTTGACCTTCCTGCTGAACATGTACAACCGCATCTGGCTTCAGCAGGTTTTCCCTTCTAACTGGCGCGAGGGTACTGTCATCCCTATCCCTCGGCCGGGGAAGGACCGGACACTTCCCTCTAGCTACCGTCCTATCTGCCTGACGAGTGTCGTTTGTAAGACCATGGAACGAATGATTAACACTCGCTTAGTGTGGTGGCTAGAGACGAATAACCTGCTGAGCAACGTTCAGTGCGGCTTTCGTCGTCATCGCTCGAGTGTCGATAACCTTACTCGCATGGAGGCCTACATCCAGAATGCCTTTCTCATGAAGCAGCATGTCGTGGGGGTGTTCTTCGACCTGCAGAAGGCCTACGACACTACATGGCGCTATGGTATCCTCCGTAGTTTACACGACTACGGTTTACGTGGCCATCTAGCTCTCTTTGTTCTTAATTTTTTACAACTTCGCCGATTTCGTGTCCGCGTTGGCCATACGCTTTCACAAGAACGAATCCAGGAGAATGGTGTACCCCAGGGGTCGATTCTGAGTGTAACACTTTTCGCCGTGGCCATCAACGGCATTGCCAGTGTTGTTCGTAGGGGAATACCAATGTCACTGTATGTTGACGACTTTGCGATATACTATCGCTCTCATAGTTTAGAGCACATCGAGCGTCAACTGCAGCTAGCTATAACATCCATCGCCGAGTGGGCATTTCGCACCGGCTTTCAATTCTCCCCTACGAAAACACAATGTGTCCACTTCCATCGACTTCGTGGCGTACACCCGGCCCCTGATCTTTATTTGCGTGGCACGCGTCTTCCATTTGTTCCGCACCTGAAATTCTTGGGCTTACACCTCGACACCAAACTTACATGGGAGCACCATATTCGTTATCTGCGTGCTTCCTGCGATCGTTCGCTTCGGGTGCTCCGGGTTTTATCTGGGGTATCTTGGGGCGGCGATCGCACGGTCATGTTGAGGTTGTATCGTTCACTGGTCCGGTCCAAATTAGACTACGGCTGTTTTATCTATGGCTCCGCATCCGCCTCTAAACTCCGCCTTTTAGATACAATACATCACACTGGTATCCGTCTCGCTACTGGGGCTTTCCGTACAAGTAGAGTGGACTGTCTGTATGCTGATTCTGGCGAACCCCCACTGTCTGCCCGACGCTCGTTGTTACTATGTTCCTACGTGGCAAGGTTGGCCGCTCATCCAGGTCATCCTTCGTTTCCACCTGTATTGCGTCCAGACCTAGTGTACCGTTATACGCGGAATACAACTATCTCCCGTCCAAGCGGCATCAGGTTTCGAGAACTTCTCACCGCACACGATCTACGCTTGCCAGCCGTAGAGCGGCATTCGCATGGCCGATACCCTCCATGGCAGCTCCAGCGTGCACGCTTTGACCTGGAGCTGTCGAGCAGTGCGAAGTTAGCTACCCCTCACTCGGTGTTTCACCAACTTTCCACCGCAGTTCTGGGCCGATACCGGACTCATACTCCGGTATTTACTGATGGCTCACGGATGGGTAGTGCGACGGGTTCCGCTTTTGTATACCATGGCGACGTTCGCAAGTACCGCCTTCCAGACGCCAGTTCAGTATTTACCGCCGAGCTGTTTGCCATATTTTATTTCCTGCTTTTTATCTCCAGTTCAGGTCCTGGAAGTTTTATTATCTGTTCCGACTCTTTTAGCGCCCTCCAGGCCCTGCAACAGTTTATCGGCACCTCGGCATTGATTATTAAAATTCAGACGTTGATCTCGCAACTACTGTCTCGCGGATACCAGTTTGTTTTTACGTGGATCCCAGGCCATGTGGGTATTCCGGGCAACGAGGCGGCGGATGCGGCTGCAAAGTCTGCATGCCGCCTCCCGGAATACTCCACCCGTGCGCTACCCTATGTAGATGTGCAGAAATACTTTCGCCGCCATCTATTTACCCACTGGCAGCAATCTTGGGAAGCGTTAGCTGGCACTCAGTTACGGACAATAAAGGACACTGTACAACCCTGGCAGACCAGCTGCAGGAATTCCAGGCGTGAGGAAGTGATTTTAACCCGCCTGAGGATAGGCCACACTCGAGCCATGGACATCTTTTGCGTGGTGATCCGGAGCCTGTCTGTGCGACGTGCAATGTTCCACTCTCCGTCGCACATGTCCTTCTTGATTGTCCGCAATACGGTCATGAGCGTCAGTCCCTAGGCCTGGGCCTTACACTGTGCTCTGTTTTAGGCAACGACGCAGTAGCTGTCAATACAGCACTGCGGTTTGTTGCCAAGATTGATTTTTGTAAGCAAGTGTAAGGTGCTTTTATTTTGGCGGATAATGACTTTTAGTTGTTTTTACTTTGGATGTTATTCTGGTTTTTACCTTTTATAGATTTTATCAGTTTTAAGTTTTATAAGTCTACGTTTTTACCATTTGTTTAACTTTTAACTGTTTTAGCTCTCGGTTTTAGACTTTTTAACCTTTTTTAAGTTATTTTAACTTTCACCTTTTAGCTTTTTAGGGTGAGGTTTTATTGTTGGCTTGTTTTTATTCTGTGAACTTAGGGCCCTAATGACCTAGTTGTCGATGGGCCCTTAAACAATACTCACTCACTCACTCACTACCAGAACAAGCTTTGTAAGGGCTTGTGCAGTGTCTTGGTCATACACACACACGTGTGAAAATTATTATATTCAAATTCATTTCTTATGGTAAACTGGATGCGAGATCTGAACTTGAAAATAGTTTACAACTCTCTAAGGTAAAATAAAACACTTTCTGTGAGTATGCATCCACTGTTGCTCACTGTGAATATTTATTTCCCTCCATTAACAACTCTGAGCGGTAGTTTTTGTTACGGATAGCTTTTCCTAGGCTTAAAGCCCATGATGAAGAAATATTATATATAATTTAATTTCCATATATGGTGTGGTCTGGATTATTTACAGATAATACTGAGTTGATGCATGACTGACAATGGTCATCAAAAGTATACTTTATCAGCCTGTTTAACAGAGAGGAAATTAGTGTCTATATTTCCTGATGCCTAGGACTACAAGTTAAAATTTGACAGGCTGTAGCGTTACTTTATTTTTTAATATAGACAACAAC
Source organism: Tenodera sinensis (assembly GCA_030765045.1). Lineage (NCBI taxonomy): Eukaryota > Metazoa > Arthropoda > Insecta > Mantodea > Mantidae > Tenodera > Tenodera sinensis. The sequence goes on along the minus strand of CM060967.1, from coordinate 101,023,379 downwards.
CTCTGAATCGTCGAAAATGCTGTAAGCTTTTTATTATAGTAACCACCAATGTTTAAAACATAATCCTCGATCAATATGTAATATTACATAAATAAAACCTTACTTTGAGTCAAATAATTTTTACACCTCTGTAATTCTAAATCACTTTATAATGAATGAACAAAACGTTTAAAAAGTATCTAAGTATGTTTGTTTAATTGGGAATCCAGTTAAAAAATAAGAATAGCTAATTTATCTACTATGGTTTAAAATATCGTTATTGTTTCAAATCATCACAATATATTAAATGCCAAATAAGAATAATAATAATAATAATAATAATAATAATAATAATAATAATAATAATAATAATAATAATAATAATAATAATAATAATAATAATAATAATAATAATAATAATAATAATAATAATAATAATAATAATAATAATAATAATAATAATAATAATAATAATAATAATAATAATAATAATAATAATAATAATAATAATAATAATAATAATAATAATAATAATAATAATAATAATAATAATAATAATAATAATAATAATAATAATAATAATAATAATAATAATAATGATAACGATAATAACAATAATAATAACAATAACAATAACAATAACAATAACAATAACAACAACAACAACAACAACAACAACAACAACAACAACAACAACAACAATAATAATAATAATAATAATAATAATAATAATAATAATAATAATAATAATAATAATAATAATAATAATAATAATAATAATAATAATAATAATAATAATAATAATAATAATAATAATAATAATAATAATAATAATAATAATAATAATAATAATAATAATAATAATAATAATAATAATAATTTTATTTATAAACAGGTTTACAATGTGAGATCACATCTTCCTGTATCCAAAGCGTTTAAGTACGTATCTTCTTCCTCCATTCTTCTCTTATTTCCCAATCCCGCTCTTCTAAATTCTTCTCCTTCATACTACTCCTTATATCATCTATCCAGGTTTTCCGCGGTCTTCCCCTCTTTCCTCTCCCTGGTGGAATCCATTCCAAAACTTGTCTCGGCAATCTTGTTTCCATCATCCTACTTGTGTGACCATACCATTCCAATTGTTTGTATTTTACAAAATCTAATAATGTATCATTAACATTCATTTTTTGTCTAATAGTTGTATTTCTAATTTTCTCTAATTTAGAATGCCTAGTGGATCTTCTAAAACAATCCATTTCAGTAGAAAGCAATTTTAATTTCAGGTTTGTGTTTAGGTGCCATGTTTCCGCTCCATAAGTTATAGTGCTTCTTATTATAGATTTGTAGATTTGTAATTTTGTGTCAACTGCTAATGCCTTATCCCACAAAATTCCGTTCAACATAGCTATTGTTGATCTACCTTTCTGGATTCTATATTTTATGTCATTTTCCTGACTGCAGTTTGAATTTATTTTAACCCCCAAATATTCACATTCTTCTCGTCCTTTGATACGTCCCATTCCATCTTCCAAGATCAAGTCTTTCCTTTCATCCCCACAAGACATATATAGTGTTTTCTCCAAATGTATTTTTAAACCCCATTTAGTGTATTCTTCCATAAGTTTTCTAGTCATATATTCTATGTCATCATAATCTTGAGTTATAACCAATTGATCATCAGCAAACAACAGTGTATAAATTGTGGAGTTATTAATAGGTATTCCCATATTTTTACATTTCTTCTTCCAATTGGATAAAGCTATATAATATATAGCTATATATCTTAAATAATGTTGGAGACAGGCAACAGCCTTGGCGTAATCCTTTTGTTACTAGGAATTCCTCCGAAATGTTCTTTCCTATCTTGATTCTAGAAGTTGTATTTTCATATAATTTCCCAATGGCATTTAAGAGAAGTTTATTGTCTATTTTATTCTTTAATACTTCCCATAATTTTTGTAACGGAACGGAGTCCATAAGCTTTTTCTAAATCAACTAATAAAAGATACAATGACTGCCCTTTAACATGTTTCTTTTCCATTAACTGCTTTACCACAAAAATGTGATCAGTCGTTGATCTCCCAGCTCGGAAGCCTGCCTGTTCTTCATCTTCTTGTCCCTTATAATAATCTTCTAACATATATTTCAAAATTTTTCCATATATTCTACTGACTGTGTTAAGTACTGCAATACCCCAATAATAATAATAATAATAATAATAATAATAATAATAATAATAATAATAATAATAATAATAATAATAATAATAATAATAATAATAATAATAATAATAATAATAATAATAATAATAATAATAATAATAATAATAATAATAATAATAATAATAATAATAATAATAATAATAATAATAATAATAATAATAATAATAATAATAATAATAATAATAATAATAATAATAATAATAATAATAATAATAATAATAATAATAATAATAATAATAATAATAATAATAATAATAATAATAATAATAATAATAATAATAATAATAATAATAATAATAATAATAATAATAATAATAATAATAATAATAATAATAATAATAATAATAATAATAATAATAATAATAATAATAATAATAATAATAATAATAATAATAATAATAATAATAATAATAATAATAATAATAATAATAATAATAATAATAATAATAATAATAATAATAATAATAATAATAATAATAATAATAATAATAATAATAATAATAATAATAATAATAATAATAATAATAATAATAATAATAATAATAATAATAATAATAATAATAATAATAATAATAATAATAATAATAATAATAATAATAATAATAATAATAATAATAATAATAATAATAATAATAATAATAATAATAATAATAATAATAATAATAATAATAATAATAATAATAATAATAATAATAATAATAATAATAATAATAATAATAATAATAATAATAATTAGTGGTGGTGGTAGTGGGGGTGGTACAAAATATCTTGTGAGGCAAACAATGGTTAACCTTTCTAACAATACGAGTAATACACGCATACTTTAATTTGGAAAATGACCATGTAAAATAGTAGTTTAACATGAAATGTATTGTATTGTAATGCAGTAAGATGAAATATCTGCTGAAACTTCGTTACGCTCATTCTGAAGTACACTTTCAATTTGTTTTATTTTGTTGTTTTAACGACGCTGTCAATTGCCGGGATCACATCAGCGTCACCGGTGTGCCGGAATTTTGTCCCGCAGGAGTTCTTTTATATGCCAGTAAATCTACTGACATGGAGCTGTCGTTTTTAAGCATACATGAAAGACATCGGTCAGGGCCGGATTGGAACCCGCGACCTTGGGATCAGTACATGCAACAGACAATCAAACAGTGTAACAAAAATCATGCTTTATATTCCTGGATAAGTTTATATCATGCACCAAGAATCTTCTGTTTTGCCTAAGCTCCTCTTTTTCTGCTTCTTCGCAAATTAGCGCTAGTACAGCCAAGCGATCCATTGTGCTGATTGACAATGACTGATCTTGGCACATCAACTCCGGCGCGTCTTGCTTCCGATAGATGTGAGCGAGCTGGTTCTGTTCGGCGCGCCGCGCTTCACTTCTGCGCGTCCAAGTGTGAGCCTGCCTTTTGACTGCCTTCAAGTTCTGAGAACCTTCTAGTCACTTGCTCCCCCGCCACTCACCAGTTCTCCGCGTTTCTCCTCACTTGCGTATATGGAGTGTCGCGACGTTTCAGACAAGACGTACAAGTGAGCGTTCACGCTTCACGCGCGGACGTTACTTCTTAGAAGACCAAGGAAGAACAATGAGAAAGAAAACCGGGGAGATGTTGCAACGCGGTGTCTAACTGTGCGTGTAGTTAACTGTCTCATTTGTGATTTTATTAGCAGAAGTGACACACTCATTGGTGCAACGTGAAACATCAGCGACTTCCAAGAAAAAAAAATACATACGGCGTGTGTTACTCTTTGATAATCGAAGATAAAGCGTATGTTGACTTCAGTGTAGCACAATAATACCAATTTTACCCCCGTCATTTTATGGGTTTTCGAACCTATATTTTGTAAAATTCTAAAAGCATTCCTGCACTGAAGCTTATCTGGCTACCACAGCTGGGGCATTTAAGCTGATTCTTTAGCTTTAACAATGTTCGACTGACTGAAAAGTCTTTCTACTTCCGCATTGTAATGTAGAAGAGAGAGAACTGCAATTGTCAAATCTGTCTTTTCATTACACGCCGCATCTTTGTAACAATCTCCTTGCAGTATTCAGAACCACTAAACTAAGAGTGTTTTGGCGTTTTGTAACATTTAAGTTGCGCCGCTGATTCTCTTTGCGTATTTGAGAAAGAATTCAATTACTGCAATCTTTCAAAAAAAAAAAAAAATAAGTTTTACAATGGACTTGTTTTATTTGTTACTTTAAAACCCTATTATTCCTCAGTTGTCAAATGCATCAAGTGTAACGGTATTGAGGGTTAACAAAATTTACTAAAGGCTTGGGAACAGCCAAGGGGTATGTCCTAAGATTGTAATGGCTGACGTCATGTACTCTGACGAATGCAGTACTCGGCGGTATAATAAGATCTTAAGAGAGTCCAGCCTTCACAGACGTGGAGTACACAACTGAGTCGTCTACGACGGAGCAACGGTTACCCAGACCTTGCTGGTTAAGAGTTATCAGTAAGGTTTTCATACACTGGGTAATCAGTCAAGTCGTCGTATGACGTAACTCCTTAGGAACGAGCGCTCAGCCAGGGATGTTTAAAGGTGACATATGAGATGAATGTGAAACGATCATTAACTGTCAGGAATTGTGAGAATCAAGAATTGTTAACGCCAGGTAAAGATAAGGGGGTTGCTTGTGGGATTTATGCCAAGCGATTATTAACAGGACTGTAATTAATTATGAGAAATAGGAAATCTTATGTTCAAAGATTGTTCAAGCGTTGAGGGTTGTAATGTTTGAATTGTGTATATTATTTCTTTGAGGTTTCACGCACTGTAAATTTCACCAGTGTTTAATGTAATGTTTAGTAAGGTTCATGTTGACATATTGTTTTAACCATTTAAATTATTTTAATAAATTGTTTCGTGGTGCATGTGTTGGTTCGGGGGACCTTGCTCTATCCTGGAAGATCCTACGGATAGGAATAAAATTAGTAGAAAGGGGCAGATATTTTGAAGGGGAATTAAAGATGTCATAGTAAGATGGCACAGTGTTAAAGAGAGGTCATAGAAAGGCGGCGTACAAGGCAAAAGTTACAATCCTACAGAATTGTCTCTAAATTGCATCTAAAATCCTCAAAAAGTCACTAGTGGCTGTATATAAATTCTGCCGCTATACGACTTCAAAAGGTACAGCCACAAACCACTAGGTTTGGCAATAACGTTACATATACACATTTCATAGAAAACAATACGATTGCGTGAGCTCAGTAATAGCTCAACCCCATCTCCCATACCTCATACCCTGATCGCCTTCTCCTGGTGGGTAGACAGCACAATGGTATCGGTACGGAAATTAAGGGACATAATGGCGATTTCAGAAATTTTTTCCGCCCGGGTCCTTAAGGTATTGTCAAAACCTCGGGTAGACACATGCAGTTGAAGTAAAAGGGTGAGCTAGTTCATCACTCTTCAAACTCCAAAGAATGGCATGCGAGAAAACTGCGTGTAGAAAGAGCGCCAAAGAAAATCTTCAGCGAATTTTGTATTTTTCTGGGGTCCTCTGGGGCTCACTCAAGTTTTCCCCATTAGATTTTAACCCCTTCAAAGGCGTGTCCTGGACTACCCGATAAGGTATGGCTACCAATCCTAAGAGATCAGTATGACAAAGGAAATGTACTCAGTCTACCTCTTTCTCCTTTAGCCAATGCGACTCAGAGCGTAAAAATATATTTACTTTCTGCGCTAGTTTATAAACCTTGTTGTGGTTACTGGTGTAAATATCAGGACTGGCGCATCTATGTAGCGTGGTAGAAAGCAAACAATCAAATGGCTGTGGCTTCGTACAGTGATAAGCGATGTGACAGACGTGAGGTACAATGATATTTTCTTTGGCGCTCTTTATGCAAAGAGATGGGGAGCACGATATCATCGCCACAACCACATATCTCCAGGCCACTCGGATAATTCCGTGTTCCGGTAGGTATATCTGAAACCATTTTGGCTGGAGAGTTCAAACATGCCTATACCAGTTTGACCAGATCAAAGTAGAATGGAAGAAACCGTAATGTGTCACTCTGTTGACAACATGGCAGCACCATGTGGATTGGAGGATTGCAGGGGAAAAAACGCTCCAAACAGAATATAGAATGCGACACATTCCGCAGCTTGGGTATCATTTCCTTTTGAACACTTTCAAGTCTTACGCCCCCGTAGCACATTGATAGCGCGCCTGGCTCTTGCATGGAAGGCCCGGGTTCGATCCCCAGAATTGGTGTGGGGATTTTTCCACGTGGGAGATCTGGTCCCGAGTACACTCAATCTCCTTAAGCCAGGGGAAGACAGGTATCGCTGCTGTGACGTCATCTCACTGAGCTCACATGCTCCCATCGATGGCCAGTTGAACGTGTGACGTCACAGCGGGGAAGAGAAAATGGCATATGGCACATCGTAATTTTAATGCTGACTGTTTCAATTACGGAATAGACTCAGACTATAAATAATTATATTTCGGCTTTATGCCATATACATAAATTCTAGTTTATGTGAACAGTCATATAACGCAAATAGGATAGATATTATAACTAGTTTACCTTAACTAGAGGAGAGCTGTACAGAACAATTATGGACATTTTCCGACATTTGCCGTTTCGCTTTTCTTTAACTAGTTTGTCAATATTAGGGCGTAAGGCACGGAACATTTGTAACCGAAGACTGAATGTTAAATTGTGATCTGACAATATGCTTCGGGATTTTAACTTAGAAAGGTTCATAACAGAAATAATTGTTCGCACACATACATAGAACCAAACATATATAATATCCGTGCAACAAGGTCATACAACCTGTTACGCCTCCTTTTGGCGTTTTACTTACACCTACTACCTTTCCCTTTCCCTTTCCTTAATAACGTATTCCGCAGGATCGTGACAGGATACTACCAAGTAACACAACAAACTGCAGCATAACATAACATTTATTATAATGAACAGTGTTAAGCATTAACAAGCAATTATTAAAGACAACAATAATTTTAAAATGGACTCCGTTACATAGTAACCTATAAATATTAAAATGACACAACAAATTTGATAATGGACTCTGTTAAATATTAACATGAAAATTTTAAGATGAAAACAAGAAATTTTCCTATATTTGAAATCAAGAAAATTACGGAGAAAATACTATCCAACTGGAAATCTTGCTTACAATCTGTGACAATCTCCACCTATACCGAGTTGCTCTCCGGTTTACTGATTAAGGGCCTCATACAGAGCAATCCCCCTTTATTAACTGTCCCTCTGGAGTTTTCCCACTCCTATTATTAACTGAGCTGATACTCATCCCAATGTCGGCACTCGGAGATATAGGATGTCCGGAGAACTTTCAGCCTGGAACAGCCACGCCCTGGTCGACAGTGTACAACTGTGTCCTCCGGTTTCACAGCCACTCATCGAATCCTCCTTTCCACATAAGCGACGTCTCTTACCAGCCTTAACTGGCACAATCACCTCCGAAGTCCACACCGCTCCTTTCCCAAAGGCACCATATGCACCAAGTTGAATTACATGTAACTAGCAGGATTAGGCTTATGCGCCTGTCCTGCATTCACCACGGCTGATCGCCGTGCCAACCACTTGCAATGGTGCCCGGGTTCTACTTCCCCTTGCTGATGGCTGACCCACACCTGGTCACATCTCACGGTAGACTTCTAACCACACACTCACCACGCAGTAGAATCCCCCAGGCAACCGGCCTTTGTCTGACGTCATTTCAAGCTGTTCCATCTTTTGCCGGCCATCCTCTCTTTTTGGCTCTTCGAACTGCCGTTCGTGCTCCCACCAATTAATCCGTTACAAACCTCAGAAATCCGGTTTAACGAACATTCTTATAAAAATCAGCCAAGTCTTCCTTGTGTTTATATTTGTCCTTTAGCAAATCGTCGTACTGTAAATTTATCAATTCAGTTTGCTACCTGCTAGAAACATTGTTAACACGCAATGAATACGCAAAGATCTGAAACGTAGTTAACAATGTTTCTAGAGCTTGAAGCCTGGTCTCAAACTGGTGTGAAACACAGGGAACTGAACACAAATACAAAATCACTATACACAACACTACACAACGTCAACAAAAACACAAAACAAATACAGAATTCGCACTAACGCCGTTAAGATCCCTCACACAACAAATAAAAAACCTCAGCCTAGGCTGAAGAGGGTTCTCCCTAATCAGCCCGGGCATGTTGTAAACATGCCCAAATAACATTTTTCATATTCATTCAGTTTCGTGCAAGTAGCGCCGCTGAACTAGGCAGCATAGCAATACACCGCTCTCGCCTGACGTCACACGAACGTACAAGCTTGCTCTTCGTCTAAATACGTCACAGGGCCCGAAGCGGTCTTCCCCTGCCTTAGGCCAACTGAGTAGCTATACTGATGGAAGGGTAAAAGGTAAAGTAGTCACATTAGTCAGGGGCGTCAGCACGCTGATCCCTGTAAATCTCATTCTGCACTTCTTCGTGGGCTTGGCTGCGGCTGAAGGACGCAGCTACCGGGTGGTAAGGACGCCCTTTATATGGCAGAGACGCCGTAGGGATTATTATTTTGCTTTACAGGCTGAACTTGTAACACATACTATTCAAAGTAGATGAAACTGCTATCTGAATATTTCGGTACCTCTTTTTACTATTCTGCGATAAAACATATGACTTCGTGACATAAGTGCAGATACTTTTATTTCAAGTGTGGTAAATATAATTCCAATATCTGCTTCATTTGCTTACTTATAACTTTAGTTATTAAGAGTAGTATTTTTCAAGTTGGTTAGTACCTCTAAGTAGACGTGGTACAGACGGCATGACGCACAGAGGGCCGATCTCGTGACAACGAATGGTGCACTGGAAGAGAGTTCCAGTACTTTGAGCAAGCCCAATGACCTCACAATATCTAAGACAGTAGGTCATGTATTGAGGTACGAAACAAAACGGATAGTCAATATAACAGCATTGTGCTCTTCGCGCCACAGTTACTACCAAGGAAAAAAAGCATTGGTTTGTGGGAAAGCTGTTAGATGAACAGAGGAAAAACAAACACACGGAAGTGGATACATACTAAAGTACTATTTATCAAAATATCTGCACTTCTATACGAAAGCGCCTTTATATTGGATAAAACCGCTGTTAACTAATGTTTCAGAATACATCCATTTCATCCATTTAATATCAGTATATCATTAGCAGAGTCAGGAATTATTTGCTCTTATAATCCCTTTAATATGCATGCATTTATGCAGTAAACATTTCCAAAATATGCACATAAATATGCCCATATAAAAATTCAAAAGTTATTAAGACAAAACAAATCAAGAGTTAAGTCAATTTTTAAAAAATCTGAAAATTAAAACATTGTAAAACTAAACGAAAGATTTAACTTGGCAAAATTTATCATTTATATTAAAGGTTCAGAATATGTTTTCCTTGTATAAGAAAAATAAAAACAGTATTAGTACTCGCATTTAGTTCTCGTATGTCCCAACTTTTTTGTTGCAGTTTACAATCACGAAATGTTTTCTATTTTCCATTGTTAGCCGCCTCCTGTTGCTTCTTGAGATATCCTTATAGCGGAAAAACTTCACAATAAAATAACTTGAACTTGAAAACTTCTCTCCACCTCACAGGATGATAGAGGTGCTTACGCAAACGCTGCTATTTGTACAGTTTCACTAAACTGTTGGGAACGTTACCCTGTTCAGATTTCTTCTATCTCACACATTTGTACGTATCCTAGGTTTTTTGAAACAATACTACCTACATGCTTTCTCCTTCACTACATTGCCAATGGTTCCAGGTACTGAATTCAATTTAGAGGTTGTGGTTTAGAATACACTTAATGACTGGGACAACTTAATGTTGTTGATTTCTGAACAAGTTATAGCAGATGGAATATGAAAGAAATGTGCAGATATATAGGAAAGGTTACCTTCTATTTCTAGGTCCTTTAATATATATTCGGCAATTTTAGTCGATTCAAAATTTTTGGGATAAAATGTATTCACTACATTCCTGACTGTTTACAAATGTTCAGTGTAATAGAGAACTGCATATAACCATGTTCCCCAGCGCGTTATAATAGATTCTGGTGGAAGTGGGACATTCGGTGCGGTTGCTTTGAAAGCTTGTTTTCTATTTGCTGCTTTAGCAAATACCTTCTTTACAGAAGATACAGCTTATCTACAAGTGCGAAATTTGCAAGAATTGTTTCTGCAATCCGATGTAAACCATGTGCAAGACAAGTCAAGTGTATCATATTTGAAAATATAACTTTCAGAGCAGTGCCAGCCTTTATCATGTAACTCGCAGCATCAGTTACAAAGAGTAATACACACTCATACTGAATACCATCAAGCCATACAAAGTTCAACGCATCAGTAAAAAATTTGGATATGGAAGAGCTATTTGTAGCATCAAGTTGTTCTATTGCAAGGGTAGATGGGGTGGTTGGTTCGTTTTTATAGAGAGACCCGACAATAAAATTTGCAATAAATCGAGCTTCACTGTGCTGCAATTCGACTCACAACCACACAAAATTATGTTCAATCAATTATTTATTATTTTTAATTGTGAGATTGTAACACTTCTTCACAAATTTTTTGCAAAGAGTAGATTGGTCTGGCACCTTACACTTAGTATACAGCTGAATTAAATTTCTGAGTGTGCGATTGGTGAGTTTCTACATTGGAATGTCTAACACTAAAAGTGCTTCACACAAAACAAAGGAGAACTGTGTAAAATTGCTGTCTGAAAATTCACTTAACAGTGTTTGAACAGGGACACAGTAGAATAATTTTTTTCTTGCAAGGAGGGACAGTCTATCCTTAGACATTCCTGCTATTCCCTGAAAACTTGCAGCACAGATTGTTAAAACATCTCCATTTTTCTTTGTGATGCTATATTTAATAGCCACAGATTGTTTTCTTTTAGAATTTTCCTCCTTCACTTTCCTTCGTTCTGGAGAATCAATTCTATTTAGATGTTTCAATTTAGATGTTTTACTTTATTATGGATATCATTAATGTCTTCATGAGTCACACCTCGTACTCTGCATTCCTTACTTTCCCTCTTTATTGACTTCTATGGATAATCTTGAATTCCATGATTACATTTTATGGACGGTTCTTTATTATTAGGTTTTGTAGCTTGAACAAGACGTTTTCTTCTTTTTCCTGCCACCATCAAATTCAGTCACTGGAGAGTCAAACCCAGTACTTTCGTCCATGACTTATCTTGTGCTTGCGAGAGGCTGGTTCACTCTATGTGCATAACAATAGTGACAGTCGTAGAAGTGATTCAGAAAACCTAACATTCTTTACTGTGTGATAAACAATGGTTTTAAACAGCGGCCGGCCGATGTTGCAGTATTGCGGCGCTATCCTGAGTGTGGAACATGTTTGCTTGTTAGGTCTTTGTAATGCCGCTTTGAGAGCGATGTTGATAGGAGGTTCTGAAAGAGTAGGTGACAACAGTTTGTTGTTGATATAAACCACATGCCAAGTAGTATCGTCATTCTCTTCCCTTCGAATCAGAAAAGTGAATGAATCGTTCTGTTATTTGGCCGCGGGAAGGCTGTGAAATAATGATATGGCTTTTGTATAGCATTTAATACCTTCGAAGCAAGATCGGACAAGCGGAATATTGCAAATTAATATCAGGTTGGTGATGTGTCTTGACAGGTGGCAAATCTTTTCATTTAGACTTTGCTGTATCGAGTTTTGTAAAATCGCTGTGCATGCGCTCTATCGAGTTATGGAAAAACGCTCATGATTCACCATGCTATACACGCGGCAAATATCGAGTTATGCAAAATCTGATTTCACAGACCGTTTGGAGGCATCGAAAGCATACCGAATCCCATAATCCCATAAAATAACTCATTTTCTCAAAATTTGTGTTCTATCGAGTTTTGAAAAAACGCTCCTCATATATAATTTAATAGATGTATGTCTATTTACTGAGCCATATATGGTTTCCTACTTACAGGAACAAGCAGAACCTCTGAATTATATTTTCGTTGCACAAAACGTCTCACTTGGGGAGTAAATAAAAACAAGAGAAAGTTTACGATGTAAAGATATGGCGTATGAACTGAAATTTCTTTAATTTACGGTAGTGGAAGAAGTGAGCATGTCAGTTGAACTTAGTGCTTCGGCTGTTGGCTAATTTATATTACTGTTAGCAAGAAGGAGACATTAAAACAGAAAGTTCATATGATCTCAACTTTAAAGCAAGGAAGAGGAGTGTTGTCTTAAACACTAGAACAGTCCGATTCGCATTAAAGAAACTAAGGTGCAAATTATATTCACTACGTTGCTTATATCAGCGATCGGCAAGTATCGGACTTACGACGTAGGAGCGGGAACATGGTGACAGAGCACTCTGTGAGAAGGCACGAGCAGTGCAAATACAACAGCGGGAAGCACGTGTAGTGCCGTGACGGCTGGTAGTTTTATTTGTTACAAAAAAGTATTCTAATTCTGCATGTTTAAGAGTCCAATATGGAATAGTTTATTATGGGTTAGAATTTATATTACTTTTGTTAATAATAAACACATTGATTCAGTGACGCAACTTCCCAAGAGCCCTGGACAATAGCTACTATATGATGGCCAATGAGCTTGAGTAATCTTATTATATAGTGTTATAATATTGGCGTGTTTATCGTGTTTACAATACCCTAAGAGAAGACTCCATTAGGATAAATAAGTAAATAAGTAGATACACAGACAGACGGATAGAGATGGCGGATGGCTGTTGCGGATAGATGAATGGATGAATGAATAAATAAAATAAATAATTGAGTTAAATAAATAAATGAATAATTAAACAAATTACATTTTAAGTTTCCCAACAAAGGTACCAAATACTGGCTGCACTACTGATTTCTCAATTCGCATAATTTACACAGTGCAAAGGCTGTTACTGTTCAGTGGAGAGGTAATGTCCGACTTTCCCCATCTCTGCTCTGTGAAGCAGGTGCACTGAAGAAAGAAAACCTCCGCGGAATGACGTTATAGATTCCTGATTTAGGTATTTATGGGACAAACCCTAAGACATTTTCTGTTCTTGCTGGATATGTTATCTATTGTTGAAGTTCCACGGCTTTTAAAGTAACAAATTTCTCCCATTCATTTAATAAATAAAGGGGTTCCACTATTAATATTGTGAAACTGCACAGTTATAGTTTGCACCGCAACCACCACCACATATGAAATACCTACAATACATGCTTGTATGTTTAAGTTGCATCACAGGATATGTCAAATGTCACAACACACTGCACAAACAGCTCCTACACACAAGGCTGCACAAGTAATATGGAAATGCCCATAGAGCGCTAGGGTCCAAGGTACACTGACTACATTAACGAGGGTGAGTGTACCTAGCAAGGAGAGCATTGCGTTCACCCAAGAATTCCATGCCCATATTTTACTGGAAATACTGAGGTATTAGCTATTCTAATCATGTTTGTACGCCATACAAATGTTATATTTTACCTAAGTTCTTATCAAAAATTGTTAGGTATGTTACTATGGTTTGAAATATTCCGATCAAAAAGATCGCTTTCAGAAAAATTTGCGCGCGGGTGTGTCTGTGTGTGTGTGTGTGTGTGTGTGTGTGTGTGTGCGCGCGCGCGCGCGCGTCCTGCGTTTCCGGGTGTTTGTGCAAGGTCGATGGAACACCAAGCGTGGTAATTTAAGTTCTCCATATCCCAAGAATTGGACAGAAGGTATTGGAGAACATCCTTCACCTGGGTTATCCTTAGTATGGAAATTTCCTGAAAATTATGATTTTCCTAGAAGCTACTGTTACGAGTTAGATCCGAATACTGTGTTTTGAAGTATACCCATTTTCATTACAAATGAAAGGTATATCAATTTTCTGGGAGTAGCTTCTGGAATCGTTCATTCTGGAAGAGCACTACTGTTAAGCCCTACGAAAATACTTTCTATTTCATTTCTTTCTTTTCTTTGTTTTCCCCCTTTTTGTGGAGTTAACCATTTCCAAGATATTTCTTACTCGTACTCCTGTTCATGGAACGAGAATGGAATTTCAAAGCCTGGACAGAGTAATCACCTGTTAAACGATTTAACTATCACTTGAGCTTCCTACATTTCATTTCTATTGAATCTAACAATTATTCCTAATTACTTAGGTAATATTTTTCTTTTCACGACATCCTCTTTCCACCGTGTTATATATACGTAGTCGTATCGATCGACCGGAAAGTCAGGCCGAACTATCTACAGCAGGGCTTCACCATACAACAGCACTTCTAGACCTACATAAATTTGTTTTTATTGCTTTGCTAACTGAGGTACGCGTCACTTCTTAACTTCTTTTGAATATCTTCCTCCCTAGCAACTTGATGTAAGTTGTACAATACACTTTTATACTCACTGGGATAATCGATAAAAATATAAATCTTACCAGTTTCTTCAGGTTCATGCAGTGGTGATTCCTGGGGGATCGCATACTCGCAACTGCACACCCACTAATTTTTTGCGCATTTGAATGTGTATTTACCTTTATAGGCATCCATACGAGAAAGTCGAATGTCCAACTTTCTTCTGTATGAACTTGCTCGATTAATTTTCCCGCGCCCTCTTTACCAAATGTTGTCATGCAGTCAACAAGCAGAAACGCATAAACCCGATTTTGCGACTTGCGAAGGTAGCTTTTAGGCGAGGGGTACGCGGGGAGAGGTACAAAGCTTGCATTTAACAGTACGGCGAGTTAAGGCAGCATAATAGCACTTCGAGTCCATGCTGATTGGAGGGGACGAGTTCGAGTACTTCTCACCAGGGGGCAACAGGAGAGCGACCGCACCGACCGTGGTGGAGCAAATAGAAACTACCAAGCCAGGCGAAAAGCACGATTCCAAATTGGTCAAGGGTTTCGAGGCTCAAAGGAAGCCGAGAAAGGTTCACATCCGAACCTACACATCCGAGGACTTTGAAAGGGCGAAACAAGTGCTAAGAATGGAGCAGATTCATTTCTACTCCTACTCACTCCAGCGTCCCAACGTCGAAAGACGCATAATTAGGGGACTCTCCTCTGAGTGTACACCAGAGGAAATAACACAGGTACTCCTAGAAGAACATGGGATTAAAATCTCAGCTGCAGCGCAGCTGAGAAAGACCATTTGGACCGAGGAGGGGTCCAAAAAAGTACCCATGCCACTATATTCGGTAGTGGTGGACAAAGTCCTGGACCAAAAAATTCAGCCAATAGACGCTGTACGTACCTTGTTCCACACTGTGGTCAAGGTGGAGCGATTTTATGGGCTAGATGGCCCAGCCCAATGCCGCAGATGCATGGGTTTTTCACCATTCCAGCCAAGCATGTGAACGAAAGATCACATGCCTACGCTGTGCAGGAGAGCACCTTGTCGCAAATTGCGACAAAGGCACAGACGAAAAAGAGTGTGCCAATTGCCACAAACCCCACGTAAGTGTTTACAAGGGGTGTGAAGTGCGGCAAAAAATCATAGATAACCGCTGCCGTGGTCCTAAAAATGTGGCACCAGTCCGCACAGGGGTGAGCTTCGCCGCTGCCCTTAACGAGGCTGAGAATATTGTGCAGCAGACTGAAACTGCACAAATCAGAGCTGCGCAGGCACAAACTGTGCAATCTGCACCAGCCACCAGCGTGGAGGAGAGAGCAGCTCCACCTCCACGCCCCGCTCGCGAAAAGCGAGAGAGGAAAGAAAGAAAGGTTGAAAGACAGCGGTCGGCTCTACTTGAGCAAATGACTGCGTCTGATGCACAGACCAAAACTGCCAAGGTCCCACCCCGGCCCCAACCCAACATGCCCAACCGGTACGCACCAATCCGTTGGCCCCATTGGCCCCACTCGGAAGTGCTATATCCTCGGCAGACCTCGAGGAATTTAGGACCCTGTCCAACTGGTTAGGGGACATGATCAAACGGACACTTCCCATTTTGAGGAGGTGTATGCAGACCATAACGGACGCCAACGTTGACGTCCTACAAAAACATCAAATCCTGCTGCAAACATTGGAGCAGCTGTTCCCTAGATCCTCCCAGTAATGGCTTACCGTGTTGTGCGTAGACCATTATACGCCGCTTTCTGGAATGCCAACGGCGTAAGGGAACAACGTCCAGGCATTCTGGAATTTGTACAATCCTACGGGATCGACATCCTCTTGGTGACCGAGACACACCTGCATGCTGGTATAAACTTCACGCTGCCTAGTTACGTCGCCCATCGGTCTCATCGGGTCGGCCGACAGGGCGATGGTACAGCTATCTTCATCAAAAGCATCATCACACATACACCTTTTCCTCTTCCTGCCCTTCAACATGTGGAGGCTACTGCCATTAGGCTTGCCATTGGCGGTGTGGACACATTGTTGAATGCTGCTTATGACCCTGCAGATCATCGCTTCTATGAAGCAGATTACACCACTCTCCTCAACCTACACCCAGTAGTCTGCATCGCTGGAGATCTGAACCCGAAGCATGGGCTCTGGTACAGTCGCACTAGCAACCAGAGGGGGCGCGGGCTCTCCCGCTTCGTCAGCGGAGACCCAAACCTTGTCGCGCACGGGCCGAGAGGTCCTACATTCCATCCGGCCCGCGGCAGGCCTGACGTCTTAGACACCATGATCACCAAGAACATGCCATTACACTTTGACTTCTCGGCAGTAAATCAGCTGGATTCTGACTACGACCCTGTCTTGGTAGATTCCACAGTAGCCATGCCAGCTCTGTTAAACTCAGACTGGACATTTGAGACCGACTGGGATGCAGCAGTCCTAGAACTTAACCGTTCCGTCGACCCTCGACCACGCATCGATGATATCGAGGCGTTGGAAGAGGCAGCGTTGGATTTTTTCCACCAGATCCTAAATGCGGTACGCTCACATACTCACCGCATTCCCACCAACACCCCAGAACTTAGAACCTTACCTATAGAACTCCGAAAGTTGATAAAGGTCAAGGCAACTGTTCGGAAGCTATGGCAGCGTTTCCGCCATCCCAGGATAGGAGCAGATTCCCAAAGGTTCAAATCACTGGTAAGGCGACTGCTCCGTGCGCATAGAACATCAGCCTGGGAAAACACATTACAAACTGTAAACCTTCAAGAAAATAAACCCTGGCGAATTATAAGGGCCTTGAGGAAGGCCAAGACCCAATACCAGCATCCTTTGCACGGCGCTCGTGGGCGGCTCGCTTTGAACCAGACGAGAAAGTCACTGTGTTCGCGGATCACATTGAGGTGCAGTTCGAACCCCGGTAGGACCCGCAAGACGAAGACTTTACTGAACTCGTGGAAGTAACCGTGGATTACCTCTATGAGGAACCATAATCACTTCCCATAATCACCCCGAAAGCGGTGATTTCCGTAATCGAAACTCAGAATCCCTAAAAACCCCCTGGACATGACGGCGTCACGGCGCTCATGCTCCAGCACCTACACAAAAAGGCTGCGGTCCGCTTGACCCGGATCTTCAATGCATGCCTCCGTCTTCGTTACTTTCCGGTTTTCTGGAAGGAGGCGAGGGTGGTGTGTATATTGAAACCGAGCAATAACCCAGTCTTTCCTTACAACTACAGCTCCATCAGCATTCTCCCAATCGTCTCAAAAGTATTTGAGCGGTTGCTCCTTACCCGCCTAATACCTCTTTTTGAGGAGAGACAACTCCTACCGGATCACCAGTTTGGTTTTCGTCGGGGTCATTCCACGACCATGCAGTTGCTGCGTGTGGCCGAAATGGTTTCCCTGGGTTTCCAGGGAGGCATCAAGACCATAGCGGTGCTGCTGGACGTGGAAAAGGCTTTCGCCACAAATTGGCACCAAGGCCTACTTTACAAACTAAAGCAGGCAAATATCCCTCCTCCATATCTCACTATAATTAGCAGTTTCCTTCAGGACCGCACTTTCAGAGTGAAAGTGGAAGGAAAACTGTCTACAAAAAGAGAAATAGCGGCAGGAGTCCCGGAGGGCAGTGTACTCTCCCCGCTACTCTTCACAGCTTACATGTCCGATTTCCCCACGGAACAACACACAGCGACATGCCAGTATGCCGACGACGTCCGCATCATGGCACAATAAAGTGTGAGATATTGCCTCCCTCCCCTTCAACGACATCGTCGACCGTTGGAGTGAGAAGTGGAGAATGGCTATTAGTCCGCGGAAAAGCTCCGCTCTCCTTCTTGGTAAGGTTCGCCATTGGTGGCCAGAATGGTCACTCCGGCTTAGGCGGAGAAATATCCCATGGGTAACCTCCGCCAAATATTTAGGCGTTCTCCTCGATCGCAGGCTAACATACGCCCAACACGTCCGCGCAAAGGCCAAACTTGGTCACGCTGCGCTCAAACAGCTCTACCGCATTCTCATATCTACCATGCCCAACCACCTAAAATTAAGAATTTACCGGGCAATCATTCCGCCATTGATCCTATACGGCTGCGAAGCCTGGTGATCAGCAGCACCCTCCACCATACGCAAACTGCAGTCAGTGCAGAACAGGGCGTTAAGAATGATATACAATACCGGACGCAGATTCCCCTCTTACATCCTTCACAACCAACCAGGACTTCCCTACATCACGGACTTGGTAAGGGAGCGATCCCGAACCATGCACTCCAAACTTAACTCCCACACCAATCAGCTGGTAGGGGCACTAGGTCAGTACGACCATAGAGCACCTCGAAGAAGAAAAAGTTACCGCCTATCCAAAAACGCCCTTGGATAAGGGTAATGCCACTCCCATATCCTAACACATCCTTACCCCAACACCTATTCCTGCCCCTTTCTGTATCCTAAATTAGGTATACAGAAAGAAACCATTGCCCAGGACACATAAGCATGACAACACAAAGACAACCTCCTATACCGCACAGATAAAGTCGCATTAGCGGCTAGGTGCTGTGCAAACACGACATACCGTA
The DNA here is from genome assembly GCA_030765045.1 of Tenodera sinensis. NCBI lineage: Eukaryota > Metazoa > Arthropoda > Insecta > Mantodea > Mantidae > Tenodera > Tenodera sinensis. The sequence continues at coordinate 101,004,249 of CM060967.1, read as the reverse complement.
CATGAGAACCTGTACGACCTGTTTTCGATTGCTGGATTGCAGGGCAGCATAATACCTCCCATACAAGCAAACCTAATACCGCAGAGGGAGAGAAAACCCCGGGAGCCTAAACATGCACCCACAGCGGCCGAGGGGGGTGAAGTTTCCACCACTCGACGTCCTCAGGAGGAGGCTAGGGCTGAGGAGATTCCATCAGCACCTCTTCCTTCCACACCCAACACACCCTCAACCCCTGACTTTGACCTCCCTGACCGGCTCAAGTGGGCGCAGTTAGTACTGCAAAACCATGGGCAAAGGATCTGCGACCTAATTGCCAGATTCTGCTCCGCGAGCGACTCAACAGCTAAGACGCTCATCGCAATGGAGGGGCTTGCCCTCCTGACCTCTCTAATCCAGTGCGCCCAGAATGGCCAGTCAAACTAGGTCATGCACCTCGTTTCGGTTTGTGTTCTGGAATGCATGCGGACTGGCCGGCCAGGCGGGGAACTATCCCACTTTGCCCGAACCTATGCTCTGGATGCCATTTTAGTCTGTGAAACACACCTCCGTCCAAACGACCGTTTCCACATACCGAGTTACGTTTGCCACAGAACTGACCATCAAGGCCGTCCTGGAGGCGGAACGGCGGTGCTCGTGAGGCAGAACGTGGTCCACCGTCCAAACCAGCTCCCACCCCTGCAAACCCTAGAGGCCACGGCTATCACTCTGAACCTTTACGGCACGGAGATATTGATAGTCTCTGTATACCACCCTCCCCGAAGGCAGTTCGTACCAAACGACTACCGCTCTATCCTAGCCCTTTATCCCAACGCCATTCTGGCTGGTAACTTCAATGCCAAGCACCAGCGCTGGCACTGTGGTCGAAGGGCGGACGCCCGAGGCAATGCCATCATCCGCCTCATCGATGCGGTCCCTGAACTTCGTGTGCAGGGCCCGTGGCAACCCACACATCATCCGCATGGCCGAGGACTACCTTCTGTCATAGACTTTGCCATCATCAAGCATTTCACATTTCATCTCTCCCTCACGACAATAAATGCACTCCAATCAGAACACAACCCAGTGCTGACAGAAATCAGCACCTGGATTGCCAATCATGACAGTTCGACCTATACTCGAGAAACGGACTAAGAAGTTGTTTAACGACGCTGTCAATTGCCAGGATCACATCAGCGTCGCCGGTGTGCCGGAATTTTGTCCCGCAGGAGTTCTTTTACATGCCAGTAAATCTGACAGGAAGCTATCGTTTTTAAGCACACTTCAACCCCAGAATCGCTGACATTCCAACCCTCGAGGCGGCAGTCTCTTCTTTCACATCCATTGTGACAAGAACTGCTCATAACCTCACAATCCATGCTCCAGCACCCTTACACCCAGACGTCCTTCCACTTGACACAATTCTACTCATCCGCCGGTCCTGGGCGGCACGGAGACTCTACCAAAGGCACCGCACCCCTCACGACAGAGCCCTCTTACGGGGATTGCGCCGACGGTCGGATCCCGACTGCGCGTGCAGCGAGTGCAAGCGTGGGAGGACAAGATGGTCAGCCTGGACACTAAAAGTGGGGACGTGTGGAAGATCGCCAATTGTCTCCGAAACCGTCGCGGCCAATACAACCCACAAATTCAGGGCACTCGAGGCCTGGCCTATGAACCTGAAGCCAAAACCAACGTGTTTGCCGACTATCTGGAACGCACCATGTGTCCAAGAGACGACCCCCAGGACTACGGTTTCTCAGAACGTACCCGCCGAGAGGTACTTCGATTTCTTCGGAACGACTCCCAGTGATACGCCCCAGCGAAATCCATGGCGCACTCCAGCGCCTCAAACCCAAAAGGACGGCGGGACCTGATGGGCTAACTCCCCTTATGCTTCGTCACCTTACCTTCAACGCCGTGCTCTTCCTAACTAGGGTATTCAACATGTGTCTTACCCTGGGTCACTTCCCACGTGAGTGGAGAGAGGCTCGGGTGATCTACATCTTGAAGCCTGGGAAAGACCTGGTGCATCCCTCCTACTACCGATCCATAAGCCTCCTATCTATCCTCTCGAAGGTTCGCGAGAGGATGATCTTAAACCGCTTATCCCCATTTCTGGGAAACATTCAAGCCATCCCTGAACATCAGTTCGGCTTTCGTCCAGGGCACTCTACGCCTTCACTGCTGCGGTGTCTTTGGGTGTAGAAGAGGCCTTTTCAACCACCTTGCATGTAGGGCTCCTAGCCAAACTCATCCAACTGGACTGCCCACACAATGAATCAACATATTACACAGCTTCCTCTGACACCAAACCCTAAAAGTCACTGTCGCGGGGAGAACATCTATTATTAGACCAACAAGAGGTGGAGTCCCCGAAGTCTCTGTGTTGTCCCCCACGCTATTCAGTGTCTACATGGCAGATTTCCCATCTCAGCCATAACTCAATGCGCTGACGACGTGCTGCCATTCTGCACCAACAAACACATTCTCATGCCTTCAACCCCATACAGAGACACCTCCGCCTTGTCCAGGAGTGGTGCCGGCGATGGCGAATGTCCGTTAATCCGGACAAGAGCCATGCCATTCTCTTCATGAGGCGCCCCATCCCCGCAGACTGCCCCACTTTCCAACTTCGGGGTCAAAGAATCGAGTGGAGAGACTCCATCAGCTACCTAGGAGTCAAACTGGATATGGGTCTAACTTTCCGCGGGCACATTAGGCACCTCTCGCCGCGGACGCTATTGCATCACTGTACCCTAGGCTGACGTCTGAAATGCCAGTCCGCCTGAAATTACACCTCTTCCGGGCTCTCATAATCCCCCTCATGCATTACGCCTGTGAAGTGTGGGGCACAGCAGCAGGTAGTTGGCTCCTCTAGCTTCAGAGGGCGCAGAACAGGGGACTTCGGTCCATCTTCTCTGTCCCCTTACCCTTCCCCGTGAGACTACTTCACGAAGCCTTAGCTCTTCCATACGTGAAGGATGAAATTAGGCGAAAAGAGCAGCAAAATTCTACGACAAGTTACCCACCCATGAAAGCGCCTGGTTAGGTCTCTTGGGGACTATGATCCCAGAATACGCCGCTTTAGGTCGTACAGGGTTCCCCGCATGGCTTGCGGGTATATCCCATAACCAAATAGTTAATCCAATAGCACCAAAAGCTAAACTCCAAATATAGTCCCAACAAAGACCTGTTCGGCTCAAAATGCAAACCCTCAACAAAATTCTAAATTTAAAAGGTCTAAGAGATCTCAAATCTTTATTTAAAACTTTTTCCTCCGACAAAATGCAGACATTGCTGACTTCTGTGAGTCACTAGTAAAGGGGCAAAGTAGCCTCCTTAAATATTAATGTTATAAACACAATTACATCTATTCTTATTAAGCGATTATAAATGCATATAATTACTCTTCATGTCGTAATTTACTGGTTATTTTGTTACAGTTTTTATTACTGTTTGTCATGTTTGCGTTCTGGCAGCAAATTGCATGTAGTTGTGTCTGCGCATAGCAGCAAATTTGAATCTGTAAAAGTGTGGAAATGAATAACACGGCGAAACTGAAGGAGATAAACTTTTTTCTTAGAAGAGAAGCTGTTTTTCGTGCTTATTGTTTGCGAGTGAGAGAAATGGCATCTGGACAAATAATAGTTCTTGGATATTGGTAATTTAAAAAGGAATAGCAAAACATAGAGCTCAATTAGTCGTGCGCCGTGGCGTAGTGGGCTAGGGCGTCATGCCTTGGTTCCCTGCCACGGAATGCGGCCCGGGTTCGATCCCACCCCTGGCGGTACGGATTTTAAATCCCGGGTATAGGACCGGTGCCCACATAGCATCGTGAGGAAATTGAGGAGCTTGCTGGTCATGAAAGTCAACTTTCTGGCTAGGGTTGTCGAGATGCTGACCTGTATTGGTTGGATGATCGCCCACCTCTACCTTGCGTATGTGGGCGTGAGGTCGACAGTCGGGTTTGCCGGCCTTGGTCCAATATGGACTGTAGTGCTTTAAGAGCTCAATTGCTCATATGAAATGCGAATTAGAATTGCGTGATGTGTGTCAGAGAAAGAAAGGGAGTAAAAGTGCAGAGGAAGTAATATACTGCACACCCATTGCAACAAGTCACGAGCCGCCACTGGGTTCATGTTAAGATGGATCTGAAAATCATTTCTTAGAGAGCTATCGAAGGATTTACGTCATCATTCACACCAGTAGTAATTGCATGAAATTGTTGTCTACTGATTGATTATATTTTGTTAGGCTGTTTATTATACCGGATGAGAGGTATTGCTTCGCGATCTAGTGCAGGTTTTCACTGGGCCAGTTATTTTGGCAAGACCCTTCTATATCATGAATGGATTCACCGACGTAAATTTGTTTCCTTCCTTTGTTCCAATAACCAAGTATTGAGGACCACTGAAATCAGCTACTTCCGTTACTCTTGACTTCGCTTATTTTGGAGAAGCCTTTTGCACCATGGCGATGATCTCCATCATTGCAAATGTCTCCGATGGCATGCTCATATCCCCGGATTAGGTGAGAGTCCTGGTCTGGACCTTGCTCACCCTAAGGTCACACCTCCCAGTGTTTAGACAGAGGGACCTAATCGCCTTCAGCAGTGCATCAGCTCATGCAATGGCCCCTCCCCGGTACTGACCTTTATCAGCGGATACCAACACAAGTCCTACATAAAACCAGGGGCTGGGAATTACGCGGTTATCCAGTTACCCCTTGCGTTTCCCCATCCACCAACCCACGCGAAAGGAAGATATCCATCAGACTGTGTATTGTAGATCAAACGTGTGAGGATCAAAGTTGATTGGGCGTTTAGTATTTGCCATCACCGTTTACAGAAACAATGTTACGGGTTCGAGTCCAGCCTTATGAACTGATGCACCTGTAATTGGTGGATAATAGTGTCGTTATGAAAAGGTTCATCTTTCATTGGTGGGTTAGTAGTGTCGATATGAACAGGTGTGCCTTTGATTGGTGGGTTGGCAGTGTCGTTATGAACAGGTACACCTTTAATTGGTGGATAACAGTATCGTTATTAACAAGTTCATCTTTCATTGGTGGATTAGTGGTGTCGTTATCAGTTGGTGCACCTTTGATTGGTGCATTAGCAATGTCGAAATTAACGGATGTACCTTTGATTGGTGGATTAGCAGTGACGTTATGAACAGGCACACCTTTGGTGGATAGCAGTATGAGATCCATCACAGTGGAGTATAAGCGCTACGTTATGATGTGGTTGAGCATAAAATGAATCCTATGCCACCTTGTTACATAGCAACATCACTGATGATCATGAACAATACGGTTTAGGCCATATGGCCTGTTCCGCTCCACACGTTAATTCAACTGGTCATGCCATCGTTTTCTTGGTCGGTCTATGCTTCTTCCTTGTGGTTTATAATTACACAATATATTGGATGAGCGAGTTGTCTCTCTATTCTAAGCACATGGTCATGCCATGCGTTCGTATATTTGTGTATTTCTGGAACGCAGGGTACATTCAGCTCCTCCCTGATATCGACATTATCTCTATGGTCCAGTAAGTTATATCCTGCAACTGGTCTTACAAGTTTCATCTCAGCTGCTTCCAATCTGTTTCTGTTGTGTGGTCAGGGTCCAAATTTCCGACGCGTGTAACCACATTGCCATGAGCATTATTTTATAGAAGTTCAGTATAGTCTCCTTTTTACACGCTTTATATTAGCTTCACCTGTGTGTGTGTGTGTGTGTGTGTGTGTGTGTGTGTGTGTGTGTGTGCGTGTGTGTGTGTGTTTGCAATTTTTTTGACAATTTATTTCAGCATGTTCCATTACAGAAATGTAATACTACATGCATATGGTTTTACATAATTGAAAATATCTAAGGTGTATGTGTGCGTGTGTAATGGAATCTTTCGACGTACTTTTCACCCACTTAGAGTCGTCTGATTGACTTGAAATTCTGCACACATGTCAAGCACCGATGACAATAGAATAATTTAACTTTATCCTACGGTCCTTACAAGTGTCAGTAGGAAAAAACAAAATTAGCTAAATTTATCAATGTAATGCAATCTTTCGACGTAGTTTTCACCAGCTTACGTTCGTTTGATTGAATTACAAATTTGCACGCTGTCAAGGAGCGATGACAATACAATGATATAATTCTTTATCCTAAGGCTCTTACTAGGGTCATTAGGAAAAAAAATTAATTAGCTAAATTTATCAATGTAATGGAATCTTTCGACGTAATTTTCACCAACTTACATTCGTCTAATTGACTTGAAATTTTGCACACATGTCAAGCATATATGATAATACAATAATATTATAAACTTGTCCTAAGATCCTGACCAGGATCATCAAGATAAAAAGGGACTTAGCTAAATTTATGAAAGTAATGCAATTTTCAGCAACTTGAGTCTTCTGACTAACTTGAAAATTTGCACGCATCTCAAGGACCGATGGCAATGTGTCAATATCGCGACTTTGTTCCGATGTTCTGTCCAGGATCATCAGGATGAAAAATTTGTTGTTTTCTAGTGCCTTGCATCTCAGGATGAAAAAGTGGCTAGGCTAAATTTAACAATGTGATGTAGTTTTCACTAACTTGAGACGTCTGATTGATTTGAATATTTTCACACATGTCAAGCACCGATGCCAATGTAACAATATCATGATTTTGTCCTAATGTCCTGTCCAGGATCATCAGGATAAAACAGTGACATGGCTAAATTTATCAATATAACGTAATTTTCAGCTACTTGAGCCGTCTGATCAACCTGAAAATTTGCACACATGTCAAGGACTGATGACAGTGTAACAATATGACTTTGTCTTAATGTCCTGACCAGGATCGTAAGGATAATGACTAAGCTAAATTTATAAATGCAAAGGAACCTTTCGACGTAATTTTCACCATCTTAGAATCGTCTGATTGGCATGAAAATTTGCACACGTGTCGAGGACCAATGTCAATACAATAAGAGCATGACTTTCTCCTAATGTCCTAATCAGGATCATCAGGATAAAAAAATTACCTAGATACATTTACCAATATAGCAATCTTTCTATGTAATTTTCATCAACTTAGAATTGTTCGATTGACTTGGAAATTTGCACACGTGATAAGGGCCGATGAGAATACAATACCAGGACTTTGTGCCAATGTCCTGACCAGGATCGTGAGGATAAACTGATTAAGCTAAAGTTATAGAAAATACAATGACATCTTAGATATCGCTAAGGCACATTTCTACATGCACCCTGATAATTGCTTTAATTAAATAAATATACATTTATATATTGGATGACGTAGATTCCCAGAGATAGGATCTGAAAGAAGCATGGGACCCAGGTGAAATATCGTGGACCGAAGTTCACACACGACCAAGACACCCACAATAGCTGATAGTTCAGAAATCCACACAAGTTAAACTGGACAAAGATATTAAATCGCTTGAAAATATTGAAATACAGAGATGCCGAAGGTACACGAGATTTCGGGGGAAGAATTGCGGCTAGGAAGTCCACAACATCTGATACTATAGTTAAAACAGTAATTGTAACCTGATACTCTTCCAAAAAATGTTATTTGAAAATTAAAAAAAAAAGTTGGAAGAAATTTCGAAATCAGACATTTTAAATCGTTTTCAAATTAAAAATTTCGAAAAAATTGGAAGAGAATAAATTATAGTTTTGAAAAACTAAAAACACCTTTTTATAAAAAAACCGAACTAAAAAGTAGAAAATAAATTATAGTTAAAAAAAACTAAAAACACACGCTTTTATAAGAAACCGAACTAAAAAGTGGAACATAATTTTAAATATGAAGAGTTTGTTCTATATCGATATAAAGTCAACTAGCTCATTATATTTGAGAATGTTGTAACAAGTTTAAAATAAAAACTAATTTATATTAACAAAGTAATACGTTTTATTGTAAAAAAGCGTGGGATGTCGGATATCCAATGCTGTAAATAGTTACGTTTATATTATTATTTATTTATTATTTATTATTATTTATTATTACTCTATTTATTAATAGTTACGTTTAAATAGTTACTATTTATGAAAGTAATGTTATAATAAAAGTAACGTGAAGAGCAGCCCACGCTTTTTTACAATAAAATGTATTATTTTGTTAATATAAATTAGTTTTTATTTTAAACTTGTTACAACATTTTGAAATATAATGAACTAGTTGACTTTATAATTTATTCACTTTTTTTGCATAAAGTTCTCTTTATTGCTCCCACTAGTTGTTGGAATTTTGGGAGTTTTACTTCTATATCACTAATATGTCTATATGTAATGGTGCATCCCAAATAACTGAACTGGTTCACTTGTTCTATTGGCTTTCCCTTTATTATTTTTGCTCTTAGTAGAACATCACAGATATTAAGTTACCAAACCATTGCAGGGCATTACCATTGCATCTGTTTTAAAATATTGACATAAACTTGCCGACTTCTAAATTTGAGTGCATCATGGTACAAGATTTCACTGCTCTCCTCGCCAGTAATACACGCTAGGTTATCGTGATCTTCCCCAGAAGCTGTTGGTAGTATCTGGTGGCTGGATAACCAGACATGCACGGGAATATGTGCAGACTGCCGGTTGAAGATAACAGGATTCCAGTAACTAACTGTAACGACTGAACAAAATCCAATTGAGGATGCACGGCCGAGCCAGACTTTCCCAGAAGCTAATGTTGACACTCCATTCCAATACAGTCTACCGCAGGTACGATCACTAGACGGAATGAAAATTTAATTCTGTAAATGGTTTCTAAGTGCATGAGGTGCCTAGAGACTCAGAGAAGTTAGATGAAAGAAGGTGCATATCTATACCGCTTGAGAGAATAACAGTACAACAGAAACAACTTAGAAATAAAAAATCTATAAAATAACAGCACAAGCAAACTATTGTTTAGAATTTTAGTAAAGTTAGTCGTTATGTTCTTTAAGTGACGTAATTATTTTATGCAATCCCAGCGTATTATGACTGCATAAATCGCGCAAAATTACCATATTTCTGGCACCAGTGCTAGAAAACGAGTGACGTAATTACCATGGTCAAGACAACAATGACGTCATCGACATAATTTTGTCCAATGCGCCTGTAATCGTCACTCACTAGTGCAGTAATATTCAAACAAGAATCACCTCATTAAATGTATTTTAAAACCAAAACCAACAATACACATCAATATTACTTGTAAACTTCTTTTGAATTTTCTGGAATTAATAAACTCGCAGCATTCTTGGCTTCGTTCAACCGCCAAGCGGAATACAATCCATATTTTCAATAGTTTTATCATTACGTTCCATTTTCTTCTCTAAGGTTGAGACAAATGAAACATCTGCTTAGCAACCGTATTACGTCATAATCTGTGAACCTTATAGGTTATTTTCATTTAGCTCATTTATTAATTAGGTTTACATATTTTAATACAAAAATTTCATAAAACGTATGTAACATGTGTATGATCTTTCCACAGGCGTTAAGCATATACCCGTTTCACAATCAGTTACATAAATAGCTATTTAGATACAATAAATAGTTCTGATCCCTGTGCTTGAGTTTTTGAACGCTAGTTATGAAGCACTCCTTGATTCGAGATTGTTTATATAGGCCAGTTGGTTAGTTTAGCTTTGGTCTACCTAAATATAATTCCAAGGGTTATGAACCAAGTACGTCTGCATTGAAATTTCACAACAAAAGTGACATTTACATGGTTTTCTCTACTAAGAACTAATGCACATACGAGTACATCCGTTATGTAGTGAAGCATTCTGATTTCTGCGCTAAAACATATTGCAAATGTAAATGCCCTTACTGTATTAGATGTTTTCAAGGTTAAAATATTTACAATACAAAAAGAATAATTATAATTAAAATAGGAAATCCGATAAACGATGCAAAACAATGGTTTGAAAAACCTAAAATACTAACGCTTTCTTGTTTATATATGCAATTGTTATTCAAATGCGAACAAACCTAGACAATTTTAATTAAAAATAACATTTGCAATCATAATACCACAAAACTTTACACTTCCATGTTACCTTTAATAGAAAAATCTGATGTGTTGCACTCGCATGACTTTCTCTAATCTTGTATTAAGCATTCTTACAAACTCTTATTCCTATATCTTCTTCGTGTTAGTTGAGATAAACATTTGCAGAAATTATCTTATTGTTTATTTCCTTGTAGGTTCAAGGGGAATACGAGAGTACAGTAGGCCTTGAGTGATAGTCAAAACTTTTAAAATCTGTTGTATTTGCACGGTTAACATACAAAAAATTTAATAACGATGTTCCATTTGACAGAAGTAGAACTTCTCAAAGACTCACAAAAATAAGGCATATCTCCGAAATGGTTCACTCTACAAAAAAGTTATTGGGATATAATTGTGTGTTTTAGCAAGCTTTACATTTTTATGTAATAAGATTTTTTCTATCTTTTATGATTCAAAAGTTATGGAAAGCATAAAATTCAAAATATGCATTTCATTTGTCATAAAAATATCCTAAACATACGGCATTTTCATCAAAATCGTTAGCCATTTAAGGAAATCAAAATTTTAGAAAAACTTTCCATATAAGGAGTAGTTTAGGGTGGAGGAATTTTCTTCAAAATTTTCGTGTGGCATACTTAAAAACCAGCTTTGGTTTTTAACCGACTTTTCGTTTTTGAGTTATGCTGTCCACAGACTAGCTGACAAGGTGACACTCACGCGCGCTTCTTTCTCTAAAACCGATATTTTATACAAGAGGCCTCAAAACATTTACGGTGAAATTTCCACATCTCATTTTTGGGTGCAATACAAAGCTTCCTCTACTTACTATACGTAGTAGAGCAACTAAAAGTTGTACCAACTCAGCTTCAAATACAATGGTATAGACCCCTCTAAGAAACACCTCAGGAATAGAACATATTACGTTAAAGGGGAAATTTAATAGGAATCTAAAATGGATTTGCTAAACAATTATTCCGTCAAGGAGTGTAGGAGATAAAAATGTGTAAATTATTTGTTAATAAAATTCTTCGTTATGTGTGTGGAGGCAATTGCATATGGCAAAATCTGAAAGGATTAATCCGACAAATAATTTGTAATGTAAAATTATATCAACACGTATAATATGATCATTCAGCCAGATTGGAAGTCAATTGAAATGAATTTTGCATCAGTAGCACTCTCAAGTTAGGTAACACTTGCTTAGTTATGGCAGACGAATGCAATTTCTACCATGGAAAGACAAGACAGGAGCAACTCATAAGAACTGTACATTTTTTAGCATGTGCGTTAGATAACAGCGCAAGGCATGAAAACTTTTCACCTTTAACAAAATGAAGAACGCAATGTGCCAAACTGCGTTTATTCAAATTGTGTATTTTAAAATTTCGTTGTAATTCAAATTTACAGATTCAACCAATTAAACATATTTCAGAGGTTAACCTAAATTTTAAGGTACAGATTTAAATGTAAAACTCTAATCGATATAAAGCCGTATTCTGAAAGTCAAAGTTTCAAATATAACTTAATTTAACGGGAGTTTCTTAAAAATCTTGTGTTAAAGCACAAGTTAGATTTGTACATTTCGCTTAGGATAATGCTGCTCACAAACAAAAAATGTGATGTGCGGCACTCACATGGCTTCCTCTACCCCTTCCTAAATAAATTGAAAACGTGTTGGTATTACTCTATTAATGGATCTAAACGTTTTGAGCAAATTGATATTACGTACTTCCTGGTAGGTACAATGGGAATATGGCAATACAGTAAACTTAAGAGATAGCCAAAAATAACAGAGTTGGTTGCTATGTGATGATTTGTAAATCCGTTCTCTGTACATGACCAAAAGAATAAATGGATTGGGACTTCCAATTCCACAAAAGTATTTTAAAATCCAAATCAATCATAGAAAATATCTTGGAAACGGTAAACCCACAGAAAAAGAAATATATAACACAAATTGTGTAACTTAGTCAGTTACCTTTGTGTAGCAAAATGTTGTTTACTTCTTACGGTTTACCAGTTATGCAAAAGGTATTCAAATGAAGTGCATAAAACAGCGGATATTTACGAGAAACAAAAACAAACATTTTCTTTGTGATCAGAATATCTTAAATATTCATCAAAACCATGAGCCATTTTAAAAAAATGAGGGGTATTTTAAGGATTTTTGAGAATGTTATTGTCCACTCCTTGGAGGACACTAAACAAATAGCGAGTATTTATGTACTTATTCATCTACTTATTTATGTTTATCTACTTACATTTAGTTATATAAGTATCTACTTATTTACTTGGGATTTTCCTTTATGAGTTTGCTGTTCAGACCCCCCTCCCCCGCACATCGGTCTTGATGGCTCAGTTGGTTAGACGATGGCCTATTGATCCAAGGTTACGGGTTCAAATCCAGTCCAGACCGATGGTTTTTAAGTGTGCTTAAAATGACGGATCCATGTCAACAAATTTACTGGCATGTAAAAACTCCTACGGGTCGAAATTCCGGCACAGCGGCGAAGTTGATGTGATCGGCAATTGACAGCGTCATTAAACAACAAAATATTTTATCTCCCACCCCCACAGAAAAATCTAAAAATGTTTTCTAATATTACTCGGGAAATCTGAATAGGTATATTCGGTGAAGATTTTCGGTGTCGAATTTTGGGTGGAACACGCAACTTTCTCAGCAGAGAAGGTAATAAACAGAAAAATAAGTTGTCATTGTCAATGAAGACAATGCCAAGCAAGCAAGTGCAGTACGCATATGGAATTTCTAAGTTCTAATTTGTGGAAAAGAATGGGTGCTAAATGTTTACAAAATCGGCCGCTCGAGAGAACGAATGAATATAGTGCAATAAGCGAAATAAAACCGCTGCATTGCACGTACGAAATTTGCTCATAAATCAAAAACGAAGCTTGAGCGCCAAATAAAACTTTCAAAATCGTAATCAGCAATAAAACCTGCATCCATTGCACTATGCTCCATACCTTTCCTCGAGCGGCCGATTTTGTAAACATTTACCGAAATTGTAATTGGGGATTACACTTTTGAAAGTTTTATTTGGCGGTCAAGTTTGTTTTCGTTTTGCCTTTGTTAAGCTAGGTTTAGTTATTTTATTATTATTATTATTATTATTATTATTATTATTATTTTGTCGTTTTTAACAACGCTGTCAATTGCCAGGATCACATCAGCGTCACCGGTGTGCCGGAATTTTGTCCCTCAGGTGTTCTTTTACATGCAAGTAAATCTACTGACGTGCAGCTGTCGTTTTTAAGCACACTTAAGTAAGCACACTGCACTTGGTAACAGAGCTCTGTGTTATCGAAATTTTGCCCGTGTTAGGTTAGGTTTAGTGTGCGTAAGTGAGTGTGGTAACAGAGCCCTGTGTTATCGAAATTTTGCCCGTGTTAGGTTAGGTTAGTGTGTATATGAGTGGGGTAACAGAGCCCTGTGTTATCGAAATTTTGCCCGTGTTAGGTTAGGTTAGTGTGTATATGAGTGGGGTAATAGGGCCCTGTGTTATCGAAATTTTGCCCGTGTTAGGTTAGGTTTAGTGTGTGTATATGAGTGGGGTATTAGGGCCCTGTGTTATCGAAATTTTGCCCGTGTTAGGTTAGGTTAGTGTGTATATGAGTGGGGTAATAGGGCCCTGTGTTATCGAAATTTTGCCCGTGTTAGGTTAGGTTAGTGTGTATATGAGTGGGGTAATAGGGCCCTGTGTTATCGAAATTTTGCCCGTGTTAGGTTAGGTTTAGTGTGTGTATATGAGTGGGGTATTAGGGCCCTGTGTTATCGAAATTTTGCCCGTGTTAAGTTAGGTTAGTGTGTATATGAGTGGGGTAATAGGGCCCTGTGTTATCGAAATTTTGCCCGTGTTAGGTTAGGTTAGTGTGTATATGAGTGGGGTAATAGGGCCCTGTGTTATCGAAATTTTGCCCGTGTTAGGTTAGGTTTAGTGTGTGTATATGAGTGGGGTATTAGGGCTCTGTGTTATCGAAATTTTGCCCGTGTTAGGTTAGGTTTAGTGTGTGTATATGAGTGGGGTATTAGGGCCCTGTGTTATCGAAATTTTGCCCATGTTAGGTTAGGTTAGTGTATATATGAGGGGGGTGACAGGGTCCTCTTATCAAAATATTTAAAACTTGGGCAGTGTTTATGCAACAATTTCAATGTAAATGCATTAATCATTCTAGCATATATTTATTTGCTAAATATGCGCCGCATAAGCGAAATAAAACCGCTGCATCGCACGTTCGAAATTTGCTCATAAATCAATAAATTATAGTTTGAAAAAACTAACTAGACACGCTTTTATAACAAACCGAACTAAAAAGTGAAAAATAATTTTAAATATGAAGAGTTTGTCCTATATCGATATAAAGTCAATAGTTCATTATATTTCAAAATGTTGTAACAAGTTTAAAATAAAAACTAATTTATATAAACAAAATAATAAATCAACTAAGTTAAGTAGATTTTCCGGGTTTGTGGGCCGTGGTCGAGTTGGATTACCTTCCTCCGACGTTGTAGTGAACTTTAATTTATGTGCAGCCACTAATAACGGAGGTTGACCCTGAAAATGCTGGACGCAGTTTCCAGCGAAACGTCGGAGGAAGGTAATCCAACTCGACCACGGCCCACAAACCCGGAAAATCTACTTAACTTAGTTGATAATGCCGCCCGTGAAAGCCTCAGCACTTACAAAATAATAAATGTTATTGTAAAAAAGCGTGGGGTGCTTTTTACCTTACTTTTATCATAACTTTACTTTTATAAATAGCTACCAATATAACTATTTATAGCATGGGATATCCGACACCCCACTCTTTTTTACAATAACATTTATTATTTTGTTAATATAAATTAGTTCTTATTCTGAACTTGTTACAACATTTTGAAATATAATGGACTACTTGACTTTATATCGATATAGAACAAACTCTTCATATTTAAAATTATTTTCCACTTTTTAGTTCGGTTTGTTATAAAAGCGTGCTTTGATTTTTTTTAAAACTATAATTTACCTTTAGTTTTTAGTGTCATATTTTTTTCCTCCATTTTTTTCGAAATTTTTAATTTGAAAACGATTTAAAATGTCTGAATTCGAAATTTCTTCCATTTTTTTTTATTTTATTTTCAAATAAAATTTTTTGGAAGAGTATTAGATTACAATTACTGATTTAGCTCCACTATCAGATGTTGTGGACTTCCTATCCCAGGGTAAACTTCGATCCGCAATCTTCCCCCGAAATCTCGTGTACCTCTCAGCACCTACCTCCGGCATCTCTGTCTCAACATTTTCAATCGATTTAATTCCTTTGTCCAGTTTAACTTGTGTCGATTTCTGAACTATCACCTATTGTGCGTGTCTCGGCCGTGTGTGAACTTTGGTCCGCGATATTTCCACTGGGTCTCATGTTGCTTTCTGACAGGGTTGCCAACATTTAAAAGTAAAATTATCCTACCAGCCACTCAAAATTATAGATTTGGATTCAAAATTATCGTACATCATAAAGCAAACGGTACAACAATAAAAATATCAGTATAATACTTATGAAAATATAAGAGTAATGATGTTTATTATATCCACTTACAAGATTGATGACCTCAACAAATATTATACTACAACTTTAGCACTTATGTTTCTCGCACTATTTATCTGAAAGTTCAGCTCCCTCAACCGTTGGAGCATATAAGCCTTAACATCTTCTCGGTGACTTGCAGATTTTAAGATCTACCACGTTCTTTCATAAGTTGAGACGACAAAATGAGTTCATTTGCCGTATCTAGTGCCAATCTGTTTCTAACGTTGGTTTTTATTAACCCAGTTTAGAAAAAACAAAAAACAAAAAAAAAAAAAAAAAAAAAAAAAAAAAAAAAAAAAAAAAAAAAAAGAGAGACTCTTTCACAAGAAGTGCTTCTGTAGGGCAAGGAAACCTCTGATAATACAAAGGTCGCTTGTTCTTTGAAATCAATATTTCCACCAAGATGACATATGTTTAACAGCACTCCAGAAACTGACAGGTTCAGGCATGTTCTTTATTTCACACGGAATAGCGCGTATTCCGAGTTTTCTACCACTTTACTACATTTATCGTCAATTTTCTGAACAGTGCTTTCTTCATTGAGATTATCAGACCTGGGCACACTGGCAATAACAGGATAAAGCGTAGCATGCTTAGTAGCTATGGGGTGGAGACATAATGAGGACAAAAGTGGTGTTATTTGTAATTAGTTTCATTTCACTGGAGTGATAAACCAGTGAAAATTATGTTTCGCCGATATCGAACTATCATACATTCAAATTATCGTACACCCCCATAATTATCGTACGGGTTGACAACCATCGTACAAACATTAAAATTATCGTATGCCCCCATAATTATTGTACGAGTTGGCAACCCTGCTTTAAGATCCTATCTCTGGGAATCTACGTCATCCAATATATAAATATATATTTATTTAATTAAAGCAATTATCAGGGTGCATGTGGAAATGTGCCTTAGCGACATCTAAGATGTCATATATGTATTATTTCCTTCTCATCGGCCCTTATCACGTGTGCAAATTTTCAAGTCAGACAACTCTAAGTTGGTGAAAATTAAATTGAAAGACTGCTACATTGATAAATGTATCTAAGTAATTTTTTCATCCTGATGATCCTGGTCAGGACATTAGGACAGTCATTCTATTATTATTGTATTGCCATTGGTCGACGTCAAGTGTGCAAATTTTCAAGTCAATCAGACGACTCTAAGATGGTGAAAATTACGTCGAAAGATTCCTTTGCATTTATAAATTTAGCTTAGTCATTCTTTATCCTCACGATCCTGGTTAGGACATTACAACAAAGCGACATGTGTGCAAATATTCAAGTCAATCAGACGTCTCTAAGATGGTGAAAATTACGTTGAAAGATTCCTTTGAATTTATAAATTTAGCTTAGTCATTCTTTATCCTCACGATCCTGGTTAGGACATTACAACAAAGCGACATGTGTGCAAATATTCAAGTCAATCAGACGTCTCAAGTTGGTGAAAACTACATTACATTGTTCATTTTGGCCTAGCCACTTTTTCATCCTGATGATCCTGGACAGGACATCCGGACAAAGTGTTGATATTGTTACATTGCCATCGGTCGAAATGTGCAAATGTTCAAGTTAATCAGACGGCTCAAGTAGCTGAAAATTACGTTTCTTTGATAAATTTAGCTAAGTCCCTTTTTATCTTGATGATCCTGTTCACGATCTTAGAACAAGTTTATAATATTATCGTATGATCATAGATGCTTGACATTTGTGCAAAATTTCAAGTCAATCAGACGACCTTAAGTGGGTGAAAATTAGGTCGAAATTAGGTCGTTACATTGATAAATTTAGCTAATTATTTTTGTATTATCCTGATGACCCTATTAAAGACCTTATGATAAAGTTACAATATTATTGTATTGCCATCGGACCTTGACACGTGTGCAAACTTTTAATTCAATCAAAGGAATGTAAGTGGGTGAAAATTACGTCGAAAGATTCCATTACAATGATAAATTTAGCTTATTAATATTGTTTTTTCCTAATGACCCTAGTAAGGGCCTTAGGATAAAGATATATTGTATTGTCATCGATCCTTGACACGCGTGTAAATTTTTATGTCAATCAAACGAATGTAAGTTGTTGAAAATTACGTCGAAAGATTCCATTACATTGATAAATTTAGCTATTAATTTTGTATTATCCTGATGACCCTAGTAAGGACCTTAGGATAAGTTACGGCATTATTGTATTGTTGGTTCTTGAGACGTATGCTAATTTTTAAGTCAGACGCATGTAAGTTGGTGAAAACTAGGTCGAAAATTCCATTACATTGATAAATTTAGTAAATTAATTTTGTTTTTTCTTACTGACCCTAGCAACGATCTTAGGATAAAGTTATGATATTATTGTATTGTCATCGGTGCTTGACATGTGTGCAAATTTTTAAGTTGATCAGACGGCTCAAGTAGCTGAAAATTACGTTATATTGATAAATTTAGCTAAGTCCCTTTTTATCTTGATGATCCTTTTCAGGATCTTAAGACAAATTTATAATATTATTATATTATCATAAATGCTCGACATGTGTGCAACATTTCAAGTCAGTCAGACAACTCTAAGTTGGTGAAAATTACGTCGAAAGATTCCGTTACATACATACAAACATCCAGGTGAAGCTAATATAAAACGTGCAAAAAGAAAGCTTGAGCGCCAAATAAAACTTTCAAAATCGTAATCAGTAATAAAAACTGCATCCATTGTACTATGTTTCATTCGTTTTCTCGAGTGGCCGATTTTGTAAAAAAATTACCATTTTATCACACTTATGTCTGACAAAGGAATAAACAGCCAACATTTGTTATAAAGTAGCTTACAGTTCCGTTTTAGAGCTTAAGTAGAACATTTACAACTCGATCCGTTTAACAGATTTGAAACGTAGGTCCACAGCTGCTAAAATAAATAATTGCCTTAATTTTAATATCTAGACAAGAGAGTTGAAGGGATTCAAAAGGCATCAACCAGTGTCATCCATTGCTGGAATTTCAGAGCCAAGAAACTAAATTTTAAGAAATGTCGTCGTGTTAAAAATATGCCTTATACTCTTTTAAATACAATGAAGACTTGTAGTCAGTCTCTCTACAGTTCTATTCCTCAAGCAGCTTGTTGCATTCAAAATATATCCGCCCCTATAAGTTGTATATAATGAACTTGTAATTTAGGGCAAACTTCCATGCTGGGTGTTTTAATAAATGTAGTCATTGAAACTTAAAATTGCTTTTTATACCCATTTTATGCGATTCCTAAAATAGTGTTCATTACGTTATATTTTTTTTATCTCAGGAACAAAATCTTAAAATGAGAATACTTTCAAGTGTTGTACACAGATGAAGGATACTTTGGAACGTTAAAACATTTTCAAATTTATAGCGGAGAAAGAATCCGAAAAAGTGAACACATTAATAAAATATAACTCCAGAGACATTAATCACAGCAAGATGATATTTAATAGCTTTGTAACTGTGCTTTGAAAAAGTGTGTGCATAAAAATAATGCTTCGAATTCAAATACTATACAACACAGAAATTTGACCCTTGTACCTACTTTCACTAGGACAAAGGCTATCATAGGCCATCTTTGATAAGCAAAGTAAGCAAAACCGGGCTGTGTGTAGAAATTGCCACCTAATGCCAGGAGAATAAACAGGAATAAACAGCAATTAGACAAAGCAAATCAACGTATATATTAAAAGTGCAGAATTGCACATCAAACTCACCAGTTTTCTTCAGCATGCACAACACCGCACCCTGAATATAGAGCTATTTCCGCAGTAAAAACGAAACGTAGCGACCTTGATGAACTCGGGAGTCGAACTCTCAGATAACAAAAGACTGCCTCACTCTCACTCGGGTGACACGTCATTCCATAGAACAATAACGTCAAGCTGTCTGCTGTCTGCTGTGCGAACGATTTCTGTAGAACTCGAAGGTTGATGAACTATAAATTGTCTAGAAATAGACCGAATAAAAAAAAATCTGATGTGCTGCACTCACATGTCTTTCTCTACTCTTGTACTAACCATTCTAACAAACTCTTATTCCTATATCTCCATGTTAGTTAAGATAAACATTCGCACAAATTATCTTATTGCTTATGTCCTTGTAGGTGCAAGGGAGATATTAGAATACAGAAAGCTTTGTGCGACAGTCAAATCTCTTTTATCTTTGAGATTCCGTTCTCTTTGCACAATTAACATATAAAAAAATGAACAGCGTTGTTGCATTTCGCTAAAGTTCTAAGTTTTCCGAAACTCACACATATAACAAGGAATATCTCCGAAATGGTTCACCCTACAAGAAAATTTATTGAGGCATAAATTGTGTATTTTACCAAGATCTACATTTTTTGTAGAGTATGATTTGGTCTATCTCTAACGGTTTACGAGTTATGCAAAAGTCGGCCAGAGTGAATACGACTACAGGGACTATAGCCAGAAAATTCCTGATATACATTTCATTTGTCATAAAAATATCTCAAACATATGGCATTTTAATAAAAAATCATTAGAGCCATTTTCAAGAAAATCAAAATTTTCTATGTAAAGGGTACTTTAAAAATGTTCGTGTCACATCGTTCAAAGACATTAAACTTAAATACCAACTTTGGTTTTTAACCGACTTTTCGTTTTTGAGTTATGCTGTCCACAGACTGAGACTGACAGACTGACACACAAACACACACACGGACATTTTTCTAAAAATGTTTTTTTTTGGATTCAGGGGGCCTCAAAACATATATTTCCGGTGAAATCTCGATATCGAATTTTTAGGTGGAATACCTAGAATACTTCCCCTACTTACCAGTAGAGAAAGTAAAAATGTGTAGAGTGCGCTTTCAAATGCACTGTCACATTTACATAGAGAAAAGATTGGCTAGATTTCTATATTTCTGTGGCACGATACAACAAATATTAGAACATAAAGTTCGAAAAGAACCCGTATTACTTAAATTTTGTAAAGGAATAACTACAACTGCGATTTCTACGTAATTACATTTTTTTTTCTTGCTATTTCGATGCTGGGAAAAGTGGTATGTTTACAAAGCACTATGGTAGGGTTAATATAACTGAATTTTATTTTAGATATTTGTACAAATTTGTGAGTATATTAAGTATGTTTAGTGATATAACATAAAATTGCATATTTTAGCATTTTACTTCCTTGGCCATTAGATTGCCAATGTTGCCAAAGATATTGGAACTAAGTTCCGCAGGTAAATAGGATAATTTCAGCCAAGAAAAGGAGTTTTTCTAAACCGTCCACGAGTGCTCTCTTACAAGTAGCAATTACCAGATGTATCACCGCCTCCGGAACCAGTATAAACGAAGTGTAGAACGTAGATAGAGGCTGTTTATTGCTATAGTGAGCATCTAGATAATATAAAGACTGTTGCATATTCTTTTGATGCACCTATTTGGGAATCCCAGGCTGCCTTTAGTGACTCCAGATGTCTACATCAGGAGCAACTAGGGGTGGCTTCAAGCGTTTAGAAACGTCGGGGTTGCCTATGCAAGATTCTATTTGGTGTCATAGAGAATGCTATTGAAAAACTAAGTTCAACATTTCATAGTGTATGTCAAATTAAAGTGACCTATATACCTGCATAATTACAGTATCCTTTACTGGCTGAAATAATGTGTTTAATTAATAACTTATTAGATATTGGTTTGCAGTAAATACGATATAAGCTTTATTTCAACTGTTTATAACCGCCATCTGCCTGGTTCCGCTATGTAGATGACACTTTCGTCATATGGAGTCACGGCGAGCAGCCTCTGCTGGGTTTTCTTCAACACCTCAACAGCCTCAATCCGCGCATCCAGTTCACCATGGAAAAAGAAAAAGACGGTCAGCTGGCCTTCCTGGACGAGCTGGTCAGCAGGAAAGACAACGGCAAACTTGGACGCACGGTATACCGCAAGCCTACTCACACAGACCGTTATCTCAACAAAACCTCTTACCACCATCCGAGACACAAACGGGCTATGATTTAAACTCTCCTATACCGCGCTTCCCGTATTTGCGAGCCTCATCTGCTACCACAAGAGCTACACCATCTGGAACAAGCCTTACAAGCCAATGGCTATTCTACACAAGAAATAAAGAGAGCCTTCCGACCACCCAGACGGCAGCCGATCTCTGCTAAGCCGACCCCATCTAGGAGCAAAGGCACGGTATTCCTTCCTTATGTTCAAAACGTCACCGACAGGATTGAACGCCTCCTGCTACGCCATAATATCAAGACGGTTTTCAAGCCTTCAAGAGAGCTCAACAGTTTACTACGCTCAGCCAAGGACCCGAGGGACCCCCTCTCCTCGGCTGGCGTATACCGGATCCCCTGCTCCAGAGGCTCCAGAGGCAGTTCGAGTCGAGTGGGGAAGCTTATTCCCCCACCCGAAGTGTCTTTACCACAGTACCTAACCGTTATACGGCTTTACCTGCGCGATAGTATGGTGTTTTGGTCTACAGGGATTTAAACTCTGGGAATGTTTGGGATCAGGGGTATTTTTGGGACAAGATGGATGATGGTATGGATTGGTCCATGAACGGGCACTGCCCATACATGCTGATTGGCTGGTTAGTCAATCAGGTGACGCGCTAATCTCCTCCTGGTTCTGGCCGTCAGTCACACACTGAGAGGTGATCTGAGTTAGGCGATTTACTCTGTTTTAAGTACAGGTAGTTATTTTGCCTTTCCCATCTGCGAAAATTAGACCGTTGGACTTAAAATGTCCTTCGGCAATTTTTTAGATGGTAGTCGGCGAGGCTCTCTCTGGTCATATTGTCCCAGAGTATTCACCAGTGGATTAGGGTGGTTCTGGAGTTTGTTGTACATTGTTCGAGCGCGGGTTTTAATCACGTCGACAATGTACGGGATGCCGGAATGTTCGTGAAGGATGTGGACAGGAAATCTCCAACCAGTGTCGCAGATCATCCTTAATGCCCGATTCTGCAACGTCTGGAGTCTGATGAAGGTGGACTTTGCCACCACTCCCCAGATCTCGCATCCGTACAGGACCAGAGGCGGGATGATCGCACGATACAGCTGGAGTTTCAGGCGAATGGGCATGGTTTTGGAGCTGAGGATAGGATACAACTGCCGTAGGGCTGCGTGACCTTGTAGTACTTTGCCCCTGACGTGATGCTCGTGTGGTGCAGTATATATTTGTACGACGCTACGTAGTATCAACACCAGACTAAGCGAACACAAGAGATGCTGCCGTCTTGGACAATTTGAAAAGTCAGTGGTCGCTGAACATGCTATAGAAGCGATGGGGGAGCATGTCATCAAGTTTCAGGACACCAGCATTCTATCTAACATCTCACACTACCATGCTCGACTACAGCGCGAAGCCATAGCAATTTATAAACATGCCAATAACTTCAATAGGAAAGAGGAAGCCCTTAAGCTCAACAAAACTTTGTACCCCGTCATCGATAACATTAAACAACACAGACAGTCAAGCAACACAAACCAATCAGAATCTAGTAGCGCCCGAGATGCAGCTAGCCCCCTCCCACCAACCGCACCGCCTCAGCGAGCCCCGAGCCAATCAGAGAAGACCCCTCCGTGTATAAATTCCGCATCCCAGACAGAGGAAATCTCGAAAAACAACTCCGCACCTTCCTCCAATGGACTCAAAAATGGCGAATCAGCATAAACACAGAGAAAACACAAGCCATTGTGATAAGGAAAATCATGAAACACTCATACAAAACAGCCACCCTCACCTTCAACAATCAACAAATACCATGCAAAACAATCATAAACTATCTGGGTATACACATTCATAACCAACTGAAAATTAAGACACACTACACGCGACTACTTAACAAAACACGACCTGTCCACTCCACACTAACCAACTTAGCACGACTAAACGGACGAGGACTTACGCCACAAATACTACGAAAACTTTACACTGCACTAATAAGACCACAACTGACTTACGCAGCCGTAGCCTCCATGCCACTAATTACCACCGAAACAATGAACAAAATTAAATCCTTTGAGAGGAGGTGCATCAGAACTGCCCACAAACTTTTGCCCTCATTCAAGACAAACACACTTTACAACTACACACACACAACACCCATAGATACACACATAGCCAAACTTATGATATAATACATACACAACGCACACACCAGACACTACAGAAGAACACTCATCAACACCGCACAAAAAATGAAAACCATAACACAAACAGAGAAACACAAAAATCCTCCTCTCATAACACTAATTGACGTTTACGACAAATACCAGCAACAAGAAGAAGCCCCCCAGGGGGACCTACTACGGTAGGTCCGGGTTTGGCGCACCCGGGGCCCCGAGCCAACTGACTCCCTCGGTGTGGGCTCCTCTTCGTGGTGAGGGAGTCAGTCAAATCGCCCACCCACGTGTAGGCCGTGCGTGGAGACCCGTGTCGGTGGAAAGGATTATCCTGGTGGTTGAGGGGTGCGTATCTGAGCCCGGGACAGTTTCTTTTCTGAATCCGGGGAGGGTGCGCATTTCCGATACACTGCTTTGGTTTCTGCTTCATCTAAACGGGAGGCTAGGGACTAACCCACCCCTAGTCAATCGGCCAGGATTAGGTATTGCACTGAACTCCAGGGTGAGTGGGACGGCGAGCCCGCTATATCCCCTGTGTAGCCCTGTCATCCCAGTGGGATGACCCCTCGTTGGGCTCCGTGGTGGGTGGGGAGCACTGGGGGATGAAATTTCTATCGCTATTTTATGGCTTCAAACACCGTCAAACGAAGACGTCAAGTACCAGACGAAAGAGAGGTTAACGTAGTTTCAACGGCTCGTTACCTAGTGATTCATCGAACAGAAGAGGGTCAGTCGTTTATTAAAGTCAACCCCTTTGTCATCCAGGCGGGTCTTGACAAAATAGCTGGTCCGGTTAAGTCCTGCAATCGACTGCGCAATGGTTCTCTGCTGGTTGAGACCTTCACGGCTACGCAGCTCGAGAAGATCTTGAAGGCGAAACTTCTCCACGGGTACCCCATCCGTGTGGAGAAACACCGTAGTCTCAACTATTCCAAGGGCGTCATCACCACGAACTTGTTAGATGATATGACGGAGGAGGAGATCAAGGGCTACCTTGCAGATCAGGGCGTGACGGAAGTCTATCGTGTGCGCGCAATGAGGGATGGTGCTCAGGTGGCTACCCGCACCCTCTTCATCACCTTTGATCGTCTGGATCTTCCTACCAAACTTAAGGCTGGCTATGAAGTAATAAATGTTCGACCATATATCCCTCGGCCAATGCGTTGCTTTCAGTGTCAACGTTTTGGCCACACTAAGTTGTCCTGTAAGGCTACCACCGCTGTTTGTGTTCAGTGTGAGAAGGATGCTCACGAAGGGCCTTGTCCATCCGTGCCTTCCTGTGTGAACTGTCGTGGGTCCCATCCATCATCTTCTCGCGATTGTCCGCGTTTTCAGGACGAAAAAGCAATACAAGAGCTGCGTGTCAAAGAACGTATATCGTTTACGGAGGCACGCAAACGTCATCTTGCTCGTCAGCCATCTGTCCTAAAATTCGGTACCTTCAGCTCCATAGTCTCTAGACAGGTGCCAAAGCGCGATATGGGTACCCAGACGTGCCCTTTAACGGTCACCACAGTCACTCCTGCCCACACTCCAGGTCGTCCTTCCGACTCCGCTAGCCCCAAGAAGATCATAACAATAAGTACTGAGACACGTAAATTTAAGATCCAGCCTCAGCGCACTGATTTCCTGAAGGACCCTCCGGCCCCTGTTCGCCGCCAGGGTACTCCTTCAGCCTCTTCACCCTCGCCACCTCGCAGAGCACGCTCTCAGGATGGGCGGGGGCGCAGTCGTGTCCAGAGGAGTTCGTCACCTCCCATGCCCACAGGCAACCGGTTTGAGGTTCTCACTCCGGTCTCCACTGACCCTGACCCTCTTCATTCCGAGGAGCCCATGGAACAAGAACCTCTTCCTAAAAGCCCTACGAGGAACCAGAAGGGCAAGTTGAAACGGCAGCCTTCGCTTAAGTGAACTTTGTAAACAGCTTCTCCCATTGCCTCCGGATGTCAATCGTTCAATGGAATGTACGCGGCGTACGCGCTCATAGGGTTGATCTACAGTTACTTATCACTTCGCTGTGTCCCAGTATCCTGTGCTTACAGGAGACTAAGCTTCGTCAGCAGGACTCCTTTACTTTCCCTGGCTTCATTCCGGTGCGCTTTGACCTCGCACCGGAGCCTGATACTCCTGCTCATGGGGGTGTCATGCTACTCATACGTGACGACGTTTTTTACCAGCTTCTCACGCTCAATACTACTCTGCAAGCTGTTGCTGTTACTTTGAGTTTACCCGGTTTCTGTTTCACTCTCTGTTCCGTGTATCTACCTCCTTCTTCCCCCTTCGCTATTGCGGACCTGTCCAATCTCGTGTCCCAACTCCCAGCGCCCTACCTGTTGCTGGGAGATTTTAATGCCCATCACCCCCTTTGGGGATCGCCTCGGGCTTGCGTAAGGGGGACGTACCTTGCTGAGTTTTTCGCTCGCAATAATCTTTTTGTTCTGAACACTGATCAACCAACTTTTGTTTCCCTTTCCACCGGCACCCTTTCTCACTTAGACCTATCTGTGTGTTCAGCGCAGCTTGCTCATCGTTTTGCGTGGAACGTAGTCTCTGACACCTTCTCTAGCGACCATTTTCCCTGCCTGATCAGCCTGCTATCCAACTATGTGCCATCGTCACGCGTACCTACCTGGCAAATCCACAAGGCAAACTGGCCCCTTTTTTCCAGTTTGGTGAACTTTGACGACCGACAATTCCCCGATGTTGACGAGATGGTTACTCACCTTACGGGTGTGATCATTTCCGCAGCCGAACATGCTGTTCCTCGCTCGTCTGTCCAACCGTGGCGATTGCCCGTTCCTTGGTGGTCCGACGAATGCCGGGCGGCGGTTCGTGCACGGAGGGCTGCGCTGCGGGTATTTCGTCGGCACCCTACTCTAGATAATCTGATCACCTTCAAGCGCTTACGTGCCAAGGCTCGTCGCATAATTCAATCGAGTAAGAGGGCATCCTGGCACAACTTTGTGGAATCGTTTAATCATGTCACACCGTCGTCGGTCGTTTGGGAGAAGCTCCGTCGTATAGCGGGCAAAGTTACACGTTCTACCTTATCCGGCCTCAGGGTTAACAATGACACCTTAGTTAGCCCTAAGGAGGTTGCTGACGCCCTGGGTGAGGCTTTTGCTAGGTTTTCTAGCTCCTCACAATACCACCCGGAATTTTCTGCTATCAAGCACCGGGTCGAGTCTCGTGGAGTTTCCTTTTGTTCCTCTAACCGCGAGTGCTATAACGCCCTTCTCACCATGCCGGAACTGGTGCGAGCCCTGGACTTCTCCAGGCCCACTGCACCTGGACCGGATGGTATTCACATTTCCATGCTACAGCACCTGCCCTTGACTGGTAAACAGTTTCTCTTAGAAGTTTATAACTACATCTGGCGTAGCTGCAGTTTCCCGTCCGCTTGGCGCGAAGCCACCATCGTCCCAATCTTAAAACCTGGTAAGGACCGCCATCTACCTTCCAGCTATCGTCCTATCTCCCTCACTAGTGTCCTCTGCAAGGTGATGGAGCGCATGATTAACGGGCGATTGACGTGGTGGCTTGAATCTAATAATCTGTTGTCCAACGTCCAGTGCGGTTTTCGTCGTTTCCGTTCCACGGCTGACCACTTGGTATCGTTGTCGACGCATATCATGGACGGTTTTCTACGGAAGAGCCAAACGGTTGCTGTATTTTTTGACTTAGAGAAGGCGTATGACACTTGCTGGAGGCATGGAATTCTTCGTACTCTCCATCAGTGGGGCATGCGTGGTCGACTGCCCCTTTTTATTCACGATTTTATGCGGGATAGGGTCTTTCGAGTACGGGTGGGCTCAGTTTTGTCCCGTGTTTTTACCCAAGAGAACGGGGTACCGCAGGGCTCGGTACTCAGCGTCACACTATTTGCTATTGCAATCAATCCCATTGTGGAGTGCGTTCCCGCTGGCGTTTTATCTTCCTTGTTCGTCGATGACTTCGCCGTTTACTCTAGTTCTCGGCGGACGCATCTCTTAGAACGGCGCCTCCAACTTTGCCTCGACCGCCTCTTCACTTGGAGTATCGAAAACGGCTTTAAGTTCTCCGCCGAGAAAACTGTCTGCGTTAACTTTTGGCGCCGGAAGGCCTTCCATCCACCTTCTCTGCATCTCGGTGCCGAAGTACTTCCTTACGCGGACGAGACGAAATTCCTGGGATTGATTTTTGACAGAAAACTTAGTTGGTCGCCCCATATCTCCTATTTAAAAGCAAGGTGTGAACGTTCTCTTGGTGTTTTACGCGTTTTATGTGGCACATCCTGGGGAGCCGATCGGACTGTTCTTTTAAGCCTATATCGCTCTCTTGTCCGATCTAAGCTTGACTACGGTTCTATGGTGTATTCGTCGGCTCGACCGTCGATTCTAAAACGACTTGACCCCATTCATCACCGTGGTATCCGTTTGAGTATTGGCGCTTTTCCAACAAGCCCCGTTACCAGCATCTGTGCGGAAGCCGCTGAACCCCCGCTGTCTCATCGGCGGGACGTACTTCTGTGCAGCTACGCCTGCAGACTCTCTGGTTTGCCGCGTCATCTGACTTTTAGTCCTTTCTTTAACGACTCCTTGGACCGCCAATACTCAACGAGCTCCCTAGCTTTACTCCCTCCTGGTGTTCGTTTTCGCTCTCTCCTTCGTACATTGGACATCACTTTACCGGCGGCGTTTCCCATAGGAGAAACGCAGTTCCCGCCATGGCTCCGACCAGCAACCCCCGTCGATCTGGGGTTAACGTCCATGCCGAAGTCCACGACACCAGTTTCGGTGCTCCGTTCAGCCTTTTTAGAAATTCAGACACAGTTTGCTGACAGCTCTTTCATCTACACGGATGGCTCGAAGGACGATAGGGGAGTAGGATGTGCCTTTATACATGGTCGCCAAAGTTTTAGTTTTAGACTTTTAGCGCAGTGCTCGATTTTTACCGCTGAGCTTTTTGGTATCTACCAAGCTCTTTTATACATTCGTCGGCAAGCCTTGCAGCGCTGGGTTATCTGTTCGGATTCCTTGAGTGCATTGGAGAGCCTACGATCGCTGTACAACTACCACCCCCTAGTGCAGCGTATCCAGGACAACCTACATTCCCTCGCTAGTGCTGGCGCTAGCGTGTGTGTTTCTTGTGGGTGCCTGGACACGTAGGCCTACCGGGAAACGAGGCTGCCGATGCTGCCGCAAAGGCAGCGGTTTTAGCTCCCAGGTGTTTTAGCTCTCACGTTCCCTCTGCTGATATTAGAGCGAGTTTGCGCACTTCTATCCTTCGTCGTTGGACGGAGGAGTGGTCTACTATTCAGGGGAACAAACTCAGAGAGGTGAAGCCCCTCCCTGTCACCTGGAGGACCTCCTCGCGCGCTTCTCGCCGCGAGGAAGTGATTTTAAGCAGATTGCGAATCGGGCACTGTCGTTTTAGCCATAGTCACCTTTTATCATCCGATGCTGCACCGGTGTGTACTCACTGTCATGAGCCATTGACGGTGCGGCACGTTTTAATTCAGTGCCAGTTTTTAGCTCAGTTACGTTTGTCTGTGGGTCTGCCGGCCACACTTGCTGAAGTGCTGGCAGATACATCTAGTGCCGTAGAGCATTTATTGCATTTTATCCGCCTTAGCGGTTTGGGCGACCGAGTTTAACTCATTGGTTTTATTCTTTACTTTAGTTGGTGGTGCGGTTTGTTATATCCCGTAACAGGTTCTTATGTTAGTTCTGCTCTAATTTTACGGCTTCTGGCACTGTGTTGGTGACTTTTAAACCTTTTTAATGTTTTAGATTTAGGGACTTTGTGTCTCAGTTGTTTTAGTCATTTAGTTCTGAATGGGCGCTAATGACCGTAGCAGTTGTGCGCCCTAAAGCCCTACTACTACTACTGCAACAAGAAGAAGACAGACTACAACAACACCTTCAACACTTCCAAAACATCTAACACATAGTAAACATAAACACTTAATTTAAAAACACACACATAAACCTAACCACAAACACACAAGCACACAAAAGTTACCGATGAGCTGTTGCAGTAGACAAACAAACTTGACAAAAACTACTAGCACAAACAACTTATACTTCTTAGGCATAATTCTTGGGTAGACGACAGGCCATGCAGCTAGGGATGACCAAACACACATATCACCCATCCAAACACAAAACCCACAACACCAACACGCATACAGGCACTCGCCACTGAAATCCGCCACACGGCCAAAATATAAAAACACAATCACTAGGCTGAAGAGGGGTGCCCCTGAATAGCCAGGGCATGTCGAAAGACATGCCCAAATAACTTTTTCATTCATTCATTCAAGTCAACGCCTCAGGATGAGTGGTGCCTGAGAGTAGGAGGCGAGTCGAGCAGGTAGTAAGAGCGGTCCGTGACTAGTCCAGCCTAGCAGGGAGCGAGAAGTTGCGAGAGCGCGGCAACCGGCCCGCCGCTAGCGGGGTGATACTCACGGCCATCGCCGGGCGTTGGTACTACACTGGCCGATGTATTCCCGGGAGGAAAACTAAGTGTAGTTACCAACACAACGACAGGTACACTTCCCCGATGTTATTCCCGGGAGGAGTTAAGAAGTGTATCTGTGTTACAGACGTGTACATAGTGTTAATTTTGTAATTTATGTGAAGTGTATATACAGATTAATACGCGGCATTACATAGTGCTTTGTGTTATGTACAGTGAGCTCAGGATTTCGAAGTGAGTGTATATATTAACGCGTCATGTTAAACAAGTGTATATAACATCAGTTTCTCCGTGTACATATCATCTTTAGTTAAGTAGTGTTTTTTGGTTTATGTATAGCGACAGTGACAAGCGTTTAGTGTTAGACTTAGTCTTAAATATCGCGTGGGGCGCGCCTAGCGTTCCCCCGCGCACAGAGAGTGTGCAACTATGGCATCAGCCGCACAAGTAGACACGCCGGCCGCTAGCAGCAGACTGGCAGAGAGCGGCGCGCAAGCACCGATGCTTATAGATTCCGCCACCTCAGCCGTGGCAGCACATGTCCAGCCCTCCCCACCCGACGAGATGAACCAGTACCAGCAGACACAGGAGGAAGAGCGAAAGGCGCGATCCCTGGAAAAACTACAAAAAGAAGTGGAGGACATTCAAAAGGAAATAACATACTACAACAGCATACTGGCAAACCTTGATGCAGATTCTACACACTTCACCAGATTATCACAGGACCTCGCGTTCTGCTATAAGGACTACGCAATAAAGAAACGCGAACTTGTAAAGCAGAGTGAGGGGTGGAAGACAGCTGCGCCGAAGAAAAAGCGTACCAGGGAGAACGGTAGCGATTCCGACGGTGAACGTCCCGGCCAGTCTTCCAACACCAAGAGGCAACTCAGACAATCCACACCGCCCCACCCCCTCGCTCTACGCAACTCGTTCGCGCCACTGCAGGTAGCAGAACGCGAGGAAGCAGACTACCCAACACTTCCCACACCCGCACAGAACCACTTCCAACTCCACAAACCAAAGATCCCATCGCACCAGAAGACCCCAACAAAAACCCGCGCCCCTCCCCAACCCTCAAACCCGGTCCCCTCCACCTCAACAGCCACACCTACAGCCCCGAAGACCACAACAGACAACAACCAAAAGCCGCCCAGGATCATTATACCAGACGCAAAACAAGCAGTAAAGGTTCTCCAACTTCTACGCAACAAACTACAGAACGGATCATATAAACTACAGACTACGAGGGATTGCCTGAAGCTCTTCCTCCAGAAGAAACAGGACTCCGCCCCTACAATGCAGCTCCTGACGAACGCCGGTGTTGAATGCTACAGTTTTACACCTAGAAGCGACCAGCCCCTGCGTTATGTTATTAAACGCCTGCCTGCAGATCTGCAGGTGGGATACATAAAGGAGGACCTGGAGCAGAAGGGTTACACCGGCGTTCAGGTAAGACAAATGGTGTCCCGTGGCAGGCCTCTCTCAAATTACCAGGTAAGCCTAGATAGAACTACTGACAACCAGAAGCTCATACAGGAAAGAGAAGTGTGCCATATGATGGTCACCGTGGAGGTCTTAAAAACCTTCCAGAACATCACGCAGTGTTTTAACTGCCAACAATTAGGCCATACCTTTAAAATGTGCCACATGACCTCATGACCTCCCGCTGTGTTCTTTGCGGTGGCCTCCACCGCCTAGCTGACTGCCCAAAAAAGGCCAAGGAGGACGCTGTACCCCACTGTGCGAACTGTGGGGAAGCGCATCCTGCCAGCTACAGGGGGTGCGAAACATTTAAGATGGAACGCCACCGTCGCCAACTGGCAGCCGCAGCCAGGAACTCTCCTGGTACTCAACCAGGGACACGCCCCATCCTCTACCCGGCCCTGGTCCAAAAAGGCACCTCTTTTTCAGAAGCCGCCGGAGGGCGAAATGCACCCGTGCAACCGCCAAATGGTTCCCCTCCACAACCCCAACCCTCAGAGGCACCCACCCACGACCTGGGAGGATTGAAAGAAATGTTCAGCCTCTTCAAGGATTTAAACCTCCCAGTACTATTACCAAAGTTGCGGCCCATAATCGCAAGATTAAAAAGCTGCAACGATACCATGGAGAAGCTGGAAGCCATCATATGCTTGGTAACCACTCTCTTCGAGTAAATGGCAACTTCAAGGGGAGGCATATCTTTAACTCGCGCACTCCTGTGGAATGCAGATGGCATCCACAGGCAGCAACACGAACTTGAAAACTACCTGCGACGCAACAAAATTGATGTCGCATTCATTTGCGAAACAAAATTACAGCAAGAGCACACTTTTAAGCTCCAGGGGTATCAAATCTTTCGGAACGACAGAATTGGCAGACAGGGGGGAGGGACTGCTATTTTGCTCAAAAATACCATTGCTCATGCTTCTGTTACGCTGCCTGCAATGGCAGCGTTAGAGTGCACAGCACTTAAAACACGTGTAAATAGTCAAACGGTGATGCTGGTAGCGCTTTATCGGCCCCCCAACTCGGCGGATTTCATATGTGACCTCGAACAAATCCTCGCTTTAGAGGAGCACGTTATAATTGCAGGAGATTTCAATGCCCAGCACCCATGGTGGTTTTCTCGCCGAGCAAACGCGGCCGGAAATCTCCTGGTTGAACTTATAACTGATAATGACGACTTAGAGGTACACCATCCCCCAGATCCCACAGATCGGGGCATTTCGACCCCGAAATTTTGGACTTCGTATTAACCAAAAATACGACACATTTAATTAACTTTACAGTGTATCACAGCCTGGACTCCGACCACCTTCCCGTGCATTTCGACATACAGGGTGACATTTCAGCCGGTGCCTCTGGCCCTCGAAGGAGGACTGAGACCGACTGGAATAAGTTCACCATGGAAATGCACAGGATGGCGCAACGCAGGCTGTCATACTATAGCGAGGCAGACATAGATGTCGCCATTGAAAACTTGACTGCCTCGCTACACACGGCCAAGAGAAGCGCTACCACTTACACTACAAGACCACCCGGTTTTTGCACGTACCCCGAGGTAGAGCAACTCATTGCTCGGAGACGACGCTTGACAAGACTGTGGCGGTATACCCGTCAGCCTGAATACAAAATGCTAGCAAAATGGCTACGCAACATCATTCGGCATCAAATTAAAATCAACAAAACTGAACAGTGGGAAAACAAAATGCTGAGTACCACCCATTCGGACTCTTCCTTGTGGAAATTATTAAAGGCATTTAAAGTCTCCACGACCGTCAACTCCGCAACTGAGGCGCTACACACTCCTGGCGGCCTGCACTTCTCAGAAGAGGAGAAAGCCGAGGTTTTCGCTGACTGTCTTGAAGATAGATTCAGCGAAGACCCAGTTACCAACCGCGATATAGAACGGGAGGTACAGACATGGGTACAAACCTGGGTGGCGCAGAAGCAAGAGCAACAGCTACCCCTAATAACACCGCAGGAAGTTTACAAGCTCATTAGGAAATTACCTAATGGGAAAGCTGCCGACCCAGACAAAGTGACTAATGAGGAACTTAAGCATCTCCCGAGAAAAGCCATGGTGCAACTGACCAAAATATTTAACGCCTGTTAGCAGCAAGGCTATTTCCCCTCTACTTGGAAACGAGCCAAGGTAATTATGCTCCCAAAGCAAGGAAAAAGCACCAGACAACCGCAATACTACCGCCCCATTAGTCTCTTGTCTACTATTGGTAAATTGCTCGAAAAACGTATACTCTCTCGACTTCAAAAACATGTTTCGGAATCACATGAACTTTCAAATTCACAGTTTGGCTTTCGAAAAGGACATTCTACTGAGTTACAGCTTCTCAGAATAACAGATGACGTAACAGAGCAATTTAACAATGGGGCTTCAACGTTGGCGCTATTTCTGGACGTAGAAGCAGCATTCGACCGGTGCTGGCACAATGGCCTTATTTACAAACTGCACCACAATTTCCCGGCTCTTCAAAATTATCTGTACTTGCTGCACAATTTTTTAGAAAAACGGAAGTTCTACGTCCAAGTGGGCCGCTCCTCCTCACGGGAGAGAGTGATGCGGGCTGGCGTCCCACAAGGGGCAATCATGTCACCCTTTCTGTATATATTATTCACCAACGATTTCCCAGTGGCCGCCAGATGTAAGGTCGCCATGTATGCTGACGACACTGCAATATACAATCACCATAGAAATCCACGTTTCGGCCTTGCAGAAATGCAACGTTATGTTAACAACTTCCTCTCATGGCAACATGACTGGAAAATCAAAAGTAATCCTAACAAATGCCAGCTGATACATTTCTCTAAGCGGCATCACACTTTGGCAATGGACCTAACGGTCGGTGGTCAAGTATTGCATTGTCGTCGGCAAGTTAAATACTTAGGGGTTACCTTGGACCGCACAATGTGCTGGTCCTCCCACATAAAAAATAGCGCCAACAAAGGCAGACAGCGGCTAAAGTTATGCGCCCCCATCTTCCGCAGTAAACAGCTGCAATTGAAGCCCAAACTCGTCCTGTATAAAGCTTTTATTTTGTCAGTAGTTCTCTACGCGTGTGTGGCCTGGGCAAATGCCTCAAAAACCGCCCTGAAGACCATCCAAACCCTCCAAAACCTCTCCCTCCGAAAAATCCTCTCTGCTCCCATCCTAACCACTAATCAAACCCTTCACCAGGAAACCCAGATCCCATCCATTCCCGAGGCAATTACAAAAAGAGTGACTGCCGCCTGGGCGCGCATCAGAAACCACGACAATTATGTCATTACCAATATCGGCAAAGGTGAGCCGAAGCATCGGAAGCATGCACGTATTAAAATGTTTTAAACGCACTCGGCTGACCGACTGATGCGCCTCCACGCAAACACGGGCCCTAGGCCGCACACACGCTACCTTAGAGGCTTGCACCCCAGGGAACAGATCAGCAGCTGCACCCTGCCCCGCCCAGGATAACTGCGGAGTGTATATAGTGTACATATCGTGTGTATATAGTGTTAATTATAACATGCTGGGACGTATACTTTCGTGTGCCCAGCAACCATGTGCGAGGGGGACGCTCAATTAAAGTGCCCACTGTGCGTGTGTGTGTGTGTGCGTGTGTGTGTGCGTGTATGAGGGCATATCTTATGATATGCCAGAGTGAATGAGTGAGTGAATGTGTGTAAATATATGTATATAAAAGCAACAGGAAAAAGACAAAGTCAAAACATAAAAAAAAACATTACCAAGAACTAATACAGGTGGGAACTGTTCTCGGTGACCCAAAGAGGGTCACTGTATGGGTTACCTAAAAACCCAATATACATAGTTGATGTAAGTATAAAAAATTGTATAAAACATGACAACTTAAGTCTGTACGCTGGGCCCCATGTGCCAGCACCAGACAAAATTCTTGCAATAAAATAATCTGAAAATCTGAATCAACGCCTCAGTCAGAGCAGCGCAGCGCGTCAGATGGTTCAGAGAAGAGAGTTCAGGAGTCAGGTTCATGGTAGAGAGAGGAGCTGGCAGAGAGCGGTCCGAATAACCAGTAAGCGCGAACTTCGGAGAGCGCGGCAATCGGCCCGCCAGTGACCGGGAACGTACACGGCCATCACCGTAGACTGGAACTACACTTTCCCGATGTATTCCCGGGGGGATTAATACACTTTCCCGAAGTTATCCCCGGGAGGATTGAAAGTGTATTATGCAGACGTGTATATAGTGATTTAATTTGTGTAACTAGTTTATGGAGTGTACATATTAATTATTTTAAGTGAAGTGTAAACAGTGTTGTACATATGTCTGAGGAGTGTGAATAATTGTTTTTTCCTGTGTATAATATTTAATCAGTGCTTTAGTTTATGGATAGTGACAGTGACACAGTTCTTTGTGATAACCTTAGCGACAAGTATTGCGTGGGGCGCGCCTGGCGTTCCCCCGCGCACAAGACAGTGAAAGCATGGCAGCAGCGGCACCACATGTAGCCGGGCCGAGCGCTAGCGGCAGACTAGGGGCACCTTTGTGGGTTTCCGTCCTTCACCTTTGTAGTGGTGAGTTGCACCACGGACCGCGGTTCGATTCCGTGTTCGTCCTTCAGGCCGGCACTGATATCCTGGGGGTCTGTCTCCGAATCAAGACCTCTAACGACCCTGCGAACCACGTGGGGTCGCTGGAGCGAGTACGTGTGGAATTTTATTCCACCCGCTTTCAGCACTTCCCTTGCGGCCGCATGGTCTCCAGAGGAAGTGGTCCGGATTACAACACGCTCTGGGTGTCGTGTTGCCTGGAATTCCGCCTTTAACTTTCCCCTGAGCTCCTTCATCACCTTGATGTGATTTGGGAAGGGGTCAGACACAATTGGCGGAATTTTTTCCGCCTTTTGTGCGGCTTGGTGCTGGGGGGACGCTGCAGGTCCCGATGAAGGAGCTGGTCGTTCTGGGTTCGAACCAGAGGACCTTTTCCTGCGGCTTTGTACCAGTACAAAACCATCGTCGTCCGGCAGTGCTGGAGTCGGGTTGACAGGAGCTGATGGTGTTAAAGGGACGACTGTCCCTTGGTTTACAAGGCCCACGGCCTTTTTCACCTTCGGCCTACTCTTGGCCCTAGTGAGTGCCTTGGCTTTCGCCTTGGCGATGCTTACT
This sequence comes from Tenodera sinensis, assembly GCA_030765045.1. NCBI lineage: Eukaryota > Metazoa > Arthropoda > Insecta > Mantodea > Mantidae > Tenodera > Tenodera sinensis. Next base: position 100,967,476 of record CM060967.1, on the reverse strand, counting down.
CGGGGACCGGGTGAGGGGTTCGAGGTAGAGGGTGTCGAGGGTGTCAAAACCATGTCAGGTCTTACCTGTTTGCTGGTACTCGGTATGTCATTCATGGTCGGTGCAGGTGCCATTCGGCTCCCCACAGAGGGCCAGACGCCTTGCGGCGCGCCTACTGGGATTCCAGCGAACCCCGGGTCTAGACCTGAGTCCGGACCCTTGGCTACAACCTTGTGGGGCTGCAGTCTCGTGAGTCTGTCAGTCGGTACCGAGTCTCCTCCGTCCGACATTTCCGCCTGGTTGGATTGTGAAAGACCTCGGCGAGCCTCTTTCACGAGACAGGCTAGTAGAGGGCCTACGCCCACTGCCGGTCCTGCGTTGGGGCAGCTCCGGGAAAGCTGCCTCAGTGGAGTCTTTTCCTTCTTCTTCAGTTTGGAGTGCCCTAAAATCTGCTATCAGATCTCTTATAGGACACTCCGCGACGAACTAGCAGCGCCCGGCCTGGCAAGTGCACTGTATGAGTTAGCGCGGTGCGTAGAAGCTGCTCCCTGGCGAGAGGTCACGCAGTTGGCTTCCCTGTTCTTCTAGTGGTCCAGCAGAGTAGAGTCGAGGTGTAGACGACGCGAGCTCCAATCACAGAGTGTTGGCGTCCTGGCCGAGAGCGGCGCGCCAGCGCCTATATTTATAGACTCCACCACCACAGCCGCAAGAGCACAGGTCCAGCCCTCCCCACCCACATTGGCGGACGAGGTGGACCACGAAGAAAACATACTGGAGGAAGAGCAAAAGGCGCGATCCCTCGAAAGACTAAGAAAAGAAGTAGAGGATATACAAAAAGAAATCAACTACTACTACCTAGACGCAGACTCCACAAACTTCGGCAAATTCTCTCAGGACCTCGCGTACTGCTACAAGGAGCACTCCATAAAGAAGCGGGAACTTGTGAAGCAGAGCGAGGGGCGGAAGATAGCGGCGCCCAAGAAGAAACGGACAAGAGACAGCGGAAGCGACTCTGATGGCGAACGCCCACACCAGTCTTCAAATAATAAGAGGCAACCACGACAATCTACACCGCCCCACCCCCTCACTATATACAACTCGTTCACGCCACTGGAGGTAGCAGCAAGCGAGGAGTCGGACTTCCCAGCACTTCCTGCACCCACACAGAATCCCGTCACACAGTTCCACAAACCAAAAATCCCACCACACCAGAAGACCCCAACAAAAACCCGCCCCTCTCCCGTACCCTCTAAGACAGTCCCCTCCATCTCAACAGCCACACCTACAGCCCCGACAACTGAAGAAAACCAAAAACCGCCAAGGATCGTCATACCCGACACAAAGCAGGCGGTGGAGGTCCTCCAACTTCTGAGAAACAAACTGAACAATGGATCCTACAGAATACAAACCACGAGGGATTGCCTGAAGCTCTTCCTTCAGAGGAAACAATATGCCGTCCCTACAATGCAGCTCCTGACGAACGCCGGTGTTGAATGCTACAGCTTTACGCCCAGAAGCGACCAGCCCCTGCGTTATGTTATTAAACGCCTGCCTGCAGATCTGCAGGTGGATTACATAAAGGAGGACCTGGAGCAGAAGGGTTACACCGGCGTTCAGGTACGACAAATGGTGTCCCGCGGCAGGCCTCTTTCGAATTACCAGGTAAGCCTTGATAGGACTACTGACAATCAGAAGCTCATACAGGAAAGAGAAGTGTGCCATATGATGGTCACCGTGAAGGTCTTAAAAACCTTCCAAAACATCACGCAGTGTTTTAACTGCCAACAATTAGGCCATACTTTTAAAATGTGTCACATGACCTCCCGGTGAGTCCTTTGCGGTGGCCTCCACCGCCTAGCTGACTGCCCAAAAAAGGCCAAGGAGGACGCTGTACCCCAGTGAGCGAACTGTGGGGAGGCGCATCCTGCCAGCTACAGGGGGTGCGAAACATTTAAGATGGAACGCCACCGCCGTCAACTGGCCGCCGCAGCGAGGAACTCTCCTGGTACTCAACCAGGGCCACGCCCCATCCTCAACCCGGCCCTGGTAAAAAACGGCACCTCTTTTGCAGGAGCCGCCGGAGGGATAAATGCGCCTGAGCAACCACCGAATGGTCCCCCTCCACAACCCCAGTACTCAGAAACACCCACCAGCGACCTGGGAGGTTTAAAAGAAATTTTCAGCCTCTTCAAGGATTTAAACCTCCCAGTACTACTAACAAATTTGCGGCCCATAATCGCAAGATTAAAAAGCTGCAACAGTACCATGGAGAAGCTGAAAGCCATATATGTTTGGTTACCACTCTCGTCGAGTACACGGCCACTTCAAGGGGAGGCATAACTTTAACTCGCGCACTCCTGTGGAATGCAGATGACATCCACAGGAAGCAACACGAACTTGAAAATTACGTGCGGCGTAACAAAATTGATGTCGCATTCATTTGCGAAACAAAATTACAGCAAGAGCACACTTTTAAGCTCCAGGGGTATCAAATCTTTCGGAACGACAGAATTGGCAAGCAGGGGGGAGGGACTGCTATTTTGCTCAGAAACACTATTGCTCATGCTTCTGTTACGCTGCCTGCAATGGCAGCGTTAGAGTGTACAGCACTTAAAACATGTGTAAATAGTCCAACGGTGATGCTGGTAGCGCTTTATCGGGCCCCCAACTCGGCAGGCTTCATACGTGACCTCGAACAAATCCTCGCTTTAGAGGAGCAGGAGATTTCAATGCCCGGCACCCCTGGTGGTCTTCTCGCCGAGCAAACGCGGCTGGAAATCTCCTGGTTGAACTTATAACTGATAATGACGACTTAGAGGTACACCTTCCCGCAGAAGCCACATTTTGGCAAAGACCGGGGCACTTTGACCCCGAAATTTTGGACTTCGTACTAACAAAAAATGCGACACCATTAATTAACTTTTCAGTGTATCACAGCCTGGACTCCGACCACCTTCCCGTGCATTTCGATATACAGGGTAGCTTTTCAGCCGGTGCCTCTGGCCCTCGAAGGAGGGCTGAGACCGACTGGAATAAGTTCACCATGGAAATGCACGGGATGGCGCAACCCAGGCTGTCATACTATAGCGAGGCAGACATAGATGTCGCCATTGAAAACTTGACTGCCTCGCTACACACGGCCAAGAGAAACGCTACCACTTACACCACAAGACCACCCGGTTTTTGCACGTAACCCGAGGTAGAGCAACTCATTGCGCGGAGACGACGCCTGACAAGACTGTGGCGGTATACCCGCCAGCCTGAATATAAAGTGCTAGCAAAATGGCTACGCAATATCATTCGGCATCAAATCAAAGTCAACAAAACTGAACAGTGGGAAAACAAAATGCTGAGTACCACCCATTCGGACTCTTCCTTGTGGAAATTATTAAAGGCATTTAAGGTCTCCACAAGCGTCAACTCCGCAACTGAGGCGCTACACACTCATGGCGACCTGCACTTCTCCGAAGAGGAGAAAGCCGAGGTCTTCGCTGACTGTCTTGAAGATAGATTCAGCGAAAACCCAGTTACCAACCGCGATATAGAACGGGAGGTACAGACATGGGTACAAACCTGGGTGGCGCAGAAGCAAGAGCAACAGCTACCCCTAATAACACCGCAGGAAGTTTACAAGCTCATTAGGAAATTACCTAATGGGAAAGCTGCCGGCCCAGACAAAGTGACTAATGAGGAACTTAAGCATCTCCCGAGAAAAGCCATGGTGCAACTGACCAAAATATTTAACGCCTGTTTGCAGCAAGGCTATTTCCCCTCTACTTGGAAACGAGCCAAGGTAATTATGCTCCCAAAGCAAGGGAAAAGCAGCAGACAACCGCAAAACTACCGCCCCATTAGTCTCTTGTCTACTATTGGTAAACTGCTCGAAAGACTTATACTTTCTCGACTTCAAAAACATGTTTCGGAATCCCATGAACTCTCAAATTCACAGTTTGGCCTTCGAAAAGGACATTCTACTGAGTTACAGCTTCTCAGACTAACAGATGACGTAACAGAGCAATTTAACAATGGGGCTTCAACGTTGGCGCTATTTCTGGACGTAGAAGCCGCATTCGACCGGTGCTGGCACAATGGCCTTATTTACAAACTGCACCACAATTTCCCGGCTCTTCAAAATTATCTGTACTTGCTGCACAATTTTTTAGAAAAACGGAAGTTCTACGTCCAAGTGGGCCGCTCCTCCTCACGGGAGAGAGTGATGCGGGCTGGCGTCCCACAAGGGGCAATCATGTCACCCTTTCTGTATATATTATTCACCAACGATTTTCCAGTGGACGCCAGATGTAAGGTCGCCATGTATGCTGACGAAACTGCAATATACAACCACCATAGAAATCCACGTTTCGGCCTTGCAGAAATGCAACGTTATGTCAACAACTTCCTACCGTTTGTTCCGCACCTGAAGTTCTTGGGCCTACACCTCGACAACAAACTTACATGGGAGCACCATATTCGACATCTTCGTGTTTCCTGCGATCGTTCGCTTCGGATACTCCGGGTTTTATCTGGGGCATCATGGGGCGGCGATCGCACGGTAATGTTGAGGTTGTACCGCTCATTGGTCCGGTCCAAACTAGACTACGGCTGTTTTATATATGGCGCGGCGTCCGCCTCTAAACTCCGCCTTTTAGACACTGTCCATCATACTGGTATCCGTCTGGCCACTGGGGCTTTCCCAACTAGTCGAATTGCGTGTCTGTATGCTGATTCTGGTGAACCTCCACTGTCTGTCCGACGCTCGTTTTTACTCAGCTCCTACGTGGCACGGTTGGCCGCTCACCCCGGTCATCCGTCGTTCCAATGCGTCTTACGTCCCGACCTCGCCCACCGTTATATACGTAATACCACTATCTCACGTCCAAGTGGTATACGATTCCGTAAACTGCTCACTGCACATGATCTTCGCATGCCCCATGTAGCGCGATCGTCTATAGGCCGCTACGCTCCTTGGCAACTCCAGCGCGCGCGGTTTGACCTGGAGCTTTCGGGCTATGCGAAGGTGGCTACCCCTAACTCGGTGTTTCGCCAACTATTCACCGAGCTCCTGGGACGTTACCGGACTTACACCCCGGTTTTTACCGACGGGTCTCAGGTGGGGGGTGGTACTGGATGTAGTTTCATGTACAACGGTGAGGCTCATACGTACAGACTTCCAGACAGCACTTCCGTTTTTACTGCCGAGCTGTTTGCCATTTTTTATTTCTTACTCTTTGTTTCTAGTTCGGTTCCTGACAGCTTCATTATATGCTGCGACTCTATGAGCGCTGTTCAGGCGTTGCAACAGTTTCTCGGCACATCAGCATTGATAATTAAAATCCAGACACTCGTTTCACAGTTAGTCACTCGCGGATACCAGTTTATTTTTACATGGATCCCAGGCCATGTGGGTATTCCCGGTAACGAGGAGGCAGATGTGGCGGCTAAGGCTGCATGTCGTTTGCCGGTGTTTTCCACATATGCTCTTCCTTTTAGAGATGTGCAGCGATACTTCCGCTGCCATCTTTATTCCTATTGGCAGAAATCTTGGGAAGAGCTGACTGGCACCCAACTACGGACAATTAAGGACTCAGTAAAACCCTGGCGGACTTCTTGCAGGGATTCCCGTCGGGCAGAGGTCATTTTAACGCGGTTACGCATAGGTCACACACGCGCCACACATGGCCACCATCTGTGTGGTGACCCGGCCCCTGTCTGTCACACGTGCGACGTTCAACTCTCCGTGTCGCACGTTTTAATTGATTGTCCGAGATACGCCCCGGTGCGCCAGTCGCTTGGCCTGGGTTTTAGTCTGCGGTCCATCCTAGGCGACGACCCAGTCTCCGTAGATACGGTGCTGCGGTTCGTTGCTGAAATTGGATTCGCCAAACAAATATAACTTGTGCTTTTAGTATTACTTTTGAGTAAGGTTTAAAAATCTGCAATTAGGTTTGTTTTGTTTTACTGTTTAGTATTTTAAAGCCTTTTTAGCGTTTTAATCTTTTTGGTGTTTTAACCTTTTTAGTATTTTAACCGTTTTAGCATTTTTTAGTTTTGTATTTTAGCTTAGTTTTTAACCAGAAGATAGCGAGTGTTTTATCCTTTAAAATTGACTTGGGGCCCAAATGACCTAGCTGTCGACGGGCCCTTAAACACCACTCACTCACTCACTCACTCAACAACTTCCTCTCATGGCAACATGACTGGAAAATCAAAATTAACCCCGACAAATGCCAGCTGATCCATTTTTCTAAGCGGCATCACACTTTGCAATGGACCTAACGGTCGGTGGTCAGGTATTGCACTGTCATCGGCAAGTTAAATATTTAGGGGTGACCTTGGACCGCACAATGTGCTGGTCCACCCACATAAAAAATAGTGCCAACAAAGCCAGACAGCGGCTAAAGTTATGCGCCCACATCTTCCGCAGCAAACAGCTGCAACTGAAGTCCAAACTCGTCCTGTATAAAGCTTTTATTTTGTCAGTAGTTCTCTACGCGTGTGTGGCCGGGGCAAACGCCTCAAAAACCGCCCTGAAGACCATCCAAACCCTCCAAAACCTTTCCCTCCGGAAAATCCTCTCTCCTCCCATCCTAACCACCAACCAAACCCTTCATCAGGAAACCCAGATCCCATCCATTCCCGAGGCAATAACGAAAGGGCCACTGTCGCCTGGGCGCGCATCAGAAACCATGACAATTACGTCATTGCCAATATTGGCAAAGGTGAGCCGAAGCATCGGAAACATGCACGCATTAAAATGTTTTAGACGTTACTCGGCTCACCGACTAATGCGCGTCGGCGCAAACACAGGCCCCAGGCCGCACATACGCTACCTCAGAGGCCTGCACCCCAGGGAACCAGTCAGGAGGTGTACCCTGCCCGCCCAGGAAAACCGCGTTTTTTTTTTTTTTTTTTGTTTTTTTTTAAACTGCTTAACTAATTTTATTTCTGGGGTGACTCTGTTTATTTGTACAGTGGTGGTGTTGGTCCGGTACCGCCGAAGCAAACCGGATGATTGTGGGTAAAGTTAAAGTCGGGTCGTTGGCTTAGGCAGGTCAAGTGTAATGGCGGTGCCCTGACACTGACCTGCGGTTTGGGGGGAAGTTGGTCGTACTGAAGGACCGGTTGGAGGACCGACTGGAGGTCTGGGGAGTGTCAGTAACTGCAAAATCTGAGTAAGTGAAGTCTGTAGTGATGATGTGTGTCCTTGTAGAATTTCTTCTAATGTCTTATTTCTTCTAATGTCTTGTGAATGCGTGAGTCATTGATGTAAGTGACCACTTTCTCCAGCTGCTTGTTGAAGTGGTCTCGGAGGCCATTGTTGTCTTGATGAACTGTGGCAGGTAGCGTTGTTTGCAGGTTATGGGTGGCATCCTTAACGTCCTCGAGAGCACGAGTCAGGGCTGTCTCCCATGCTGCAACCCGGTCGGTGAGAGTCTGGAGTGTGTCTTGTATTTTCTGTAGTGCGGCGGTGTTGTTGAGTACAGCGGTGTAAAGTTCTGTGCGAAGTGACGTCAAACGGCCAGTTGTGGAGTTGTGTTGCTCGCGTCCTGCATCAATGGCGTCTTGCAGTTGAGTTTGGACAGTAGCAGTAGAGGTGGCTATGGTGGACTCGGCGGCGGTGATTTGAAGTAAGGTCTCGTCGATTTTGTTAAGTCTTTGGTGAAGATGATGGACGTCGTGGCGGATGTCCTCTGTTTCGTTCCTGGGCAGTGATGCACTTGCAGTGGCGGCGAAGGTTGGAGTGTACTGTTGTGCTGGTGAAGATACTGCGTTGGTTGGTGCTAGACGGCGAGGAGGCTGTGAGACTGCGGTGGCTGGTGCTGGTTGGCGAAGAGGCTGTGAATCTGCGGTGGCTGGTGCTGGTTGCAATGTCGAAGCTCTTGGGTAACATGGGCACTGCGCCTGGCCTGTGAAATGGCCGAAGCCATTACAGGTGGCGCAGTACCGACGTCTTCTGCGTAGGTCGTGGCTGGTGCAGTCCTGTGTGAGGCACTGGGCCCCACAATAGTGGCACCTAGGAGCAGCGTTGCATGTGGTGACGTCATGACCAAAGAGACAGCATCGGCGGCAGGGCACTCGTTTGGTGGTTCTGGCTGGTTCGACGAGCAGGCGTCGCCCGAGTAGGGTTAGACCCGTCCTCAAGGCGGCTTCGCTGTCGGTGGTGTCTGCGAGGACGATTCGAAGAAGTGGAGAAGGTCCCTGAGAGGTGATGATGCGAGTGGCCTTCACTGCAGAGGGCCACTTCTGTCTTGCTGCGTGTAGAACATGTCTCTCAGGGATATCTCGAGGCACTCCTCGTATGATGACACTGGTCCCCTGGAAGGGACCAGAGTGTGCAGGCGGCGATGGTGAGTTGTCCGGGGGATGGACGGTAGACTGTAGTGACGAAGCCGGCAATCCCGGGACTGGCACTCCCACTACCATTCCCGGGGAGCTGACTCTCTGTCTTGGCGATTGGTTCTCTAGCTGCGGTGATGTGGCGCCAGGTGTGGCTCCGGACGGAACTACGGCGACTGTGCTGACTGCCTCAAAATTTTCTGGTGTGGCGATGCTTTCAGGTTCCCGGGACGATGAGGCTCCATTGCCCGGTGTAGACGGCGATTTCCTGCGCTGCTTTCTTCTTCCCATGACGACCCTGGAAAACCGCGGAGTGTACATAGTGTATATATCGTGTGTATATAGTGTTTGTTATAACCTGCTGGGACGCATAGTTTCGTGTGCCCAGCAACCATGTGCGAGCGGGACGCTCGATTAAAGTGCCCACTGTGCGTGTGTGTGTGTGTGTGTGTGTGTGTGTGCGTGCGTGTATGAGGGCATATCTTATGATATGCCAGAGTGAATGCGGGAATGCATGTGTGTAAATATATGTATATGGAAGCAACAGAAAAAAGAGAAAAAAGACGAAGACAAAAACATACCCAAGAACTATACAGATGGGAACTGTTCTCGGTGACCCAAAGAGGGTCACTGTATGGGTTTCCTAAAAACCCGATGTACATATTTGATGTAAATATAAATAATTGTATAAAACATGCCAATTTAAGTCTGTACGCTGGGCCCCATGTACCAGCACCAGACAAAAATTTGAATAAAATAATCTGAATCTGAATCAACGCCTCAGACGCAACAGTACCTTCACCAAGAAGACTTCGACCACGCCACCGATGATGTCCACCGCAGTAGTGGACGAAACGTCTCGACCAAGTTACTCCAGCAGACCACGACAAATCAGCCCGGAAGACTCTTTTAGAATTTCAAACACCGGCCGTGAAAGCCTACGCCTACTCAATCATAATATGTGTCAGTCACACTCATAACAATGTCTTCATGTTGCCCATCCAACACATTTGAAATTTTATGGACTCTGTTAAATCGATAATTATTTTCGAGCACTTCGTTGATAAAGGTATTCCACCCAAAACTTCAATGTGGAGCTTTCACCCGAAATATCTGTTTGAGGCCCCCTGAATTACAAAAAAAAAAAAAAAAAAAAAAAAAAAAAAAAAAAAAAAAAAAAAAAAAAAAAAAAAATGCAAGTTTAGAAAAAGGTCTGTGTGTGCGTGCGCGCGCGCGTATGTGTCTTTTGTGGGTAACATAACTCAAAAACGAAAAGCCGGTTAAAAACCGAAGTTGGTATTTAACTTTAATGTCTTATGAGGAGTGACACGAAGATTTTGAAGTAAACTGCTCCACTTTAACCTATCCTTTACATGGAAAATTTTTCGAAAAGTTTGATTTTCTTGCAGATGGCTCTAGCGGGTTTGATTAAAATATTTTTATGACATATGAAATGTATATAATGAATTTTCGGTCTATAGCCTATGCAGTCCTGTTTGCTCTGAATGACTTTTGAATAACTCGTAAACCGTAAGAGATAGACAAAATATTACTGTACAAAAAATGTTGATCTCGCTAAAACACACATCCATGTCCAAATACGTTTTTTGTAACGTGAAAATTTCGGAGATATTCCTTGTTATTTCTGTCAGTTTCGGAAAACTTACACTTTCGTCAAATGCAACATCGTTGTTCGGTTTTTTATACGCTAACCGTGCAAGGAGAACGGAATCTCAAAGCTTTTAAGGATTTGACTATCGCTCAAAGCCATTCCCATATTCCCCTTGCACCTACAAGGAAATAAGCAATAAGGTAATTTCTGCAAATGTTTATCTCAACTAACACGAAGAAGATATAGGAACAAGAGTTTATAAGAATGCTTAGTACAAGAGAGGAGAAAGCCATGTGAATGCAGCACATCAGATTTTTAAATTTTGTGCTGCAGACATTCCTACTGATTCCACTTTATTCATGGAATCACAAAGGAAATAAAGTTTTCTTAACACACTGTCTTAAATTTCGCAATATATTGTTGCACTTGCAATACTTTTCAATCTAGACATGTTTAACCCATTTTTTTTTTTTTTTTTTTTTTTTTTAAATTAATGTCCTCCAACATTGAGTCATATCTGACGAATGAATGAAATGAAATGGGTGAAATGATGCTCAAATGAGCCCGAGGTCCATGGAGCTTTAAGTTACCCGTCTTCTCAGGGTAGGGAAAACCTCGGAAAAAAAAAAACCTTATCCAGATAACTTACCCTAAGCGAGATTCGAACTCGCGACCTCTTAAACGTGAGACAGACACGCTAACCATCACGCTACCGAGGCGGGCTTAATCGATTGTGAACTCAAAACTGTCGATATGTAATTTCACAACACAACTATAGAACGTCGTATAAACTTTACGGATTCACAAATGACTAATTGACTATACAGTTTCAGTGTATATACCTACTAGTGTAACATGTGCAATGGTGGAATTCCCTGTTCTTATCTTGCAGGCTCATGTTGCTTGAGCAAGCAGGATGTTTATATTTTCTTCCAACTGAAGTGATACTATCAGTTCTTCCAATAATGAATAACAAATATCGACATCCAACCTGCGTAGTTGAGCATTAAACTTTAAAGAACTGGATGGTGACTTGTTAAAAATAATTTATTGCTGCTTTCATATGAAAATTACTTTTAAAATGTTTCCTTTATGCGATTTTTGTGTAATTTATGTGAATATCCCAAAGTATTTATTGAAATAAAAAGTCAGGAAATATGCATTTCTTATATCCCGCCTTTAACTACAGAGGTCATATCGGCGGCCTTGCCTATTGGCAAATGGGGTTACAGGTTGCGCGTTACTTCTTGACGAATGAAAATTTTATATGAAAGGTTGAATGCGAGTCACTACTCAGCTTTTCCGGGAACGTTAGCATTGAAAGAGAACGGAGGCACAGTCAAGTTCGTCCTGAAGCTTCATAGCGAACGGACGTGTTTGGCTTTTGCTCGTCGAGCGCTATACGCAACGTTCTATGCTGTTGCATCAGCCGCCGAGACAGCTTTTTATCTTCTTGTGGAGGACAGCGCAGCCAAGGGATTGGCTGTTACATTGGAACGTCGGATTGGTGAAAGCATTTATTCTCAATTTGACAGTTCTACAATACTAATTTTGTGCTTTTAAAGCGCTGACTTGCCTAACAACTTCACCAAGCGGGTAAGGTAACAAGGTCTTAGCCATCAGTCTTTTGACTGATAAGGCGCCTAACGGTCCGGGCCCTCTGTTATCTGAGCCACCCAGCGCTCGCTTATACTAAACATACTTGACTTTGACAGACATAGTTTGACACATCAAGAAATAAAAATGTCGACTCAATCTGCTACACCTCAAGCACCTCATCCTACTCCGATGCATGCAGAAACACCACATCCTACTCCTTCCACTTATTATTTACAGGGAGGAAATCTGCAGCTGTTTATGGATCAACCACTGATCGTAAACCCTCAATCACCAATATCTACGGACATATATGCCACTCTCGTCAATGAGAAAAAGGCAAGGGCCTTATACATCAAACAGGCAGACCAACATCTCCTGCAGAATCTAAATGACGATAGTGTGTCGCGAGCTGATCTCGCCACACTATACAAAACGATGGCCGCACACAAACTGCGTGTTGAGGCCATTGACTCTTACATATCAAATTATGTAAGGTCAAACACCATCCAAGGCCAAGAGTGGCAAACTGCCAGCTCTAAGAGGAAGAGGAATGTTGGGCCCTCCTCTAAACAAACCACCACCTCAACTGCAAATAGACTTCAGCCACTAGCTTCAACTAGTAATGCTGAAACTGCACCTTTAGCGACTACTACAAATAACATTGATACTAACATGGATACATCTGATGGCGCCACTGCAAATACTCAGAGCAACGCCACAGTCACAAAATCCAACAAGACCACTCCCATATTTCTGCGTGATCCCAAGCAAGGCCGGGATTTAACGAAATTTCTGGGCACTTCACACCCGAACGTGCAATTCAACGTAAGAAACATGAGTGGTACTGTGGCGTTTGTACCTAGCAGTACGGAAGACCACCGTGCCATAAGAAAAGTACTGAATGAAGCTTCTGTGCAGTACTTATCCACCTTGCTGCCAGATGAAAAATTGATGTACGTCACATTGAAAGATCTGCCAATGTACATCACTGAGGCAGAAGTGGCTGAACACCTGAAAGCCTTAAACTACGCTGTGGAACGAGTGGGCCAACTACGTTCAAATCGTAGTCAGCCTCCACGATTATTACCACACTTCAGAGTGGCCCTGAAGAAGGAGGCCCACTCCAACAACATTTATAAAGAAACGCGTATGTTTAATGCGCTCATCCGCGTAGAGGCATATCGTCCTCCTGCAAAACCACTGCAATGCACCAACTGCCAGCAGTTCCAGCATAGTGCAGCTGGATGTCACCTAAAACCTGTGTGCTCCTTTTGTGGTGAGCAAGGACATAAACGTCAGGATTGCCAACTGCCTGGAATTCAAGGCACTAAACAAAAGTGCTACAACTGTGGAGGTGAGCACTCGTGTAGATACGCAAAATGCCCGGTGTGGCAAGAAGCGCGCATTGAGATGCACCTCAATAAAAACGGTCAGCGTACGCGTTATGACGCTGCACCTAAAAGTGGTAATCCACTAGGTCTGCCAAAGGAGGCATTCCGTGGCGCCCGTTTTCCTGGACTGGGCCCAATTGAGCCCGTGCAACACACGGATTATGCTGTAGCACATAAGACGTCCATGACTCAATCAGAACCAAGTAATACTATTTCTACACAACCAGAAATACCTCTGGTTTCGCCTGCAGTTGTACCTGCTGTTTCAACAACTGCTCCACAACAGCTACCAACTGCACCAACCACCATCAGGACCGCCCCTAAAGGTGCTCCCAACGTACACGCAAGTACTCCAGCTGGGCAATATGTCCCACTACCGCCTCGGCAAACAGCCCAGAAACGTTTACTGGCATATCCACAGCCAGCACCACCATCTGCATCTCCTTTAGTGCCTGACGCTCAATTCTTGAGCTTAATGGAAAAAATTCCACTCCATCTACAGGCGGACTTCGCATCAGTGTTGGCTGAAGCCCTTGCACAGAGACCTGCTACAATTGCCTCGCAAACTGTCCTGGTATACACCGTGTGTACGTTTATGAGTAAATATGGCGGACAGAAGTAATCAGCTTACCAACCTTCTCGGGATCAGGATCTGTTCCTGGAATGCCAACGGCATCCGTGGGAAACTGCAAGAAGTGAGGCACTTTCTTGCAGTTAATAAAATAAACATTCTACTGGTCCAGGAGACCCATCTGTCTGGAAACCAGAAAGCCACTATTCCAGGAATGGTCTGCCATAGAAGCGACCGGGACGACGGTTATGGGGGCACGGCTATTTACATCAGCCGCAATATACAGCATCATTGTCTCCAGCTAATCACCACTCAAGGCTTGGAAGGAACTGGCGTCCAATTGGCTACTGACAGAGGTCCATTTAATGTATACTCCCTATACATACCACCTGGCAGAAGAATCAGCATACAAGACCTGGACGCTGTATTCACACATGGCTCGGCCACCATAGCCATGGGAGACCTTAATGCCAAAAGTCCGTGCTGGAATTCCACCATCCGCAACCACAGAGGCATGGTCCTGGAAAGGTACCTGGAGCAACGTAACCTTGTTGCACTTGCTCCAGCATCTCCAACCATCACCTATGGAGACCGTCGACCACCTGATTGGCTGGACATCGCCATTGTACAAAACATCCGGTGCCATCCGCAAATCTTCTCCATCCCTGAGCTTTCGTCGGACCATTAACCGGTGCTTTTGTTTTTCAAGGCACGGCCAACACCCAAAGCCCGTCCAAACAGCATAAATCCGCGGAAAACCGACTGGGATAAATACAAAGCTCTAATGGCAGAACAACAGCCTGAAATCCAGCCATGCCTCAATACTGAAGATGCAGACCAACTCGCATCCACAATAACCAGCACCATGACTGCAGCTATGTCTCAAGCCACTCCTCCTCGACGTCGCTTCTTCCAGGATATGAAGCCACTTCCGCAAGCCATACGTCAGCTCATCGCCACAAAAAACAAGGCACGGCGCAAATATCAACAAACACGCAGTCCCATAGATAAGAGAGAGTGGAATCGTCTCCAGAACATCGTCAAACTGGAGCTCCAAGACCACAGTAATGAAGAGTGGGAACGACGCCTGGGCACTCTCGATACAGAGGACTCTTCTCTCTGGAGAATGTCTAAGGCTATATTGCGAGTTCCCTCTTCCGATCCTCCACTCTCAGACGGCAATAGAGTTTCCCAGTCTATGAGAGAAAAAGTTGAGTTAATGGCAGAACATCTTGCCTCGACATTCCATCCTGCGCAAAGTCTCGATGATGAGCTGACTAACGACGTCGAAGAAATAGTTCGCGAATACCTTGACGAACCCTTCGACGCTGAAGAAGTGTGCCTGACTACGATAGAGGAAGTTAGCAGAATAGTGGCCTCTGTCCGTCCATATAAAGCGGCGGGCAATGACAACCTGCCATATGCCGCTTTTAAATCTCTACCACCAAACTGGACTGCTATACTTGTGCACCTTTTCAACAGTCTTCTACGACTCGCACATTTCCCGGCCGCATGGAAACATGCCCACATTATCACACTGTCTAAGCCGGGAAAGAATGCTGCACATCCAGGAAACAATAGACCTATAAGTCTACTACCGGCCATCAGTAAACTGTTCGAAAAGGTGCTCCAAAAACGACTTCAAAACATCCTGGACAACCATAACATCCTTCGACCAGAACAATTTGGCTTCCGTCGACAGCACTCTACCACACACCAACTCCTACGTATCGTGGATGATGTTATACGTGGATTTAACCATCGGCACTATGTTGCAGCCCTCTTCTTGGACATATCACGGGCCTTCGATACCGTCTGGCATCAAGGTCTACTACATCGACTTATACACTACGACACCCCGTCATATCTGGTACACATGATAAGCAATTTTCTCAGTAACCGGACGTTTGTTGTCACCAGGGAAAGCATACGCTCACAATCATATGGAATCAACGCAGGGGTACCCCAAGGCAGTGTTCTGGGGCCTCTACTATTTCTGACATTCATCAACACCCTTCCTACTCATAGGGGCTGCAACCTATACCTCTTTGCTGACGACACTGCAATAACCTCAGACTCATCACATCACGATATTGCAGTGCAAAGATTGCAACGCTATGCCGACATGCTAACTGTATGGTTTGCCACGTGGCGACTTAACATCAATGCCGCCAAATCCACGGCCATCACTTTTACGAGACGTCATCTACCGGATGTGAACAACATACGTCTGTCAGGAGTTGACATTCCCTGGTCGACGGAAGCCACTTACTTAGGCGTCAAATTGGATGTGAAGCTAACATGGAAGCCACATATCATGAGCCTAGTCTGCAAGATCAACAGACGTTTAGGATTATTGTACCCCTTGTACAATAAAAAATCCGTGATGTCACTAAGGAATAAAATCCTAGTGTACAAACAAGTTGTAAGGCCAGCTCTAACTTACGCTTGTCAAGTCTGGGGTGCTGCAGCGAGGACCAATCTCTACCCACTACAGGTACTGCAGAACCGCTACCTAAGAGCTTCAGTAGCCGCTGATTGGTACATCCCCAACGAGAACATACATAAAGACCTCAACCTCCCAACGCTCATCGACTACATCAAGAGCCTTGCCAACACCTTCTACGCCAGTCTACCAGGCAGTTTTAACGAACTTATAAGAGGTCTCGGGGAGTACGACTTAGACCCCGGCGAGACGTACAAGCGACCCAGACTGGTACTTACCAATAACTGACTCTGACAAATCACCATCCCCATAATCAACAGTATACCATATCCATAAAAAAAAAAAAAAAAAAAATCATCATCCCAACACAATACACATTCATACCATCTTTTAATTCTCATTCAGAACTTACACTCCACCATCTAACCACCGTCTTCTTTAAATTCTACCATCATTAACCAGTAAGGGATCTAATCTCGGAATGGTCCTAGGTCAAGGGCGCCTCCCATAGGGAGGATAACCCCTTAATGACCATCCCCCAGGAGCAGGCACAGTCTGCAGTGAGATGACGCACATGCTTCTGAGCTGAAGCAGTACAACACTACAAATAAATTTATCGCACTTCCAGTAATATCAGCCACACGTATTATGCACTATACCTCTATAACTGTTTCCACTTAACTTTATTGCATTTCTTCTATTCCCGACATTTCTCCCTCGTCTTCTTCCTCGTCTGAATTGCTGTTATTTTCGTTGCATGCACACATCCGAAACCGCACAAAGCTTTTGCAGTCGACTGTATACACAAACGCGACAGAGGAAAGTGAGGTGTCCGTTATCGTAGCATAAACATTTGCTGACCTGTTTATTAAGGGTAGGCCTACTCACTGGATTTCTGCTCAAGGTCATTCGTCAAGAACAAACGCGCAACATATACTCGTTTAACGAGTGGGTTTTTTCGGTCTTTGGGGTTTTTATACTTTGAATTCACACACACATTCACACTTTCATTCATACTTCCAGACCCTGGGAAGGATGAGCAATAATCTTGGCTGGAGAAAAATTCCTAACCCCCTGCCGTGAATCGAACCCGGGGCCCCTTGCACAGCAGGCAGGTGCTCTAGCAACTGCGCCACGGAGCCAGCCGATGCAGTTTTTTGTGCAATAAAACGTACAATATTTGCTCCGGTGTGAATATCCAGGACATTAAGCTTAGTTTCAAGTTCAGAGTAGGACGCAAACAAACTATGTATTTACCTAAAAATCCGAGCCCTGGTAATAATCTTTGTCAGTGCGCTACCAGAGGCACGTATCCTATCTTTGCTTACAAGAAGCAGAGCGTTATGCTTATGTTAGCGGAATTGTCCGTGACCCGAGATATTTGTTTCTGTTAGCTCTAAGTAAAAGATAACTGCATCCAGTGTCATGATTAGGGCTAGGAAGTTCATGCTTTTGCATGTTTTTTCATAGGGGTTAAAAACGTATGCTTTTACATTATGTGCACGAATTATGGAATTTTCAGTTATTTGGACATGATTTTATGGTGCATATAACTGCATATTTTCTTGATTTTTTTATAAATGCATATTATTTCAATATTATAGCCCCTATATTGCACCTTTTAATGATTTTTATGGTTTTTATTATTTTTTTTTTCCATGTGTATAATACTTTTCATATTGGTAGTATTGCACATGTTGATGCAACTCGCGAGGTGAGTCATGTTGTCATGCAGTGAACCCCCTGTTTCCATCCCTTCATTATATGTATGTGCGTAGAGAATAATCAGTGCGTTATCTGAGAGGTTTATATTAACAAAGATAAAGTGCAGGTCAACGTTTTGAGTAGCACGATTATCGCAACACTTGCCAATAGTTGTGCCATGGTCTTCAAACAACTCTTGGCACGTTGTGAACCGGTTCCCACCAAATTAAATTAGGCGTGTAAAATATTAAAAAGCTCTTCAAATGCCGAAAATAAAACCAACTTCGAGTGCTAGATTAATTAAATTACAGAACGAGTTTTCGAGTGATTTAATATCTACAGATAATAGGGAACTGTATTGTGGAGCGTGCGAGAAAAATATAGGGAGTGAGAAAAGATTTCAAATAGTTCAGCACATAAACACAGCAAAACATAAGGAGAATTTAATCAGAAAACTCGCAAACAAAGAACCTGTTCAAAAACAGCTAGCAGAGTGTTTAGGAAGTAGGGTTACTGAATTTTCCTATGACCTGTGCCAAGCATTTTTAGCTGCTGATATTCCCTTGTTCAAAATTAATAATCCAACATTTAAAAACTTTCTTCTCAAGTACACTCGACAACATGTGCCTGAAGAAAGTACACTGCGTAAGACTTATGTAGGACATTGTTACAATAACGTATTGTCAATTATACAAAATGAATTAGCGGATCAGTTTGTGTGGTTGTCTGTTGATGAAACCCCTGATTCTGAGCGCCATTCTATTGCTAATATAATCGTGGGTGCCTTAAATAATGAACAAAAGACGACACCTTATCTTCTTAATGTGTGTGAATTGTCGGCCACTGACAATGTAACTGTAACCCAGTTTGTGATGGACTCTTTGAAATTATTATGACCATGTGGAATCAAATACGACCGGGTACTTTTATTTGTTACTGATGCAGGACCTTACATGGTAAAATCAGGACAAACCCTGAAAGGTATTTTTCCTAACTTAATTCATATAACTTGTTTGGCACACGCTCTTCATCGCATTTCTGAGACAATATTCTTTCCATTCTTTCCCATTGGTAGATAGATTTGTGTCCTGTACAAAGAGAATTTTTGTTAAATCTCCTAAAAGAGTTAAGTTGTTTAGATCAACAGCACCTAATATCAGACTTCCTCCTGCACCAGTGTTAACTCGATGGGGAACATGGGTCGATGCAGTTTTATATTATGCTGAGCACATAGAGATAGTTGAAGAGGTTATTTCATTGGACTCGAAAGATGCTTCATCAATAGAAACTGTGCAAAATATTCTGTCAGGCACTGGGTTAAAAGAGGATCTTAGTTTCATATCTGCCCATTTTTCTTTCTTACCAACAGCCATAACGGTATTGGAAGCTGTAGGATCTCCTTTGCATGAATCACTTATTGTCTTTGAAAAAACAATATGTGATCTAAGTTCGGTTTCTGGTAGTATAGGACAAAAACTGAAAGAGAAGGTGAATTATATCATTTCAAAAAATTCTGTTTATAAACAGATGTGCGATATTCGAGACATCCTTGAAAGAAAACCATCTACCACACCAAGAGACTTGACTCTCTCTGTGAAGCAGTTAACATCATTTAAATATGCCCCGATAACATCTTGTGACGTGGAGAGAAGTTTTTCACGTTACAAAAGTGTTTTGCGAGACAACAGACGATGTTTTACAGTTGAAAATTTGTACTAAGTGTTGGTTGTGAACTGCAATTTAGCAGTTAATACTAGCGGTGAGACCACTTCTGCTTCAACCTCTAAGGAATAAGGTAACTTCATTTATTATTTATACTAA
This sequence comes from Tenodera sinensis, assembly GCA_030765045.1. NCBI lineage: Eukaryota > Metazoa > Arthropoda > Insecta > Mantodea > Mantidae > Tenodera > Tenodera sinensis. Next base: position 100,948,016 of record CM060967.1, on the reverse strand, counting down.
CTCGCCTTGTCTACTGCGAAGGGGCATTGTTTTAATTCAATAGTGCATATTACTTGGCATATTTTCAAGTTTTTAAGAGCATATTTCTATGCATATTTCAGTGTTTTTTAGGGCATGGACTTCCGAGCCCTATTTATTATTTATACTAACTCGCCTTGTCTACTGCGAAGGGGCTTTGTTTTAATTCAATAGTGCATATTTCTTTGCATATTTTCAAGTTTTTAAGAGCATATTTGCATGCATATTTCAGTGTTTTTTAGGGCATGAACTTCCGAGCCCTAGTCATGATATATATCTGAATTGTTGCATTAAATACCTATAGGATGTAAGCAAAATTGCATTGAAAAGAACACTTATTTCTCTGCTGTATGCCCACGACAAGAAGGCTAGAGGGGAATGAAGGGCAAAGGGGGCTTCAATTGTTTATCTGCTCCGGTAGCGTATCTGTTTACTATGAAATGAGTGCATGATAATGCATATGAGTCACCCAAGTTGCCAGATCTAATGCGCTTTGCAGTATTACAGGTGCAAAAAGTTTTTAGTATTATGCATTATTTGGCTCTCGCTGCTAACACGCTCTACGGCACTACAGTTATATACTCGTATTTTGTTAGTTTTATTCTTGGCTTAATATTTACATATGGCTGCAGTTCGAAAGAAGGGACGAAGTATTCACAATGAAGCAAGGGAGGTAATTAGAAAAGTGATGGAAATATGTGACGAAGAAGCGAAATCAGGACAATTGAAATGTTTATCACAAAGAAATTTACGTGTTGCAAATTATTGTGGGATATCGGAACATAGTGTAACAAGAATAAGAAGAGAAGGTGTTAAAGCTGGTGAAAAATCATTTCATACTCAGGGGAAAAAGAGACCAAAGGCCGAGGAATGCAAATTTCATTGTGATGACTTTGATAGAACAGTAATTAAAAACGTAATTCGAGACTTTTATTTGGTTAAAAAACAACTGCCCACTTTACCGAAGCTACTTGCAGCAATTAGGGAAAAAACAAATTTTCATTGGGGAAGAGAAACTCTGTGGAAGCTATTGCACGATATGGGTTTCAAATGGAAGCGATGTGGAAGCAAGAGAAAATTACTTATTGAACGTCCAGATATAGTTAATTGGAGAGCTAAATACCTAAGAGCTATAAATGGGTACAGAAATGTTGGGAGAAATATCATTTACATTGATGAGTCCTGGGTGGACAATAATTTGACATTTGGGAAGTGCTGGCAGAGTGATGATATCTATCCGATTACGACAAACACTAGCTCTTAAAACCGCCTGATTCTTGTAAATGCAGGCAGCAACGAAGGTTTCACACCCGGAGCTTCTTTGATATTCAAAGCTGGACTTGCTACCGGCTATTATCATGGCCAAATGAATGGAGAAAGTTTCCAGAAATGGTTGGAGGAGAAACTGTTACCTAATATATCCTGCAATAGTGTCATCGTGCTTGATAATGCTCCATACCACAGTGTACAAGAAAATAAGCCTCCGTCGAAATATGCTGTACAGCAAGAAATGGTACAACGGTTGGAGAACAACAATATTTCATATTCTGCTTCAATGCGAAAGACTGACTTGTTTGATTTAATTCAAATACATAAACCAAACGAAAAAATATACCATATCGACAGAATAATAGAAATGCATGGCCGTACGGTTCTTAGATTACCTCCTTATATGTGCGAGTTGAACGCTATAGAATTGGCATGGGCAGCAATAAAACGACATGTAAGAGAGCACAATGTAACAGGTGATCTACATTTAAGAAATCTACAGCAGGTGTGTGAAAGTGCAGTGATCTCTGTTACAACAGCTGATTAGGAGGGCTATGTTAGGCACGTTAAGAAACTTGAGGATGAGTTCAGGCAAAAGGATGGGCTAGTGGAAGATGCAATAGACAATTTTATTATATCACAAGGAGGTTTGGTCTATCTTTCGCAGTTTACGAGTTATTTAAAAGGCATCAAGAGTAAAGAGGACTACATGGGTTATAGCCACAAAATTCAAAATATACATTTCATTTGTCATAAAAATATGTTAAAGACATTGCATTTATATACTCTTGTACCAATAGAGTGTAAGAGTCCGTCTATCTTCTGATTCTTTAGCAGCAATATGGCCTATTTAGATGAAAAAGTCATGAGTTGCACTTAGTATACTTTTGTACCAATAGAGTGTAACAATACGTCTATCTTCTGATTCTATAGCAGCAATATGGGCCGTTTTAGATAGAAAAGTGATCTATTGCACTTTCTATACTTTTGTACCAATAGAGGGTAAGAGTACGCCTATTTTCTGATTCTATAGCAGCAATATGGCCCTTTTGAATAGAAAATTGATGTTTTGCACTTTCTATACTATTGTACCAATAGAGTGTAAGAGTATGTCTATCTTCTGATTCTATAGCAGCAATATGGCCCTTCTAGATAAAAAAGTGACGTGTTAAACTTTTTATACTATTGCACCAATAGAGTGTAAGAGTACGTCAATCTTCTGATTCTATAGCAGAAATATGGCCCTTTTAGATAGAAAAATGATCTGTTGCACTTTCTATACTTTTGTACCAATAGAGCGTAAGGGCAGGTCTATCTTCTGATTCTATAGCAGCAATATGGCCCTTTTAGATAGAAAAGTGTTGTCTTGCACTTTCATTACTCTTGTACCAATAGAGTGTAACAGTACGTATATCTTCTGATTCTATATCAGATATGTCCCTTTTAGATAGAAAAGTGATGTGTTCCACTTTCTATACTCTTGTACCAATACAGTGTAATCGTAGGTCTATCATATTATTCTATAGCAGCAATATGGCCCTTTTAGATAGAAAAGTGGTGTGTTGCACTTTCTATACTCTTGTACCACTAGACTGCAACAGCACGTCTATCTTTTGATTCTATAGCAGCAATATGGCCAGTTTATATAGAAAAATGTTGTGTTGCACTTTCTATACTCTTGTACAAATAGAGTAATACAGTACGATTATCCTCTGATTCTATAGCACCAATATGGCCCGTTTTAGATAGAAACGTGATGTGTTGCACTTTCTAAACTCTTGCATCAATAGAGTGTAAGGGTACGTCTATCTTCTGATTCTCTAGCAGCAATATGGCCCTTTTAGATAGGAAAGTGATATGTTGCACTTTCTATACTTTTGTACCAATAGAGTGTAACATTACGTCTATCTTCTGATTCTATAGCAGCAATATGGCCCGTTTTAGATAGAAAAGTGATGTGTTGCACTTTCTATACTCTTGTACCAATAGAGTGTAAGAGTACGTCAATCTTCTGACTCTTTAGCAGCAATATGGCCCTTTTAGAGAGAAAAGTGATGTGATGCACTTTCTAGAGTTTTGTACCAATAGAGTGTAACAGTACGTCTATCTGCTGATTCCATAGCAGCAATACGGCCAGTTTTATATAGAAAAATGTTGTGTTGCACTTTCTATACTCTTGTACCAATAGAGTATAACAGTACAACTGTCTTCTGATTCTATAGCAGATATGGCCCGTTTTAGATAGAAAAGTGATGTGTTGCACTTTCTACACTTTTGTACCAATAGAGTGTAAGACAACGTCTATCTTCTGATTCTATAGCAGCAATATGGCCCTTTTAGATAGAAAAGTGATGTGTTGCACTTTCTATACTTTTGTACCAATAGAGTGTAAGAGTATGTGTATCTTCTGACTCTATAGCAGCAATATGGCCCTTTTAGATAGAACAGTGATGTGTTGCACTTTCTATACTTTTGTACCGATAGAGTGTAAGAGTACGTCTATCTACTGATTCTATAGCAGCAATATGGCCCTTTTAGATAGAAAAGTGATGTGTTGCAATTTCTATGCTTTTGTACCAAGGCCCCTCCGAAGGAGTGTCGCCTTGCCGTGGCGGAGGGGCTCAGTACCCGATCCAGACGGCCTGCTATGTGTGTCGTTGTGACCACTGGTAGGCAAGAGGTGAGGGGAAGCTAAGAACATTCCAACGGGTAGATGAGGCTCGTTAGTCTTGGTCGACGACTCATCTAGGAGAAGAGGACTCCGAAATCAAACTCCCCCAGGGGAACCTACCACGGTAGGTCCGGGTTTGGCGTACCCGGGGCCCCCAGCTGCTCACCATCATTCCACCCCTTCATAGTCATTAACTGTGCCACGTGCAGCTTTTATGTTGCCTTTTATATCACCCTCCTCCTCTTCTAGGCTTATTCTGTTTATTAGTTTGTAAGTTCCTAGATTTATAACTCCTGTCTCACCAGCAGGGATCTTTCCTATCTCCGTGGTCCTGTCCCACGGTTTTCTGCGCGGCCCCCGACTTGTGTGCTCTCCGGAGGTCTCAGGCGCGAAGGTTGTGCGGACCCTTCACACTGCCCCCATGTGTAGCCTTAGGTGCGGAGCCCGTCCACACGTCATGTACACCCACGTAGCTCCTTGAGGGCACGGCCGGTGTTAATCTCCCGACGGCCGCGTGCCGTCGGGTTAGTATCACCGGCCGGACGTGTTACCGCTGACGGAGCCCCGGTGTAATCAACCCGAAGTCCCCTGAATCCACGCTGACTCCGTTGAGGCAGCGTGTGCTAAAGCGGGGAGCCACAGGCGGTTATTCCTGTGGTGGGGGCATAAAACCGGGGTGTCACGTGGTGAACGGTTTACCCATGCGGACAAGCAGTGGAGATCGGAGGGTAGCTCCTCTGAAGTACGCCTTGAGGTCAGTCATGGAGGGGTCTCCATGGCGGCACAGACCGTGGAGATTTTGGTGTCTTTTATCCTTTGACCCCCGGATGGCAGGCTGACGCCGACAGTTCCGGATGGGGGTCCAAATAATCATGTCTCCGCGCAACCCCTCTTCCTTTGACCCTTTCTTGGTTTTGACTTTGGCATGTGACGGGAAAACGATAAAGGACCTTAGCCCATTTTATATAAAACGAGAAGTCGACAGAATATGTGGCCCGGTTAAGAACGCGACCAGAGTTCGAGACGGTACGCTGTTGATCGAAACCAACACGGCAGACCAGACCCAGAAACTTTTAAAGGCGAGTTTGTTGGGCTCCTACCCAATTCGGGTAGCCCCACACAAATCGCTCAACACATGTAGGGGAGTTGTCACCACCTCCAGTCTGGACAATCTGTCGAACGATGAGATTACCACCTGTCTCTCCGACCAGCGTGTGTGTCAGGCTTACCGTCTTACCAAAAAGCAGGATGGCAAGGATGTGCCTTTGCGCACGGTGTTTCTGACGTTCAGAGGAACTAAATTGCCCGAGTACATCTTTTGTGGCTACGAACGTGCCGCCGTACGCCAGTATGTGCCGAATCCCATGCGTTGTTTTAGGTGCCAACGGTTCGGCCATACTAAGACCCTGTGTAATAATCCTGCTATATGTGAGCGCTGTGGTTTAGCAGCCCATGAGGACCCGACATGTACACGGGATCCCCTCTGTGTGAACTGTGAAGGGAAGCATCCATCCAGCTCGCGTCAGTGTGCGAAGTTCTTGGATGAGAAGTGTATACAAGAATTGCGCGTGAAAGAACATCTCACGTTTCCAGAAGCGCGTCGTCGCTTTGAGCAGCTGAAACCTGCTACCACCACAGGTTATGCCTTGGCTGCCCGACGCGCTCCTGCCAGCAGCGTAGCGATCCAGCACGTTCCTGTGTCAGATGCTTCTACACAGACTGACCTACCTGCGAATACCCCTTCACTGTCTCGTGCCACAGCTGCACCTACTACTACATCTATAGCCGTGCAGACACCAGCTCACAAGACAACTAGCCGCAGCCAGCCTGTTGACAGCCATTATTCTAGGCCTTCTGGTCGCGCCAGCAGTCGCACATCGTCCATGAAGTCCCGCTCCCGCTCTCGTTCAGCGAGCCGCCGGGGATCTTCAGACTCCCGGACGTCGGCGGAGTCACCAGACGATGGCGAATTTAACCTACCCCGTCCGAAGTCGGTTAAGGTAAAGATGAAAAAGAAAAAGATGAAGACGAATCCCTAATTCTTCTTTACCATGGAAATAATCCAGTGGAATGTTAATGGGTTCCGGGCACGTGTTCCGGACGTACAGCATCTCGTTTCGCAACGGTCTCCATCAATCGTCTGTCTACAAGAAACGCATTTGCACCCTAACCACGCATTACAACTTCGTGGTTTTTCGGCATTTAGACATGACTCTGCAGCTGATAGGCGAGCCAGCGGGGGTGTTGCTATCCTGGTGGCGCATGATATCTCTGCCACCAGTGTGCCACTCAACACGCCGCTACAAGCTGTAGCGGTGCGTGTGCAGCTGCAGAGCCTCTGTTTCTCCCTTTGCAATGTCTATTTGCCACCGGTCAGTGTCGTACACACGAACGATCTTCGGGCTCTCTTGGCACAGATTCCGCCACCGCTCATCTTTCTCGGCGATCTGAATGCCAAGCACTCTTATTGGGGCTCCGACATTGACGATGCCCGTGGGTGCCTTGTAGCAGACGTTTTCCATATGTCCGGCCTAGTCATTTTAAACACTGGCGTGCCAACTTACTTATCATCTGCCTATGGTACACACTCCGCACTTGACGTTTCTTTTAGCAGCCCGTCACTGGTACCTCTACTCGACTGGTCGGTACTTTCCGACTTATTTGGCAGTGATCATTACCCCATTAGCATTCACCTATCGGGCCACAGTTCTGTGCCAACACGCTTTCCTCACTGGATTATTTCCAAGGCTGACTGGGGGAAGTTTCGTTCCCTCATTCACCTAACCGACGATGGTTTTACCACCATTGACGACATGGTGGAGTATTTTACTTACTCTATCCTTCGTGCAGCGGATTCCAGCATTCCTCGTGGTTCCACTACACCTCGTCACGTTCCTGTGCCTTGGTGGTCCGAGGAATGCCGTTTGGCTACTAAAGCACGCAAGCGTGCATTGCGTATCTTTACATTACATCCTACGCAGGCGAACTTTGTCGCTTTTAAGCGTGCTCGTGCTAGGGCAAGATTTATACTTCGAGTCGCAAAACGCAAATCGTGGGAAAAGTATGTATCTTCTCTTTCCCGTCGAAGTTCGGCGCAAAAGGTGTGGACTGCTGTTCGGCGAATGTACGGCAAGTGTCGCCGGACGACCATCCCTGGCCTTGCCGTACAGGGCTCCCGTTACACCACCGAGCAGGACATCGCCGACGCCCTTGCCGAGTGTTTTGCCTGTACTAGCCAAACCCAAAGCTATGATAGAGCGTTTTTAGCTATCAAGGAATCTGCGGAGCAGATAGGCCTTAGTTTTAACAGTGCCCAAAGTGAACCGTACAATGCACCATTTACCGAGGCGGAGCTAGCGCATTCCTTGTCCCTAGCAAAGAATTCTTCTCCCGGTTCTGATGACATGCACCGCCAAATGTTGCTTCATCTTCCACCTGCAGCTCTTTCCTTCATGTTGAGCATGTATAACCGCATCTGGCATCAGCAGGTTTTTCCGTCTTCCTGGCGAGAGGGCATTGTCATCCCTATCCCTCGACCAGGAAAAGACCGGACACTTCCCTCTAGCTACCGCCCTATTTGCCTGACGAGTGTCGTCTGCAAGACCTTGGAACGGATGATTAACACTCGCTTAGTGTGGTGGCTAGAGACGAATAACCTGCTGAGCAATGTTCAGTGCGGATTTCGTCGCTATCGCTCCAGTGTCGACAACCTGACGCGCATGGAGGCATACATACAGAATGCGTTTCTCCTGAAGCAGCATGTCGTGGGTGTCTTCTTTGATCTGGAGAAGGCCTACGATACTACTTGGCGCTATGGCATTCTCCGTACTCTACACGGTTATGGTTTGCGCGGTCACTTAGCCGTTTTCCTTTTTAACTTTTTACTCATTCGCCGTTTTCGTGTCCGTATAGGCAACACGCTGTCTCAAGAGAAGATCCAGGAGAATGGTGTACCCCAGGGATCCATCCTCAGTGTCACACTTTTCGCAGTTGCCATTAATGGCATCACTAGTGTTGTTCGTAGCGGTATCCCGATGTCGCTGTATGTTGACGACTTTGCGATCTACTATCGCTCTTATAGTTTGGAGCACATCGAGCGTCAACTACAGCTGACCATAACCTCCATCGCCGAGTGGGCATTACGCACGGGCTTTCGGCTGTCCCCTACGAAAACACAGTGTCTACACTTTCACCGACTGCGAGGAGTACACCCTCCTCCTGATCTTCATCTCCGCGACACACGTCTTCCTTTTGTACCGCACCTTAAGTTCTTGGGCTTACACCTCGACAGTAAACTCACATGGGAGCACCATATCCGCTATCTTCGTGCTTCCTGCGATCGTTCGCTTCGGGTACTCAGGGTCTTATCTGGGGCATCTTGGGGCGGCGATCGCACCGTCATGTTGAGGTTATATGGCTCTCTGGTCCGGTCCAAATTAGACTACGGCTGTTTTATTTATGGCGCGGCGTCTGCGTCTAAACTCCGGCTTTTAGACACAGTACATCACACTGGTATCCGTCTCGCTACTGGGGCTTTCCGCACCAGCAGAATCGATTGTCTGTATGCTGATTCTGGCGAACCTCCACTGTCTGTTCGACGCTCTTTATTACTTTGTTCTTACGTGGCAAGGCTGGCCGCCCATCCAGGTCACCCTTCGTTTCCACCCGTGTTGCGTCCAGACCTCGCGCACCGTTATATGCGAAATACAACCATCTCCCGTCCAAGTGGTATCCGGTTTCGTGAACTGCTTGCTGCACACGCCCTTCGACTGCCAGCCGTAGAGCGGCATTCACGTGGCCGATGTCCTCCCTGGCAACTCCAGCGCGCACGCTTTGACCTGGAGCTGTCGGGCTGTGTTAAGATAGCTACCCCTCATTCCGTGTTTCGCCAACTATTCACGGAACTACTGGGGCGATACCGGACTTCCTGTCCGGTATTTACCGATGGGTCCCAGATGGGTAGTTCGACGGGTTGCGCCTTTATATACAACGGTGACGCTCATACGTACCGCCTACCGGACGCCAGTTCAGTATTTACCGCCGAGTTGTTTGCCATATTTTATTTCCTCCTTTTTATCTCCAGTTCAGGTCCTGGAAGTTTTATCGTTTGTTCCGATTCTTTTAGCGCTCTCCAGGCCCTGCAACAGTTTATCGGCACCTCGGCATTGGTTGTTAAAATCCAGACGTTGATTTCTCAGCTACTGTCTCGCGGATACCAGTTTGTTTTTACGTGGATCCGAGGCCATGTGGGTATTCCGGGTAACGATGCGGCGGATGCGGCTGCAAAGTCTGCATGTCGCCTTCCGGAGTATTCCACCCGTACGCTCCCCTATATAGATGTGCAGAAATATTTCCGTCGCCATCTATTTGCTCTTTGGCAGGAATCTTGGGAAGCGTTATCTGGCACTCAATTACGGACTATCAAGGACACGGTACAACCCTGGCATACCAGCTGCAGGAATTCCAGGCGGGAAGAAGTGGTTTTAACCCGCCTGAGGATAGGCCATACCCGAGCCACGCATGGACACCTTTTGCGTGGTGATCCGGAGCCTGTCTGTACGACGTGTAATATTCCAATCTCCGTCGCACATGTCCTTCTTGATTGTCCGCGATACGCTCGTGAGCGCCAGTCCGTTGGCCTGGGCCTTACACTGTCGTCAGTTTTAGGCAACGACCCAGTATCTGTAAATACAGTGCTGCGGTTTTGTCGCACAATTGGTTTTATGAAGTCAGTGTAAGGTTATTTTATTTCAGAGATTTTAGCCTTTTGGATTACGGTATTTTTGGGTTTTTTAACGTTTTAGTGTTTTTTTTTTTTTTATTTTGTAGCAATTTTAACTTTCTGTTTTTAACATTTTAAATGAAACGTTTTAATAGTTGTTTAGAGGTTTTTTATCTATTTTAACCGTAGATTTTTAGTTTTTAATGGGTGATGTTTTAACACTTGACGGTATGTAATTTTTACTTCTGGACTCGGGGCCCTAATGACCAAGTTGTCGACGGGCCCTTAAACCCGACACACTCACTCACTCACTTGTACCAAGAGAGTGTAAGACGCACATCTATCTTCTGAGTCTATAGCAGCAATATGCCCCTTTTAGATAGAAAAATGATGTGTCTCACTTTCTATACTTTTGTACCAATAGAGTGTCACAGTACGTCTATCTTCTGATTCTATAGCAGATATGTCCGTTTTAGATAGAAAAGTGATGTGTTGCACTTTCTATAGTTTTGTACCAATAGAGTGTAAGAGTATGTATACCTTCCGACTCTATAGCATCAATATGGCCCATTTAGATAGAACAGTGATGCCTTGCACTTCCTATACTTTTGTACCAATAGAGTGTAAGAGTACGTCTATCTTCTGATTCTATAGCAGCAATATGGCCCTTTTAGATAGAAAAGTGATGTGTTGCACTTTCTATACTTTTGTACCAATAGAGTGTAAGAGCATGTGTATCTTCTGATTCTATAGCAGCAAATTGGCCCTTTTAGATAGAACAGTGATGTGTTGCACTTTCTATACTTTTGTACCAATAGAGTGTAAGAGTACGTCTATCTTCTGATTCTATAGCAGCAATATGGCCCTTTTAGATAGAAAAGTGACGTGTTGCTCTTTCTATGCTTTTGTACCAATAGAGTGTAAGACGTACGTCTATCTTCTGATTCTAAAGCAGCAATATGGCCCTTTTAGATAGAAAAGTGATGTGTCTCACTTTCTATACTTTTGTACCAATAGAGTGTCACAGTACGTCTATCTTCTGATTCTATATCAGATATGTCCCTTTTAGATAGAAAAGTGATGTGTTGCACTTTCTATAGTTTTGTACCAATAGAGTGTAAGAGTATGTATACCTTCTGACTCCATAGCATCAATATGGCCCTTTTAGATAGAACAGTGATGTGTTGCACTTCCTATTCTTTTGTACCAATAGAGTGTAAGAGTATGTCTATCTTCTGATTCGATAGCAGCAATATGGGCCGTTTTAGATAGAAAACTGATGTGTTGCACTTTCTGTACTTTTGTACCAATAGAGTGTAACAGTACGCCTATCTTCTGATTCTATAGCAGCAATATGGCCAGTTTTATATAGAAAATGTTGTGTTGCAATTTCAATACTCTTGTACCAATAGAGTATAACAGTACGACTATCTTATGATTCTATAGCAGCAATATGGCCCGTTTTAGATAGAAAAGTGATGTGTTACACTTTCTATACTCTTGTACCAATAGAGTGTAAGAGTACGTCGATCTTCTGATTCTTTAGCAGCAATATGGTCTTTTTAGGGAGAAAAGTGATGTGTTGCACTTTCTATACTTTTGTACCAATAGAGTATAACCGTAAGTCTATCTTCTGACTCTATAGCAGCAATATGGCCAGTTTTATATAGAAAACTGTTGTATTGCACTTTCTAAACTCTTGTACCAATAGAGTATAACAGTACGTCTATCTTATGATTCTATAGCAGCAATATGGCCCTTTTAGATAGAAAAGTGATGTGTTGCACTTTCTATACTTTTGTACCAATAGAGTATAACAGTACGCCTATCTTCTGATTCTATAGCAGCCATATGGCCCGTTTTAGATAGAAAAGTGATGTGCTGCACTTTCTATACTTTTGTACCAATAGAGTGTATCAGTACGTCTAATTTCTGATTCTAGAGTAGCAATATGACCCGTTTTAGATAGAAAATTGCTGTGTTCCACTTTCTATACGCATGTACCGATGGGGTACAACAGTACGGCTATCTTCTGATTCTATAGCAGCAATATGGCCCCTCTAGATAGAAAGGCGACGAGTTGCACTTTCTATACTTTTGTACCAAGAGAGTGTAAAGTACGTCTATCTTCTGATTGTATAGCAGCAATTTGGCCCGTTTAAGTATAAAAGTGATGTGTTGCAGTTTCTATACTCTTGTACCAATAGAGTGTAGGAGTACGTCTATCTTCTGATACTATAGCAGCAATATGGCCCTTTTCAATAGAAAAGTGATGTGTTGCACTTTCTATACGATTGTACCAATACAGTGTAGGAGTACGTCTATCTTCTGATTCTATAGTTGAAATTAGGCCCTTTGAGATAGAAAAGTGATGCGTTGCACTTTCTACTCCAATGTGCCCGTTTCGATCTAGAGCTTTCTCGCTGTGCCAAGGTAGCCACCCCTCAATCGGTGTTTCGTCAACTGTTCGCCGAAATCCTGGGACGTTACCGGAATTACATTCCGGTATTTACTGACGGATCCCAGGTGAGGGGTACTACAGGTTGTAGTTTTGTGTATAATGGTGCGGTTCACCAGTACCGTCTTCCGGACAATAGCTCCGCTTTTACTGCCGAGCTTTTTGCCATATTTTATTTCCTGCTGTTTATATCCGGTTCAGTCCCTGGAAGCTTTATAGTCTGTTGTGACTCTCTTAGTGCTCTTCAGGCGCTGCAACGGTTTGTCGGCAGCTCGGCATTGCTTATTAAAATTCAGACACTCGTATCTCAGTTACTTTCACGCGGATACCAGCTCGTTTTTACCTGGACCCCAGGCCACGTGGGAATCCCCGGCAACGAGGAGGCGGATGCGGCCGCCAAGTCCGCATGCCGCCTGCCGGAATTCTCAACCCGTACTATGCCTTATACAGATGTGCGACGTTATTTCCATCGGCATCTTCTAGCTGTATGGCAACAATCATGGGAAACGTTGACTGGCACTCAATTGCGGACGATTAAGGACAGCGTACAACCCTGGGTGACGTCCTGTAGGGATTCCAGGCGGGAAGAAGTCATTCTCACCCGCCTGAGGATAGGTCACACGCGAGCCACTCACGGACACCTCCTGCGTGGGGACGAAGAGCCTGTATGTCCGAGGTGCGGCGTCCAACTTTCTGTGGCTCATGTCCTCGTAGATTGTCCGCAATACGATCGTGAGCGCCAGTCCATTGGCCTGGGGCGAACAATTGGTTCCATTTTGGGCGACGATCCAGATTCTGTCTCCAAGGCGCTGCGTTTCGTAGCCCATATTGGGTTCGCTAAACAAGTCTGACTTGTATTCACGTTTTACGCAGTTTTTAACTTTTCAGATTACCTTAATGGTATTTTTTAACCGCTTAGTGTTTTATAAAGCCTGAGTTGTTGATTCATTTTAAAGTTTTAGACGTGAGAGTTTTTTTTTTTTTTTTTTTTTTTTTATCTAGCGTTTTATATAGAATTTGCTTTGTCTAGCATTTTAGTCTTATTTTAATACTTGAGTTTTAGTTTTGTTTTATTACGGGCCCAAATGACCTTGTTGTCGACGGGCCCTTAAATTTAACACTCCACTCCACTCCACTCCACTCCACTCCACTCCACTCCACTCCACTCCACTCCACTCCACTCCACTCCACTCCACTCCACTCCACTCCACTCCACTCCACTCCACTCCACTCCACTCCACTCCACTCCACTCCACTCCACTCCACTCCACTCCACTCCACTCCACTCCACTCCACTCCACTCCACTCCACTCCACTCCACTCCACTCCACTCCACTCCACTCCACTCCACTCCACTCCACTCCACTCCACTCCACTCCACTCCACTCCACTCCACTCCACTCCACTCCACTCCACTCCACTCCACTCCACTCCACTCCACTCCACTCCACTCCACTCCACTCCACTCCACTCCACTCCACTCCACTCCACTCCACTCCACTCCACTCCACTCCACTCCGCGTTGCACTTTCTAGACTTTTGTACCAATAGTGAGTAAGAGTACGTCTATCTTCTGATTCTATAGCAGCAATATGGCCCTTTTAGATAGAAAAGTGATGTGTTCCACATTCTATACTTTTGTACCAATAGAGTGTAACAGTACGTCTATCTTCTGATTCTATAGCAGCAATCTGGTCCTTTTAGATAGAAAAGTGATGTGTTGCACCTTCTATACTTTTGTACCAATAGAGTGTAAGAGTAGGTCTATCTTTTGATTCTATAGCAGCAATTTTTCCAGTTTTATATATAAAAGTGTTGTGTTGCACTTTCTATACCCTTCTACCAATAGAGTATACAGTACGACTATCCTCTGATTGTATAACAGCAATATGGCCCGTTTTAGTTAGAAAAGTGTTGCCTTGCACTTTCTATACTCTTGTACAAATAGTGTGTAACATTACGTCTAGCTTCTGATTCTATAGCAGCAATATGGCCGTTTTGGATAGAAAAGTGATGTGTTGCACTTTCTATATTCTGATTATATAGCAGGAATATGGCCCGTTTTATTTAGAAATGCGATGTGTTGCACCTTCTATACTTTTGTACCAATAGAGTGCAACACTATGTCTATCTTCTGATTCTATAGCAGCAATATGGCCCTTTAAGATATAAAAGTGATAAGTTGCACTTTGTATACTCTTGTACCAATAGAGTCTAAGAGTACGTCTATCTTCTGATTCTATAGCAGCAATATGGCCCTTTTAGATAGAAAAGTGATGTGTTGCACTTTCTATACTTTTGTACCAATAGAGTGTAAGAGTATGTGTATCTTCTGACTCTATAGCAGCAAATTGGCCCTTTTAGATAGAACAGTGATGTGTTGCACTTTCTATACTTTTGTACCAATAGAGTGTAAGAGTACGTCTATCTTCTGATTCCACAGCAGCAATATGGCCCATTTAAATAGAAATGTGATGTGTTGCACTTTCTATACTCTTGTACCAATAGAGTGTAGGATAGCGTCTATCTTCTGATTCCATGGCAGCAGTATGGCCCTTTTAGATAGAAAAGTGATGTGTTGCACTTTCTATACTTTTGTACCAATAGAGTATAACAGTACGCCTATCTTCTGATTCTATAGCAGCAATATGGCCCGTTTTAGATAGAAAAGTGATGTGCTGCACTTTCTATACTTTTGTACCAATAGAGTGCATCAGTACGTCTAATTTCTGATTCTAGAGCAGTAATATGACCCGTTTTAGATAGAAAATTGCTGTGTTCCACTTTCTATACGCTTGTACCGATGGGGTACAACAGTACGGCTATCTTCTGATTATATAGCAGCAATATGGCCCCTTTAGATAGAAAAGCGGCGAGTTGCACTTTCTATACTTTTATACCAAGAGAGTGTAAAGTACGTCTATCTTCTGATTCATCAAAGTTCTAAGGCTTTCACGGCCGGTGTCAATACTAGATGCAATAATATTAACCGGGCTTGTGGGCCGTGGTCTATTGGGTTCCTTCTTCTTCCCAAACGTTTCGTCTGCGACTACGGCAGACATCTTCAGTGGCGGCGAGGTCGAAGTTTCCTAGTGGAGATCTCAGCACCGTCTGTGCTGGTCAACTTAACTTCAACTTATTTATTATAAAAGACATTTGCCCGGTGCCGGTACAAAGGGGCCCGGCTTACAGGCTCAAATTGACATGAGATATATTTGACAGTATTTACATTGGTTATTTATTTTGCTTTGGTGTTCAAAAACCCATACAGTGGGCAGCTTTAGCCCACCGAGAACAGTTTTAATGCGTATTCTCAGTTTTTTTATGTTTGTCTGTTTTTGATAGTTTTGTTTAAATTTATATACACGGATATATACACGCACTCACTCCTGGGCATACCACTCATATGTCCCATCACATGCACACACACACACACACACACACACGCTCATAATATATATATATATATATATATATATATATATATATATATACACACACTGCACTATATACACTTCACTATGTACAGTTTTTCCGCAGTTTTCCTGTGCGGACCAGGTTGCAGCTCCTGAATGGTTCCCTGGGATGCAGGCCTCTGAGGTAGCGTGTGTGCGGCCTAGGGCCCTTCTTTGCGTGGACGCACATCAGTCGGTGAGCCGAACAACGTCTAAAACATCTTGATTCTGCTGTGCTTCCGATGCTTCGGCTCACCTTTACCAATATTGGCAATGACGTAGTTGTCATGGTTTCTGATGCGCGCCCACGCGACAGTGGCTCTTTTCGCTATTGCCTCGGGAATGGATAGGATCTGGGTTTCCTGGTGAAGGGTTCGGTTAGTGGTTAGGATGGGAGCGGAGAGGATTTTCCTGAGAGACAGGTTTTGTAGGGTTTGGAGAGTTTTTAGGGCGGTTTTTGAGGCGTTTGCCCAGGCCACACACGCGTATAGAACAACCGAAAGGATAAAAGCCTTATACAGGACGAGTTTGGACTTCAATTGCAGGTGTTTGCTGCGGAAGATGGGGGCGCATAACTTTAGCCGCTGTCTGCCTTTGTTGGCGCTATTTTTTATGTGGGTGGACCAGCACATTGTGCGGTCCAAGGTAACCCCTAAGTATTTCACTTGCCGACGACAATGCAATATTTGACCACCGACCGTTAGGTCCATTGCCAAAGTGTGATGCCGCTTAGAGAAATGTATCAGCTGGCATTTGGTAGGATTAATTTTGATTTTCCAATCATGTTGCCATGAGAGGAAGTTGTTAACATAACGTTGCATTTCTGCAAGGCCGAAACGTGGATTTCTATGGTGATTGTATATTGCAGTGTCGTCAGCATACATGGCTACCTTACATCTGGCGTCCACTGGGAAATCGTTAGTGAATAATATATACAGAAAGGGTGACATGATTGCCCCTTGTGGGACGCCAGCCCGCATTACTCTCTCCCGTGAGGAGGAGCGGCCCACTTGGACGTAGAACTTGCGTTTTTCCAGAAAATTGTGCAGCAAGTACAGGTAATTTTGAAGAGCCGGGAAATTGTGGTGCAGTTTGTAAATAAGGCCATTGTGCCAGCACCGGTCGAATGCGGCTTCTACGTCCAGAAATAGCGCCAACGTTGAAGCCCCATTGTTAAATTGCTCTGTTACATCATCAGTTAGTCTGAGAAGCTGTAAGTCAGTAGAATGTCCTTTTCGAAAACCAAACTGTGAATTTGAAAGTTCATGAGATGCCGAAACTTGTTTTTGAAGTCGAAAAAGTATAAGTTTTTCGAGCAATTTACCAATAGCAGACAAAAGACTAATGGGGCGGTAGTTTTGCGGTTGCCTGGTGCTTTTTCCTTGCTTTGGGAGCATAATTACCTTGGCTCGTTTCCAAGTAGAGGGGAAATAGCCTTGCTGCAGACAGGCGTTAAATATTTTGGTCAGTTGCACCAGGGCTTTTCTCGGGAGATGCTTAAGTTCCTCATTAGTCACTTTGTCTGGGCCGGCAGCTTTCCCATTAGGTAATTTCCTAATGAGCTTGTAAACTTCCTGCGGTGTTATTAGGGGTAGCTGTTGCTCTTGCTTCTGCGCCACCCAGTTTTGTACCCATGTCTGTACCTCCCGTTCTATATCACGGTTGGTAACTGGGTTTTCGCTGAATCTATCTTCAAGACAGTCAGCGAAAACCTCGGCTTTCTCCTCTTCGGAGAAGTGCAGGCCGCCTTGAGTGTGCAGCGCCTCAGTTGCGGAGTTGACGCTCGTGGAGACTTTAAATGCCTTTAATAATTTCCACAAGGAAGAGTCCGAATGGGTGGTACTCAGCATTTTGTTTTCCCACTGTTCAGTTTTGTTGATTTTAATTTGATGCCGAATGATGTTGCGTAGCCATTTTGCTAGCATTTTGTATTCAGGCTGACGGGTATACCGCCACAGTCTTGTCAAGCGTCGTCTCCGCGCAATGAGTTGCTCTACCTCGGGGTACGTGCAAAAACCGGGTGGTCTTGTGGTGTAAGTGGTAGCGCTTCTCTTGGCCGTGTGTAGCGAGGCAGTGAAGTTTTCAATGGCGACATCTATGTCTGCCTCGCTATAGTATGACAGCTTGGGTTGCGCCATCCCGTGCATTTCCATGGTGAACTTATTCCAGTCGGTCTCAGCCCTCCTTCGAGGCCCAGAGGCACCGGCTGAAATGCCACCCTGTATGTCGAAATGCACGGGAAGGTGGTCGGAGTCCAGGCTGTGATACACTGTAAAGTTAGTTAAAGGTGTCGCATTTTTGGTTAATACGAAGTCCAAAATTTCGGGGTCAAAGTGCCCCGTTCTGTGCCAAAAGGTGGGCTCTGGGGGATGGTGCACCTCTAAGTCGTCATTTTCCGTTATAAGTTCAACCAGGAGATTTCCAGCCGCGTTTGCTCGGCGAGAAAACCACCAGGGGTGCCGGGCATTGAAATCTCCTGCAATTATAACGTGCTCCTCTAAAGCGAGGATTTGTTCGAGGTCAGGTATGAAATTTAAGGAATTGGGGGGCCGGTAAAGCGCTACCAGCATCACCGTTTGATTATTTACACGTGTTTTAAGTGCTGTGCACTCTAACGCTGCCATTACAGGTAGCGTAACAGAAGCATGAGCAATGGTGTTTTTGAGTAAAATAGCAGTCCCTCCCCCCTGTCTGCCAATTCTGTCATTCCGAAAGATTTTATACCCCTGGAGCTTAAAAGTCTGCTCTTGCTGTAATTTAGTTTCGCAAATGAATGCGACTTCAATTTTGTTACGCCGCAGGTAATTTTCAAGTTCGTGTTGCTTCCTGTGGATACCATCTGCGTTCCACAGGAGTGCTCGGGTTAAAGTTATGCCTCCCCTTGAAGTTGCCATTTACTCGACAAGAGTGGTTACCAAACATATGATGGCTTCTAACTTCTCCATGGTACTGTTGCAGCTTTTTAATCTTGCGATTATGGGCCGCAACTTTGTTAGTAGTACTGGGAGGTTTAAGTCCTTGAAAAGGCTGAAAATTTCTCTCAAACCTCCCAGGTCACTGGTGGGTGCCTCTGAGGGCTGGGGTTGTGGAGGGGGACCATTTGGAGGTTGCTCAAGTGCATTTCGTCCTCCGGCGGCTCCTGCGAAAGAGGTGCCTTTTTGGACCAGGGCCGGGTTGAGGATGGGGCGTGGCCCTGGTTGAGTACCAGGAGAGTTCCTGGCTGCAGCGGCCAGTTGGCGGCGGTGACGTTCCATTTTGAAGGTCTCACACCCCCTATAGCTGGCAGGATGCGCCTCCCCACAGTTGGCACAGTGGGGTACAACGTCTTCCTTGGCCTTTCTCGGGCAGTCAGCTAGGCGGTGGAGGTCACCGCAAAGGACACACCGGGAGGTCATGTTGCACATTTTAAACGTATGTCCTAACTGTTGGCAATTATAGCATTGTGTTATGTTTTGGGAAGTTTTGAGGACCTCCACGGTGACCATCATGTGGCACACCTCTCTTTCCTGCAAAAGCTTTTGGTTCTCAGTTGTTCTAGACAAGCTTACCTGAAAATTTGGTAGAGGCCTGCCGCGGGAAACCATCTGTCTAACTTGCACGCCGGTGTAGCCCTTGAGTTCCAGATCCTCTTTGACAAAGTCCGCTTGCAGATCCGCAGGCAGGCGTTTGATGACGTATCGCAGAGGCTGGTCACTCCTGGGTGTGAAGCTGTAGTTTTCCACACCGGCGCGTGTCAGGAGCTGCATGGTGGGGATGGCGTCTTGCTTTCTCAGGAGGAAGAGTTTTAGACAGTCCCTCGTTGTTTGCAGTTTGTAAACTCCGTTTGGTAGTGTATTTTTGAGTGTTTGGAGCACCTTCACCGCCTGGCGGATATCCGGGATGATGATCCTCGGCGGCTTTTGGTTTTCCGTGTCCTGTGTGTTGTGTGCTGTTGTTGTTGTTGTTGCGGAGGAGGTACTTGGTATTGATGGGTGTGGGTGGGGAGTAGGGCGGGTTTTTGTAGGGGTTCTTTGGTGTGTTGGGATTTTTGGTTTCTGTAGCTGGGGGATGGGATTGTGCGTGGGTGTGGGTAGTGCCGGGAATTCTGTATCCTCGCGTTCTGCTGTCTGTAGAGGCGCGAAGGAGTTGCGTAGAGTGAGGGGGTGGGGCGGTGTCGTCTGCCGTGGTTGTCTTTTGTTGGTTGCGGATTGACCGGGTCGCTCACCTTCGGAATCGCTACCGGTGTCGCGCGTGCGCTTCTTCTTCGGGGCGGCTAGCTTCCACCCCTCACTCTGCTTTACTAGCTCCCTCTTTTTGTGCGCATATTCCCTATAGCAGAACGCGAGGTCCTGCGTGAACTTTTGGAATTTGGTCGAGTCTGCTTCTAGGTTGGATAAGATGTTATTGTAATACGTGATTTCGTTTTGAATGTCTTCGACTTCCTTCCTCAGCTGCTCGAGGGAACGTGCCTTGCGCTCTTCCTCCTTGGTTTGCTGTTCGTCTGTCAGTGTATGCGGTGAGGGCCGCATTTGCGCTGGTGCTGCTGTGGTGGCTGGATCTGCAACTGGTGGTACTGGCACGCCGCTCTCGGTCAGACAGTCGTGAGCGGTCGGCCCGGTAGCATGTGCTATTGCTGATGCCATTGTTTTACTTTCACTTCACCTAGCGCGTGGGTACGCCAAGGGCGCCCCGCGCGATACACAGAATTAAAACTAACACTAAATGTTGCGTCACTGCCACTGTACTGATAAAAAATAAACACTAGATGATTAAAAAGAATATATGTACAAAAAGACGTAGGTCACTTATATAATTACTATATACACTGTTTCACAGATCACTTGAAAAAGCACCATTGTATCACTGTACATAAATATTACAAAAAGCACTATACACACGTCTGTAAATCCTCCCGGGAATAACTACGGGATGTAGTCGTACACTTCCGTAGGATGTGAAAATCCTCCCGGGAGTACTACGGGAAAATGTGCCGGTAGCTACACTTTGATATCCGCCGGGAATACATCGGCAAAGTGCAGCTACAATATACGGTGATGGCCGTGTACTTTCCCGGTCACTGGCGGGCCGGTCGCCGCGCTCTCGAGATTCGCGCTTGCTAGTCGGGCCGCTCTCTCTCAGCCTGCTCTCGTCTAGTCAACTCGCCTCTCTTGAACTGACTCTGACATCGAACCATGAACCATGAACCTGTGCTGGTCACCACCAGAGGTGCGGTATTTATGTCGGCGGCTGGAGGGGAAGTACGTTGTGATAGGTCCGGGTGGCCAGTGGGCTGGACTTGTACCAGTGGAGTACTACAAGGAGCTGGCGTCTGATTGGCTGGAGAGGGGTTCTGGATTTTTGTTTTTGTTAACGCTGTTTGCCAGGAAACTTCGACCTCGCCGCCACTGAAGATGTCTGCCGTAGTCGCGGACGAAACGTTTGGGAAGAAGAAGGAACCCAATAGACCACGGCCCACAAGCCCGGTTAATATTATTGCATCTAGTATCTTCTGATTGTATAGCAGCAATTTTGCCCGTTTAAGTATAAAAGTGATGTGTTGCAGTTTCTATACTCTTGTACATAAGAGTTTAGGAGTACGTCTATCTTCTGATACTATAGCACCAATATGGCCCTTTTCAATAGAAAAGTGATGTGTTGCACTTTCTATACGATTGTACCAATACAGTGTAGGAGTACGTCTATCTTCTGATTCTATAGCAGCAATATGGCCCTTTTAGATAGAAAAGTGATGTGTTGCACTTTCTAGACTTTTGTACCAATAGTGTGTAAGAGTACGTCTATCTTCTGATTCTATAGCAGCAATATGGCCCTTTTAGATAGAAAAGTGATGTGTTGCACATTCTATACTTTTGTACCAATAGAGTGTAACAGTACGTCTATCTTCTGATTCTATAGCAGCAATCTGGTCCTTTTAGATAGAAAAGTGATGTGTTGCACCTTGTATACTTTTGTACCAATAAAGTGTAAGAGTAGGTCTATCTTTTGATTCTATAGCAGCAATTTGGCCAGTTCTATATATAAAAGTGTTGTGTTGCACTTTCTATACTCTTCTACCAATAGAGTATACAGTACAACTATCCTCTGATTGTATAACAGCAATATGGCCCGTTTTAGTTAGAAAAGTGTTGCCTTGCACTTTCTATACTCTTGTACAAATAGTGTGTAACACTACGTCTATCTTCTGATTCTATAGCAGCAATATGGCCGTTTTGGATAGAAAAGTGATGTGTTGCACTTTCTTTACTTTTGTACCGATAGAGTGTAGCAGTACGTCTGTCTTCTGATTCTGTAGCAGCAATATGGCCCTTTTAAATAGAAAAGATATGTGTTGCACTTTCTATACGATTGTACCAATACAGTGTAACAGTACGCCCATCTTCTGATTCTATAGCAGCAATATGGCCCTTTTTTATAGAAAAGTGTTGTCTTGCAGTTTCTATACTCTTCTCCCAAAAGAGTGTAACAGTACGTCTATCTTCTGATTCTATAGCAGCAATATATCCCTTTTAGATAGAAAAGTGATGTGTTGCACTTTCTACACTGTTGTACCATAGAGTGTAACAGCCTTTGATTCTATAGCTTGAATATGACCCTTTTAGACAGAAAAGTTTTGTGTTGCAATTTCTATACTCTTTTACAGATAGAGTGTACGAGTACCTCTATCTTCTGATTCCATAGCAGCAATATGGCCCTTTTAGATAGAAAAGTGATGTGTTGCACTTTTTATACTCTTCTACCAATAGATTGTAAGAGTACGTTTATCTTTGGATTCTATAGCAGCAATATGGCCAGTTTTATATAGAGAAGTGTTGTGTTGCACTTTCTATACTCTTCCACTAATAGAGTTTAACAGTATGGCAAAGCTTCTGATTCTACAGCAGCAATATGGCCCGTTTTAGATAGAAAAGTGATGTGTTGCAATTTCTATACTCTATGGCCCTTTTAGATAGAAAAATGATGTGTCTCTCTTTCTATACTTTTGTACCAATAGAGTGTCACAGTACGTCTATCTTCTGATTCTATAGCAGATATGTCCGTTTTAGATAGAAAAGTGATGTGTTGCACTTTATATAGTTTTGTACCAACAGAGTGTAAGAGTATGTATACGTTCTGACTCTATAGCATCAATATGGCCCTTTTAGATAGAACAGTGATGCCTTGCACTTCCTATACTTTTGTACCAACAGAGTGTAAGAGTACGTCTATCTTCTGATTCTATAGCAGCAATATGGCCCTTTTAGATAGAAAAGTGATGTGTTGCCATTTCTATACTTCTGTACCAATAGAGTGTAAGAGTATGTGTATCTTCTGATTCTATAGCAGCAATATGGCCCTTTTAGATAGAAAAGTGACGTGTCTCACTTTCTTTACTTTTGTACCAATAGAGTGTCACAGTACGTCTAACTTCTGTTTCTATATCAGATATGTCCCTTTTAGATAGAAAAGTAATGTGTTGCACTTTCTATAGTTTTGTACCAATAGAGTGTAAGAGTATGTATACCTTCTGACTCTATAGCATCAATATGGCCCTTTTAGATAGAACAGTGATGTGTTGCACTTCCTATTCTTTTGTACCAATAGAGTGTAAGAGTATGTCTATCTTCTGATTCGATAGCAGCAATATGGGCCGTTTTAGATAGAAAACTGATGTGTTGCACTTTCTATACTTTTGTACCAATAGAGTGTAACAGAACGCCTACCATATGATTCTATAGCAGCAATATGGCCAGTTTTATACAGAAAATGTTGTGTTGCACTTTCAATACTCTTGTAACAATAGAGTATAACAGTACGACTATCTTATGATTCTATAGCAGCAATATGGCCCGTTTTAGATAGAAAAGTGATGTGTTACACTTTCTATACTCTTGTACCAATTGAGTGTAAGAGTACGTCGATCTTCTGATTCTTTAGCAGCAATATGGCCCTTTTAGGGAGAAAAGTGATGTGTTGCACTTTCTATACTTTTGTACCAATAGAGTAAAACCGTACGTCTATCTCCTGACTCTATAGCAGCAATATGGGCAGTTTTATATAGAAAAATGTTGTATTGCACTTTCTAAACTCTTGTACCAATAGAGTATAACAGTACGACTATCTTATGATTCTATAGCAGCAATATGGCCCTTTTAGAAAGAAAAGTGATGTGTTGCACTTTCTATACTTTTGTACCCATAGAGTATAACAGTACGCCTATCTTCTGATTCTATAGCAGCAATATGGCCCGTTTTAGATAGAAAAGTAATGTGCTGCACTTTCTATACTTTTGTACCAATAGAGTGTATCAGTACGTCTAATTTCTGATTCTAGAGCAGTAATATGACACGTTCTAGATAGAACATTGCTGTGTTCCACTTTCTATACGCTTGTACCGATGGAGTACAACAGTACGGGTATCTTCTGATTCTATAGCAGCAATATGGCCCCTTTAGATAGAAAGCCGACGAGTTGCACTTTCTATACTTTTGTACCAAGAGAGTGTAAAGTACGTCTATCTTCTGATTGTATAGCAGCAATTTCGCCCGTTTAAGTATAAAAGTGATGTGTTGCAGTTTCTATACTCTTGTACCAATAGAGTGTAGGAGTACCTCTATCTTCTGATAGTACAGCAGCAATATGGCCCTTTTCAATAGAAAAGTGATGTGTTGCACTTTCTATACGATTGTACCAATACAGTGTAGGAGTACGTCTATCTGCTGATTCTATAGTTGCAATATGGCCCTTTGAGATAGAAAAGTGATGTATTGCACTTTCTAGACTTTTGTACCGATAGTGTGTAAGAGTACGTCTATCTTCTGATTCTATAGCAGCAATATGGCCCTTTTAGATAGAAAAGTGATGTGTTGCACATTCTATACTTTTGTACCAATAGAGTGTAACAGTACGTCTATCTTCAGATTCTATAGCAGCAATCTGGTCCTTTTAGATAGAAAAGTGATGTGTTGCAACTTCTATACTTTTGTACCAATAGAGTGTAAGACTAGGTGTATCTTTTGATTCTATAGCTGCAATATGGCCTGTTTTATATATAAAAGTGTTGTGTTGCACTTTCTAAACTCTTGAAACAATAGAGTATATCAGTACGTCTATCTTATGATTCTATAGCAGCAATATGGCCCTTTTAGATAGAAAAGTGATGTTTTGCACTTTCTATACTTTTGTACCAATAGAGTATAACAGTTCGCCTATCTTCTGAATCTATAGCAGCAATATGGCCCGTTTTAGAAAGAAAAGTGATGTGTTGCACTTTCTATACTTTTGTACCGATAGAGTATAACACTACGCCTATCTTCTGATTCTATAGCAGCAATATGGGCCGTTTTAGATAGAAAAGTGATGTGTTGCACTTTCTATAATTTCGTACCTACAGAGTGTAAGAGTATGTATACCTTCTGACTCTATAGCATCAATATGGCCCTTTTAGATAGAACAGTGATGCTTTGCACTTCCTATACTTTTGTACCAATAGAGTGTAAGAGTACGTCTATCTTCTGATTCTATAGCAGCAATATGGCCCTTTTAGATAGAAAAGTGATGTGTTGCCATTTCTATACTTCTGTACCAATAGAGTGTAAGAGTATGTGTATCTTCTGACTCTATAGCAGCAAATTGGCCCTTTTAGATAGAACAGCGATGTGTTGCACTTTGTATACTTTTGTACCAATAGAGTGTAAGAGTACGTCTATCTTCTAATTCTATAGCAGCAATATGGCCCGGTTTAGATAGAAAAGTAATGTGCTGCACTTTCTATACTTTTGTACCAATAGAGTGTATCAGTACGTCTAATTTCTGATTCTAGAGCAGTAATATCACACGTTTTAGATAGAAAATTGCTGTGTTCCACTTTCTATACGCTTGTACCGATGGAGTACAACAGTACGGCTATCTTCTGGTTCTATAGCAGCAATATGGCCCCTTTAGATAGAAAGGCGACGAGTTGCACTTTCTATACTTTTGTACCAAGAGAGTGTAAAGTACGTCTATCTTCTGATTCTATAGCAGCAATTTGGCCCGTTTAAGTATAAAAGTGATGTGTTGCAGTTTCTATACTCTTGTACCAATAGAGTGTAACAGTACGTCTATCTTCTGATTCTATAGCAGCAATCTGGTCCTTTTAGATAGAAAAGTGATGTGTTGCAACTTCTATACTTTTGTACCAATAGAGTGTAAGACTAGGTCTATCTTTTGATTCTATAGCAGCAATATGGCCAGTTTTATATATAAAAGTGTTGTGTTGCACTTTCTAAACTCTTGTACCAATAGAGTACAACAGTACGTCTATCTTATTACTCTATAGCAGCAATATGGCCATTTTAGATAGAAAAGTGATGTTTTGCACTTTCTATACTTTTGTACCAATAGAGTATAACAGTTCGCCTATCTTCTGATTCTATAGCAGCAATATGGCCCGTTTTAGGTAGAAAAGTGATGTGCTGCACTTTCTATACTTTTGTACCAATAGAGTATAAGAGTACGCCTATGTTTTGATTCTATAGCAGCAATATGGCCAGTTTTATATAGAAAAGTGTTGTGTTGCACTTTCTATACTCTTCCACCAATAGAGTTTAACAGTACGGCAAAGCTTCTGATTCTATAGCAGCAATATGGCCCGTTTTAGATAGAAAAGTAATGTGTTGCAATTTCTATACTCTTGTACCAATAGAGTGTAACAGTACATCAATCTTCTGATATTATAGCAGCAAATTCGCCCGTTTTAGATAGAAAAGTGATGTGATGCGCCATCTATACTCTTATACAAATAGAGTGTAACAGTACGTCTATCTTCTGATTCTATAGCAGCAATATGGCCCTTTTAGATAGAAAAGTGATGTTTTGTACTATCTATACCCTTGTACCAATAGAGTGTAACAGTACGTGTAGCTCCTGATTCTATAGCAACAATATGACCCTTTTAGATAGAAAAGTGATGTGTTGCACTTTCTATACCTTTGTACCAAGACAGTGTAACAGTACGTCTTTCTTCTGATTGTGTAGCAGCAATATGGCCCGTTTAGATAGCACAGTGATGTGTTGCAATTTCTATACCATTGTACTAATAGAGTGAAGCAGTACCTCTATCTTCTGATTCTATAGCAGCAATATGGCCCTTTTAGATATAAAAGTGAAGTGTTGCACTTCCTATGTTCTGATTATATAGCAGGTATATGGCCCGATTTATTTAGAAATGCGATGTGTTGCACCCTCTATGCTTTTGTACCAATAGAGAGTAACAGTACGTCTATCTTCTGATTCTATAGCAGCAATATGGCCCTTTTAGATAGAAAAGTGATGTGTTGTACTTTCTATACGCTTGTACCAATAGAGTGTAAGAGTACGTCTATCTTCTGATTCTATAGCAGCAAAATGGCCCTTTTAGATGAAAAGTGTTGTGTTGCAGTTTTTATACACTTGTTCCAATAGAGCGTAAGAGTACGTCAATCTTCTGATTCTATAGCAGAAATATGGCCCTTTTAGGTAGAAAAGTGGTGTGTTGCACTTTCTATACTTTTTTAAGAATTGAGTGTAAGAGTACCTCTATCTTCTGATTCTATAACAGCAATCTGGCCCTTTAAGATAGAAAAGTGATGTGTTGCACTTTCTGTACTCTTGTACCAATAGAGTGTAAGAGTACTTCAATCCTCTGATTGTATAGCAGCAATATGGCCCTTTTAGGCAGAAAAGTGATGTGTTGCACTTTCTATACATTTGTAAGAATTGAGTGTAAGAGTACTGTCTTCTGATTCTGTAGCAGCAATATGGCCCTTTTAGATAGAAAAAAGATGTGTGGCACTTTCTATACTTTTGTACGAATAGAGTATAACAGTATGCCTATCTTCTGAGTCTAGAGCAGTAATATGACCCGTTTTAGATAGAAAATTGCTGTGTTCCACTTTCTATATGCTTGTACCGATATGGTACAACAGTACGGCTATCTTCTTATTCTATAGCAGCAATGTGGTCACTTTTATATAGAAAAGTGTCGCGTTGCACTTTCTATACTCTTGTACCAATAGAGTATAAAAGAATGGCCGTTTTCTGATTCTATAGCAGCAATATGGCCAGTTTTATATAGAAAAGTGTGGCATTGCACTTTCCATACTCTTGTTCCAATAGAGTATAGCAGTACGACCATCTTCAGATTCTATACCACCAATATGGCCCGTTTTAGATAAAAAAAAGTGATGTGTTGCACTCTCAATACTCCTGTACCAATAGAGTGTAACAGTACGTCTATCTTTTGACTCCATATCAGCAATATGGTCAGTTTTATATAGAAAAATGTTGTATTGTACTTTCTATACTCTTGCACCAATAGAGTATAACAGTACGGCTATCTTCTGATTCTATAGCTGCAATATGGCCCGTTTTACATCGGAAAGTGATGTGTTGCACTTTCTGTACTCTTGTACCAATAGAGTGTAACAGTACGTCTATCTTCCGATTCTATAGCATCAATATGGCCCGTTTTAGATAGAACAGTCATGTGTTGCACTTTCTATAGTTTTGTACCAATAGAGTGCAACAGTAGGTCTATCATCTGATTCTATAGCAGCAATACGTCCCTTTTAGATAGAAAAGTGATGTGTTGCACTTTCTATACTTTTGTACCAATTGAGTATAACAGTACGACTATCTTCTGATTCTATAGGAGCAATATGGCCTGTTTGAGATAGAAAAGTGATGTGCTGCACTTTCTGTACTCTTGTTCCAATAGAGTGTAAGAGTACGTCTATCTTCTGATTCTATAGCAGCAATATGATTCTTTTAGATAGAAAAGTGATGTGTTGCACCTTCTATAGTTTTGTAGTAATAGAGTGTAACAGTACGTCAATTTTCTGATTCTATAGCAGCAATATTGCCCGTTTTGGATAGGAAACTAATGTGCTGCACTTTCTATACTTTTGTATCAATAGAGTGTAAGAGTATGTATATCTTCTGATTCTTAAGCAGCAATTTGGCCCTTCTAGATAGAAAAGTGATGTGTTGCACTTTCTAAACTTTTGTACAAATAGAGTGTAAGAGTACGTCTATCTTCTGATTCTATAGCAGGAATATGGCCTTTTAGATTAAAAAGTGATGTGTTGCGCTTTCTATACTTTTGTACCAATAGAGTGTAACAGAACGTGCATCTGCTGATTCTATAGCAGCAATATGGCCAGTTTTATATAGAAAAGTGTGGCGTTGCACTTTCTATACTCTTGTACCAATTGAGTATAAAAGTACGACTGTCTTCGTATTCTATAGCAGCAATATGGCCCGTTTTAGATAGAAAAGTGATGTGTTGCACATTCTATACTTTTGTACCAACAGAGTGTAACAGTACGTCTATCTTCCGATTCTATAGGAGCAATATGGCCAGTTTTACATAAAAAAGTGATGTGTTGCACTTTCAATACTCTTGTACCAATAGAGGGTACGAGTACGTAAATCTTCTGATTCTATAGCAGCAATATGGACCTTTTAGATAGAAAAGTGACGGGTTGAACTTTCTATACTTTGTACCATTACAGCGTAACAGTACGTATATCATCTGATTCTATAGCAATAATACGGCCCGTTTTAGAAATATAACTGGTGTGCTGCACTTTCTATACGCTTGTACCGATAGAGAGCCAAAATACGTCTATCTTCTGATTCTATAGCAGCAATATGGCCAGTTTTATATAGAAAAGTTTTGCGTTGCACTTTCTATACTCTTGTACCCGTAGAGTATAAAAGTACGATTGTCTTCGTATTCTATAGCAGCAATATGGCCCGTTTTAGATAGAAAAGTGATGTGTTGCACATTCTATACTTTTGTACCAACAGAGTGTAACAGTACGTCTATCTTCTGATTCTATAGGAGCAATATGGCCAGTTTTACATCAAAAAGTGATGTGTTGCACTTTCAATGCTCTTGTACCAATAGAGGGTAAGAGTACGTAAATCTTCTGATTCTATAGCAGCAATTTGGCCCTTTTAGACAGAAAAGTGATGTGTTGCACTTTCTATACCTTTGTACCGATAGAGTGTAAGCGTATGTGTATCTTCTGACTCTATAGCAGCAATATGGCCCTTTTAGATAGAAAAGTGATGTGTTGCACTTTCTATACTTTTGTACCAACATAGTGTAAGAATACGTCTATCTTCTGATTCTATAGCAGCATTATGAACCTTTTAGATAGAAAAGTGACGGGTTGAACTTTCTATACTCTTGTACCAATGGAGGGTAAGAGTACGTAAATCTTGTGATTCTATAGCAGCAATATGGCCCTTTTATATAGAAAAGTGATGTGTTGCACTTTCTATACTTTTGTACCAATAGAGTGTAAGAGTACGTCTATCTTCTGATTCTATAGCAGCAATATGGGCCGCTTTAGATAGAAAACCGATCTGTTACACTTTCTATACTTTTGTACCAATAGAGTGTAACAGTACGTCTATCTTCTGATTCCAAAGCAGCAATATGGCCCTTTTAGATAGAAAAATTATGTGTCTCACCTTCTATACTTTTGTACCAATAGAGTGTCACAGTACGTGTATCCTCTGATTCTATAGCAGATATGGGCGTTTTAGATAGAAGAGTGATGTGTTGCACTTTCTATAGTTTTGTACCAATAGAGTGTAAGAGTATGTATACCTTCTGACTATAGCATCAATATGGCCCTTTTAGTTAGAACAGTGATGTGTTGCACTTCCTATACTTTTGTACCAATAGAGTGTAAGAGTACGTCTATCTTCTGATTCTATAGCAGCAATACGGCCCGTTTTAGATAGAAAAGTGATGTGTGGCACTTTCTATACTTTTGTACCAATAGAGTGTAACACTACGTCTATCTTCTGATTCTATAGCAGCAATATGGCCCGTTTTAGATAGAAAAGTGATGTGTTGCACTTTCTATACTTTTGTACCAATAGAGTGTAACAGTTCGCCTATCTTCTGATTCTATAGCAGCAATATGGCCCTTTAACTAGAAAAGTGATGTGTTACATTTTCTATACTTTGTACCAATAGAGTGTAACGGTACGTCTATCTTCCGATTCTATACCAACAATATGGCCCGTTTTAAATAGAACAGTCATGTGTTGCACTTTCTATACTTTTGTACCAATAGAGTGTAAGACAACGTCTATCTTCTGATTCTATAGCAGCAATACGTACCTTTTAGATGGAAAAGAGATAGCTGCACTTTCTATACTTTTGTACCATTAGAGCGTAACACTACGTCTATCTTCTGATTCTATAGCAGCAATATGGCCAGTTTTATATAGAAAAGTTTTGCGTTGCACTTTCTATACTCTTGTACCCATAGAGTATAAAAGTACGACTTTGTTCGTATTCTGTAGCAGCTATATGGCCCGTTTTAGATAGCAAAGTGATGTGTTGTACTTTCTATACTTTTGTACCAATGGAGTTTAACAGTACGTCTATCTTCTGAATCTATAGCAGCAACATGGCCAGTTTTATATAGAAAAATGTTGTGTTTACTTTCTATACTCTTGTACCAATAGAGTGTAACAGTACGACCATCTTAGGATACTATAAAACCAATACGGCCCGTTTTAGCTAAAAAAGTAATGTGTTACACTTTCAATACTCTTGTACCAATAGAGGGTAAGAGTACGTAAATCTTCTGATTCTATAGCAGCAATATGGCCCTTTTAGATAGAAAAGTGATGTGTTGCGCTTTCTATACTTTTGTACCGATAGAGTGTAAGAGTATGTGTATCTTCTGACTCTATAGCAGCAATACGGCCCTTTTAGATAGAAAAGTGATCTGTTGCACTTTCTATACTTTTGTACCAATAGAGTGTAGGAGTACCTCTATCTTCTGATTCTATAGCAGCAATATCGGCCGCTTTAGATAGAATACTGATGTGTTACACTTTCTATACTTTTGTACCAATAGAGTGTAACAGTACGTGTATCTTCAGATTCTAAAGAAGCAATATGGCCCTTTTAGATAGAAAAATTATGTGTCTCACTTTCTATACTTTTGAACCAATAGAGTGTCACAGTACGTCTATCTTCTGATTCTATAGCAGATATGTCCGTTTCAGATTGAAAAGTGATGTGTTGCACTTTCTATACTTTTGTAAAAATAGAGTGTAGCAGTTCGCCTATCTTCTGATTCTATAGCAGCAATTTGCCCCGTTTTAGATAAAAAAGTGATGTGTTGCACTTTCTAAACTTTTGTGCCAATAGAGTGTAAGGGTACGTCTATCTTCTGATTCTATAGCAGCAATATGGACCTTTTAGATAGAAAAGTGATGGGTTGCGCTTTCTATACTTTTGTGCCATTAGAGCGTAACAGTACGTCTATCTTCTAATTCTATACCAATAATACGTCCCGTTTTAGATAGCTAATTTGGTGTGTTGCACTTTCTATACGCTTGTACCGATATAGTGCCACAATACATCTATCTTCTGATTCTATAGATGCAATATGGCCCGTTTTAGATAGAAAAGTGATGTGTTGCACTTTCTACACTTTTGTGCCAATAGAGTGTAAGAGTACGTCTATCTTCTGATTCTATAGCAGCAATATGGACCTTTTAGATAGAAAAGTGATGGGTTGCGCTTTCTATACTTTTGTGCCATTAGAGCGTAACAGTACGTCTATCTTCTAATTCTATACCAATAATACGTCCCGTTTTAGATAGCTAATTTGGTGTGTTGCACTTTCTATACGCTTGTACCGATATAGTGCCACAATACATCTATCTTCTGATTCTATAGATGCAATATGGCCCGTTTTAGATAGAAAAGTGAGGTGTTGCACTTCTTTTGTACCAATAGAGTGTAAGGCAACGTCTATCTTCTGATTCTAAAGCAGCAATATGGACCTTTTAGATAGAAAGGTGATGGCTTGCACTTTCTATACTTTTGTACCATTAGAGCGTAACAGTACGTCTATCTTCGGATACTATAGCAATAATACGGCGGGTTTTAGAAAGATAATTGGTGTGCTGCACTTTCTATACGCTTGTACCGATAGAGTGCCACAATACGTCTATCTTCTGATTCTATAGCAGCAATATGGCCAGTTTTATATAGAAAAGTTTTGCGTTGCGCTTTCTATACTCTTGTACCCATAGAGTATAAAAGTACGACTATCTTCGTATTCTATAGCAGCAATAAGGCCCGTTTCAAATAGAAAAGTGATGTGTTGCACTTTCTATACTTTTGCACCAATTGAGTGTAACCGTACGTCTATCTTCCGATTCTATAGCAACAATATGGCCCGTTTTAGATAGAACAGTCACGTGTTGCACTTTCTATACTTTTGTACCAATAGAGTGCAACAGTACGTCTATCTTCTAATTCTATAGCAGCAATATGGCCCTTTTAGATAGAAAAATGATGTATTGCACTTTCTATACTCTTGTACCAATAGAGTTTAACAGTACAGCTTTGTTCTGATTCTATAGCAGCAATATGGCCCGTTTTAGATAGAAAAGTGTTGCCTTGCACTTTGTATACTCTTGTACCAATAGAGTGTAACAGTACGTCTATCTTCTGACTCTATAGCAGCAATATGGCCAGTTTTATATAGAAAAATGTTGTATTGAACTTTCTATACTCTTGTACCAATAGAGTGTAACAGTACGTCTATCTTCTGACTCTATAGCAGCTATATGGCCAGTTTTATATAGAAAAGTGTTGCGCTGCACTTTCTATACTCTTGTACCAATGGAGTATAAAAGTACGACTATCTTCTGATTCTATAGCAGCAATATGGCCCGTTTAAGATAGAAAGCTGATGTGTTGCACTTTCTATACTTTTGTATCAATAGAGTGTAAGAGTATGCATCTCTTCTGATTCTATAGCAGCAATACGGCCCTCTTAGATAGAAAAGTGATGTGTTGCACTTTCTATGCTTTAGTACTAATAGAGTGTAACAGTAAGTCTACCTTCTAATTCTATAGCAGCAATATGGCCAGTTTTATATAGAAAAATGTTGAATTGAAATTTGTATACCCTTCTACCAATAGAGTATAACGGTACGACTATCTTCTGATTCTATAGCAGCAATATGGCCCGTTTAAGATAGAAAACTGACGTGTTGCACTTTCTATACTTTTGTATCAATAGAGTGTAAGAGTATGTGTCTTTTCTGATTCTTAAGCAGCAATATGGCCCTTCTAGATAGAAAAGTGATCTTGCACCTTCTACACTTTTGCACAAATACAGTGTAAGAGTACGTCTACCTTCTGACTCTATAGCAGGAATATGGCCCTTTTAGATAGAAAAGTAACGTGTTTACGCCTTCTATACCTTTATACCAATAGAGTCAAACAGTACGTATATCTTCTGATCCTATAGCAGCAATATGGCCAGTTTTATATAGAAAAGTGAGGCGTTGCACTTTCTATACTCTTGTGCCAATTGAGTATAACAATACGACTATCTTCTGATTCTATAGCAGCAATATGGCCCGCTTTAGATAGAAAAGCGATGTGTTGCACTTTCTACGCTTTTGTACCTATAGGGTGTAAGGCAACGTCTATCCTCTGATTCTAAAGCAGCAATATGGACCTTTTAGATAGAAAAGTGATGGCTTGCACTTTCTATACTTTTGTAACATTAGAGCGTAACAGTACGTCTATCTTCTGATTCTATAGCAATAATACGGCGGGTTTTAGAAAGATAATTGGTGTGCTGCACTTTCTATACGCTTGTACCGATAGAGTGCCACATTACGTCTACCTTCTGATTCTATAGCAGCAATATGGCCAGTTTTATATAGAAAAGTTTTGCGTTGCACTTGCTATACTCTTGTACCCATAGAGTATAAAAGTACTACTATCTTCGTATTCTATAGCAGCAATAAGGCCCGTTTCAGATAGAAAAGTGATGTGTTACGCTTTCTATACTTTTGTACCAATAGAGTGCAACAGTACGTCTATCTTCTAATTCTATAGCAGCAATACGGCCCTTTTAGATAGAAAACTGATGTTGCACTTTCTACACTTTTGAACCAATAGAGTGTAACAGTACGTCTATCTTCTGATTCTATAGCAGCAATACGTAACTTTTAGATAGAAAAGAGATAGCTGCACTTTCTATACTTTTGTACCATTAGAGCGTAACACTACGTCTATCTTCTGATTCTATAGCAGCAATATGGCCAGTTTTATATAGAAAAGTTTTGCGTTGCACTTTCTATACTCTTGTACCCATAGAGTATAAAAGTACGACTTTGTTCGTATTCTGTTGCAGCTATATGGCCCGTTTTAGATAGAAAAGTGATGTGTTGTACTTTCTATACTTTTGTACCAATGGAGTTTAACAGTACGTCTATCTTCTGAATCTATAGCAGCAACATGGCCAGTTTTATATAGAAAAATGTTGTGTTGACTTTCTATACTCTTGTACCAATAGAGTGTAACAGTACGACCATCTTAGGATACTATAAAACCCTTACGGCCCGTTTTAGCTAAAAAAGTAATGTGTTACACTTTCAATACTCTTGTACCAATAGAGGGTAAGAGTACGTAAATCTTCTGATTCTATAGCAGCAATATGGCCCTTTTAGATAGAAAAGTGATGTGTTGCGCTTTCTATACTTTTGTACCGATAGAGTGTAAGAGTATGTGTATCTTCTGACTCTATAGCAGCAATACGGCCCTTTTAGATAGAAAAGTGATCTGTTGCACTTTCTATACTTTTGTACCAATAGAGTGTAGGAGTACCTCTATCTTCTGATTCTATAGCAGCAATATGGGCCGCTTTAGATAGAATACTGATGTGTTACACTTTCTATACTTTTGTACCAATAGAGTGTAACAGTACGTGTATCTTCAGATTCTAAAGAAGCAATATGGCCCTTTTAGATAGAAAAATTATGTGTCTCACTTTCTATACTTTTGAACCAATAGAGTGTCACAGTACGTCTATCTTCTGATTCTATAGCAGATATGTCCGTTTCAGATTGAAAAGTGATGTGTTGCACTTTCTATACTTTTGTAAAAATAGAGTGTAGCAGTTCGCCTATCTTCTGATTCTATAGCAGCAATTTGCCCCGTTTTAGATAAAAAAGTGATGTGTTGCACTTTCTAAACTTTTGTGCCAATAGAGTGTAAGAGTACGTCTATCTTCTGATTCTATAGCAGCAATATGGACCTTTTAGATAGAAAAGTGATGGGTTGCGCTTTCTATACTTTTGTGCCATTAGAGCGTAACAGTACGTCTATCTTCTAATTCTATACCAATAATACGTCCCGTTTTAGATAGCTCATTTTGGTGTGTTGCACTTTCTATACGCTTGTACCGATATAGTGCCACAATACATCTATCTTCTGATTCTATAGATGCAATATGGCCCGTTTTAGATAGAAAAGTGATGTGTTGCACTTTCTACACTTTTGTGCCAATAGAGTGTAAGAGTACGTCTATCTTCTGATTCTATAGCAGCAATATGGACCTTTTAGATAGAAAAGTGATGGGTTGCGCTTTCTATACTTTTGTGCCATTAGAGCGTAACAGTACGTCTATCTTCTAATTCTATACCAATAATACGTCCCGTTTTAGATAGCTAATTTGGTGTGTTGCACTTTCTATACGCTTGTACCGATATAGTGCCACAATACATCTATCTTCTGATTCTATAGATGCAATATGGCCCGTTTTAGATAGAAAAGTGATGTGTTGCACTTCTTTTGTACCAATAGAGTGTAAGGCAACGTCTATCTTCTGATTCTAAAGCAGCAATATGGACCTTTTAGATAGAAAGGTGATGGCTTGCACTTTCTATACTTTTGTACCATTAGAGCGTAACAGTACGTCTATCTTCGGATACTATAGCAATAATACGGCGGGTTTTAGAAAGATAATTGGTGTGCTGCACTTTCTATACGCTTGTACCGATAGAGTGCCACAATACGTCTATCTTCTGATTCTATAGCAGCAATATGGCCAGTTTTATATAGAAAAGTTTTGCGTTGCGCTTTCTATACTCTTGTACCCATAGAGTATAAAAGTACGACTATCTTCGTATTCTATAGCAGCAATAAGGCCCGTTTCAAATAGAAAAGTGATGTGTTGCACTTTCTATACTTTTGCACCAATTGAGTGTAACAGTACGTCTATCTTCCGATTCTATAGCAACAATATGGCCCGTTTTAGATAGAACAGTCACGTGTTGCACTTTCTATACTTTTGTACCAATAGAGTGCAACAGTACGTCTATCTTCTAATTCTATAGCAGCAATATGGCCCTTTTAGATAGAAAAATGATGTATTGCACTTTCTATACTCTTGTACCAATAGAGTTTAACAGTACAGCTTTGTTCTGATTCTATAGCAGCAATATGGCCCGTTTTAGATAGAAAAGTGTTGCCTTGCACTTTGTATACTCTTGTACCAATAGAGTGTAACAGTACGTCTATCTTCTGACTCTATAGCAGCAATATGGCCAGTTTTATATAGAAAAATGTTGTATTGAACTTTCTATACTCTTGTACCAATAGAGTGTAACAGTACGTCTATCTTCTGACTCTATAGCAGCTATATGGCCAGTTTTATATAGAAAAGTGTTGCGCTGCACTTTCTATACTCTTGTACCAATGGAGTATAAAAGTACGACTATCTTCTGATTCTATAGCAGCAATATGGCCCGTTTAAGATAGAAAGCTGATGTGTTGCACTTTCTATACTTTTGTATCAATAGAGTGTAAGAGTATGCATCTCTTCTGATTCTATAGCAGCAATACGGCCCTCTTAGATAGAAAAGTGATGTGTTGCACTTTCTATGCTTTAGTACTAATAGAGTGTAACAGTAAGTCTACCTTCTAATTCTATAGCAGCAATATGGCCAGTTTTATATAGAAAAATGTTGAATTGAAATTTGTATACCCTTCTACCAATAGAGTATAACGGTACGACTATCTTCTGATTCTATAGCAGCAATATGGCCCGTTTAAGATAGAAAACTGACGTGTTGCACTTTCTATACTTTTGTATCAATAGAGTGTAAGAGTATGTGTCTTTTCTGATTCTTAAGCAGCAATATGGCCCTTCTAGATAGAAAAGTGATCTTGCACCTTCTACACTTTTGCACAAATACAGTGTAAGAGTACGTCTACCTTCTGACTCTATAGCAGGAATATGGCCCTTTTAGATAGAAAAGTAACGTGTTTACGCCTTCTATACCTTTATACCAATAGAGTCAAACAGTACGTATATCTTCTGATCCTATAGCAGCAATATGGCCAGTTTTATATAGAAAAGTGAGGCGTTGGACTTTCTATACTCTTGTGCCAATTGAGTATAACAATACGACTATCTTCTGATTCTATAGCAGCAATATGGCCCGCTTTAGATAGAAAAGCGATGTGTTGCACTTTCTACGCTTTTGTACCTATAGGGTGTAAGGCAACGTCTATCCTCTGATTCTAAAGCAGCAATATGGACCTTTTAGATAGAAAAGTGATGGCTTGCACTTTCTATACTTTTGTACCATTAGAGCGTAACAGTACGTCTATCTTCTGATTCTATAGCAATAATACGGCGGGTTTTAGAAAGATAATTGGTGTGCTGCACTTTCTATACGCTTGTACCGATAGAGTGCCACATTACGTCTACCTTCTGATTCTATAGCAGCAATATGGCCAGTTTTATATAGAAAAGTTTTGCGTTGCACTTGCTATACTCTTGTACCCATAGAGTATAAAAGTACGACTATCTTCGTATTCTATAGCAGCAATAAGGCCCGTTTCAGATAGAAAAGTGATGTGTTACGCTTTCTATACTTTTGTACCAATAGAGTGCAACAGTACGTCTATCTTCTAATTCTATAGCAGCAATACGGCCCTTTTAGATAGAAAACTGATGTTGCACTTTCTACACTTTTGAACCAATAGAGTGTAACAGTACGTCTATCTTCTGACTCTATAGCAGCAATATGGCCAGTTTTATATAGTAAAATGTTGTATTGCACTTTCTATACTCTTGTACCAATAGAGTGTAAAAGTACGACTATCTTCTGATTCTATAGCAGCACTATGGCCCGTTTTAGAAATATAATTGGTATGCTGCACTTTCTATACTTTTGTATCACTAGAGCGTAAGAATATGTATATCTTCTGACTCTATAGCAGCAATATGGCCAGTTTTATATAGAAAAATGTTGTATTGAAATTTCTATACCCATGTACCAATAGAGTATAACGGTACGACTATCTTCTGATTCTATAGCAGCAATATGGTCCGTTTAAGATAGAAAACTGATGTGTTGCACTTTCTATACTTTTGTATCAATAGAGTGTAAGAGTATGTGTCTTTTCTGATTCTTAAGCAGCAATATGGCCCTTCTAGATAGAAAAGTGATCTTGCACTTTCTACACTTTTGCACAAATAGAGTGTAAAAGTACGTCTATCTTCTGACTCTATAGCAGGAATATGGCCCTTTTAGATAGAAAAGTGATGTGTTTGCGCCTTCTATACCTTTATACCAATAGAGTCAAACAGTACGTATATCTTCTGATCCTATAGCAGCAATATGGCCAGTTTTATATGGAAAAGTGAGGCGTTGCACTTTCTATACCCTTGTACCAATTGAGTATAACAATACGACTATCTTCTGATTCTATAGCAGCAATATGGCCCGCTTTAGATAGAAGAGCGATGTGTTGCACTTTCTACGCTTTTGTACCTATAGAGTGTAAGGCAACGTCTATCCTCTGATTCTAAAGCAGCAATATGGACCTTTTAGATAGAAAAGTGATGGCTTGCACTTTCTATACTTTTGTACCATTAGAGCGTAACAGTACGTCTATCTTCTGATTCTATAGCAATAATACGGCGGGTTTTAGAAAGATAATTGGTGTGCTGCACTTTCTACACGCTTGTACCGATAGAGTGCCACAATACGTCTATCTTCTGACTCTATAGCAGCAATATGGCCAGTTTTATATAGAAAAGTTTTGCGTTGCACTTGCTATACTCTTGTAGCCATAGACTATAGAAGTACGACTATCTTCGTATTCTATAGCAGCAATAAGGCCCGTTTCAGATAGAAAAGTGATGTGTTACGCTTTCTATACTTTTGTACCAATAGAGTGCAACAGTACGTCTATCTTTTAATTCTATAGCAGCAATATGGCCCTTTTAGATAGAAAAGTGATGTGTTGCACTTTCTACACTTTTGTACCAATAGAGTGTAACAGTACGTCTATCTTCTGACTCTATAGCAGCAATATGGCCGGTTTTATATAGTAAAATGTTGTATTGCACTTTCTATACTCTTGTACCAATAGAGTATAAAAGTACGTCTATCTTCTGACTCTATAGCAGCAATATGGCCAGTTTTATATAGAAAAGTTTTGCGTTGCACTTTCTATACTCTTGTACCCATAGAGCATAAAAGTACGACTATCTTCGTATTCTATAGGAGCAATAAGGCCCGTTTCAGACAGAAAAGTGATGTGTTGCAGTTTCTATACTTTTGCACCAATTGAGTGTAACAGTACGTCTATCTTCCGATTCTATATCATCAATATGGCCCGTTTTAGATAGAACAGTCATGTGTTGCACTTTCTATACTTTTGTACCAATAGAGTGCAACAGTACGTCTATCATCTGATTCTATAGCAGCAATACGGCCCTTTTAGATAGAAAAGTGATGTGTTGCACTTTCTACAATTTTGTACCAATAGACTGTAACAGTAGGTCTATCTTCTGACTCTATAGCAGCAATATGGCCAGTTTTATATAGAAAAATGTTGTATTGCACTTTCTATACTCTTGTACCAATGGAGTATAAAAGTACGACTATCTTCTGATTCTATAGCAGCAATATGGCCCGTTTGAGATAGAACACTGACGTGTTGCACTTTCTATACTTTTGTATCAATAGAGTGTAAGAGTATGTATATCTTCTGATTCTTAAGCAGCAATATGGCCTTTCTACATAGAAAAGTGATGTGTTGCACTTTCTATACTTTTGTACAAAAAGAGTGTAAGATTACGTCTATCTTCTGATTCTATAGCAATAATACGGCCCGTTTTGGAAATATAATTGGTGTGCTGCACTTTCTTTACTTTTGAATCAATAGAGCGTAAGAGTATGTATATCTTCTGATTCTAAAGCAGCAATCTGGCCCTTCTAGGTAGAAAAGTTTTGCGTTGCACTTTCTATACTCTTGTGCCCATAGAGTATAAAAGTAGGAATATCTTCGTATTCTATAGCAGCAATATGGCCCGTTTTACACAGAAAAGTGATGTGTTGAACTTACTATACTTTTGTACCAATAGAGTGTAGCAGTACGTCTATCTTCTGATTCTATAGCAGCAATACGGCCCGTTTTAGATAGAAAACTGATGTGTGGCACTTTCTAAACTTTTGTACCAATAGAGTGTAACACAACGTCAACCTTCTGATTCTATAGCAGCAATATGGCCCTTTTAGATGGAAAAGTGATGTGTTGCACTTTCTATACTTTTGTACCAATAGAGTGTAAGAGTATGTGTACCTTCTGACTCAATAGGAGAGATATGGCCCTTTTAGGTAGAGAAGTGATGTATCTCACTTTCTATACTTTTATACCAATAGAGTGTAACAGTACGTATATCTTCTGATTCTATAGCAGCAATATGGCCCTTTTAGATAGAAAAATGATGTATTGCACTTTCTATACTCTTGTACCAATAGAGTTTAACAGTACAGCTTTGTTCTGATTCTATAGCAGCAATATGGCCCGTTTTAGATAGAAAAGTGTTGCCTTGCACTTTGTATACTCTTGTACCAATAGAGTGTAACAGTACGTCTATCTTCTGACTCTATAGCAGCAATATGGCCAGTTTTATATAGAAAAATGTTGTATTGAACTTTCTATACTCTTGTACCAATAGAGTGTAACAGTACGACTATCTTCTGATTCTATAGCAGCAATATGGCCCGTTTAAGATAGAAAGCTGATGTGTTGCACTTTCTATACTTTTGTATCAATAGAGTGTAAGAGTATGCATCTCTTCTGATTCTATAGCAGCAATACGGCCCTCTTAGATAGAAAAGTGATGTGTTGCACTTTCTATGCTTTAGTACTAATAGAGTGTAACAGTAAGTCTACCTTCTAATTCTATAGCAGCAATATGGCCAGTTTTATATAGAAAAATGTTGAATTGAAATTTGTATACCCTTGTACCAATAGAGTATAACGGTACGACTATCTTCTGATTCTATAGCAGCAATATGGCCCGTTTAAGATAGAAAACTGACGTGTTGCACTTTCTATACTTTTGTATGAATAGAGTGTAAGAGTATGTGTCTTTTCTGATTCTTAAGCAGCAATATGGCCCTTCTAGATAGAAAAGTGATCTTGCACCTTCTACACTTTTGCACAAATACAGTGTAAGAGTACGTCTACCTTCTGACTCTATAGCAGGAATATGGCCCTTTTAGATAGAAAAGTAACGTGTTTACGCCTTCTATACCTTTATACCAATAGAGTCAAACAGTACGTATATCTTCTGATCCTATAGCAGCAATATGGCCAGTTTTATATAGAAAAGTGAGGCGTTGCACTTTCTATACTCTTGTGCCAATTGAGTATAACAATACGACTATCTTCTGATTCTATAGCGGCAATATGGCCCGCTTTAGATAGAAAAGCGATGTGTTGCACTTTCTACGCTTTTGTACCTATAGGGTGTAAGGCAACGTCTATGCTCTGATTCTAAAGCAGCAATATGGACCTCTTAGATAGAAAAGTGATGGCTTGCACTTTCTATACTTTTGTACCATTAGAGCGTAACAGTACGTCTATCTTCTGATTCTATAGCAATAATACGGCGGGTTTTAGAAAGATAATTGGTGTGCTGCACTTTCTATACGCTTGTACCGATAGAGTGCCACATTACGTCTACCTTCTGATTCTATAGCAGCAATATGGCCAGTTTTATATAGAAAAGTTTTGCGTTGCACTTGCTATACTCTTGTACCCATAGAGTATAAAAGTACGACTATCTTCGTATTCTATAGCAGCAATAAGGCCCGTTTCAGATAGAAAAGTGATGTGTTACGCTTTCTATACTTTTGTACCAATAGAGTGCAACAGTACGTCTATCTTCTAATTCTATAGCAGCAATACGGCCCTTTTAGATAGAAAACTGATGTTGCACTTTCTACACTTTTGAACCAATAGAGTGTAACAGTACGTCTATCTTCTGACTCTATAGTAGCAATATGGCCAGTTTTATATAGTAAAATGTTGTATTGCACTTTCTATACTCTGGTACCAATAGAGTATAAAAGTACGACTATCTTCTGACTCTATAGCAGCAATATGGCCAGTTTTATATAGAAAAACGTTGTATTGCACT
Organism: Tenodera sinensis; assembly: GCA_030765045.1. NCBI lineage: Eukaryota > Metazoa > Arthropoda > Insecta > Mantodea > Mantidae > Tenodera > Tenodera sinensis. The sequence continues at coordinate 100,905,118 of CM060967.1, read as the reverse complement.
TTCTATACTCTTGTACCAAATAGAGTATAAAAGTACGACTATCTTCTGATTCTATAGCAGCAATATGGCCTTTCTAGATAGAAAAGTGATGTGTTCCACTTTCTACACTTTTGTACAAATAGAGTGTAAGAGTACGTCTATCTTCTGATTCTATAGCAATAATACGGCCCGTTTTAGAAATATAATTGGTGTGCTGCACTTTTTATACTTTTGTATCAATAGAGTGTAAGAGTATGTATATCTTCTGATTCTTAAGCAGCAATATGGCCCTTCTAGATAGAAAAGTTTTGCGTTGCACTTTCTATACTCTTGTACCCATAGAGTATAAAAGTAGGACTATCTTCGTATTCTATAGCAGCAATATGGCCCGTTTTACATAGAAAAGTGATGCGTTGCACCTTCTATACTTTTGTACCAATAGAGTGTAGCAGTACGTCTATCTTCTGATTCTATAGCAGCAATATGGCCCGTTTTATATAGAAAAGTGATGTGTTGCACTTTCTACACTTTTGTACCAATAGAGTGTAAGACAACGTCTATCTTCTGATTCTATAGCAGCAATATGGACCTTTTAGATAGAAAAGTGATAGCTGCACTTTCTATACTTTTGTACCACTAGAGCGTAACAGTACGTCTATCTTCTGATTCTATAGCAATAATACGGCCCGTTTCAGCAATATAATTGGTGTGCTGCACTTTCTATACGCTTGTACCGATAGAGTGCCACAATACGTCTATCTTCTGATTCTATAGCAGCAATATGGCCAGTTTTATATAGAAAACGTTTGCGTTGCACTTTCTATACTCTTGTACCCATAGAGTATAAAAGTACGACTATCTTCGTATTCTATAACAGCAATAAGGCCCGTTTCAGATAGAAAAGTGATGTGTTGCAGTTTCTATACTTTTGCACCAATTGAGTGTAACAGTACGTCTATGTTCCGATTCTATAGCAGCAATACGGCCCGTATTAGATAGAAAAGTGATGCGTTGCACTTTCTACAAATTTGTACCAATAGAGTGTAACAGTACGTCTATCTTCTGACTCTATAGCAGCAATATGGCCAGTTTTATATAGAAAAATGTTGTATTGCACTTTCTATACTCTTGTACCAATAGAGTATAAAAGTACGACTATCTTCTGATTCTATAGCAGCAATATGTCCCGTTTGAGATAGAACACTGACGTGTTGCACTTTCTATACTTTTGTATCAATAGAGTGTAAGAGTATGTATATCTTCTGATTCTTAAGCAGCAATATGGCCTTTCTACATAGAAAAGTGATGTGTTGCACTTTCTATACTTTTGTACAAAAAGAGTGTAAGAGTACGTCTATCCTCTGATTCTATAGCAATAATACGGCAGTTTTGGAAATATAATTGGTGTGCTGCACTTTCTTTACTTTTGTATCAATAGAGCGTAAGAGTATGTATATCTTCTGATTCTTAAGCAGCAATATGGCCCTTCTAGGTAGAAAAGTTTTGCGTTGCACTTTCTATACTCTTGTGCCCATAGAGTATAAACGTAGGACTATCTTCGTATTCTATAGCAGCAATATGGCCCGTTTTACATAGAAAAGTGATGTGTTGAACTTACTATACTTTTGTACCAATAGAGTGTAGCAGTACGTCTATCTTCGGACTCTATAGCAGCAATACGGCCCGTTTTAGATAGAAAAGTGATGTGTGGCACTTTCTATACTTTTGTACCAATAGAGTGTAACACTACGTCAACCTTCTGATTCTATAGCAGCAATATGGCCCTTTTAGATTAAAAGTGATGTGTTGCACTTTCTATATTCTGATTATATAGCAGGAATATGGCCAGTTTTATATAGAAAAGTGTTGTGTTGCACTGTCAATACTCTTCCACCAATAGAATTTAACAGTACGGCTATCTTCTGATTCTATAGCAGCGATATGGCCCGTTTTACGTAGAAAAGTGTTGTCTTGCACTTTCTATACTCTTGTACCAATAGAGTGAAACAGTACGTCCATCTTCTGATTCTATAGCAGCAATATGGCCCTTTTAGATATATAAGTGATAAGTTGCACTTTCTATGCTCTTGTATCAATAGAGCATAAGAGTACGTCTATCTTCTCATTCTATAGCAGCAATATGGCCTTTTAGGATAGATAATTGTTGTGTTGCACTTTCTCTACTCTTGTACCAATAGAGTGCAACAGTAAGTCTGTCTTCTGATTCTATAGCAGCAATATGGCCCTTTTAGATATAAAAGTGATGTGTTGCAATTTCTATACTCTTGTACCAATAGAGTGTAAGAGTACGTCTGTCTTCTGATTCTATAGCAGCAATTTGGCCCTTTTTAATAGAAAAGTGATGTGTTGCACTTTCTATACTCATGTACCTATAGTGTAACACTACGCCTAGCTCCTGATTTTATAGCAGCAATATGGCCCTTTTAGATACAAAAGTGATATGTTGCACTTTCTATACTTTTGTAGCAATAGAGTGTAACAGTACGTCTATTTTCTGATTCTATAGCAGCAATATGGCCCTGTTTGATAGAAAAGTGATATGCTGCACTTTCTATACTCCTGTACTGATAGAGTGTAACACTACGCCTAGCTCCTGATTCTATAGCAGCAGTATGGCCCTTTTGGATACAAAAGTGATGTGTTGCACTTTCTATACTTTTCTACCAATAGAGTGTAACAGTACGTCTATCTTCTGATTCTATAGCAGCAATATGGCCCTTTTAAAATGAAAAGTGTTGTGTTGAACTTTGTATACCTTTGTACCGATAGAGTGTAACAGTACGTCTATCTTCTAATTCTATAGCAGCAATGTGGCCCTTTTGGATATAAAAATGATGTGTTGCATTTTCTATACTCTTGTACCAATAGAGTGAAATAGTACGTCTATCTTTTGATTCTGTAGCGGGGATATGGCCCTTTTAGATAGAAAAGTGATGTGTTGCACTTTCTATACTCTTGTACCAATAGAGTGTAAGAGTACGTCTATATTTGGATTCTATAGCAGCAATGTGGCCAGTTTTATATAGAAAAGTGTTGTGTTGCACTTTCAATACTCTTCCACCAATAGAGTTTAACAGTACGGCTATCTATAGATTCTATAGCAGCAATATGGCCCTTTTAGATATAAAAGTGAAAGTTGCACTTTCTATACTCTTGTACGAATAGAGTGTAAGAGTACGTCTATCTTCTGATTCTATAGCAGCAATATGGCCCTTTTAGATAGAAAAGTGTTTTGTTGTACCTTCTCTACTCTTGTACAAATAGGGTGCAACAGTACGCCTAGCTTCTGATTCTATAGCAGCAATATGGCCCTTTTAGATAGAAAAGTGATGTGTTGCATATTCTATACTTTTGTACCAATAGAGTGAAACAATAGGTCTAATTTCTGATTCTATAGCAGCTATATGGCCCTTTTAGATATAAAAGTGATTTGTTGCACTTTCTATATTCTGATTATATAGGAGAAATATGGCCCTTTTTATTTAGAAATGCGATGTGTTGCACCTTCTATAGTTTGGTACCAATAGAGTGTAACAGTACGCCTATGTTTTGATTCTATAGCAGCAATATGGCCAGTTTTATATAGAAAAGTGCTGTGTTTCACTTTCAATACTCTTCCAACAATAGAGTTTAACAGTGCGTCTATCTTCTGTTTCTATAGCAGCAATATGGCCCGTTTTACATAGAAAAGTGTTGTCTTGCACCTTCTGTACTCTTGTACCAATTGAGTGTAACAGTACGTCTATCTTCTGACTCTATAGCAGCAATATGGCCCATTTAGATAGAAAAGCGTTGTGTACACTTTCTCTACTCTTGTACAAATAGAGTGCAACAGTACGTCTATCTTCTGATTCTATAGCAGCAATATGGCCCGTTTTAGATAGAAAAGTGATGTGTTGCACTTTCTATACTCATGTACCAATAGAGTGTAACACTACGCCTAGCTCCTTATTCTAAAGCAGCAATATGGCCCATTTGGATACAAAAGTGATGTGTCGCACTTTCTATACTTTTATACCAATAGAGTGTAACTGTACGTATATCTTCTGATTCTATAGCAGCAATATGGCCCTTTTACATAGAATAATGATGTATTGCACTTTCTATACTCTTGTCCCCTCCGAAGGAGTGTCGCCTTGCCGTGGCGGAGGGGCTCAGTACCCGAACCAGACGGCCTGCTATGTGTGTCGTTGTGACCACTGGTAGGCAAGAGGTGAGGGGAAGCTAAGAACATTCCAACGGGTAGATGAGGCTCGTTAGTCTTGGTCGACGACTCATCTAGGAGAAGAGGACTCCGAAATCAAACTCCCCCAGGGGAACCTACCACGGTAGGTCCGGGTTTGGCGCACCCGGGGCCCCGAGCTGCTCACTATCACTTCACCCCCTCCACCTTCATTAACTGTGCCATGTGCAACGTTTTATGTTGCTTTTTATATCACCCTCTTCCTCTTCTAGGCTTATTCTGATTATTAGTTTGTAAGTTCGTAGATTTATAACTCCTGTCTCACCAGCAGGGATCTTTCCTATCTCCGTGGTCCTGTCCCACGGTTTTCAGCGCGGCCCCCGACTTGTGTGCTCTTCGGAGGTCTCAGGCGCGAAGGTTGTGCGGACCCTTCACACTGCCCCCATGTGTAGCCTTAGGTGCGGAGCCCATCCACACGTCATGTACACCCACGTAGCTCCTTGAGGGCACGGCCGGTGTTAATCTCCCGACGGCCGCGTGCCGTCGGGTTAGTATCACCGGCCGGACGTGTTACCGCTGACGGAGCCCCGGTGTAATCAACCCGAAGTCCCCTGAATCCACGCTGACTCCGTTGAGGCAGCGTGTGCTAAAGCGGGGAGCCACAGGCGGTTATTCCTGTGGTGGGGGCATAAAACCGGGGTGTCACGTGGTGAACGGTTTACCCATGCGGACAAGCAGTGGAGATCGGAGGGTAGCTCCTCTGAAGTACGCCTTGAGGTCAGTCATGGAGGGGTCTCCATGGCGGCACAGACCGTGGAGATTTTGGTGTCTTTCTTTTCTTTGACCCCCGGATGGCAGGCTGACGCCGACGGTTCCGGATGGGGGTCCGATTTCAACATGCATCCGCGCAAACCCTCCCATTTTGACAGTTTTTTAGTCATGACCTTGGCCAGTGAAAGGAAAACGATGAAGGATCTTAGCCCCTTTTACATCAAAAAAGAACTCGACAGGATTTGTGGCCTTGTTAAAAACGCCACCCGAGTACGAGACGGTACGCTTTTGGTAGAAGTGACCACCGCAGACCAGTGCCAGAAATTGTTGAAAGCCACTTTATTGGGCTCCTACCCCATCCGGGTAGCCCCACATAAATCTCTAAACTCATGCAGAGGAGTTGTCACCACATCCAGCCTGGACGGTCTGTCAAACGAGGAGATTGTTACTTGCCTCTCCGACCAGCTTGTGTGTCAAGCGTACCGTCTGACAAGAAAGCAGGATGGTAAAGTGATTGAATTACGTACGGTTTGCCTCACTTTTAAGGGCACACAGTTGCCAGAATACATCTTCTGCGGGTACGAGCGTGCCGCCGTACGTCAATATGTGCCGAACCCTATGCGCTGTTTTCAGTGTCAGAAGTTCGGACATACTAAGACCGCGTGCAACCATCCTGCCGTTTGTGAGCGTTGTGGCCTATCACCTCATGAGGGCACGGCTTGTACCCGTGACCCTCATTGTGTTAACTGTGGAGCCGGTCATCCATCTAGCTCGCGTCAGTGTGCGAAGTTTCTGGATGAAAAATGTATACAGGAGCTACGCGTGAAAGAACATCTTACATTTCCAGAGGCGCGTCGTCGCTTTGAGCAGCTGCAACCTGCAACCACCACAGGTTATGCCTTGGCTGCCCGACGCGCTCCTGTCAACACCGTAGCGATACAGCATGTCCCTGTATCAGATGCTTCCACACAGACAGACCTACCAGCGAGTACTGTTCCACTGTCTCGTGCCACACCTGCAAAAGCTACAACATCTACAGCCGTGCAGACACCAGCTCACAAGGCGTCCACAAGTCGTAGCCAGCCTGTTGATAGCCATTCCTCTAGGCCTGATGTTCGCGCCAGCAGCCACACGTCATCAATGAAGTCCCGCTCCCGCTCCCGTTCCGCGAGCCGCAGGGGATCTTCAGACTCCCGTACATCCGAGGAGTCACTAGGGGATGACGAAATTAACCTACCCCGTCCAAAGTCGGTTAAGGTAAAGATGAAAAAGAAAAAGATGAAGACGAACCACTAATTCTTCTTTACCATGGAAATAATCCAGTGGAATGTTAATGGGTTCCGGGCACGTGTTCCGGACATACAGCATCTCGTTGCGCAACGCTCTCCATCAATCGTCTGCCTACAAGAAACACATTTGCACCCTAATCACGCATTACATCTTCGTGGTTTTTCGGCTTTTAGGCATGACTCTGCAGCTGATCGACGAGCTAGCGGAGGAGTTGCTACTTTGGTGGCGCATACCATCTCTGCCACAAGCATCCCGCTAAACACGCCGCTGCAAGCTGTGGCTGTGCGTGTCCAGTTGCAGGGCTTAAGTCTGTCAATTTGCAATGTCTATCTGCCACCGGTCAGTGTTGTACACGAGAACGACCTTCGAGCTCTTTTGGCTCAGATTCCGCCACCCTTTATCTTCCTTGGTGATCTGAATGCCAAACACTCTTCATGGGGCTCCGACACTGACGATGCTCGCGGATGCCTTGTAGGAGACGTTTGCGATATGTCCGGCCTCCTTTTGTTGAACACTGGTGCCCCTACCTTTTTATCATCTGCCTATGGTACGTACTCCGCCTTAGACGTTAGCTTCTGTAGCCCGTCATTGGTACCACTCATTGATTGGTCGGTGCTCTCCGACCTCTTTGGCAGTGATCATTTTCCCATTAACATTCACATATCTGGTTTCCATACTATTCCAACACGACACCCTCACTGGATTATTTCCAAGGCTGACTGGGGGAAATTTCGTTCCCTCATTCACCTTACCGACGATGGTTTTACCACCATCGACAACATGGTGGAGTATTTTACATGTTCTGTCCTGCTTGCAGCAAATTCCAGCATTCCTCGCGGTTCTACTACACCTCGTCATCTTCCTGTGCCTTGGTGGTCCGAGGAATGTCGTTTGGCTGTTAAAGCCCGCAAACGGGCCTTGCGAGTTTTCAGTGCACATCCTACGGAAGAGAACTTTATTACCTTTAAGCGAGTGCGTGCCCGGGCGCGTTTTGTACTCCGCAGTGCAAAACGCACATCCTGGGTAACTTACGTCTCTTCCATCTCTCGACGCACTTCAACACAAAGGGTGTGGACTGCGGTTCGGCGTATGTACGGCAAGTGTCGCCGGACGATAATACCCGGTCTTGCCGTGCAGGGACGCTCTTACACCCACGAGCAGGATATCGCCGACGCCCTCGCAGACGCTTTCGCTGCTGATAGCCAAACCCAAAGCTACCACACTACCTTTTTACCCGTCAAGGAATCTGCGGAGCGGGTAGTCCTCAATTTTAAAAGTGACTCTAGTGAACCGTACAACGCTCATTTTACGGAGGCGGAGCTAGCCCATGCTTTGTCTCTCGCGAAGGACTCTTCTCCTGGGCCTGATGACATTCACCGACAAATGCTGCTTCATCTTCCACCTGAGGCGTTGACCTTCCTGCTGAACATGTACAACCGCATCTGGCTTCAGCAGGTTTTCCCTTCTTCCTGGCGCGAGGGTACTGTCATCCCTATCCCTCGGCCGGGGAAGGACCGGACACTTCCCTCTAGCTACCGTCCTATCTGCCTGACGAGTGTCGTTTGTAAGACCATGGAACGAATGATTAACACTCGCTTAGTGTGGTGGCTAGAGACGAATAACCTGCTGAGCAACGTTCAGTGCGGCTTTCGTCGTCATCGCTCGAGTGTCGATAACCTTACTCGCATGGAGGCCTACATCCAGAATGCCTTTCTCATGAAGCAGCATGTCGTGGGGGTGTTCTTCGACCTGCAGAAGGCCTACGACACTACATGGCGCTATGGTATCCTCCGTAGTTTACACGACTACGGTTTACGTGGCCATCTAGCTCTCTTTGTTCTTAATTTTTTACAACTTCGCCGATTTCGTGTCCGCATTGGCCATAAGCTTTCACAAGAACGAATCCAGGAGAATGGTGTACCCCAGGGGTCGATTCTGAGTGTAACACTTTTCGCCGTGGCCATCAACGGCATTGCCAGTGTTGTTCGTAGGGGAATACCAATGTCACTGTATGTTGACGACTTTGCGATATACTATCGCTCTCATAGTTTAGAGCACATCGAGCGTCAACTGCAGCTAGCTATAACATCCATCGCCGAGTGGGCATTTCGCACCGGCTTTCAGTTCTCCCCTACGAAAACACAATGTGTCCACTTCCATCGACTTCGTGGCGTACACCCGGCCCCTGATCTTTATTTGCGTGGCACGCGTCTTCCATTTGTTCCGCACCTGAAATTCTTGGGCTTACACCTCGACACCAAACTTACATGGGAGCACCATATTCGTTATCTGCGTGCTTCCTGCGATCGTTCGCTTCGGGTGCTCCGGGTTTTATCTGGGGTATCTTGGGGCGGCGATCGCACGGTCATGTTGAGGTTGTATCGTTCACTGGTCCGGTCCAAATTAGACTACGGCTGTTTTATCTATGGCTCCGCATCCGCCTCTAAACTCCGCCTTTTAGATACAATACATCACACTGGTATCCGTCTCGCTACTGGGGCTTTCCGTACAAGTAGAGTGGACTGTCTGTATGCTGATTCTGGCGAACCCCCACTGTCTGCCCGACGCTCGTTGTTACTATGTTCCTACGTGGCAAGGTTGGCCGCTCATCCAGGTCATCCTTCGTTTCCACCTGTATTGCGTCCAGACCTAGTGTACCGTTATACGCGGAATACAACTATCTTCCGTCCAAGCGGCATCAGGTTTCGAGAACTTCTGACCGCACACGATCTACGCTTGCCAGCCGTAGAGCGCCATTCGCATGGCCGATACCCTCCATGGCAGCTCCAGCGTGCACGCTTTGACCTGGAGCTGTCGAGCTGTGCGAAGTTAGCTACCCCTCACTCGGTGTTTCACCAACTTTTCACCGCAGTTCTGGGCCGATACCGGACTCATACTCCGGTATTTACTGATGGCTCACGGATGGGTAGTGCGACGGGTTCCGCTTTTGTATACCATGGCGACGTTCGCAAGTACCGCCTTCCAGACGCCAGTTCAGTATTTACCGCCGAGCTCTTTGCCATATTTTATTTCCTGCTTTTTATCTCCAGTTCAGGTCCTGGAAGTTTTATTATCTGTTCCGACTCTTTTAGCGCCCTCCAGGCCCTGCAACAGTTTATCGGCACCTCGGCATTGATTATTAAAATTCAGACGTTGATCTCGCAACTACTGTCTCGCGGATACCAGTTTGTTTTTACGTGGATCCCAGGCCATGTGGGTATTCCGGGCAACGAGGCGGCGGATGCGGCTGCAAAGTCTGCATGCCGCCTCCCGGAATACTCCACCCGTGCGCTACCCTATGTAGATGTGCAGAAATACTTTCGCCGCCATCTATTTACCCACTGGCAGCAATCTTGGGAAGCGTTAGCTGGCACTCAGTTACGGACAATAAAGGACACTGTACAACCCTGGCAGACCAGCTGCAGGAATTCCAGGCGTGAGGAAGTGATTTTAACCCGCCTGAGGATAGGCCACACTCGAGCCACGCATGGACATCTTTTGCGTGGTGATCCGGAGCCTGTCTGTGCGACGTGCAATGTTCCACTCTCCGTCGCACATGTCCTTCTTGATTGTCCGCAATACGGTCATGAGCGTCAGTCCCTAGGCCTGGGCCTTACACTGTGCTCTGTTTTAGGCAACGACGCAGTAGCTGTCAATACAGCACTGCGGTTTGTTGCCAAGATTGATTTTTGCAAGCAAGTGTAAGGTGCTTTTATATTGGCGGATATTGACTTTTAGTTGTTTTTACTTTGGATGTTATTCTGGTTTTTACCTTTTAAAGATTTTATCAGTTTTAAGTTTTATAAGTCTACGTTTTTACCAGTTGTTTAACTTTTAACTGTTTTAGCTCTCGGTTTTAGACTTTTTAACCTTTTTTAAGTTATCTTAACTTTCACCTTTTAGCTTTTTAGGGTGAGGTTTTATTGTTGGCTTGTTTTATTCTGTGAACTTAGGGCCCTAATGACCTAGTTGTCGATGGGCCCTTAAACAATACTCACTCACTCACTCACTTTATCTACTTTAACCGTAGATTTTTAGTTTTTAATGGGTGATGTTTTAACACTTGACGTTATGTAATTTTACTTCTGGACTCGGGGCCCTAATGACCAAGTTGTCGACGGGCCCTTAAACCCGACACACTCACTCACTCTATACTCTTGTACCAACAGAGTTTAACAGTACGGCGATGTTCTGATTCTATAGCAGCAATATGGCCCTTTTTGATAGAAAAGTGATGTGTTGCACTTTCTATGCTCATGTACCAATACATTGTAACACTACTCCTAGCTCCTGATTCTATAGCAGCAATTAGGCCCTTTGAGATACAAAAGTGATGTGTTGCACTTTATATACTCTTGTACCAATAGAGTATAACAGTACGTCTATCTTCTGATTCTATAGCGGGGTATGGCCCTTTTAGGTAGAAAAGTATTTTGTTGCAATTTCTATACTCTTGTACAAATAGAGTGTACTAGTACCTCTATCTTCTGATTCTATAGCAGCAATACGGCCCTTTTAGATAGAGGAGTGATGTGTAGCACTTTCTATACTCTTGTACCAATAGAGTGTAAGTGTACGTCTATCTTTTTATTCTATAGCAGCAATACGGCAAGTTTTATATAGCAAAGTGTTGCCTTGCACTTTCTTTATTCTTGTACCAATAGAGTGTAACAGTACGTCCACCTTCTGATTCTATAGCAGCAAATTTGCCAGTTTTATATAGAAAAGTGTTGTCTTGCAGTTTCTATACTCTTGTACCAAGATTGTGTAACAGTACGTCTATCTTCTGGTTCTATAGCAGCAATATGGCCCTTTTAGATATAAAAGTGATGTGTTGCATTTTCTATAATCTTGTACCAATAGAGTGTAAGAGTACGTCTATCTTCTGATCCTATAGCAGCAAATTAGCCCGTTTTAGAGAGAAAAGTGATGTGTTCCGCCTTCTATACTCTTGTACAAAAATGGAGTGTAACAGTACGTCAATCTTCTGATTCTATAGCAGCAATATGGCCCTTTTAGATAGAAAAGTGATGTGTGTTACTATCTATACTCTTGTACCACTAGAGTGTATGAGTACGTCTAGCTCCTGATTCTATAGCAGCAATATGACCCTTTTAGATAGAAAAGTGATGTATTGCACTTTCTATACTTTTGGAGGAAGAGAGTGTAACAGTACGTCTATCTTCTGATTCTATAGCAGCAATATGGCCCTTTTAGATTAACAGTGATGTGTTGCACTTTCTATATTCTGATTATCTAGCAGATCTATAGCCCCTATTATTTAGAAATGCGATGTGTGACACCTTCTATACTTTTGTACCAATAGAGTGTAACACTACGTCTATCTTCGGATTCTATAGCAGCAATGTGGCCCTTTTAGATACAAAAGTGATGTGTTGCACTTTCTATACTCTTGTACCAATAGTGTGTAACAGTACGTATATCTTCTGATTCTATAGCAGCAATATGACCCTTTTTAATAGAAAAGTGATGTGTTGCAGTTTCTATACTCATGTACCAATAGAGTGTAACACTACGCCTAGCTCCTGATTCTATAGCAGCAATATGACCCTTTTGGATACAAAAGTTATGTGTTGCACTTTCTATACTTTTGTACCAATAGTGTGAAACAGTACGTCTATCTGCTGATTCCATAGCAGCAATATGGCTCTTTTAAATAGAAAAGTGATGTGTTGCACTTTGTATACCTTTGTACCGATAGAGTGTAACAGTACGTCTATCTTCTGATTCTATAGCAGCAATGTGGCCCGTTTTAGATAGAAAAGTGATGTGTTGCACCTTCTTTACTCTTGTTCCAATAGAGTGTATCAGTGCGTCTATCTTGTGATTCTATAGCAGCAATATGGCCCTTTTGGATATAAAAGTGATGTGTTGGATTTTCTATACTCTTGTACCAATAGAGTGAAACAGTACGTCTATCTTCTGATTCTATAGCAGCAATATGGCCTTTTTGGATATAAAAGTGATGTGCTGGATTTTCTATACTCTTGTACCAATAGAGTGAAACAGTACGTCTATCTTCTGATTCTATAGCAGCAATATGGCCGTTTTAGATAGAAAAGTGATGTGTTGCGCTTTCTATACTTTTGTAAGTATTGAGTGTAAGAGTACCTCTATCTTCTGATTCTATAGCAGCAATATGGCCGTTTTAGATAGAAAAGTGATGTGTTGCACTTTCTATACTTTTGTAAGTATTGAGTGTAAGAGTACCTCTATCATCTTATTCTATAGCAGCAATCTGGCCCTTTTAGATAAAAAAGTGATGTGTTGCACTTTATATACTCTTGTACCAATAGAGTGTAAAGTACCTCTATCTTCTGATTCTATTGCAGGGATATGGCCCCTTTACATAGAAAAGTGGTTTGCTGCAATTTCTATTCTCTTGTACCAATAGAGTGTAAGATTACGTCTATCTTCTATAGCGGAATTATGGCGCTTTTAAATAGAAAAGTGATGTGTTGCACTTACTATACTTTTGTACCAATAGAGTGCAAAAGTACGTCTATCTTCTGATACTATAGCAGCAATATGGCCCATTTTTATAGAAAAGTGATCTGTTGCACTTGATATACTCTTGTACCAATAGAGTAATACTACGTCTATCTTCTGACTCTATAGCAGCAATATGGCCCTTTTTTATAGAAAAGTGATGTGTTGCACTTTCCATACTCTTGTAACATAGAGTGTAACAGTACGTCTATCTTCTGATTCTATAGCAGCAATATGGCCCTTTTTTATAGAAAATTGACGTGTTGCACTTGATATACTCTTGTACCAATAGAGTGTAACAGTACGTCTATCTTCTGATTCTATAGCAGCAATATGGCCCTTAGTTATAGAAAAGTGATGTGTTGCAATTTCTATGCTCTTGTACCATGGAGTGTAACAGTACGTCTATCTTGTGATTCTATAGCAGCAATATGGCCCCTTTTTTATAGAAAAGTGATGTGTTGCACTTGATATACTCTTGTACCAATAGAGTGTAAAGTACGTCTATCATCTGATTCTATAGCAGCAATATGGCCCGTTTTAGATAGAAAAGTGATGTGTTGCACCTTCTTTACTCTTGTTCCAATAGAGTGTAACAGTGCGTCTATCTTCTGATTCTATAGCAGCAATATGGCCCTTTTGAATATAAAAGTGATGTGTTGGATTTTCTATACTCTTGTACCAATAGAGTGAAACAGTACGTCTATCTTCTGATTCTATAGCAGCAATATGGCCCTTTTAGATAGTAAAGTGATGTGTTGCGCTTTCTATACTCTTGTACCAATAGAGTGTAACAGTACCTCTATATTCTGGATTAATAGCATGTATATGGCACTTTTAGATACAAAAGTGATGGGTTGCGATTTCTATACTCTTGTATCAATAGAGTATAAGAGTACGTCTATCTTCTGATTGTATAGCAGCGAAATGGCCCGTTTTGGATAGAAAAGTGATGTGTTGCACTTTCTATACTTTTGTATCAATAGAGTGTAACAGTACCTCTATCTACTGATTCTATAGCAGCAATATGGCCCTTTTAGATAGAAAAGTGATGTGTTGCACTTTGTATACTTTTGTACCAATAGTGTGTAACAGTACCTCTATCTTCTGATTCTATAGCAGCAATATGGCCCTTTTAGATAGAAAAGTTATGTGTTGAACTTTATATACTCTTGTACCAATGGAGTGTAACAGTACTTCTATCTTCTGATTCTATAGCAGGGATATGGCCCCTTTAGATAGAAAAGTGATGTGTTGCAATTTCTATACTCTTGTACCAAGAGAGGGTAAGAATACGCCTATCTTCTGATTCTATTACAGCAATATGGCCCTTTTAGATAGAAAAGTGATGTGTTGGACTTTCTATACTCTTGTACCATTTGAGTGTAACAGTACTTCTATCTACTGATTCTATAGCAGCTATATGGCCCTTTTGGATAGAAAAGTGATGTGTTGCACTTTGTATACTTTTGTACCAATAGTGTGTAACACTACCACTATGTTCTGTTTCTATAGCAGCAATATGGCCCTTTTAGATAGAAAAGTGATGTGTTGCACTTTATATACTCTTGTACCAATAGAGTGTAACAGTACCTCTATCTTCTGATTCTATTGCAGGGATATGGCCCCTTTAGATAGAAAAGTGGTGTGCTGCAATTTCTATTCTCTTGTACCAATAGAGTGTAAGATTACGTCTATCTTCTAATTCTATTGCTGCAATATGGCTCTTTTAGATAGAAAAGTGATGTGTTGCACTTTCTATACTCTTGTACCAATAGAGTGTAACAGTACCTCTATCTTCTGATTCTATAGCAGGGATATGGCACTTTTAGATAGAAAAGTGATGTGTTGCAATTTCTATACTCTTGTACCAATAGAGTGTAAGAGTACGTCTGTCTTCTGATACTATAGCAGCAATATGGCCAGTTTTATATAGAAAAGTGTTGTGTTGCACTTTCTATACTCTTCTACCAATAGAGTATAACAGTACGACTATCTTCTGACTCTATAGCAGCAATATGGCCCGTTTTACATAGAAAAGTGTTGTCTTGCACTTTCTATACTCTTGGACCATAGAGTGTAAAAGTACGTCTATCTTCTGATTCTATAGCAGCAATATGGCCCCTTTTTTATAGAAAAGTGATGTGTTGCACTTCATATACTCTTGTACCAATAGAGTGTAAAGTACGTCTATCATCTGATTCTATAGCAGCAATATGGCCCTTTTGGATATAAAAGTGATGTGTTGGATTTTCTATACTCTTGTACCAATAGAGTGAAACAGTACGTCTATCTTCTGATTCTATAGCAGCAATATGGCCCTTTTAGATAGTAAAGTGATGTGTTGCGCTTTCTATACTCTTGTACCAATAGAGTGAAACAGTACGTCTATCTTCTCATTCTATAGCAGCAATATGGCCCTTTTAGATAGTAAAGTGATGTGTTGCGCTTTCTATACTCTTGTACCAATAGAGTGTAACAGTACCTCTATATTCTGGATTAATAGCATGTATATGGCACTTTTAGATAGAAAAGTGATGGGTTACGATTTCTATACTCTTGTATCAATAGAGTATAAGAGTACGTCTATCTTCTGATTGTATAGCAGCGAAATGGCCCGTTTTGGATAGAAAAGTGATGTGTTGCACTTTCTATACTTTTGTATCAATAGAGTGTGACAGTACGTCTATCTTCTGAATCTATAGCAGCAATATGGCACTTTTAGTAAGAAAACTAATGTGTTCCACTTTCTGTAGTTTTGTATCAATAGCGTGTAAGAGTACGTCCATCTTCTGATTCTATAGCAGCAATATCAGCCTTTTAGATAGAAAAGAGATGTGTTGCACTTTGTATACTTTTGTACCAATAGTGTGTAACAGTACCTCTATCTTCTGATTCTATAGCAGCAATATGGCCCTTTTAGATAGAAAACTTATGTGTTGAACTTTATATACTCTTGTACCAATTGAGTGTAACAGTACTTCTATCTACTGATTCTATAGCAGGGATATGGCACTATTAGATAGAAAAGTGATGTGTTGCAATTTCTATACTCTTGTACCAAGAGAGGGTAAGAATACGCCTATCTTCTGATTCTATTACAGCAATATGGCGCTTTTAGATAGAAAAGTGATGTGTTGGACTTTCTATACTCTTGTACCAATTGAGTGTAACAGTACTTCTATCTACTGATTCTATAGCAGCTATATGGCCCTTTTGGATAGAAAAGTGATGTGTTGCACTTTGTATACTTTTGTACCAATAGTGTGTAACACTACCACTATGTTCTGTTTCTATAGCAGCAATATGGCCCTTTTAGATAGAAAAGTGATGTGTTGCACTTTATATACTCTTGTACCAATAGAGTGTAACAGTACCTCTATCTTCTGATTCTATTGTAGGGATATGGCCCCTTTAGATAGAAAAGTGGTGTGCTGCAATTTCTATTCTCTTGTACCAATAGAGTGTAAGATTACGTCTATCTTCTAATTCTATTGCTGCAATATGGCTCTTTTAGATAGAAAAGTGATGTGTTGCACTTTCTATACTCTTGTACCAATAGAGTGTAACAGTACCTCTATCTTCTGATTCTATAGCAGCAATATGGCTCTTTTAGATAGAAAAGAGATGTGTTGCACTTTCTATACTCTTGTGCCAATAGAGTGTAACAGTACCTCTCTCTTCTGATTCTATAGCAACAATATGGTCCCTTTAGATAGAAAAGTGATGTGTTGCAATTTCTATACTCTTGTACCAACAGAGTGTAAGTTTACGTCTATGTTTTGATTCTATAGCAGCAATATGGCCAGTTTTATATAGAAAAGTGTTGTGTTGCACTGTCAATACTCTTCCACCAATAGAATTTAACAGTACGGCTATCTTCTGATTCTATTGCAGCAATATGGCCCTTTTAGATAGAAAAGTGACGTGTTGCACATTCTATAGTCTTGTAGCAATAGAGTGTAACAGTACCTCTATTTTCTGATTCTATAGCAGGGATATGGCACTTTTAGATAGAAAAGTGATGTGTTGCACCTCCTATACTTTTGTACGAATAGAGAGTTAGAGTACGTCTATCTTCTGATTCTATAGCAGCAATATGGCCCGTTTTACATAGAAAAGTGTTGTCTTGCACTTTCTATACTCTTGTACCATAGAGTGTAAAAGTACGTCTATCTTCTGATTCTATAGCAGCAATATGGCCCATTTTTATAGAAAAGTGATCTGTTGCACTTGATATACTCTTGTACCAATAGGGAGTAACACTACGTCTATCTTCTGACTCTATAGCAGCAATATGGCCTTTTTTTATAGAAAAGTGATGTGTTGCACTTTGCATACTCTTGTAACATAGAGTGTAACAGTACGTCTATCTTCTGATTCTATAGCAGCAATATGGCCCTTTTTTATAGAAAACTGACGTGTTGCACTTTCTATAGTCTTGTAGCAATAGAGTGTAACAGTACCTCTATCTTCTGATTCTATAGCAGGGATATGGCACTTTTAGATAGAAAAGTGATGTGTTGCACCTCCTATACTTTTGTACGAATAGAGAGTTAGAGTACGTCTATCTTCTGATTCTATAGCAGCAATATGTCCCGTTTTACATAGAAAAGTGTTGTCTTGCACTTTCTATACTCTTGTACCATAGAGTGTAAAAGTGCGTCTATCTTCTGATTCTATAGCAGCAATATGGCCCATTTTTATAGAAAAGTGATCTGTTGCACTTGATATACTCTTGTACCAATAGGGAGTAACACTACGTCTATCTTCTGTCTCTATAGCAGCAATATGGCCCTTTTTTATAGAAAAGTGATGTGTTGCACTTTGCATACTCTTGTAACATGGAGTGTAACAGTACGTCTATGTTCTGTTTCTATAGCAGCAATATGGCCCTTTTAGATAGAAAAGTGATGTGTTGCACTTTATATACTCTTGTACCAATAGAGTGTAACAGTACCTCTATCTTCTGATTCTATTGCAGGGATATGGCCCCTTTAGATAGAAAAGTGGTGTGCTGCAATTTCTATTCTCTTGTACCAATAGAGTGTAAGATTACGTCTATCTTCTAATTCTATTGCTGCAATATGGCTCTTTTAGATAGAAAAGTGATGTGTTGCACTTTCTATACTCTTGTACCAATAGAGTGTAACAGTACCTCTATCTTCTGATTCTATAGCAGGGATATGGCACTTTTAGATAGAAAAGTGATGTGTTGCAATTTCTATACTCTTGTACCAATAGAGTGTAAGAGTACGTCTGTCTTCTGATACTATAGCAGCAATATGGCCAGTTTTATATAGAAAAGTGTTGTGTTGCACTTTCTATACTCTTCTACCAATAGAGTATAACAGTACGACTATCTTCTGACTCTATAGCAGCAATATGGCCCGTTTTACATAGAAAAGTGTTGTCTTGCACTTTCTATACTCTTGGACCATAGAGTGTAAAAGTACGTCTATCTTCTGATTCTATAGCAGCAATATGGCCCCTTTTTTATAGAAAAGTGATGTGTTGCACTTCATATACTCTTGTACCAATAGAGTGTAAAGTACGTCTATCATCTGATTCTATAGCAGCAATATGGCCCTTTTGGATATAAAAGTGATGTGTTGGATTTTCTATACTCTTGTACCAATAGAGTGAAACAGTACGTCTATCTTCTGATTCTATAGCAGCAATATGGCCCTTTTAGATAGTAAAGTGATGTGTTGCGCTTTCTATACTCTTGTACCAATAGAGTGAAACAGTACGTCTATCTTCTCATTCTATAGCAGCAATATGGCCCTTTTAGATAGTAAAGTGATGTGTTGCGCTTTCTATACTCTTGTACCAATAGAGTGTAACAGTACCTCTATATTCTGGATTAATAGCATGTATATGGCACTTTTAGATAGAAAAGTGATGGGTTACGATTTCTATACTCTTGTATCAATAGAGTATAAGAGTACGTCTATCTTCTGATTGTATAGCAGCGAAATGGCCCGTTTTGGATAGAAAAGTGATGTGTTGCACTTTCTATACTTTTGTATCAATAGAGTGTGACAGTACGTCTATCTTCTGAATCTATAGCAGCAATATGGCACTTTTAGTAAGAAAACTAATGTGTTCCACTTTCTGTAGTTTTGTATCAATAGCGTGTAAGAGTACGTCCATCTTCTGATTCTATAGCAGCAATATCAGCCTTTTAGATAGAAAAGAGATGTGTTGCACTTTGTATACTTTTGTACCAATAGTGTGTAACAGTACCTCTATCTTCTGATTCTATAGCAGCAATATGGCCCTTTTAGATAGAAAACTTATGTGTTGAACTTTATATACTCTTGTACCAATTGAGTGTAACAGTACTTCTATCTACTGATTCTATAGCAGGGATATGGCACTATTAGATAGAAAAGTGATGTGTTGCAATTTCTATACTCTTGTACCAAGAGAGGGTAAGAATACGCCTATCTTCTGATTCTATTACAGCAATATGGCGCTTTTAGATAGAAAAGTGATGTGTTGGACTTTCTATACTCTTGTACCAATTGAGTGTAACAGTACTTCTATCTACTGATTCTATAGCAGCTATATGGCCCTTTTGGATAGAAAAGTGATGTGTTGCACTTTGTATACTTTTGTACCAATAGTGTGTAACACTACCACTATGTTCTGTTTCTATAGCAGCAATATGGCCCTTTTAGATAGAAAAGTGATGTGTTGCACTTTATATACTCTTGTACCAATAGAGTGTAACAGTACCTCTATCTTCTGATTCTATTGTAGGGATATGGCCCCTTTAGATAGAAAAGTGGTGTGCTGCAATTTCTATTCTCTTGTACCAATAGAGTGTAAGATTACGTCTATCTTCTAATTCTATTGCTGCAATATGGCTCTTTTAGATAGAAAAGTGATGTGTTGCACTTTCTATACTCTTGTACCAATAGAGTGTAACAGTACCTCTATCTTCTGATTCTATAGCAGCAATATGGCTCTTTTAGATAGAAAAGAGATGTGTTGCACTTTCTATACTCTTGTGCCAATAGAGTGTAACAGTACCTCTCTCTTCTGATTCTATAGCAACAATATGGTCCCTTTAGATAGAAAAGTGATGTGTTGCAATTTCTATACTCTTGTACCAACAGAGTGTAAGTTTACGTCTATGTTTTGATTCTATAGCAGCAATATGGCCAGTTTTATATAGAAAAGTGTTGTGTTGCACTGTCAATACTCTTCCACCAATAGAATTTAACAGTACGGCTATCTTCTGATTCTATTGCAGCAATATGGCCCTTTTAGATAGAAAAGTGACGTGTTGCACATTCTATAGTCTTGTAGCAATAGAGTGTAACAGTACCTCTATTTTCTGATTCTATAGCAGGGATATGGCACTTTTAGATAGAAAAGTGATGTGTTGCACCTCCTATACTTTTGTACGAATAGAGAGTTAGAGTACGTCTATCTTCTGATTCTATAGCAGCAATATGGCCCGTTTTACATAGAAAAGTGTTGTCTTGCACTTTCTATACTCTTGTACCATAGAGTGTAAAAGTACGTCTATCTTCTGATTCTATAGCAGCAATATGGCCCATTTTTATAGAAAAGTGATCTGTTGCACTTGATATACTCTTGTACCAATAGGGAGTAACACTACGTCTATCTTCTGACTCTATAGCAGCAATATGGCCTTTTTTTATAGAAAAGTGATGTGTTGCACTTTGCATACTCTTGTAACATAGAGTGTAACAGTACGTCTATCTTCTGATTCTATAGCAGCAATATGGCCCTTTTTTATAGAAAACTGACGTGTTGCACTTTCTATAGTCTTGTAGCAATAGAGTGTAACAGTACCTCTATCTTCTGATTCTATAGCAGGGATATGGCACTTTTAGATAGAAAAGTGATGTGTTGCACCTCCTATACTTTTGTACGAATAGAGAGTTAGAGTACGTCTATCTTCTGATTCTATAGCAGCAATATGTCCCGTTTTACATAGAAAAGTGTTGTCTTGCACTTTCTATACTCTTGTACCATAGAGTGTAAAAGTGCGTCTATCTTCTGATTCTATAGCAGCAATATGGCCCATTTTTATAGAAAAGTGATCTGTTGCACTTGATATACTCTTGTACCAATAGGGAGTAACACTACGTCTATCTTCTGTCTCTATAGCAGCAATATGGCCCTTTTTTATAGAAAAGTGATGTGTTGCACTTTGCATACTCTTGTAACATGGAGTGTAACAGTACGTCTATCTTCTGATTCTATAGCAGCAATATGGCCCTTTTTTATAGAAAATTGACGTGTTGCACTTTCTATAGTCTTGTAGCAATAGAGTGTAACAGTACCTCTATCTTCTGATTCTATAGCAGGGATATGGCACTTTTAGATAGAAAAGTGATGTGTTGCACCTCCTATACTCTTGTACGAATAGAGTATAACAGTAGATCTAACTTCTGACTCTATAGCAGCAATATGGCCCTTTTAGATAGAAAAGTAATGTGTTCCACCTTCTATACTCTTGTACCAATAGCGTGTAAGAGTATGTCCATCTTCTGATTCTATAGCAGCAATATGTCCCTTTTAGATAGAAAAGTGATGTGTTGCACTTTATATACTCTTGTACCAATAGAGAGTAACAGTACCTCTATCTTCTGATTCTATTGCAGGGATATGGCCCCTTTAGATAGAAAAGTGGTTTGCTGCAATTTCTATTCTCTTGTACCAATAGAGTGTAAGTTTACGTCTATCTTCTATAGCGGATTTATGGCGCTTTTAAATAGAAAAGTGATGTGTTGCACTTACTATACTTTTGTACCAATAGAGTGCAAAAGTACGTCTATCTTCTGATACTTTAGCAGCAATATGGCCAGTTTTATATAGAAAAGTGTTGTGTTGCACTTTCTATACTCTTCTACCAATAGAGTATAACAGTACGACTATCTTCTGACTCTATAGCAGCAATATGGCCCGTTTTACATAGAAAAGTGTTGTCTTGCACTTTCTATACTCTTGGACCATAGAGTGTAAAAGTACGTCTATCTTCTGATTCTATAGCAGCAATATGGCCCATTTTTATAGAAAAGTGATCTGTTGCACTTGATATACTTTTGTACCAATAGAGAGTAACACTACGGCTATCTTCTGACTCTATAGCAGCAATATGGCCCTTTTTTATAGAAAAGTGATGTGTTGCACTTTCCATACTCTTGTAACATAGAGTGTAACAGTACGTCTATCTTCTGATTCTAAAGCAGCAATATGGCCCTTTTTTATAGAAAATTGACGTGTTGCACTTGATATACTCTTGTACCAATAGAGTGTAACAGTACGTCTATCTTCTGATTCTATAGCAGCAATATGGCCCTTAGTTATAGAAAAGTGATGTGTTGCAATTTCTATGCTCTTGTACCATGGAGTGTAACAGTACGTCTATCTTGTGATTCTATAGCAGCAATATGGCCCCTTTTTTATAGAAAAGTGATGTGTTGCACTTCATATACTCTTGTACCAATAGAGTGTAAAGTACGTCTATCATCTGATTCTATGGCAGCAATATGGCCCGTTTTAGATAGAAAAGTGATGTGTTGCACCTTCTTTACTCTTGTTCCAATAGAGTGTAACAGTGCGTCTATCTTCTGATTCTATAGCAGCAATATGGCCCTTTTGGATATAAAAGTGATGTGTTGGATTTTCTATACTCTTGTACCAATAGAGTGAAACAGTACGTCTATCTTCTGATTCTATAGCAGCAATATGGCCCTTTTAGATAGTAAAGTGATGTGTTGCGCTTTCTATACTCTTGTACCAATAGAGTGTAACAGTACCTCTATATTCTGGATTAATAGCATGTATATGGCACTTTTAGATAGAAAAGTGATGGGTTACGATTTCTATACTCTTGTATCAATAGAGTATAAGAGTACGTCTATCTTCTGATTGTATAGCAGCGAAATGGCCCGTTTTGGATAGAAAAGTGATGTGTTGCACTTTCTATACTTTTGTATCAATAGAGTGTGACAGTACGTCTATCTTCTGATTCTATAGCAGCAATATGGCACTTTTAGTAAGAAAACTAATGTGTTCCACTTTCTGTAGTTTTGTATCAATAGCGTGTAAGAGTACGTCCATCTTCTGATTCTATAGCAGCAATATCAGCCTTTTAGATAGAAAAGCGATGTGTTGCACTTTGTATACTTTTGTACCAATAGTGTGTAACAGTACCTCTATCTTCTGATTCTATAGCAGCAATATGGCCCTTTTAGATAGAAAAGTTATGTGTTGAACTTTATATACTCTTGTACCAATTGAGTGTAACAGTACTTCTATCTACTGATTCTATAGCAGGGATATGGCACTATTAGATAGAAAAGTGATGTGTTGCAATTTCTATACTCTTGTACCAATAGAGTGTAAGAGTACGTCTATCTTCTGATTCTATAGCAGCAATATGGCTCTTTTAGATAGAAAAGAGATGTGTTGCACTTTCTATACTCTTGTGCCAATAGAGTGTAACAGTACCTCTCTCTTCTGATTCTATAGCAACAATATGGTCCCTTTAGATAGAAAAGTGATGTGTTGCAATTTCTATACCCTTGTACCAATAGAGTGTAACTTTACGTCTATGTTTTGATTCTATAGCAGCAATATGGCCAGTTTTATATAGGAAAGTGTTGTGTTGCACTGTCAATACTCTTCCACCAATAGAATTTAACAGTACGGCTATCTTCTGATTCTATTGCAGCAATATGGCCCTTTTAGATAGAAAAGTGACGTGTTGCACATTCTATAGTCTTGTAGCAATAGAGTGTAACAGTACCTCTATTTTCTGATTCTATAGCAGGGATATGGCACTTTTAGATAGAAAAGTGATGTGTTGCACCTCCTATACTTTTGTACGAATAGAGAGTTAGAGTACGTCTATCTTCTGATTATATAGCAGCAATATGGCCCGTTTTACATAGAAAAGTGTTGTCTTGCACTTTCTATACTCTTGTACCATAGAGTGTAAAAGTACGTCTATCTTCTGATTCTATAGCAGCAATATGGCCCATTTTATAGAAAAGTGATCTGTTGCACTTGATATACTCTTGTACCAATAGGGAGTAACACTACGTCTATCTTCTGACTCTATAGCAGCAATGTGGCCCTTTTTTATAGAAAAGTGATGTGTTGCACTTTGCATACTCTTGTAACATAGAGTGTAACAGTACGTCTATCTTCTGATTCTATAGCAGCAATATGGCCCTTTTTTATAGAAAATTGACGTGTTGCACTTTCTATAGTCTTGTAGCAATAGAGTGTAACAGTACCTCTATCTTCTGATTCTATAGCAGGGATATGGCACTTTTAGATAGAAAAGTGATGTGTTGCACCTCCTATACTTTTGTACGAATAGAGTGTAACAGTACATCTATCTTCTGACTCTATAGCAGCAATATGGCCCTTTTTTATAGAAAAGTGATGTGTTGCACTTTCCATACTCTTGTAACATAGAGTGTAAGAGTACGTCTATGTTCTGATTCTATAGCAGCAATATGGCCCTTTTAGATAGAAAAGTAATGTGTTCCACTTTCTATACTCTTGTACCAATAGCGTGTAAGAGTATGTCCATCTTCTGATTCTATAGCAGCAATATGAGCCTTTTAGATAGAAAAGCGATGTGTTGCACTTTGTACACTTTTGTACCAATAGGGTGTAACAGTACCTCTATCTACTGATTCTATAACAGCAATATGGCCCTTTTAAAATGAAAAGTGATGTGTTGAACTTTGTATACCTTTGCACCGATAGAGTGTAACAGTACGTCTATCTTCTAATTCTATAGCAGCAATGTGGCCCTTTTGGATATAAAAGTGATGTGTTGCATTTTCTATACTCTTGTACCAATAGAGTGAAATAGTACGTCTATCTTCTGATTCTCTAGCGGGGATATGGCCCTTTTACATAGAAAAGTGATGTGTTGCACTTTCTATACTCATGTACCAATAGAGTGTAACACTACGCCTAGCTTCTGATTCTATAGCAGCAATTAGGCCCTTTGAGATAAAAAAGTGATGTGTTGCACTTTATATACTCTTGTACCAATAGAGTATAACAGTACGTCTATCTTCTGATTCTATAGCGGGATATGGCCCTTTTAGGTAAAAAAGTATATTGTTGCAATTTCTATACTCTTGTACAAATAGAGTGTACTAGTACCTCTATCTTCTGATTCTATAGCAGCAATATGGCCCTTTTAGATAGAAGAGTGATGTGTAGCACTTTCTATACTCTTGTACCAATGGAGTGTAAGTGTACGCCTATCTTTTTATTCTATAGCAGCAATACGGCAAGTTTTATATAGAAAAGTGTTGCCTTGCACTTTCTTTATTCTTGTACCAATAGAGTGTAACAGTACGTCCACCTTCTGATTCTATAGCAGCAAATTTGCCAGTTTTATATAGAAAAGTGTTGTCTTGCACTTTCTATACTCTTGTACCAAGATTGTGTAACAGTACGTCTATCTTCAGGTTCTATAGCAGCAATATGGCCCTTTTAGATATAAAAGTGATGTGTTGCATTTTCTATAATCTTGTACCAATAGAGTGTAAGGGTACTTCTATCTTCTGATTCTATAGCAACAAATTAGCCTGTTTTAGATAGAAAAGTGATGTGTTCCGCCTTCTATACTCTTGTACAAAAATGGAGTGTAACAGTACGTCAATCTTCTGATTCTATAGCAGCAATATGGCCCTTTTAGATAGAAAAGTGATGTGTTGTACTATCTATACTCTTGTACCACTAGAGTGTATGAGTACGTCTAGCTCCTGATTCTATAGCAGCAATATGACCCTTTTAGATAGAAAAGTGATGTATTGCACTTTCTATACTTTTGGAGGAAGAGAGTGTAACAGTACGTCTATCTTCTGATTCTACAGCAGCAATATGGCCCTTTTAGATTAACAATGATGTGTTGCACTTTCTATATTCTGATTATGTAGCAGATATATGGCCCGTTTTATTTAGAAATGCGATGTGTGACACCTTCTATACTTTTGTACCAATAGAGTGTAACACTACGTCTATCTTCGGATTCTATAGCAGCAATGTAGCCCTTTTAGATACAAAAGTGATGTGTTGCACTTTCTATACTCTTGTACCAATAGTGTGTAACAGTACGTATATCTTCTGATTCCATAGCAGCAATATGACTCTTTTTAATAGAAAAGTGATGTGTTGCACCTTCTATACTCATGTACCAATAGAGTGTAACACTACGCCTAGCTCCTGATTCTATAGCAGCAATATGACCCTTTTGGATACAAAAGTTATGTGTTGCACTTTCTATACTTTTGTACCAATAGTGTGAAACAGTACGTCTATCTTCTGATTCTATGGCAGCAATATGGCCCTTTTAAATAGAAAAGTGATGTGTTGAACTTTGTATACCTTTGTACCGATAGAGTGTAACAGTGCGTGTATCTTCTGATTCTATAGCAGCAATATGGCCCTTTTGGATATAAAAGTGATGTGTTGGATTTTCTATACTCTTGTACAAATAGAGTGAAACAGTACGTCTATCTTCTGATTCTATAGCAGCAATATGGCCGTTTTAGATAGAAAAGTGATGTGTTGCGCTTTCTATACTTTTGTAAGTAGTGAGTGTAAGAGTACCTCTATCTTCTGATTCTATAGCAGCAATATTGCCCTCTTAGATAGAAAAGTGATGTGTTGCACTTTCTATACTTTTGTAAGTATTGAGTGTAAGAGTACCTCTATCTTCTGACTCTATAGCAGCAATATAGCCCTTTTTTATAGAAAAGTTATCTCTTGCACTTTCCATACTCTTGTACCATAGAGTGTAACAGTACGTCTATCTTCTGATTCTATAGCAGCAATATGGCCCTTTTAGATAGAAAAGTGATGTGTTGCACTTTATATACTTTTGTACCAATAGAGTGCAAAAGTACGTCTATCTTCTGATACTATAGCAGCAATATGGCCAGTTTTATATAGAAAAGTGTTGTGTTGCACTTTCTATACTCTTCTACCAATAGAGTATCACAGTACGACTATCTTCTGACTCTATAGCAGCAATATGGCCCGTTTTACATAGCAAAGTGTTGTCTTGCACTTTCTATACTCTTGTACCATAGAGTGTAAAAGTACGTCTATCTTCTGATTCTATAGCAGCAATATGGCCCATTTTTATAGAAAAGTGATCTGTTGCACTTGATATACTCTTGTACCAATAGAGCGTAACACTACGTCTATCTTCTGACTCTATAGCAGCAATATGGCCCTTGTTTATAGAAAAGTGTATTGTTGCACTTTCCATACTCTTGGAACATAGAGTGTAACAGTACGTCTATCTTCTGATTCTATAGCCGCAATATGGCCCTTAGTTATAGAAAAGTGATGTGTTGCACTTTCTATGCTCTTGCACCATGCAGTGTAACAGTACGTCTATCTTGTGATTCTATAGCAGCAATATGGCCCTTAGTTATAGAAAAGTGATGTGTTGCACTTTCTATACTCATGTACCAATAGAGTGTAACACTACGCCTAGCTTCTGATTCTATAGCAGCAATATGGCCCTTTTAGATAGAAAAGTGATGTGTTGCACTTTCTATATGTTTTTACCAATAGGGTGTAAGAGTATGTCTATCTTCTGATTCTATAGCAGCAATATGGCCCTTTTAGATAGAAAAGTGATGTGTTGAACTTTCTATATTTTTGTACCAATAGGGTGTAAGAGTATGTCTATCTTCTGATTCTATAGCAGCAATATGGCCCTTTTAGATAGAAAAGTGATGTGTTGCACTTTCTATACTTTTGTAGCAATAGAGTGTAAAAGTACTTCTATCTTCTAATTCTATAGAAGCAATATGGCCAGTTTTATATAGAAAAGTGTGGCGTTGCACTTTCTACACTCTTGTACCAATAGAGAATAACAGTAGGGTTATCTTCTGATTCTACAGCAGCAATATGGCCCTTTTAGATAGAAAAGTGATGTGTTGCACTTTCTAAAGTTTTGTACAAATAGAGTGTAAAAGTATGTCTATCTTCAGATTCTATAGCAGCAATATGCCACTTTTAGATAGAAAAGTCATGTGTTGACTTTGTATGCTCTTGTACCAATAGAGTGTAGGTGTACGTCTATCTTCTGATTCTATAGCAGCAATAATGCCCTTTTAGACAGAAAATTGTTGTCTTGCACTTTCTTTACTCTTGTACCAATAGAGTGTAAAAGTACGTCCATCTTCTGATTCTATAGCAGCAATAAGGCCCTTTTAGATAGAAAAGTGATGTGTTGCACTTTCTATACTTTTGTGCCAATACAGTGTAAGAGTATGTCCATCTTCTGACTCTATAGCAGCAATAAGGCCCTTTTAGATAGAACAGTGATCTGTTGCACCTTCTAATCTTTTGTGCCAATAGAGTGTAAGGGTAGGTCTATCTTCTGACTCTATAGCAGCAATATGGCCCTTTTAGATAGAAAAGGGATGTGTTGCACTTTCTAAACTTTTGTACAAATAGAGTGTAGGAGTATGTCTATCTTCAGATTCTATAGCAGCAATATGGCCCTTTTAGATAGAAAAACGATGTGTTGCACTTTCGATACTTTTGTACCAATGGAGTGTAAGAGTACGTCTGTCTTCTGATTCTATAGCAGCAATATGGCCCTTTTAGATAGAAAAGTGATGTGTTGCACTTTCAATACTTTTGTACCAATAGAGTGTAAGAGTATGTGTATCTTCTGACTCTATAGCAGCAATATGGCCCTTTTAGATAGAACAATGATGTGTTGCACTTTCTATAATTTTGTTCCAATGGAGTTTAAGAGTACGTCTATCTTCTAATTCTATAGCAGCAATATGGCCAGTTTTGTAGAGAAAAGTGTTGCGTTGCACTTTCTATACTCTTGTACCAATAGAGTATAAAAGTACGACTATCTTCTGATTCTATAGCACCAATATGGCCAGTTTTATATAGAAAAGTGTGGCGTTGCACATTCTACACTCTTGCACCAATAGAGTATAATAGTGAGACTATCTCCTGGTTCTATAGCAGCAATATGGCCCTTTTAGACAGAAAAGTGATGTGTTGCAATTTCTATACCTCTGTACCAATAGAGTGTAAGACTATGTGTATCTTCTGACTCTATAGCAGCAATATGGCCCTTTTAGATAGAACAGTGATGTGTTGCCCTTTCTATACTTTTTTACCAATGGAGTGTAAGAGTACGTCAATCTTCTGATTCTATAGCAGCCATATGGCCCGTCTTAGATAGAAAAGTGATGTGTTGCACTTTCTACACATTTGTACCAATAGAGTGTAACAGTACGCCTATCTACTGATTCTACAGCAGCAATATGGCCCTTTTAGATAGAAAAGTGATGTGTTGCACTTACTATACTTTTGTACCAATAGAGTGTAAGAGTATGTGTATCTTCTGACTCTATAGCAGCAATATGGCCCTTTTAGATAGAACAATGATGTGTTGCACTTTCTATACTCATGTTCCAATAGAGTTTAAGAGTACGTCTACCTTCTAATTCTATAGCAGCAATATGGCCAGTTTTGTAGAGAAAAGTGTGGCGTTGCACCATCTATACTCTTGTACCAATAGGGTATAACAGTATGACTATCATCTGATTCTATAGCAGCAACATGGCCCCTTTTAGCTAGAAAGCTGATGTGTTGCACTTTCTATACTCTTTTACCAATAGTGTGTAACAGTACGTCGTTCTTCTGATTCCTAAGCAGCAATATGGCCCTTTTAGATAGAAAAGTGATATGATGCACTTTCTATACTCTTGTACCAATAGAGTGCAACAAGACGTCTATCTTCTGATTTTATGGAAGCAATAAGGCAAGCTTTATATAGAAAACTGTTGTTATGCAGTTTCTAAACTTTTGAACCAATAGAGTGTAAGACCACGTTTTTCTTTTGGCTCTATAGCACCATTATGCCCTTTTAGATAGAAAAGTGATGTGTTGCACTTTCAATAGTGTTGTACAAATAGAATGTAACAGTACGTCTATCTTCTGATTCTAAAGCAGTAATATGGCCGTTTTAGATAGAAATGTTATGTGTTGCACTTTCTATACTTTTGTACTAATAGAGTGTAATAGTAGGTCTATCTTCTGATCCCATAGCAGCAATATGGCCCGTTTTAGATAGAAAGGTGATGTACTGCACTTTGTTAACACTTGTTCCAATAGAGGGTGAGAGTACGTCTATCTTCCGATTGTATAGCAACAATATGGCGCTTTTAGATGGAACATTGATGTGTTGCACTTATTATACTTTTGTACCAATAGGGTGTAAGAGTACGTCGATCTTCTGATTCTATAGCAGCAATGTGACCCTTTAGATAGAAAAGTGATGTGTTGCACTGTCTATACATTTGTACCAATAGAGCGTAACAGTACGTCAATCTTCTGATTCTATAGTAGCAATATGGCCAGTTTTATATAGAAAATTGTGGCGTTACACGTTCTACACTCTTGTACCAATAGAGTATAACAGTACGGTTATCTTGTGATTCTATAGCAGCAATATGGCCCTAATAGATAGATCAGTGATAAATTGAACTTTCTATATTTTTGTACCAATAGGGTGTAAGGGTACGTCTATCTTCTGATTCTATAGCAGCCATATGGCCAGTTTTATATAGAAAATAGATGTGTTGCACCTTCTATACTCTTGTGCCAATACAGGGTAAGAGTACGTCTATCTTCTGATTCTATAGATGCAATATGACGCTTTTAGATAGAAAAGTGATATGTTACACTTTCTACACTCTTGTACCAATAGAGTGTAGGTGTACGTCTATCTTCTGATTCTACAACAGCAATAATGCCTTTTTAGACAGAATATTGTTGTCTTGCACTTTCCTTACCCTTGTACCAATAGAGTGTAAAAGTACGTCTATCTTCTAATTCTATAGCAGCAATATGGCCCTTTTAGATAGAAAAGTGATGTGTTGCACTTTCTATATTTTTGTACCAATAGGTTGTAAGAGTATGTCTATCTTCTGATTCTATAGCAGCAATATGGCCCTTTTAGATAGAAAAGTGATGTGTTGCACTTACTATACTTTTGTACCAATAGAGTGTAAGAGTATGTGTATCTTCTGACTCTATAGCAGCAATATGGCCGTTTTAGATAGAACAATGATGTGTTGCACTTTCTATACTCTTGTTCCAATAGAGTTTAAGAGTACGTCTACCTTCTAATTCTATAGCAGCAATATGGCCAGTTTTGTAGAGAAAAGTGTTGCGTTGCACTTTCTATACTCTTGTACCAATTGAGTATAAAAGTACGACTATCTTCTGATTCTTTAGCACCAATATGGCCAGTTTTATATAGAAAAGTGTGGCGTTGCACCATCTATACTCTTGTACCAATAGGGTATAACAGTATGACTATCTTCTGATTCTATAGCAGCAACATGCCCCTTTTAGCTAGAAAGCTGATGTGTTGCACTTTCTATACTCTTTTACCAATAGTGTGTAATAGTACGTCGTTCTTCTGATTCCTAAGCAGCAATATGGCCCTTTTAGATAGAAAAGTGATATGTTGCACTGTCTATACTTTTGTACCAATAGAGTGTAACAGTACGTCTATCTTCTGATTCCATAGCAGCAATATGGCCCGTTTTAGATAGAAAGGTGATGTACTGCACTTTCTTAACACTTGTTCCAATAGAGGGTGAGACTACGTCTATCTTCCGATTGTATAGCAACAATATGGCCCTCTTAGATGGAACATTGATGTGTTGCACTTTCTATACTTTTGTACCAATAGGGTGTAAGAGTACGTCGATCTTCTGATTCTATAGCAGCAATATGACCCTTTAGATAGAAAAGTAATGTGTTGCACTTTCTATACTTTTGTACCAATAGAGCGTAACAGTACGTCAACCTTCTGATTCTATAGCAGCAATATGGCCCTTTTAGATAGAAAAGTGATGTGTTGAACTTTCTATATTTTTGTACCAATAGGGTGTAAGAGTATGTCTATCTTGTGATTCTGTAGCAGCAATATGGCCCTTTTAGATAGAAAAGTGATGAGTTGCACTTTCTATACTTTTGTGCCATAGAGTGTAAAATTACTTCCATCTTCTAGTTCTATAGCAGCAATATGGCCAGTTTGATATAGAAAAGTGTGGCGTTGCACTTTCTACACTCTTGTACCAATAGAGTATAACAGTCCGGTTATCTTCTGATTCTACAACAGCAATATGGCCCTTTTAGATAGAAAAGTGATGTGTTGCACTTTCTAAAGTTTTGTACAAATAGAGTGTAAGAGTATGTCTATCTTCAGATTCTATAGCAGCAATATGCCACTTTTAGACAGAAAAGTCATGTGTTGCACTTTCTATACTCTTGTACCAATAGAGTGTAGGTGTACGCCTATCTTCTGATTCTATAGCAGCAATAATGACCTTATAGACAGAAAATTGTTATCTTGCACTTTCTTTATTCTTGTACCAATAGAGTGTAAAAGTACGTCCATCTTTTAATTCTATAGCAGCAATAAGGCCCTTTTAGATAGAAGAGTGATGTGTTGCACTTTCTATACTTTTGTGCCAATAGAGTGTAAGAGTATGTCTGTCTTCTGACTCTATAGCAGCAATAAGGCCCTTTTAGATAGATCAGTGATGTGTTGCACTTTGTATAATTTTGTGCCAATAGAGTGTAAGGGTATGTCTATCTTCTGACTCTATAGCAGCAATATGGCCCTTTTAGATAGAAAAGGGATGTGTTGCACTTTCTAAACTTTTGTACAAATAGAGTATAATAGTACCACTATCTTCTTATTCTATAGCAGCAATATGGTCCGTTTTAGATAGAAAAGGTGATGTGTTTCACTTTCAATACTCTTGTTCCAATTGAGGGTAAGAGTACGTCTATCTTCTGGTTCTATAGCAGCAATATGGCCCTTTAAGACAGAAAAGTGATGTGTTGCAATTTCTATACTTTTGTACCAATAGAGTGTAAGACTATGTGTATCTTCTGACTCTATAGCAGCAATATGGCCCTTTTAGATAGAACAGTTATGTGTTGCACTTTCTATACTTTTGTACCAATGGAGTGTAAGAGTACGTCTATCTTTTGATTCTATAGCAAAAATATGCCCGTTTTAGATAGAAAAGTGCTGCGTTGCACTTTCTATACTTTTGTACCAATAGAGTGTAAGAGTACTTCTATCTTCTGATTCTATAGCAGCCAAATGGCCCGTTTTAGATAGAAAAGTGATGTGTTGCTCTTTCTACACATTTGTACCAATAGAGTGTAACAGTACGCCTATCTACTGATTCCACAGCAGCATTATGGCCCTTTTAGATAGAAAAGTGATGTGTTGCACTTACTATATTTTTGTACCAATAGAGTGTAAGAGTATGTATATCTTCTGTCTCTATAGCAGCAATATGGCCCTTTTAGATAGAACAGAGATGAGTTTCACTTTTTATACTTTAGTACCCATAGAGTGTAAGAGTAGGTCTATCTTCTGATTCTATAGCAGCAATATGGCCAGTTTTATATAGAAAAGTGTGGCGTTGCACCATCTATACTCTTGTAGCAATACGGTATAACAGTACGACCATCTTCTGATTCTATAGCAGCAACATGGCCGTTTTAGCTAGAAAGCTGATGTGTTGCACTTTCTATACTCTTTTACCAATAGAGTGTAACAGTACGTCGTTCTTCTGATTCCTTAGCAGCACCCCTCCGAAGGAGTGTCGCCTTGCCGTGGCGGAGGGGCTCAGTACCCGATCCAGACGGCCTACTAAGTGTGTCTTTGTGACCACTGGTGGGCAAGAGGTGAGGGGAAGCTAAGAACATTCCAACGGGTAGATGAGGCTCGTTAGTCTTGGTCGACAACTCATCTAGGAGAAGAGGACTCCGAAATCAAACTCCCCCAGGGGAACCTACCACGGTAGGTCCGGGTTTGGCGCGCCCGGGGCCCCGAGCTGCGCACCATCATTTCACCCCCTCCATATACATTAACTGTGCCACGTGCAGCGATTTATGTTGCTTTTATATCACCCTCTTCCTCTTCTAGGTTTATTCCGATTATTAGTTAGTAAGGCTTTAGTTTTATAACTCCTGTCTCACCATCAGGGATCTTTCCTATCTCCGTGGTCCTGTCCCACGGTTTTCAGCGCGGCCCCCGACTTGTGTGCTCTTCGGAGGTCTCAGGCGCGAAGGTTGTGCGGACCCTTCACACTGCCCCCATGTGTGGCCTTAGGTGCGGAGCCCGTCCACACGTCAAGTACACCCACGTAGCTCCTTGAGGGCACGGCCGGTGTTAATCTCCCGACGGCCGTGTGCCGTCGGGTTAGTATCACCGGCCGGACGTGTTACCGCTGACGGAACCCCGGTGTAATCAACCCGAAGTCCCCTGAATCCACGCTGACTCCGTTGAGGCAGCGTGTGCTAAAGCGGGGAGCCACAGGCGGTTATTCCTGTGGTGGGGGCATAAAACCGGGGTGTCACGTGGTGAACGGTTTACCCATGTGGACAAGCAGTGGAGATCGGAGGGTAGCCCCTCTGAAGTACGCTTTGAGGTCAGTCATGGAGGGGTCTCCATGGCGGCACAGACCGTGGAGATTTTGGTGTCTTTTATCCTTTGACCCCCGGATGGCAGGCTGACGCCGACGGTTCCGGATGGGGGTCCAAATTCAAAATGCATCCGCGCAAAACCTCTTCATTTGACTCGTTTTTGGTAATGACAATGGCATGTGATGGAAAGACGTTAAAGGACCTGAGCCCATTTTATATTAAACGGGAAATAGACAGGATTTGTGGCATTGTGAAAAATGCGACTAGAGTTCGAGACGGTACGCTTTTGATCGAAGTGACTTCTGCAGACCAGGCGCAAAAGCTTCTTAAAGCGACCTTGTTGGGATCCTACCCAATCCGGGTAGCCCCACACAAGTCGTTGAACACATGTAGAGGAGTAGTCACCACGTCTAGTCTGGACAACCTCACCAATGAGGAGATTGTTACTTGCCTCTCCGACCAGCGTGTGTGTCAAGCGTACCGTCTGACAAGAAAGCAGGATGGTAAAGTTATTGAGTTGCGTACGGTGTTCCTCACTTTTAAGGGCACACAGTTGCCAGAATACATCTTCTGCGGGTATGAGCGTGCCGCCGTACGTCAATATGTCCCGAACCCTATGCGCTGTTTTCAGTGTCAGAAGTTCGGACATACTAAGACCGCGTGCAACCATCCTGCCGTTTGTGAGCGTTGTGGCCTATCACCTCATGAGGGCACGGCTTGTACCCGTGACCCTCATTGTGTGAATTGTGGAGAGAGCCATCCATCAAGCTCGCGTCAGTGTTCTAAATTTATGGACGAGAAAGCTATACAGGAGTTGCGCGTGAAAGAACGGCTCACCTTTTTGGAAGCACGTCGCCGCTTTGAACAGCTGAAACCTGCGACAACCCTAGGTTTCGCGTCAGCAGTCCGCCGAACTCCTGCCCACACTGTGGCCATTCAGCACGTTCCAGTCGCTGATGCTGCCACGCAGACTGACTCGCCAACGAGCGCCTCTCCCTCTCCGCCGTCCCGTGAACAACCTGCACCGGCAACTAAATCTTCCGCCGTGCAGACACCTGCTCACCAGCCATCCACAAGCAGTAGCCACACCGTTTTACGTGGAAACGCTCACCATTCGCGACCTAAAGACCGGGTGAGTAGTCGTCCATCATCAAAGAAGTCCCGCTCCCGCTCAACAAGCCGACAGGGCTCTTCAGACTCATCTGAGGATGGCGACTTGAATACACCAGCTCCCAAGTCGGTCAAGATAAGACTCAAAAAGAAAAAGATGAAAATCAAACACTTACATTAAGCAGGTTTAACTTGTATTTTACTTTCTGATTTATTTTTAACCTTCGCATTTTTATCTGTGTACATTTTAAGATCAGTTTTGAGGTTTTAACTGTTTTTATGTTATCTTTTTAGACCAGTTTTACATTTGGCCTGTTTTAGCTTTTATCTTTCTTTTAGACTCCCCGTTTTAATATTTGATTCATTGTTAGGTGGTGGTGAGTTTTCCCCTGCTTTTATCTTCTGACTTGGGGCCCTAATGACCTAGCTGTCGACGGGCCCTTAAACCCTACTCACTCACTCACTCCTTAGCAGCAATATGGCCCTTTTAGATAGAAAAGTGATGTGTTGCACTTTCTATACTTCTGTACCAATAGAGTGTAAGAGTATGTCTATCTTCTGATTCTGTAGCAGCAATATTGCACTTTTAGATAGAAAAGTGATGTGTTGGACTTTCTATACTCTTGTACTAATAGAGTGTAACAGTACGTCTATCTTCTGATTCTAAAGCAGCAATATGGCCCGTTTTAGATAGAAAGGTGATGTGCTGCACTTTCTATACTCTTGTTCCAATAGAGGGTGAGAGTACGTCTATCTTCCGAATGTATAGCAACAATATGGCCCTTTTAGATGGAACAGTGATGTGTTAAACTTTCTATTCTTTTGTACCAATAGAGTGTAAGAGTACGTCGATCTTCTGATTCTATAGCAGCAATATGACCCTTTAGATAGAAAAGTAATGTGTTGCACTTTCTATACTTTTGTACCAATAGAGCGTAACAGTACGTCAATCTTCTGATTCTATAGCAGCAATATGGCCCTTTTAGATAGAAAAGTGATGTGCTGCACTTTCTAAACTTTTGTTCCAATAGAGTGTAACAGTATGTGTATCTTCTGATTATATAGCAGCAATATGACCCTTTAGATAGAAAAGTGATGTGTTGCACTTTTTATACTTTTGTACCAATATAGTGTAAGAGTACTTCTATCTTCTGAATCTATAGCAGCAATATGGCCCTTTCAGATAGAAAAGTAATGTGTTGCACTATCTATACTCTTGTACCAATAGAGTATAACAGTACGACTATCTTCTGACTCTATAGCAGCAATATGGCCCGTTTTACATAGCAAAGTGTTGTCTTGCACTTTCTATACTCTTGTACCATAGAGTGTAAAAGTACGTCTATCTTCGGATTCTATAGCAGCAATGTAGCCCTTTTAGATACAAAAGTGATGTGTTGCACTTTCTATACTCTTGTACCAATAGTGTGTAACAGTACGTATATCTTCTGATTCTATAGCAGCAATATGACTCTTTTTAATAGAAAAGTGATGTGTTGCACCTTCTATACTCATGTACCAATAGAGTGTAACACTACGCCTAGCTCCTGATTCTATAGCAGCAATATGACCCTTTTGGATACAAAAGTTATGTGTTGCACTTTCTATACTTTTGTACCAATAGTGTGAAACAGTACGTCTATCTTCTGATTCTATAGCAGCAATATGGCCCTTTTAAATAGAAAAGTGATGTGTTGAACTTTGTATACCTTTGTACCGATAGAGTGTAACAGTACGTCTATCTTCTGATTCTATAGCAGCAATGTGGCCCGTTTTAGATAGAAAAGTGATGTGTTGCACCTTCTTTACTCTTGTTCCAATAGAGTGTAACAGTGCGTCTATCTTCTGATTCTATAGCAGCAATATGGCCCTTTTGGATATAAAAGTGATGTGTTGGATTTTCTATACTCCTGTACCAATAGAGTGAAACAGTACGTCTATCTTCTGATTCTATAGCAGCAATATGGCCGTTTTAGATAGAAAAGTGATGTGTTGCGCTTTCTATACTTTTGTAAGTAGTGAGTGTAAGAGTACCTCTATCTTCTGATTCTATAGCAGCAATATGGCCCTTTTAGATAGAAAAGTGATATGATGCACTTTCTATACTCTTGTACCAATAGAGTGCAACAAGACGTCTATCTTCTGATTTTATGGAAGCAATAAGGCAAGCTTTATATAGAAAACTGTTGTTATGCAGTTTCTAAACTTTTGAACCAATAGAGTGTAAGACCACGTTTTTCTTTTGGCTCTATAGCACCATTATGCCCTTTTAGATAGAAAAGTGATGTGTTGCACTTTCAATAGTGTTGTACAAATAGAATGTAACAGTACGTCTATCTTCTGATTCTAAAGCAGTAATATGGCCGTTTTAGATAGAAATGTTATGTGTTGCACTTTCTATACTTTTGTACTAATAGAGTGTAATAGTAGGTCTATCTTCTGATCCCATAGCAGCAATATGGCCCGTTTTAGATAGAAAGGTGATGTACTGCACTTTGTTAACACTTGTTCCAATAGAGGGTGAGAGTACGTCTATCTTCCGATTGTATAGCAACAATATGGC
This sequence comes from Tenodera sinensis, assembly GCA_030765045.1. Taxonomy (NCBI): domain Eukaryota; kingdom Metazoa; phylum Arthropoda; class Insecta; order Mantodea; family Mantidae; genus Tenodera; species Tenodera sinensis. The sequence goes on along the minus strand of CM060967.1, from coordinate 100,867,151 downwards.
GCTTTTAGATGGAACATTGATGTGTTGCACTTATTATACTTTTGTACCAATAGGGTGTAAGAGTACGTCGATCTTCTGATTCTATAGCAGCAATGTGACCCTTTAGATAGAAAAGTGATGTGTTGCACTGTCTATACATTTGTACCAATAGAGCGTAACAGTACGTCAATCTTCTGATTCTATAGTAGCAATATGGCCAGTTTTATATAGAAAATTGTGGCGTTACACGTTCTACACTCTTGTACCAATAGAGTATAACAGTACGGTTATCTTGTGATTCTATAGCAGCAATATGGCCCTAATAGATAGATCAGTGATAAATTGAACTTTCTATATTTTTGTACCAATAGGGTGTAAGGGTACGTCTATCTTCTGATTCTATAGCAGCCATATGGCCAGTTTTATATAGAAAATAGATGTGTTGCACCTTCTATACTCTTGTGCCAATACAGGGTAAGAGTACGTCTATCTTCTGATTCTATAGATGCAATATGACGCTTTTAGATAGAAAAGTGATATGTTACACTTTCTACACTCTTGTACCAATAGAGTGTAGGTGTACGTCTATCTTCTGATTCTACAACAGCAATAATGCCTTTTTAGACAGAATATTGTTGTCTTGCACTTTCCTTACCCTTGTACCAATAGAGTGTAAAAGTACGTCTATCTTCTAATTCTATAGCAGCAATATGGCCCTTTTAGATAGAAAAGTGATGTGTTGCACTTTCTATATTTTTGTACCAATAGGTTGTAAGAGTATGTCTATCTTCTGATTCTATAGCAGCAATATGGCCCTTTTAGATAGAAAAGTGATGTGTTGCACTTACTATACTTTTGTACCAATAGAGTGTAAGAGTATGTGTATCTTCTGACTCTATAGCAGCAATATGGCCGTTTTAGATAGAACAATGATGTGTTGCACTTTCTATACTCTTGTTCCAATAGAGTTTAAGAGTACGTCTACCTTCTAATTCTATAGCAGCAATATGGCCAGTTTTGTAGAGAAAAGTGTTGCGTTGCACTTTCTATACTCTTGTACCAATTGAGTATAAAAGTACGACTATCTTCTGATTCTTTAGCACCAATATGGCCAGTTTTATATAGAAAAGTGTGGCGTTGCACCATCTATACTCTTGTACCAATAGGGTATAACAGTATGACTATCTTCTGATTCTATAGCAGCAACATGCCCCTTTTAGCTAGAAAGCTGATGTGTTGCACTTTCTATACTCTTTTACCAATAGTGTGTAATAGTACGTCGTTCTTCTGATTCCTAAGCAGCAATATGGCCCTTTTAGATAGAAAAGTGATATGTTGCACTGTCTATACTTTTGTACCAATAGAGTGTAACAGTACGTCTATCTTCTGATTCCATAGCAGCAATATGGCCCGTTTTAGATAGAAAGGTGATGTACTGCACTTTCTTAACACTTGTTCCAATAGAGGGTGAGACTACGTCTATCTTCCGATTGTATAGCAACAATATGGCCCTCTTAGATGGAACATTGATGTGTTGCACTTTCTATACTTTTGTACCAATAGGGTGTAAGAGTACGTCGATCTTCTGATTCTATAGCAGCAATATGACCCTTTAGATAGAAAAGTAATGTGTTGCACTTTCTATACTTTTGTACCAATAGAGCGTAACAGTACGTCAACCTTCTGATTCTATAGCAGCAATATGGCCCTTTTAGATAGAAAAGTGATGTGTTGAACTTTCTATATTTTTGTACCAATAGGGTGTAAGAGTATGTCTATCTTGTGATTCTGTAGCAGCAATATGGCCCTTTTAGATAGAAAAGTGATGAGTTGCACTTTCTATACTTTTGTGCCATAGAGTGTAAAATTACTTCCATCTTCTAGTTCTATAGCAGCAATATGGCCAGTTTGATATAGAAAAGTGTGGCGTTGCACTTTCTACACTCTTGTACCAATAGAGTATAACAGTCCGGTTATCTTCTGATTCTACAACAGCAATATGGCCCTTTTAGATAGAAAAGTGATGTGTTGCACTTTCTAAAGTTTTGTACAAATAGAGTGTAAGAGTATGTCTATCTTCAGATTCTATAGCAGCAATATGCCACTTTTAGACAGAAAAGTCATGTGTTGCACTTTCTATACTCTTGTACCAATAGAGTGTAGGTGTACGCCTATCTTCTGATTCTATAGCAGCAATAATGACCTTATAGACAGAAAATTGTTATCTTGCACTTTCTTTATTCTTGTACCAATAGAGTGTAAAAGTACGTCCATCTTTTAATTCTATAGCAGCAATAAGGCCCTTTTAGATAGAAGAGTGATGTGTTGCACTTTCTATACTTTTGTGCCAATAGAGTGTAAGAGTATGTCTGTCTTCTGACTCTATAGCAGCAATAAGGCCCTTTTAGATAGATCAGTGATGTGTTGCACTTTGTATAATTTTGTGCCAATAGAGTGTAAGGGTATGTCTATCTTCTGACTCTATAGCAGCAATATGGCCCTTTTAGATAGAAAAGGGATGTGTTGCACTTTCTAAACTTTTGTACAAATAGAGTATAATAGTACCACTATCTTCTTATTCTATAGCAGCAATATGGTCCGTTTTAGATAGAAAAGGTGATGTGTTTCACTTTCAATACTCTTGTTCCAATTGAGGGTAAGAGTACGTCTATCTTCTGGTTCTATAGCAGCAATATGGCCCTTTAAGACAGAAAAGTGATGTGTTGCAATTTCTATACTTTTGTACCAATAGAGTGTAAGACTATGTGTATCTTCTGACTCTATAGCAGCAATATGGCCCTTTTAGATAGAACAGTTATGTGTTGCACTTTCTATACTTTTGTACCAATGGAGTGTAAGAGTACGTCTATCTTTTGATTCTATAGCAAAAATATGCCCGTTTTAGATAGAAAAGTGCTGCGTTGCACTTTCTATACTTTTGTACCAATAGAGTGTAAGAGTACTTCTATCTTCTGATTCTATAGCAGCCAAATGGCCCGTTTTAGATAGAAAAGTGATGTGTTGCTCTTTCTACACATTTGTACCAATAGAGTGTAACAGTACGCCTATCTACTGATTCCACAGCAGCATTATGGCCCTTTTAGATAGAAAAGTGATGTGTTGCACTTACTATATTTTTGTACCAATAGAGTGTAAGAGTATGTATATCTTCTGTCTCTATAGCAGCAATATGGCCCTTTTAGATAGAACAGAGATGAGTTTCACTTTTTATACTTTAGTACCCATAGAGTGTAAGAGTAGGTCTATCTTCTGATTCTATAGCAGCAATATGGCCAGTTTTATATAGAAAAGTGTGGCGTTGCACCATCTATACTCTTGTAGCAATACGGTATAACAGTACGACCATCTTCTGATTCTATAGCAGCAACATGGCCGTTTTAGCTAGAAAGCTGATGTGTTGCACTTTCTATACTCTTTTACCAATAGAGTGTAACAGTACGTCGTTCTTCTGATTCCTTAGCAGCACCCCTCCGAAGGAGTGTCGCCTTGCCGTGGCGGAGGGGCTCAGTACCCGATCCAGACGGCCTACTAAGTGTGTCTTTGTGACCACTGGTGGGCAAGAGGTGAGGGGAAGCTAAGAACATTCCAACGGGTAGATGAGGCTCGTTAGTCTTGGTCGACAACTCATCTAGGAGAAGAGGACTCCGAAATCAAACTCCCCCAGGGGAACCTACCACGGTAGGTCCGGGTTTGGCGCGCCCGGGGCCCCGAGCTGCGCACCATCATTTCACCCCCTCCATATACATTAACTGTGCCACGTGCAGCGATTTATGTTGCTTTTATATCACCCTCTTCCTCTTCTAGGTTTATTCCGATTATTAGTTAGTAAGGCTTTAGTTTTATAACTCCTGTCTCACCATCAGGGATCTTTCCTATCTCCGTGGTCCTGTCCCACGGTTTTCAGCGCGGCCCCCGACTTGTGTGCTCTTCGGAGGTCTCAGGCGCGAAGGTTGTGCGGACCCTTCACACTGCCCCCATGTGTGGCCTTAGGTGCGGAGCCCGTCCACACGTCAAGTACACCCACGTAGCTCCTTGAGGGCACGGCCGGTGTTAATCTCCCGACGGCCGTGTGCCGTCGGGTTAGTATCACCGGCCGGACGTGTTACCGCTGACGGAACCCCGGTGTAATCAACCCGAAGTCCCCTGAATCCACGCTGACTCCGTTGAGGCAGCGTGTGCTAAAGCGGGGAGCCACAGGCGGTTATTCCTGTGGTGGGGGCATAAAACCGGGGTGTCACGTGGTGAACGGTTTACCCATGTGGACAAGCAGTGGAGATCGGAGGGTAGCCCCTCTGAAGTACGCTTTGAGGTCAGTCATGGAGGGGTCTCCATGGCGGCACAGACCGTGGAGATTTTGGTGTCTTTTATCCTTTGACCCCCGGATGGCAGGCTGACGCCGACGGTTCCGGATGGGGGTCCAAATTCAAAATGCATCCGCGCAAAACCTCTTCATTTGACTCGTTTTTGGTAATGACAATGGCATGTGATGGAAAGACGTTAAAGGACCTGAGCCCATTTTATATTAAACGGGAAATAGACAGGATTTGTGGCATTGTGAAAAATGCGACTAGAGTTCGAGACGGTACGCTTTTGATCGAAGTGACTTCTGCAGACCAGGCGCAAAAGCTTCTTAAAGCGACCTTGTTGGGATCCTACCCAATCCGGGTAGCCCCACACAAGTCGTTGAACACATGTAGAGGAGTAGTCACCACGTCTAGTCTGGACAACCTCACCAATGAGGAGATTGTTACTTGCCTCTCCGACCAGCGTGTGTGTCAAGCGTACCGTCTGACAAGAAAGCAGGATGGTAAAGTTATTGAGTTGCGTACGGTGTTCCTCACTTTTAAGGGCACACAGTTGCCAGAATACATCTTCTGCGGGTATGAGCGTGCCGCCGTACGTCAATATGTCCCGAACCCTATGCGCTGTTTTCAGTGTCAGAAGTTCGGACATACTAAGACCGCGTGCAACCATCCTGCCGTTTGTGAGCGTTGTGGCCTATCACCTCATGAGGGCACGGCTTGTACCCGTGACCCTCATTGTGTGAATTGTGGAGAGAGCCATCCATCAAGCTCGCGTCAGTGTTCTAAATTTATGGACGAGAAAGCTATACAGGAGTTGCGCGTGAAAGAACGGCTCACCTTTTTGGAAGCACGTCGCCGCTTTGAACAGCTGAAACCTGCGACAACCCTAGGTTTCGCGTCAGCAGTCCGCCGAACTCCTGCCCACACTGTGGCCATTCAGCACGTTCCAGTCGCTGATGCTGCCACGCAGACTGACTCGCCAACGAGCGCCTCTCCCTCTCCGCCGTCCCGTGAACAACCTGCACCGGCAACTAAATCTTCCGCCGTGCAGACACCTGCTCACCAGCCATCCACAAGCAGTAGCCACACCGTTTTACGTGGAAACGCTCACCATTCGCGACCTAAAGACCGGGTGAGTAGTCGTCCATCATCAAAGAAGTCCCGCTCCCGCTCAACAAGCCGACAGGGCTCTTCAGACTCATCTGAGGATGGCGACTTGAATACACCAGCTCCCAAGTCGGTCAAGATAAGACTCAAAAAGAAAAAGATGAAAATCAAACACTTACATTAAGCAGGTTTAACTTGTATTTTACTTTCTGATTTATTTTTAACCTTCGCATTTTTATCTGTGTACATTTTAAGATCAGTTTTGAGGTTTTAACTGTTTTTATGTTATCTTTTTAGACCAGTTTTACATTTGGCCTGTTTTAGCTTTTATCTTTCTTTTAGACTCCCCGTTTTAATATTTGATTCATTGTTAGGTGGTGGTGAGTTTTCCCCTGCTTTTATCTTCTGACTTGGGGCCCTAATGACCTAGCTGTCGACGGGCCCTTAAACCCTACTCACTCACTCACTCCTTAGCAGCAATATGGCCCTTTTAGATAGAAAAGTGATGTGTTGCACTTTCTATACTTCTGTACCAATAGAGTGTAAGAGTATGTCTATCTTCTGATTCTGTAGCAGCAATATTGCACTTTTAGATAGAAAAGTGATGTGTTGGACTTTCTATACTCTTGTACTAATAGAGTGTAACAGTACGTCTATCTTCTGATTCTAAAGCAGCAATATGGCCCGTTTTAGATAGAAAGGTGATGTGCTGCACTTTCTATACTCTTGTTCCAATAGAGGGTGAGAGTACGTCTATCTTCCGAATGTATAGCAACAATATGGCCCTTTTAGATGGAACAGTGATGTGTTAAACTTTCTATTCTTTTGTACCAATAGAGTGTAAGAGTACGTCGATCTTCTGATTCTATAGCAGCAATATGACCCTTTAGATAGAAAAGTAATGTGTTGCACTTTCTATACTTTTGTACCAATAGAGCGTAACAGTACGTCAATCTTCTGATTCTATAGCAGCAATATGGCCCTTTTAGATAGAAAAGTGATGTGCTGCACTTTCTAAACTTTTGTTCCAATAGAGTGTAACAGTATGTGTATCTTCTGATTATATAGCAGCAATATGACCCTTTAGATAGAAAAGTGATGTGTTGCACTTTTTATACTTTTGTACCAATATAGTGTAAGAGTACTTCTATCTTCTGAATCTATAGCAGCAATATGGCCCTTTCAGATAGAAAAGTAATGTGTTGCACTATCTATACTCTTGTACCAATAGAGTATAACAGTACGACTATCTTCTGACTCTATAGCAGCAATATGGCCCGTTTTACATAGCAAAGTGTTGTCTTGCACTTTCTATACTCTTGTACCATAGAGTGTAAAAGTACGTCTATCTTCGGATTCTATAGCAGCAATGTAGCCCTTTTAGATACAAAAGTGATGTGTTGCACTTTCTATACTCTTGTACCAATAGTGTGTAACAGTACGTATATCTTCTGATTCTATAGCAGCAATATGACTCTTTTTAATAGAAAAGTGATGTGTTGCACCTTCTATACTCATGTACCAATAGAGTGTAACACTACGCCTAGCTCCTGATTCTATAGCAGCAATATGACCCTTTTGGATACAAAAGTTATGTGTTGCACTTTCTATACTTTTGTACCAATAGTGTGAAACAGTACGTCTATCTTCTGATTCTATAGCAGCAATATGGCCCTTTTAAATAGAAAAGTGATGTGTTGAACTTTGTATACCTTTGTACCGATAGAGTGTAACAGTACGTCTATCTTCTGATTCTATAGCAGCAATGTGGCCCGTTTTAGATAGAAAAGTGATGTGTTGCACCTTCTTTACTCTTGTTCCAATAGAGTGTAACAGTGCGTCTATCTTCTGATTCTATAGCAGCAATATGGCCCTTTTGGATATAAAAGTGATGTGTTGGATTTTCTATACTCCTGTACCAATAGAGTGAAACAGTACGTCTATCTTCTGATTCTATAGCAGCAATATGGCCGTTTTAGATAGAAAAGTGATGTGTTGCGCTTTCTATACTTTTGTAAGTAGTGAGTGTAAGAGTACCTCTATCTTCTGATTCTATAGCAGCAATATTGCCCTTTTAGATAGAAAAGTGATGTGTTGCACTTTCTATACTTTTGTAAGTATTGAGTGTAAGAGTACCTCTATCTTCTGACTCTATAGCAGCAATATAGCCCTTTTTTATAGAAAAGTTATCTCTTGCACTTTCCATACTCTTGTACCATAGAGTGTAACAGTACGTCTATCTTCTGATTCTATAGCACCAATATGGCCCTTTTAGATAGAAAAGTGATGTGTTGCACTTTATATACTTTTGTACCAATAGAGTGCAAAAGTACGTCTATCTTCTGATACTATAGCAGCAATATGGCCAGTTTTATATAGAAAAGTGTTGTGTTGCACTTTCTATACTCTTCTACCAATAGAGTATAACAGTACGACTATCTTCTGACTCTATAGCAGCAATATGGCCCGTTTTACATAGCAAAGTGTTGTCTTGCACTTTCTATACTCTTGTACCATAGAGTGTAAGAGTACCACTATCTTCTGATTCTATAGCAGCATTATGGCCCATTTTTATAGAATAGTGATCTGTTGCACTTGATATACTCTTGTACCAATAGAGAGTAACACTACGTCTATCTTCTGACTCTATAGCAGCAATATGGCCCTTGTTTATAGAAAAGTGTATTGTTGCACTTTCCATACTCTTGGAACATAGAGTGTAACAGTACGTCTATCTTCTGATTCTATAGCAGCAATATGGCCCTTTTTTATAGAAAATTGACGTGTTGCACTTGATATACTCTTGTACCAATAGAGTGTAACAGTACGTCTATCTTCTGATTCTATAGCCGCAATATGGCCCTTAGTTATAGAAAAGTGATGTGTTGCACTTTCTATGCTCTTGCACCATGCAGTGTAACAGTACGTCTATCTTGTGATTCTATAGCAGCAATATGGCCCTTAGTTATAGAAAAGTGATGTGTTGCACTTTCTATACTCATGTACCAATAGAGTGTAACACTACGCGTAGCTTCTGATTCTATAGCAGCGAAATGGCCCTTTTAGATAGAAAAGTGATGTGTTGCACTTTCTATATGTTTTTACCAATAGGGTGTAAGAGTATGTCTATCTTCTGATTCTATAGCAGCAATATGGCCCTTTTAGATAGAAAAGTGATGTGTTGAACTTTCTATATTTTTGTACCAATAGGGTGTAAGAGTATGTCTATCTTCTGATTCTATAGCAGCAATATGGCCCTTTTAGATAGAAAAGTGATGTGTTGCACTTTCTATACTTTTGTAGCAATAGAGTGTAAAAGTACTTCTATCTTCTAATTCTATAGAAGCAATATGGCCAGTTTTATATAGAAAAGTGTGGCGTTGCACTTTCTACACTCTTGTACCAATAGAGAATAACAGTAGGGTTATCTTCTGATTCTACAGCAGCAATATGGCCCTTTTAGATAGAAAAGTGATGTGTTGCACTTTCTAAAGTTTTGTACAAATAGAGTGTAAGAGTATGTCTATCTTCAGATTCTATAGCAGCAATATGCCACTTTTAGATAGAAAAGTCATGTGTTGACTTTGTATGCTCTTGTACCAATAAAGTGTAGGTGTACGTCTATCTTCTGATTCTATAGCAGCAATAATGCCCTTTTAGACAGAAAATTGTTGTCTTGCACTTTCTTTACTGTTGTACCAATAGAGTGTAAAAGTACGTCCATCTTCTGATTCTATAGCAGCAATAAGGCCCTTTTAGATAGAAAAGTGATGTGTTGAACTTTCTATACTTCTGTGCCAATACAGTGTAAGAGTATGTCCATCTTCTGACTCTATAGCAGCAATAAGGCCCTTTTAGATAGAACAGTGATGTGCTGCACCTTCTAATCTTTTGTGCCAATAGAGTGTAAGGGTAGGTCTATCTTCTGACTCTATAGCAGCAATATGGCCCTTTTAGATAGAAAAGGGATGTGTTGCACTTTCTAAACTTTTGTACAAATAGAGTGTAGGAGTATGTCTATCTTCAGATTCTATAGCAGCAATATGGCCCTTTTAGATAGAAAAACGATGTGTTGCACTTTCGATACTTTTGTACCAATGGAGTGTAAGAGTACGTCTGTCTTCTGATTCTATAGCAGCAATATGGCCCTTTTAGATAGAAAAGTGATGTGTTGCACTTTCAAAACTTTTGTACCAATAGAGTGTAAGAGTATGTGTATCTTCTGACTCTATAGCAGCAATATGGCCCTTTTAGATAGAACAATGATGTGTTGCACTTTCTATAATTTTGTTCCAATGGAGTTTAAGAGTACGTCTATCTTCTAATTCTATAGCAGCAATATGGCCAGTTTTGTAGAGAAAGTGTTGCGTTGCACTTTCTATACTCTTGTACCAATAGAGTATAAAAGTACGACTATCTTCTGATTCTATAGCACCAATATGGCCAGTTTTATATAGAAAAGTGTGGCGTTGCACATTCTACACTCTTGTACAAATAGAGTATAATAGTGAGACTATCTTCTGGTTCTATAGCAGCAATATGGCCCTTTTAGACAGAAAAGTGATGTGTTGCAATTTCTATACCTCTGTACCAATAGAGTGTAAGACTATGTGTATCTTCTGACTCTATAGCAGCAATATGGCCCTTTTAGATAGAACAGTGATGTGTTGCACTTTCTATACTTTTTTACCAATGGAGTGTAAGAGTACGTATATCTTCTGATTCTATAGCAGCCATATGGCCCGTCTTAGATAGAAAAGTGATGTGTTGCACTTTCTACACATTTGTACCAATAGGGTGTAACAGTACGCCTATCTACTGATTCTACAGCAGCAATATGGCCCTTTTAGATAGAAAAGTGATGTGTTGCACTTACTATACTTTTGTACCAATAGAGTGTAAGAGTATGTGTATCTTCTGACTCTATAGCAGCAATATGGCCCTTTTAGATAGAACAATGATGTGTTGCACTTTCTATACTCTTGTTCCAATAGAGTTTAAAAGTACGTCTACCTTCTAACTCTATAGCAGCAATATGGCCAGTTTTGTAGAGAAAAGTGTTGCGTTGCACTTTCTATACTCTTGTACCAATTGAGTATAAAAGTACGACTATCTTCTGATTCTTTAGCACCAATATGGCCAGTTTTATATAGAAAAGTGTGGCGTTGCACCATCTATACTCTTGTACCAATAGGGTATAACAGTATGACTATCTTCTGATTCTATAGCAGCAACATGGCCCCTTTTAGCTAGAAAGCTGATGTGTTGCACTTTCTATACTCTTTTACCAATAGTGTGTAACAGTACGTCGTTCTTCTGATTCCTAAGCAGCAATATGGCCCTTTTAGATAGAAAAGTGATGTGTTGCACTGTCTATACTTTTGTACCAATAGAGTGTAACAGTACGTCTATCTTCTGATTCCATAGCAGCAATATGGCCCGTTTTAGATAGAAAGGTGATGTACTGCACTTTCTTAACACTTGTTCCAATAGAGGGTGAGACTACGTCTATCTTCCGATTGTATAGCAACAATATGGCCCTTTTAGATGGAACATTGATGTGTTGCACTTTCTATACTTTTGTACCAATAGGGTGTAAGAGTACGTCGATCTTCTGATTCTATAGCAGCAATGTGACCCTTTAGATAGAAAAGTGATGTGTTGCACTGTCTATACATTTGTACCAATAGAGCGTAACAGTACGTCAATCTTCTGATTCTATAGTAGCAATATGGCCAGTTTTATATAGAAAATTGTGGCGTTACACTTTCTACACCTTTGTACCAATAGAGTATAACAGTACGGTTATCTTGTGATTCTATAGCAGCAATATGGCCCTAATAGATAGATCAGTGATGTGTTGCACTTTCTATACTTTTGTACCAATAGAGTGTAAGGGTACGTCTATCTTCTGATTCTATAGCAGCCATATGGCCCGTTTTAGATAGAAAAGTGATGTGTTGCACTTTCTACACATTTGTACCAAAAGAGTGTAACAGTACGCCTATCTACTGATTCTACAGCAGCAATATAGCCCTTTTAGATAGAAAAGTGATGTGTTGCACTTACTAAACTTTTGTACCAATAGAGTGTAGGAGTACGTCTATCTTCTGATTCTATAGCAGCAATATGGCCAGTTTTATATAGCAAATAGATGTGTTGCACCTTCTATACTCTTGTGCCAATACAGGGTAAGAGTACGTCTATCTTCTGATTCTATAGATGCAATATGACCCTTTTAGATAGAAAAGTGATATGTTACACTTTCTACACTCTTGTACCAATAGAGTGTAGGTGTACGTCTATCTTCTGATTCTACAGCAGCAATAATGCCTTTTTAGACAGAATATTGTTGTCTTGCACTTTCCTTACCCTTGTACCAATAGAGTGTAAAAGTACGTCTATCTTCTGATTCTATAGCAGCAATATGGCCCTTTTAGATAGAAAAGTGATGTGTTGAACTTTCTATATTTTTGTACCAATAGGGTGTAAGAGTATGTCTATCTTGTGATTCTATAGCAGCAATATGGCCCTTTTAGATAGAAAAGTGATGTGTTGCACTTTCTATACTTTTGTAGCCATAGAGTGTAAAATTACTTCTATCTTCTAGTTCTTTAGCAGCAATATGGCCAGTTTGTTATAGAAAAGTGTGGCGTTGCACTTTCTACACTCTTGTACCAATAGAGTATAACAGTCCGGTTATCTTCTGATTCTACAACAGCAATATGGCCCTTTTAGATAGAAAAGTGATGTGTTGCACTTTCTAAAGTTTTGTACAAATAGAGTGTAAGAGTATGTCTATCTTCAGATTCTATAGCAGCAATATGCCACTTTTAGACAGAAAAGTCATGTGTTGCACTTTCTATACTCTTGTACCAATAGAGTGTAGGTGTACGTCTATCTTCTGATTCTATAGCAGCAATAATGCCCTTATAGACAGAAAATTGTTATCTTGCACTTTCTTTATTCTTGTACCAATAGAGTGTAAAAGTACGTCCATCTTTTAATTCTATAGCAGCAATAAGGCCCTTTTAGATAGAAAAGTGATGTGTTGCACTTTCTATACTTTTGTGCCAATAGAGTGTAAGGGTATGTCTATCTTCTGACTCTATAGCAGCAATATGGCCCTTTTAGATAGAAAAGGGATGTGTTGCACTTTCTAAACTTTTGTACAAATAGAGTATAATAGTACCACTATCTTCTTATTCTATAGCAGCAATATGGTCCGTTTTAGATAGAAAAGGTGATGTGTTTCACTTTCAATACTCTTGTTCCAATTGAGGGTAAGAGTACGTCTATCTTCTGGTTCTATAGCAGCAATATGGCCCTTTAAGACAGAAAAGTGATGTGTTGCAATTTCTATACTTTTGTACCAATAGAGTGTAAGACTATGTGTATCTTCTGACTCTATAGCAGCAATATGGCCCTTTTAGATAGAACAGTTATGTGTTGCACTTTCTATACTTTTGTACCAATGGAGTGTAAGAGTACGTCTATCTTTTGATTCTATAGCAAAAATATGCCCGTTTTAGATAGAAAAGTGCTGCGTTGCACTTTCTATACTTTTGTACCAATAGAGTGTAAGAGTACTTCTATCTTCTGATTCTATAGCAGCCAAATGGCCCGTTTTAGATAGAAAAGTGATGTGTTGCTCTTTCTACACATTTGTACCAATAGAGTGTAACAGTACGCCTATCTACTGATTCCACAGCAGCATTATGGCCCTTTTAGATAGAAAAGTGATGTGTTGCACTTACTATATTTTTGTACCAATAGAGTGTAAGAGTATGTATATCTTCTGTCTCTATGGCAGCAATATGGCCCTTTTAGATAGAACAGAGATGAGTTTCACTTCTTATACTTTAGTACCCATAGAGTGTAAGAGTAGGTCTATCTTCGGATTCTATAGCAGCAATATGGCCAGTTTTATATAGAAAAGTGTGGCGTTGCACCATCTATACTCTTGTAGCAATACGGTATAACAGTACGACCATCTTCTGATTCTATAGCAGCAACATGGCCGTTTTAGCTAGAAAGCTGATGTGTTGCACTTTCTATACTCTTTTACCAATAGAGTGTAACAGTACGTCGTTCTTCTGATTCCTTAGCAGCAATATGGCCCTTTTAGATAGAAAAGTGATGTGTTGCACTTTCTATACTTCTGTACCAATAGAGTGTAAGAGTATGTCTATCTTCTGATTCTGTAGCAGCAATATTGCACTTTTAGATAGAAAAGTGATGTGTTGGACTTTCTATACTCTTGTACTAATAGAGTGTAACAGTACGTCTATCTTCTGATTCTAAAGCAGCAATATGGCCCGTTTTAGATAGAAAGGTGATGTGCTGCACTTTCTATACTCTTGTTCCAATAGAGGGTGAGAGTACGTCTATCTTCCGAATGTATAGCAACAATATGGCCCTTTTAGATGGAACAGTGATGTGTTAAACTTTCTATTCTTTTGTACCAATAGAGTGTAAGAGTACGTCGATCTTCTGATTCTATAGCAGCAATATGACCCTTTAGATAGAAAAGTAATGTGTTGCACTTTCTATACTTTTGTACCAATAGAGCGTAACAGTACGTCAATCTTCTGATTCTATAGCAGCAATATGGCCCTTTTAGATAGAAAAGTGATGTGCTGCACTTTCTAAACTTTTGTTCCAATAGAGTGTAACAGTATGTGTATCTTCTGATTATATAGCAGCAATATGACCCTTTAGATAGAAAAGTGATGTGTTGCACTTTTTATACTTTTGTACCAATATAGTGTAAGATTACTTCTATCTTCTGATTCTATAGCAGCAATATGGCCCTTTCAGATAGAAAAGTAATGTGTTGCACTATCTATACTCTTGTACCAATAGAGTATAACAGTACGGCTATCTTTTGATGCTCTAGCAGCAATATGGCCTGTTTTAGATAGAAAGGTGATGTGCTGCACTTTCTATACTTTTGTTCCAATAGAGTGTAAGAGTACGTATATCATCTGATTCTAGAGCTGCAATATGGCCCTTTTAGATAGAAAAGCGATGTGTTGCACTTTCTATGCTTTTGTACCAATAGAATGTAAGAGTACGACTATCTTCTGATTCTATAGCAGCAATATGCCCCTTCTAGATAGAACTGTGATTTGTTATCCTTTCTTTACTCTTGTACCATTAGAGTGTAAGAGTACGTCTATCTTCTTATTCTTTAGCAGTAATATGGTCCGTTTTAGATAGAAGAGTGATGTGTTGCACTTTCTATACTCTTGTACCAATAGAGTGTAAGAGTACGTCTATCTTTTGACTGTATAGCAGCGATAAGGCACGTTTTAGATAGAAAAGTGATGTGTTGCACTTTCTACACTTTTGTACCAATAGAGTGTAAGAGTACGTCTATCTTCTAATTCTATAGCAGCAATGTGGCCCTTTAAGATAGAAAAGTGTGTGTCTCACTTTCTATACTTTTGTACCAATAGAGTATAACAGTATGGCTATCTTTTGATGCTCTAGCAGCAATATGGCCTGTTTTAGATAGAAAGGTGATGTGCTGCACTTTCTATACTTTTGTTCCAATAGAGGGTGAGAGTACGTCTATCTTCCGACTCTTTAGCAACAATTTGGCCCTATTAGATAGAAAAGTGTTCTGTTGCCCTTTCTATACTTTTGTACCAATAGAGTGTAAGAGTATGTCTATCTTCCCATTCTATAGCAACAATATTGCCGTTTTAGATAGAAAAGTGATGTGTTGCACTTTGCATTCTTTTGTACCAATAGTGTGTGACAGTACGTCTATCTTCTGATTCTATAGCAGTAATATGACCCTTTTGGATAGAAAATTGATGTTTTGCACTTTCTATACTATTGTACCAATAGAGTGTAAGAGTACGTCTATCTTCTGATTCTATAGCAGCAATATGGCCCTTTTAGATAGAAAAGTGTGGTCTTGCATTTTCTATACTCTTGTCACAATAGAGTGTAACAGTACATCTATCTTCTGAATCTATAGCAGCAGTATGGCCCCTTTAGAGAGAAAAGTAATGTGTTGAATTTTCTATACTCTTGTACCAATAGAGTGTAAGAGTTCGTCTATCTTCTGATTCTATAGCAGCAATACGGCCCTTTTAGATAGAAAAGTGATGTGTTTCACTTTCTATACTTTTGTGCATATAGAGTGTAAGAGTATGTCTACCTTCTGACTCTATAGCAGAAATATGGACCTTCTAGATAGAAAAGTGATGTATTACACTTTCTACACTTTTGTACCAATAGAGTGCAAGAGTACGTCTATTTTCTGATTCTATAGCAGCAATATGGCCAGTTTTATATTCAAAAGTGTCGCACTGCACTTTCTATACTCTTGTACCAATTGAGTATAAAAGTACGACTATCTTCTGATTCTATAGCAGCAATATGGCCCTATTATATATAAAAGTGATTTGTTGCCCTTTCTATACTTTTGTACCAATAGAGTGTAAGAGTACGTCTATCTTCTGATTCTATAGCAGCAATACGGCCCTTTTAGATAGAAAACTGATGTGTTGCACTTTCTATAATTTTCTAACAATTGAGTGTAAGATTATGTCTATCTTCTGACTCTATAGGAGCAATAAGGCCCTTTTAGATAGCACAGTGATGTGTTGCACTTTCTATACTTTTGTACCAATGGAGGGTAAGAGTACGCCTATCATCTGATTCTATATCAGCAATATGGCCGTTTTAGATAGAAAAGTGATGTGTCTCACTTTCTATACTCTTGTACCAATAGAGTGTAACAGTACGTTTATCTTCTGAATCTATAGCAGCAATATGGCTCTTTTAGATAGAAAAGTAATGTGTCTCATTTTCTTTACTCTTATACCAATAGAGTGTAACAGTACGTCTATCTTCTGATTCTATAGCAGCAATACGGCCCTTTTAGATAGAAAAGTGATGTGTTTCACTTTCTATACTTTTGTGCATATAGAGTGTAAGAGTATGTCTACCTTCTGACTCTATAGCAGCAATATGGCCCTTTTTGATAGAACAGTGATGTGTTGCACTTTCTATACTTTTGTACCAATAGAGTGTAAGAGGACGTCTATCTCCTGATTCTATGGCAGAAATATGGGCCTTCTAGATAGAAAAGTTATGTATTACACCTTCTACACTTTAGTACCAATAGAGTGCAAGAGTATGTCTATTTTCTGATTCTATAGCAGCAATATGGCCAGTTTTATATTGAAAAGTGTCGCGTTGCACTTTCTATACTCTTGTACCAATTGAGTATAAAAGTACGACTATCTTCTGATTCTATAGCAGCAATATGGTCCTATTAGATATAAAAGTGATTTGTTGCCCTTTCTATACTTTTGTACCAATAGTGTGTAAGAGTACGTCTATCTTCTGATTCTATAGCAGCAATACGGCCCTTTTAGATAGAAAAGTGATGTGTTTCACTTTCTATACTTTTGTGCCAATAGAGTGTAAGAGTATGTCTACCTTCTGACTCTATAGCAGCAATATGGCCAGTTTTATATTGAAAAGTGTTGCGTTGCACTTTCTGTACCCTTGTACCAATAGAGTATAAAAGTACCACTATCTTCTTATTCTATAGCAGCAATATGGCCCGTTTTAAATACAAAAGTAATGTGCTGCACTTTCTATACTCTTGTCCCAATAGAGTGTAATAGTATGTCTATCTTCTGATACTATAGCAGCAATATGGCGCTTTTAGATAGAAAAGTGATGTGTTTACCTTTTTATACTTTTGTGCCAATAGAGTGTAACAATACGTCTATCTTCTGATTCTATAGCAGCAATATGGCTAGTTTTATATAGAAAGTGTGGCGTTGCACTTTCTATACTCTTGTACCAATAGAGTATAACAGTACGCCTATCTTCTGATTCTATAGCAGCAATATGGCCCGATTTAGATAGAAAAGAGATGTGGTGGACTTTCTATACTCTTGTTCCAATAGAGTGTAAGAGTACGTATATCTTCTGATTCTAGAGCTGCAATATGGCCCTTTTAGATAGAAAAGTGATGTGTTGCACTTTCTATGCTTTTGTAGCAATAGAATGTAAGAGTACGACTATCTTCTGAGTCTATAGCAGCAATATGCCCCTTCTAGATGGAACTGTGATGGGTTATCCTTTCTTTACTCTTGTACCATTAGAGTGTAAGAGTACGTCTATCTTCTTATTCTTTAGCAGGAATATGGTCCGTTTTAGATAGAAGAGTGATGTGTTGCACTTTCTATACTCTTGTACCAATAGAGTGTAAGAGTACGTCTATCTTTTGACTGTATAGCAGCGATAAGGCACGTTTTAGATAAAAAGTGACGTGTTGCACTTTCTACACTTTTGTACCAATAGAGTGTAAGAGTACGTCTATCTTCTAATTCTATAGCAGCAATATGGCCCTTTAAGATAGAAAAGTGTGTGTCTCACTTTCTATACTTTTGTACCAATAGAGTATAACAGTATGGCTATCTTTTGATGCTCTAGCAGCAATATGGCCTGTTTTAGATAGAAAGGTGATGTGCTGCACTTTCTATACTTTTGTTCCAATAGAGGGTGAGAGTACGTCTATCTTCCGACTCTTTAGCAATAATATGGCCCTATTAGATAGAAAAGTGATCTGTTGCCCTTTCTATACTTTTGTACCAATAGAGTGTAAGAGTACGTCTATCTTCCCATTCTATAGCAACAATATGGCCCTTTTAGATAGAAAAGTGACGTGTTGCACTTTCTATACTTTTGTACCAATAGAGTGCAAGAGTACGTCGATCTTCTGATTCTTTAGCAGCAATATGGCCCTTTTAGATAGAAAAGTGATGTGTTGCACTTTGCATACTTTTGTACCAATAGTGTGTGACAGTACGTCTATCTTCTGATTCTATAGCAGTAATATGACCCTTTTGGATAGAAAAGTGATGTTTTGCACTTTCTATACTTTTGTACAAATAGAGTGTAACAGTACGTCTATCTGCTGATTCTGTAGCAGCAATATGGCCCTTTTGGATAGAAAATTGATGTTTTGCACTTTGTATACTATTTTACCAATAGAGTGTAAGAGTACGTCTATCTTCTGATTCTATAGAAGCAATATGGCCCGTTTTAGAGAGAAAAGTGATGTGTTGCACTTTCTATACTTTTCTACCAACAGCGTGTAAGAGTATGTCTATCGTCTGATTCTATAGCAGCAATATGGCCCATTTAGATAGAAAAGTGATGTTTTTTACTTTCTATACTCTTGTACCAATACAGTGTAACAGTGCGTCTATCTCCTTATTCTATAGAAGCAATATGGCCCTTTTAGCTAGAAAAGTAATGTGTTGCACGTTCTATACTTTTGCACCAATAGAGTGAAAAAGTATGTGTATCTTGTGACTGTATAGCAGCAATATGGCCCTTTTAGATAGAACAGTGATGTGTTGCACTTTCTATACTTTTGTACCAATAGAGTGTAGGAGTACGTCTATCTTCTTATTCTATAGCAGCAATATGGCCCTTTTAGATAGAACAGTGATGTGTTGCACTTTCTATACTTTTGTACCAATGGAGTGTAAGAGTACGTCTATCTTCTGATTCTATAGCAGCTATATGGCCCTTTTAGATAGACCAGTGATGTGTTGCACTTCTTATATTTTAGTACCGATAGAGTGTAAAAGTACGTCTATCATTTGATTCTATAGCAGCAATATGGTCCCTTCAGATAGGAAAGTGATTAGTTCTCTTTCTATACTTTTGTAAGAACAGAGTGTAAGAGTACGCCTATTTTCTGATTCTATAGCAGCAATATGGCCCTCTTGGATAGAAAAATGACGTTTTGCACTTTCTATACTATTGTACCAATAGAGTGTAAGAGTAGTCTATCTTCTGATTCTATAGCAGCAATATGGCCCTTTTAGATAGAAAAGTGATGTATTGCACTTTCTTTACTTTTGTAAGAATAGTGTGTAAGAGTACGCCTATATTCTGATTCTATAGCAGCAATATGGCCCTTTTGGATAGAAAATTGATGTTTTGCACTTTCTATACTATTGTACCAATAGAGTGTAAGAGTACGTCTATCTTCAGATTCTGTAGCAGCAATATGGCCCTTTTGGATAGAAAATTGATGTTTTGCACTTTCTATACTATTTTACCAATAGAGTGTAAGAGTACGTCTATCTTCTGATTCTATAGAAGCAATATGGCCCGTTTTAGAGAGAAAAGTGGTGTGTTGCACTTTCTATACTTTTGTACCAATGGAGTGTAAGAGTACGTCTATCTTCTGATTCTATAGGAGCAATATGGCCCGTTTTAGAGAGAAAAGTGATGCGCTGCACTTTCTATACTTTTGTACCAATAGAGTGTAAGATTATGTATATCTTCTGACTCTATAGCAGTAATATGACACTTTTAGATAGAAAAGTGATGTTTTGCACTTTCTATACTTTTGTACAAATAGAGTGTAACAGTACGTCTATCTGCTGATTCTGTAGCAGCAATATGGCCCTTTTGGATAGAAAATTGATGTTTTGCACTTTGTATACTATTTTACCAATAGAGTGTAAGAGTACGTCTATCTTCTGATTCTATAGAAGCAATATGGCCCGTTTTAGAGAGAAAAGTGATGTGTTGCACTTTCTATACTTTTCTACCAACAGCGTGTAAGAGTATGTCTATCGTCTGATTCTATAGCAGCAATATGGCCCATTTAGATAGAAAAGTGATGTTTTTTACTTTCTATACTCTTGTACCAATAGAGTGTAACAGTAGGTCTACCTTCTGATTTTATAGCAGCAATATGGCTCTTTTAGATAGAAAAGTGATGTGTCTCACTTTCTATACTCTTGTACCAATACAGTGTAACAGTGCGTCTATCTCCTTATTCTATAGAAGCAATATGGCCCTTTTAGCTAGAAAAGTAATGTGTTGCACGTTCTATACTTTTGCACCAATAGAGTGAAAAAGTATGTGTATCTTGTGACTGTATAGCAGCAATATGGCCCTTTTAGATAGAACAGTGATGTGTTGCACTTTCTATACTTTTGTACCAATAGAGTGTAGGAGTACGTCTATCTTCTGATTCTGTAGCTGCAATGTGGCCCTTTTAGATAGAAAAGTGATGTGTTGCTCTTTCTACACTTTTGTACCAATGGAGTGTAAGAGTACGTCTATCTTCTGATTCTATAGCAGCAATATGGCCCTTTTAGATAGACCAGTGATGTGTTGCACTTCTTATACTTTAGTACCGATAGAGTGTAAAATTACGTCTATCATTTGATTCTATAGCAGCAATATGGTCCTTTCAGATAGGAAAGTGATTAGTTCTCTTTCTATACTTTTGTAAGAACAGAGTGTAAGAGTACGCCTATTTTCTGATTCTATAGCAGCAATATGGCCCTCTTGGATAGAAAATTGAGGTTTTGCACTTTCTATACTATTGTACCAATAGAGTGTAAGAGTAGTCTATCTTCTGATTCTATAGCAGCAATATGGCCCTTTTAGATAGAAAAGTGATGTATTGCACTTTCTTTACTTTTGTAAGAATAGTGTGTAAGAGTACGCCTATATTCTGATTCTATAGCAGCAATATGGCCCTTTTGGATAGAAAATTGATGTTTTGCACTTTCTATACTATTGTACCAATAGAGTGTAAGAGTACGTCTATTCTCTGATTCTATAGCAGCAATATGGCCCTTTTAGATAGAAAAGTGTTGTCTTTCATTTTCTATACTCTTGTCACAATAGAGTGTAAGAGTACGTCTATCTTCTGAATCTATAGCAGCAATATGGCCAATTTAGATAGAAAAATATTGTGTTGAATTTTCTATACTCTTGTACCAATAGAGTGTAAGAGTACGTCTATCTTCTGATTCTACAGCAATAATATGGACCGTTATAGATAGAAAATTGGAGTGTGGCACTTTCCATACGCTTGTACCGATTGGGTGCAACAGTGCGTCTATGCTCTGATTCTATATCAGCAATATGAGCCTTTTAGATAGAAAAGTGATGTGTTGCACTTTCTATACTTTGGTGGCAATAGAGTGTAAGAGTACATCTATCGTCTGATTCTATAGCAGCAATATTGCCATTTTAGATATAAAAGTGTGTTGCACTTTCTATACTTTTGTACCAATAGAGTGTAACAGTACGTCTATCTTCTGATTCTATAGCTATAATATGGCCCGTTTTAGATAGAAAAGTGGTGTGTTGCACTTTCTATACGCTTGTACCAATAGGGTCCAACAGAACGTCTATCTTCTGATTCTATAGCAGTAATATGGCTAGTTTTAAATTGAAAAGTGTTGCGTTGCACTTTCTATTCTCTTGTACCAATAGAGTATAAAGGTACGACTTTCTTCTGATTCTATAGCAGCAATATGGCCCGTTTTAGATAGAAAAGTGATGTGTTGCACTTTCTATACTTTTGTACCATTAGAGTGTTACAGTACGTCTATCTTCTGATTCTATAGCAGCAATATGGCTAGTTTTTTAAAGAAAATGTGGCGTTGCACTTTCTATACTCTTGTACCAATAGAGTATAACAGTACGACTATCTTCTGATTCTTTAGCAGCAATATGACCCGTTTAGGTAGAAAAGTGGTGTGTTGCGCTTTCTATTCTTTTGAGCCAATAGAGTGTAAGAGTACGTCTACCTACTAATTCTATAGCAATAATATGGCCTGTTTTAGATAGAAAATGGGTGTGTTGTTCTTTCTATACTCTTGTTACAATAGAGTGTAAGAGTACGTCTATCTTCTGATTCTATAGCTATAATATGGCCCGTTTTAGATAGAAAAGTGATGTGTTGCACTTTCTATACTTTTGTACCAATGGAGTGTAAGAGTACGTCTATCTTCTGATTCTATAGCAGCAATATGGACCTTTTAGATAGAAAAGTGATATGTTGCACTTTGTATACTTTTGTACCTGTAACAGCACGTCTACCTTCTGATTCTATAGCAATAATATGGCACGTTTTAGATAGAAAATTGGTGTGTTGCACTTTCCATACGCCTGTACCGATTGGGTGCAACAGTACGTCTATGTTCTGATTCTATATCAGCAATATGGGCCTTTTAGATAGAAAAGTGATGTGTTGCACTTTCTATACTTTTGTGCCAATAGAGTGTAAGAGTAAGTCTATCTTCTGACTCTATAGCAGCAATTTGGCCAATTTTATATGGAAAACTGATGTGTTGCACTTTCTATACCTTTGTACCAATTGAGTGTAGCAGTACGTCTATCTTCTGATTCTGCAGCAATAATATGGCCCCTTTTTGGATAGAAAATTGGGGTGTTGCACTTTCCGTACGCTTGTACCAATTGGGTGCAACAGTACGTCTATGTTCTGATTCTATAGCAGCAATATGGCCATTTTAGATATAAAAGTGATGTGTTGCACTTTCTATACTTTTGTACCAATAGAGTGTAACAGTACGTCTATCTTCTGATTCTATAGCTATAATATGGCCAGTTTTAGATAGAAAAGTGTTGCGTTGCACTTTCTATACGGTTGTACCAATAGAGTGTAACAGTACGTCTATCTTCCGATTCTATAGCAGCAATATGGCCCTTTTAGATAGAAAAGTGTTGTCTTGCACTTTCTATACTCTTGTAACAATAGAGTGTAACAGTACGTCTATCTTCTGGTTCTATATCAGCAATATGGGCCGTTTAGGTAGAAAAATGGTGTGTTGCACTTTCTATACTTTTGTGCCAATAGAGTGTAAGAGTACGTCTACCTTCTAATTCTATAGCAATAATATGGCCCGTTTTAGATAGGAAAGTGATGTGTTGCACTTTCTATACTTTTGTACCAATAGGGTGTAACAGTACTTCTATCTTCTGTTTCTATAGCAATAATATGGCCCGTTTTAGATAGAAAATTGTTGTGTTGCACTTTCTATACGCTTGTACAGATAGTGTGCAACAGTACGTCTATCTTCTGATTCTATAGCAGCAATATGCCCTTTTAGTTAGAACAGTAATGTATTGCACTTTCCATACGCTTGCACCGATTGGGTGCAACAGTACGTCTATGTTCTGATTCTATATCAGCAATATGGGCCTTTTGGATAGAAAAGTGACGTGTTGCACTTTCAATACTTTTGTGCCAATAGGGTGTAAGAGTACGTCTAGCTTCTAATTCTATAGCAATAATATGGCTCGTTTTAAATAGAAAATTGGTGTGTTGCACTTTCTATAGGCTTGTACCGATAGCGTGCAACTGTACGCCTATCTTCTGATTCTATAACAGCAATATGGCCAGTTTAAATAGAAAATTTTGCGTTGCTTTTTCTATACTCTTTTACCAATAGAGTGTAACTGTATGTCTATCTTCTGATTCTGTAGCAGCAATATGGCCCGTTTTAGATAGAAAAGCGATGTGTTGCACTTTCTATACTCTTGTACCAATAGAGTATAACAGTACGACTCTGTTCTGATTCTATAGCAGCAATATGGCTCGTTTAGGTAGAAAAGTGGTGTGTTGCACTTTCTATTCTTTTGAGCCAATAGAGTGTAAGAGTACGTCTACCTTCTAATTCTATAGCAATAATATGGCCCGTTTTAGATAGAAAATTGGTTTGTTGCACTTTCTATACGCTTGTACCGATAGTTCGCAACATTACGTCTATCTTCTGATTCTATAGTAGCAATATGGCCAGTTTTATACAGAAAATTGTTGCGTTGCACTTTCTATACTCTTGTACCAATAGAGTGTAAGAGTACGTCTATCTTCTGATTCTATAGCTATAATATGGCCCGTTTTAGATACAAAAGTGATGTGTTGCACTTTCTATAGTTTTGTACCAATGGAGTGTAAGAGTACGTCTATCTTCTGATACTATAGCAGCATTATGGACCTTTTAGATAGAAAAGTGATGTGTTGCAATTTGTATACTTTTGTACCAATAGAGTGTAACAGTACGTCTATCTTCTGATTCTTTAGCAATAATATGGCACGTTTTAGATAGAAAATTGGTGTGTTGCACTTTCTATACGGTTGTACCTATCGCGTGCAACAGTGCGTCTATATTCTGATTCTATAGCATCAATATGGCCAGTTTTATATAGAAAAGTGTTGCGTTGCACTTTCCATACCTTTGTAACAATAGAGTGTAACAGTACGTCTATCTTCTGATTCTACAGCAATAATATGGCCCGTTATAGATAGAAAATTGGGGTGTTGCACTTTCCATACGCTTGTACCGATTGGGTGCAACAGTACGTCTATCTTCTGATTCTATATCAGCAATATGGGCCTTTTAGATAGAAAAGTGATGTGTTGCACTTTCTATACTTTTGTGCCAATAGAGTGTAAGAGTACGTCTATCTTCTGATTCTATAGCAGCAATATGGCCCTTTAAGATATAAAAGTGATGTGTTGCACTTTCTATACTTTTGTAATAATAGAGTGTAACAGTACGACTATCTTCTGACTCTATAGCAGCAATTTGGCCAGTTTTATATGGAAAACTGATGTGTTGCACTTTCTATACCTTTGTACCAATTGAGTGTAACAGTACGTCTATATTCTGATTCTGCAGCAATAATATGGCCCCTTTTTGGATAGAAAATTGGGGTGTTGCACTTTCCATACGCTTGTACCGATTGGGTGCAACAGTACGTCTATGTTCTGATTCTATATCAGCAATATGGGCCTTTTAGATAGATAAGTGATGTGTTGCACTTTCTATACTTTGGTGCCAATAGAGTGTAAGAGTACGTCTATCGTCTGATTCTATAGCAGCAATATGGCCATTTTAGATATAAAAGTGATGTGTTGCACTTTCTATACTTTTGTACCAATAGAGTGTAACAGTACGTCTATCTTCTGATTCTATAGCTATAATATGGCCCGTTTTAGATAGAAAAGTGATGTGTTGCACTTTCTATACTTTTGTACCAATAGAGTGTAAGATTACGTCTATCTTCTGATTCTATAGCAGCAATATGGCCCTTTTAGATAGAAAAGTGATATGTTGCACTTTGTATACCTTTGTACCAATAGAGTGTAACAGCACGTCTACCTTCTGATTCTATAGCAATAATATGGCACGTTTTAGATAGAAAATTGGTGTGTTGCACTTTCTATACTGTTGTACCGATCGCGTGCAACAGTACTTCTATCTTGTGATTCTATAGCAGCAATATGGCCAGTTTTATATAGAAAACTGTTGCGTTGCACTTTCTATACGGTTGTACCAATAGAGTGCAACAGTACGTCTATCTTCTGATTCTATAGCAGCAATATGGCCCTTTTAGATAGAAAAGTGTTGTCTTGCACTTTCTATACTCTTGTAACAATGGAGTGTAACAGTACGTCTATCTTCTGGTTCTATATCAGCAATATGGGCCGTTTAGGTAGAAAAATGGTGTGTTGCACTTTCTATACTTTTGTGCCAATAGAGTGTAAGAGTACGTCTACCTTCTAATTCTATAGCAATAATGTGGCCCGTTTTAGATAGAAAAGTGATGTGTTGCACTTTCTATACTTTTGTACCAATAGAGTGTAAGAGTACGTCTATCTTCTGATTCTATAGCAGCAATATGGCCCTTATAGATAGAAAAGTGATGTGTTGCACTTTCTATACTTTTGTACCAGTAGAGTGTAACAGTACTTCTATCTTCTGCTTCTATAGCAATAATATGGCGCGTTTTAGATAGAAAATTGTTGTGTTGCACTTTCTATACGCTTGTACCGATAGCGTGCAGCAGTACGTCTATCTTCTGATTCTATAGCAGCAATATGGCCCTTTTAGATAGAAAAGTAATGTATTGCACTTTCCATACGCTTGTACCGATTGGGTGCAACAGTACGTCTATGTTCTGATTCTATATCAGCTATATGGGCCTTTTGGATAGAAAAGTGATGTGTAGCACTTTCTATACTTATGTGCCAATAGGGTGTAAGAGTACGTCTACCTTCTAATTCTATAGCAATAATATGTCTCGTTTTAAATAGAAAATTGGTGTGTTGCACTTTCTATAGGCTTGTACCGATAGCGTGCAACTTTACGCCTATCTTCTGATTCTATAACAGCAATATGGCCAGTTTAAATAGAAAAGTGTATCGTTGCACTTTCTATACTCTTGTACCAATAGAGTGTAACTGTACGTCTATCTTCTGATTCTATAGCAGCAATATGGCCCGTTTTAGATAGAAAAGTGATGTGTTGCACTTTCTATACTTCTGTACCAATGGAGTGATAGAGTATGTCTATCTTCGGATTCTATAGCAGCAATATGGTTCTTTTTGATAGAAAAGTTATGTGGTTACCCTTCCATACTTTTGTACCAATAGAGTGTAACGGTACGTCTATCTTCTGATTCTATAGTAGCAATATGGCTAGTTTAATATAGAAAGTGAGGCGTTGCACTTTCTATACTCTTGTACCAATAGAATATAACAGTGCCACTAACTTCTGATTCTATAGCAGCAATATAGCCCGCTTTAGATAGAAAAGTGATGTTTTGGACTTTCTATACTCTTGTACCAATAGAGTGTAAGAGAACGTATATCTTCTGATTCTAGAGCTGCAATGTGGCCCTTTTAGATAGAAAATTGTTGTGTTGCACTTTCTATACGCTTGTACCGATAGCGTGCAACAGTACGTCTATCTTCTGATTCTATAGCAGCAATATGGCCAGATTTATATAGAAAATTGTTGCGCTGCACTTTCTATACTCTTGTACCAATAGAGTGTAAGAGTTCGTCTATCTTCTGAGTCTATAGGAGCAATATGGCCCTTTTAGATAGAAAAGTGATGTGTTGCACTTTCTATACTTTTGTACCAATAGAGTGTAACAGTATGTCTATCTTCTGATTGAATAGCAATAATACGGCACGTTTTAGATAGATAATTGGTGTGTTGCACTTTCTATACGCTTGTACCAATAGGGTGCAACAGTACGTCTATCTTCTGATTCTATAGCAGTAATATGACCAGTTTTATATTGAAAAGTGTTGCGTTGCACTTTCTATTCTCTTGTACCAATAGAGTATAAAGGTACGACTTTCTTCTGATTCTATAGCAGCAATAATCCCCGTTTTAGATGGAAAAGTGATGCGTTGCACCTTAATAACTCTTGTACCAACAGAGTGTAAGAGTAGGTCGATCTTCTGATTCTATAGCAGCAATATGGCCCGTTTTAGATAGAAAGGTGATGTGTTGCACTTTCTATACTTTTGTACCAATAGAGTGTTACAGTACGTCTATGTTCTGATTAAATAGCAGCAATATGACCCTTTTAGATAGAAGAGTGATGTATTGCAGTTTCTATACTTCTGTACCAGCCATCAGAGTTCTCCGTCTAGGGGATATGCTAAAGGCAACCACAAGGTACCCAAGCTGAGCAGAACATTACTTCCACTTACTGGTGTTTTGCTCCTCACTGTAACTTTCCTATCTGACCTTACCTTGGTCATCTCTTGTTCTCCTCCGACCCCGATGCTATTAGGGTTCCTGAGGGCTAGGGAGTCTTTATTTTTCCAACCTCTCCATTTCTATAAAACCTTAACCCCTAACATGCTGACCTGTCATGGCATGTAATACGTCTTCTGATTGGTAATCAGAGGATATGGTCGGTGAATTTATTTTGATAAGTCTCCCGGTCAGGTGGGTGAGACCCGTAAACCAACGACAGGTGTGGTCCGCCAGACATTCTGGGGGTTGTGAGAGAGCGATGTGACCGCCAAAACATAAAAATATGGTGCTCTCTAAAAAAACGGTTACTATTACTGCTATTGCTCTCTTTTTTTTTTTTTTTTTTTTTTTTTTTATGAAATATGACTCGAGGGGTAAAATGTTCCGGAGTTAAAATAGTCCCCCATTCGGATCTCCGGGCGGGGACTAGAAGATCTAACATCAGACTTCTACAATGGAATGCGGGTGGTCTCACACAAACAAAAAAAGTAGAACTGAATAAAATTGTATTTGATTATAACATTGATATATTTGTAATACAAGAAGCAAATCTAACAAATGACCAACTTAAATACTTCAATTTTACTGGATTTTTACTGCACTTACTACTCAAAAATAGACAGATAAGTAGTGGAATATTAGTTGGAGTCAAAAAGGATATTAAAACCTCCTTTGAAATTGTTAAAGAAATGGATAACACAGATAAAAGCGATTTAATAAAGCTAAAGTTTTGGGATAACAAAACACATCTACATTTATACAGTATTTACAATCCTCCCAGGAATGTACCAGATCTCTCACTTATTGACCAATTAAATAAAACAATCGTAATTGGGGATTTCAATGCACATTCCAAAAGATGGGGTTATGAAAAAGTGGATTCTACAGGGAAGATAGTGGAAGAATTTTTGAATACCACAACTTTTGAACTGATTTATAGTAAAGAAGATCCCACAACCTTCATACATCATTCTGGAGCGGGTAGTAACCCTCACCTCTTGTTAGCTACAACAGATATTGTTTCAAAAATTAAAAAACACGTTATAGAAGATCCAAGTTCTGGTCACAGAGCGGTAATTGCTGATATAAAACTAGAGAATACAAATAACAGTCAAGGTCTTACGAATCTGTATTGGAACTTCAAAAAAGCAGATTGGAACAAATATAAAACTGAATTAGAACATAAATTTAAAGAACAAACAAACTCACAGCTGCATGACCAACCAGATCACATGAACAAAGAATTCTGTAAAGTCATCCTAGAAACTGCAAAAAAACATATTCCTCGTGGAAGAATTAAAAATTTCAAACCCTTTTGGAACCCCCAGTTAGAAGAACTGAAAAAACAAGGGGATATAGCTAGAAGTGGTGAGGGAGTCAGTCAAATCGCCCACCCACGTGTAGGCCGTGCGTGGAGACCCGTGTCGGTGGAAAGGTTTATCCTGGTGGTTGAGGGGTGCGTATCTGAGCCCGGGACAGTTTCTTTTCTGAATCCGGGGAGGGTGCGCATTTCCAATACACTGCTTTGGTTACTGCTTCATCTAAACGGGAGGCTAGGGACTAACCCACCCCTAGTCAATCGGCCAGGACTAGGTATTGCACTGAACTCCAGGGTGAGTGGGACGGCGAGCCCGCTATATCCCCTGTGTAGCCCTGTCATCCCAGTGGGGTGACCCCTCGTTGGGCTCCGTGGTGGGTGGGGAGCACTGGGGGATGAATTTTAAGTAACCCTTTTATGGCTACAAATACACCTAAAAGACGACGTCAAGTGCAAGAAGTAAAGGAGGTAACCGCAGTGTCATCAGCTCGGTACCTGGTTATCAGTAGATTAGAAGAGGCTCAGTCATTTGTGAAAGTTAACCCTTTCGTCATCCAGGCCGGTCTTGATAAAATAGCCGGTCCTGTAAAGTCATGTACCAGACTCCGGAACGGTTCTCTTCTTATTGAGACATTTACCTCAGCCCAGTTTGATAAATTGTTAAAGGCCAAACTACTCCACGGATATCCTATTCGTGTCGAGAAGCACCGTAGTCTAAACTCTACAAAGGGGGTCATCACCTCACCCCTGTTGGATGACATGTCGGAGGAAGAGATCTTGGGCTATTTATCGGATCAAGGAGTCATTGAGGTCTACCGAGTCAGGGCTAAACGCGATGGTGTGCAGGTGCCTACCCGTACCCTGTTCCTCACATTCGATCGGCTTGACCTACCTTCGAAAATTAAGGCGGGATACGAAGTGATCCCTGTACGACAATATGTTCCCCGTCCTATGCGTTGCTTTCAGTGCCAACGCTTTGGCCACACAAAGATTTCTTGCAAACTTGCAATTCCTGTTTGTGTAAAGTGTGGTAAGGATGCCCACGACGGAGCTTGTCAATCAGTTATTTGCTGCGTGAATTGTAGGGGCGCCCATCCAGCGACATCCCCCGACTGTCCCCGCTTTTTGGATGAGAAGGCCATACAAGAGCTGCGGGTGAAAGAACGTTTATCTTTCAGTGAAGCCCGCAAACGCCATCTCGCTCGCCAGCCTTCTCTTCTTAAATTTGGTACCTTTAGTTCCGTGGTACAAACGCAAGTGCAAAAGCGGGATATGAGTACGCAGACTCTACCTGTAATCTCCGATGCCGTCGCTACCCCTACCCTACCAGCTGCTCCTGCATCCGTTACATCTAAGTCGATCACTGTTGGTACTGAACAACGAAAATTTAAAATCCAGCCAAAACGAAGTGACTTTCTAAAAGATCCTCAGACTTCCGCCAGTAGCCGATGTGGACGGAATGATAATTCTCCTTCACCTCCTCGGAGATCTCGTTCGCAGGAAGACCAAAGGCGCAGCAGAAATCCTCGTGATTCTCCTGTGCCTACGGACAATCGTTTCCAGGCACTTCCTTCTGCTGGTAGTGAGCCTCTTCCTTCAGAGGAACCAATGGAACAGGAAATACCACCACCTAAAAGTCCTAGTTCCTCGCGAAACTGTAAGGGCAAATTGAAGCGCCAGCCGGCGCTCAAGTAACCGTAGCTTGTTCCCTTTACCTCCAGATGTCCATTCTTCAGTGGAATGCACGTGGCATTCGCACACATAGGGCCGAATTGCAGTTACTCGCAAGATCGCTGTCTCCCACTATCATGTGCTTACAGGAAACCAAACTTCGTCAACAGGACTCCTTCAACTTTCCTGGTTTTATTCCGGTACGTTTCGACCTTCTACCGGAACCTGGTTCTCCTGCGCATGGGGGTGTCATGATCTTGATTCGAGACGGCGTTTTCTACCAACCAGTCATGCTTACCACTACCTTGCAAGCTGTTGCTGTTACCATCTGTCTACCTGGCTTTTCATTCACCATCTGTTCTGTGTATATCCCGCCTTGTGCGCTCCCGCTTGCGGACATTGATATTGCAGCCTTAGTATCCCAGCTCCCAGCACCCTACCTTTTGCTGGGAGATTTCAATGCCCATCACCCTCTTTGGGGCTCGAGTCGGGCATGTGCAAGAGGAATCCATCTTGCCGAGTTATTCGCACAGAACCACCTCTCCGTTCTCAACACTGGTGAAGCTACTTTTATATCTGATAGTACCGGAACCTTCTCACACTTGGACGTGTCTGTTTGCTCAGCACAGCTCACACATCGGTTGGAATGGAACGTCGTCTCTGATACATTTTCTAGCGATCATTTCCCCTGCATTATCACCATGCTTTCACACTACATGCCCTCGCCACGTGTACCCACCTGGCAGATGGGCAAGGCGAACTGGCCGTTTTATTCTCGCTTGGCTGTATTCGACGACCGCGAGTTCGATGATGTTGACCAGAAGGTGGACCACGTTACTTGCGTCATTATCTCCGCTGCCAAACGTACTATCCCTAGATCGTCGCCACAACCACGACGATTACCGGTCCCCTGGTGGACTGACGAATGCCAGGCAGCCGTTCGTGCACGCAGAGCTGCTTTTCGAGTGTTTCGCCGACATCCTACACTCGACAATCTGGTCATCTACAAGCAACAGCGCGCCAGAGCTCGTCGCATCATACGGGCCAGTAAGAAGACCTCCTGGCTCCATTTTGTGGAGTCCTTCAATTGTTTTACTCCTGCATCTGTCGTTTGGGACAAGCTTCGTCGGGTGGCTGGCAAAGTTTCTCCGTCAACGGTTCCTGGGCTTAGGGTTAATAATGACACCATCGTTAGCCCTCAAGAAGTTGCTGATACACTAGGCACTGCTTTTGCTGCAATTTCAAGTTCTTCGCGTTCTGACCCGGCTTTCTTATTCCTTAAGCACCGGGCCGAGTCGAATGCCATATCCTTTCCCTCTTCCAATCGCGAGTGTTATAACGCCTTTTTCACCATGCCGGAGCTGGAGCGGGCCCTGGCCTCCTCCAAATCGTCTGCTCCTGGGCCTGATGGTGTTCACGTGTTAATGCTGCAGCACCTTTCTTCGGCTGCTAAACTCTTTCTCTTGGAAGTGTATAACCACATCTGGTGCACCAGTACCTTTCCATCCGCTTGGCGCGAGGCCACCATCGTCCCAATCTTGAAGCCTGGTAAGGATCGCCATCTACCTTCCAGTTATCGTCCGATCTCCCTCACCAGTGTCATGTGCAAGGTGATGGAGCGCATGATTAACGGGCGATTGACGTGGTGGCTTGAATCTCAAACTCTGCTGTCCAACGTCCAGTGCGGTTTTCGTCGTTTCCGTTCAACGGTCGACAACTTGGTATCACTATCCACACATATCATGAACGGATTTGTGAGGAAGAGTCAAACAGTTGCAGTCTTTTTTGACCTTGAGAAAGCGTATGACACTTGTTGGAGGCACGGTATTCTTCGAACCCTCCATAAATGGGGAATTCGTGGACGCATGCCTCTTTTTATTCGCGAGTTTATGAGGGATAGGGTCTTTAGAGTTCGCGTTGGTTCGATTTTATCTCGTGTTTTTACCCAAGAGAACGGAGTACCTCAGGGCTCGGTACTCAGCGTCACCCTGTTTGCTATTGCCATCAATTCCATTGTGGAGTGTGTTCCTGCTGGAGTTTCTGCTTCGTTATTCGTCGACGATTTCGCTATTTACTGTAGTTCTCGACGGACTTGTCTGTTAGAGCGCCGTCTTCAATTTTGTCTTGACCGCCTGTACACCTGGGCTTTTGAGAATGGCTTTCAGTTCTCCGTCGAGAAAACCGTCTGTGTTAACTTCTGGCGGCGGAAGGCGTTCCTCCCACCTTCTCTCCATCTCGGTGCGGACGTCCTTCCCTTCGCAGACGAGGCGAAATTTTTAGGGTTGGTCTTCGACAGGAAACTCAGCTGGTCCTCTCATATTTCGTATTTGAAGGCAAGGTGCGAGCGTTCTCTTAGTGTTTTACGCGTTTTATGTGGCACATCCTGGGGAGCCGATCGGACTGTTCTTTTACGGTTATATCGCTCTCTTGTCCGATCGAAACTTGATTATGGTTCTATTATTTACTCGTCGGCTCGGCCGTCTATTCTAAAGCGTCTCGATCCGATTCATCACCGTGGTATCAAGTTGAGTATTGGTGCTTTTCCAACGAGTCCAGTTATTAGCTTGTGTGCGGAAGCTGCCGAACCTCCGCTATCTTTTCGGCGTGATGTCCTTCTTTGTAGTTACGCTTGCAGTCTTTCTAGTCTGCCGGGACATCCGTCTTATACCATGTTTTTTAACGATTCCTTGGACCGTCAATACTCGGCTCGCTCCCTGGCCCTACTCCCTCCAGGCGTTCGGTTTCGCTGCCTGCTTCGAGGATTGGACATGACCTTACCGGCTACCTTTTCCAGAGGAGTAACCAGATTTCCACCCTGGCGTGGTTCGCCGCCTACCGTGGATCTGGAGTTGTTGTCCCTGCCGAAGTCGACGACGCCTGCATCGTCCATTCGCTCGGCTTTTTCTTCTTTTAGAGCGAATTTTGCTCACTGCAATTTTATATACACTGATGGCTCTAAGGATGATCGCGGAGTAGGATGTGCTTTTATCCATGATCGGCAGAGTTTTAGCTTTCGTCTGTTAGCACAGTGCTCGATTTTTACAGCTGAGCTGTTTGGTATTTACCAAGCTCTTTTATATATTCATCGGCAAACCTCGCAGCACTGGGTTATTTGTTCCGACTCCCTGAGTGCTCTGCAGAGCCTAAGGATGCTGTACAGCTACCATCCGCTCGTGCAGCGTGTCCAGGACAGCCTGCACTCACTCGCTGGTGCTAGCATTAGCGTGTCCTTTGCATGGGTGCCTGGACACGCAGGCCTTACAGGGAATGAGGCTGCCGATGCTGCTGCGAAGGCAGCAGTTTTAGGTCCCAAGTGTTATAGTTCTTGTGTTCCCTATGAAGACTTTCGCACCGTTTTACGTAGTGTTATCCTTTCGCGGTGGCGTGCTAAGTGGAGTGCTGTTCAGGGGAACAAACTTCGGGAGGTTAAGCCCCTCCCGGTTACCTGGAGGACTTCCTCTCGCGCTTGTCGCCACGAGGAAGTAATTTTAGCTAGACTTCGTATCGGGCACTGTCGTTTTAGTCATGGTCACCTTTTATCTTCTGACCCGGCGCCGCTTTGTGATCACTGTAACGAGCCTTTGACGGTACGCCATGTATTAATTCAGTGCCAGTTTTTATCTCACTTTCGCGTGTCCCTAGGACTGCCGGCTACCCTGATCGAGGTTCTGGCAGATAATTCCAGTGCTGTAGAGCGTCTCTTAAGTTTTATTCGTCTCAGTGGTATAGGAGGTCGTGTTTAAACCGCTAGTTTTATGTTAAGTTTTTAGTTGATCACATGTGCAGTTTGCTACTTTCGTAGCTACATGTGGGTTTTAGTGTTAATTTTAGCTCTACTTTTAGCATTACTGGCACTGTCTTGGTGACTTTTTAATTCCCGTAACATTTTAGACAACAGGTTATCCACCTGTACTTTTTAAGTTTTTGTGTTGTCCGGGCGCTAATAACCCCAGCAGTTGTGCGCCCTAAAAAAAAAAAAAAAAAAAAAAAAAAAAAAAAAAAAAAAAAAAAAAAAAAAAAGATATAGCTAGAAATACAGCTGAACAAACAAAAAACATATCAGATACACAAATATGGCGGAAGAAATGTGCCTCACTAAAAAAAGAAATTAATACTGCTAAAAGGAATCACTTTAATAATTTCTTAGAAAAAATGGATTATAGGACAGATGGTAACAAAGCTCATAATTTCATAAAAAATGTCAAGGACAGGAAAGAAAACAACAGCACACCTATCATACACAACAATAAAATGTTAGTAAATGATGCAGTCATAGCCGAAACATTCAATAAATATTATGCTAATGCACACAAAGTAACAAGAAATAATAAAAAGGAACGTAAAGAATTTAAGAAAGATTCGAAACAAGAAAGAGAATGTAATCCTAACACTCAGTGCAATATCTTTTTTCAAAATTTTAATATGCAAGAATTGAACATTGCAATAAATAATCTAAAAAACAAAAAGTCTCCTGGACCAGATCACATACATCCAGAGTTCATAAAAAACCTTGGAAAAACAGCAAAACAACAACTACTGAAACTCTACAATCTATCCTGGAAAACCACTGTACCTGCTGAATGGCGAAAAGCAATAATTGTCCCACTCTTGAAGAAAGACAAAACAGCATCAGAAATAAAAAATTATAGACCAATAGCTCTTACCAGCATAATAGCAAAAGTGATGGAAAGAATGATGTCAAACAGGTTAAATTGGTTCCTAGAATCACAAAATTTAATATCCCCATGTCAAGCTGAATTCAGAGAGTTCCACTCTACAAATGAACAAGTCTTACTTCTCAGTCAAGAAATCAAAGACTCCTTCAATAGAAAAGAAGATAATTTATCAGTTTTTATTGATTTTCAAAGTGCATATGATTCTATATGCAGAACAAAACTACTAAAGAAAGTAAAACAAATAGGATACAAGGTCCAATGTTTTCATGGCTATGTCATTTCCTAACACAACGCTTTATTGCAACCAGATATGGAAGAAATATATCTAAATATAAACAAATACACCGTGGCTTGCCACAAGGTGCAGTGCTCAGCACTACACTTTTTAATATATTTATTAATGATCTACCACAACTAATACAAGAATCAGGCGTGAAGTGTGCACTATTTGCTGATGACTTGGTAATGTGGACTTCAAAACCAAAAAGCAAAAGTACAGAACTGGAAAAAACCATGCAACAATCCTTAACCAACTTACAGAGGTGGACCAAAGAAAATTTAATGACTGTTAATACAACAAAATCAAACTACCAAATCTTTTCATTAAGAAAAAAACCACTAAAAATAAAACTAAATTTTGAGGGTCAACAATTACCAGAAACAAAGTATTTAGGAGTTACATTTGATACCAAACTTACATGGACCAAACAAATAGAAAATGTAATACAAAGAGCAGAGAGGCGCCTTTCACTGTTAAAACGTCTAACAGGAATGAAGTGGGGATGTTCCAGAGCAACGCTTAACACAACATATAATATATATATAAAACCATTGTTTACTTACTGCAGCGAAGTTCTTGTAACAGCAAACACAAAAAAAATTCAAATCTTTCAAAACCAAAGTCTGAGATTAATTACAGGTGCTATCAAAACCACACCAATAGCAGCTATGGAAATACTAACCAACCAATATCCCATTGAATATGAAATAGAAAAAGCGGCTCTTATTCAACACGAAAAGTTGATCAGACTCCCATTCAATACATGGCACAAGAGAAATTTTACACATACACAAAAGACTCAGGAGAGCTTTCTTTCCAAAATTCAAGACATCAAGAAGGATGTACACCTTCCTAATTCAAAGGAAAACTTCATATCTAAAGTCAATCCAACACATACATTAGACATCACATATTACTTACACCTGACAGAAGAAGTTAAAAAAAGTGATACTCCAACTAGTGTTCTAAAATTATTGGCATTAGAGAGAATCCATACTAGATTTCCAGAACATGAGTGGCTCCATATTTATACTGATGGATCATTGATATCATACCAAGATGGAGCAGGTGCTGGAGTCACATGTCACCTCTTTTCCTATTACAAATCTTTAAGTTATGGAACTACTAACTTTGATGGAGAAATTGAAGCAATTCGAATGGCCCTACAAAATCTTTTGTACAGAATTTCACATTTTCAGCAAGCAGTTATTCTCTCAGATTCCAGGGCAGCAATTATAGCAATTACTTCCAAGTTGTCACCAAAAAAACCATACTATTATAGAATGTTGGAAGATGCTTAGCCATCTAACAGCACTTCAAAAACACCTAGTCTTCCAATGGATACCGGCTCACTGTGGACTGAGTGGTAATGAGAAAGCTGATTTTCTAGCAAAAAAGGGTACCAGCGGTGTACAAAAATCTATAGTTAATTTACCATTTTATGCAGCTTAAAGATTAGTCAACTCTGAATTCAAAAAGATTATTGCAAAATATTACTATGAAAAATCAAAGAATAAAAGATGGGAACTACCAAACATTCAAACAGTGATTCCTGAGTATCCTCGAAAAACAGCAGTTGCAACCTTCAGGTTGATTACAGGACATGATTGTCTGGCAAAACATTTAAACAGAATTGGGATATATTCTTCACCACTCTGTCCTCTATGTGATCTGCAAGAGGAAATGGACCGAGACCACCTTCAAATATGCCCAGCCACTTCTAGTGCCCCATCTATCAGTGACCCCTCCGAAGGAGTGTCGCCTTGCCGTGGCGGAGGGGCTCAGTACCCGAACCAGACGGCCTGCTAAGTGAGTCTTCGTGACCACTGGTAGGCAAGAGGTGAGGGGAAGCTAAGAACATTCCAACGGGTAGATGAGGCTCGTTAGTCTTGGTCGACAACTCATCTAGGAGAAGAGGACTCCGAAATCAAACTCCCCCAGGGGAACCTACCACGGTAGGTCCGGGTTTGGCGCGCCCGGGGGCCCGAGCTGCTCACTATCACTTCACCCCCTCCACCTTCATTAACTGTGCCACGTGCAGCATTTTATGTTGCTTTTTATATCACCCTCTTCCTCTTCTAGGTTTATTCCGATTATTAGTTAGTAAGGCCTTAGTTTTATAACTCCTGTCTCTCCACCTTCATTAACTGTGCCACGTGCAGCATTTTATGTTGCTTTTTATATCACCCTCTTCCTCTTCTAGGTTTATTCCGATTATTAGTTAGTAAGGCCTTAGTTTTATAACTCCTGTCTCACCAGCAGGGATCTTTCCTATATCCGTGGTCCTGTCCCACGGTTTTCAGCGCGGCCCCCGACTTGTGTGCTCTTCGGAGGTCTCAGGCGCGAAGGTTGTGCGGACCCTTCACACTGCCCCCATGTGTAGCCTTAGGTGCGGAGCCCGTCCACACGTCATGTACACCCACGTAGCTCCTTGAGGGCACGGCCGGTGTTAATCTCCCGACGGCCGCGTGCCGTCGGGTTAGTATCACCGGCCGGACGTGTTACCGCTGACGGAACCCCGGTGTAATCAACCCGAAGTCCCCTGAATCCACGCTGACTCCGTTGAGGCAGCGTGTGCTAAAGCGGGGAGCCACAGGCGGTTATTCCTGTGGTGGGGGCATAAAACCGGGGTGTCACGTGGTGAACGGTTTACCCATGCGGACAAGCAGTGGAGATCGGAGGGTAGCTCCTCTGAAGTACGCCTTGAGGTCAGTCATGGAGGGGTCTCCATGGCGGCACAGACCGTGGAGATTTTGGTGTCTTTTATCCTTTGACCCCCGGATGGCAGGCTGACGCCGACGGTTCCGGATGGGGGTCCAAATAATCATGTCTCCGCGCAACCCCTCTTCCTTTGACCCTTTCTTAGTTTTGACTTTGGCATGTGACGGGAAAACGATAAAGGACCTTAGCCCATTTTACATAAAACGAGAAGTCGACAGAATATGTGGCCCGGTTAAGAACGCGACCAGAGTTCGAGACGGTACGCTGTTGATCGAAACCAACACGGCAGACCAGACCCAGAAACTTTTAAAGGCGAGTTTGTTGGGCTCCTACCCAATTCGGGTAGCCCCACACAAATCGCTCAACACATGTAGGGGAGTTGTCACCACCTCCAGTCTGGACAATCTGTCGAACGATGAGATTACTACCTGTCTCTCCGACCAGCGTGTGTGTCAGGCTTACCGTCTTACCCGAAAGCAGGATGGCAAGGATGTACCTTTGCGTACGGTGTTTCTGACGTTCAGAGGAACTAAATTGCCCGAATACATCTTTTGTGGCTACGAACGTGCCGCCGTGCGCCAGTATGTGCCGAACCCCATGCGTTGTTTTAGGTGCCAACGGTTCGGCCATACTAAGACCCTGTGCAATAATCCTGCTATATGTGAGCGCTGTGGTTTAGCAGCCCATGAGGACCCGACATGTACACGGGATCCCCTCTGTGTAAACTGTGAAGGGAAGCATCCATCCAGCTCGCGTCAGTGTGCGAAGTTCCTGGATGAGAAGTGTATACAAGAATTGCGCGTGAAAGAACATCTCACGTTTCCAGAAGCGCGTCGTCGCTTTGAGCAGCTGAAACCTGCTACCACCACAGGTTATGCCTTGGCTGCCCGACGCGCTCCTGCCAGCAGCGTAGCGATCCAGCACGTTCCTGTGTCAGATGCTTCTACACAGACTGAACTACCTGCGAATACCCCTTCACCGTCTCGTGCCACAGCTGCACCTGCTACTAGATCTATAGCCGTGCAGACACCAGCTCACAAGACAACTAGCCGCAGCCAGCCTGTTGACAGCCATTATTCTAGGCCTTCTGGTCGCGCCAGCAGTCGCACATCGTCCATGAAGTCCCGCTCTCGCTCTCGTTCAGCGAGCCGCCGGGGATCTTCAGACTCCCGGACGTCGGCGGAGTCACCAGACGATGGCGAATTTAACCTACCCCGTCCGAAGTCGGTTAAGGTAAAGATGAAAAAGAAAAAGATGAAGACGAATCCCTAATTCTTCTTTGCCATGGAAATAATCCAGTGGAATGTTAATGGGTTCCGGGCACGTGTTCCGGACGTACAGCATCTCGTTTCGCAACGGTCTCCATCAATCGTCTGTCTACAAGAAACGCACTTGCACCCTAAAAACGCATTACAACTTCGTGGTTTTTCGGCATTTAGACATGACTCTGCAGCTGATAGGTGAGCCAGCGGGGGTGTTGCTATCCTGGTGGCGCATGATATCTCTGCCACCAGTGTGCCACTCAACACGCCGCTACAAGCTGTAGCGGTGCGTGTGCAGCTGCAGAGCCTCTGTTTCTCCCTTTGCAATGTCTATCTGCCACCGGTCAGTGTCGTACACACGAACGATCTTCGGGCTCTCTTGGCACAGATTCCGCCACCGCTCATCTTTCTCGGCGATCTGAATGCCAAGCAC
The DNA here is from genome assembly GCA_030765045.1 of Tenodera sinensis. NCBI lineage: Eukaryota > Metazoa > Arthropoda > Insecta > Mantodea > Mantidae > Tenodera > Tenodera sinensis. Next base: position 100,826,988 of record CM060967.1, on the reverse strand, counting down.
TCTCATTGGGGCTCCGACATTGACGATGCCCGTGGGTGCCTTGTAGCAGACGTTTGCCATATGTCCGGCCTAGTCATATTAAACACTGGCGTGCCTACTTACTTATCATCTGCCTATGGTACACACTCCGCACTTGACGTTTCATTTAGCAGTCCGTCACTGGTACCTCTACTCGACTGGTCGGTACTTTCCGACTTATTTGGCAGTGATCATTACCCCATTAGCATTCACCTATCGGGCCACAATTCTGTGCCAACACGCTTTCCACAATGGATTATTTCCAAGGCTGACTGGGGGAAGTTTCGTTCCCTCATTCACCTAACCGACGATGGTTTTACCACCATTGACGACATGGTGGAGTATTTTACTTACTCTATCCTTCGTGCAGCGGATTCCAGCATTCCTCGTGGTTCCACTACACCTCGTCACGTTCCTGTGCCTTGGTGGTCCGAGGAATGCCGTTTGGCTACTAAAGCACGCAAGCGTGCATTGCGTATCTTTACATTACATCCTACGCAGGCGAACTTTGTCGCTTTTAAGCGTGCTCGTGCTAGGGCAAGATTTATACTTCGAGACGCAAAACGCAAATCGTGGGAAAAGTATGTATCTTCTCTTTCCCGTCGAAGTTCGGCGCAAAAGGTGTGGACTGCTGTTCGGCGAATGTACGGCAAGTGTCGCCGGACGATCATCCCCGGCCTTGCCGTACAGGGCTCCCGTTACACCAGCGAGCAGGACATCGCCGACGCCCTTGCCGAGTGTTTTGCCTGTACTAGCCAAACCCAAAGCTATGATAGAGCGTTTTTAGCTATCAAGGAATCTGCGGAGCAGATAGGCCTTAGTTTTAACAGTGCCCAAAGTGAACCGTACAATGCACCATTTACCGAGGCGGAGCTAGCGCATTCCTTGTCCCTAGCAAAGAATTCTTCTCCCGGTCCTGATGACATCCACCGCCAAATGCTGCTTCATCTTCCACCTGCAGCTCTTTCCTTCATGTTGAGCATGTATAACCGCATCTGGCATCAGCAGGTTTTTCCGTCTTCCTGGCGAGAGGGCATTGTCATCCCTATCCCTCGACCAGGAAAAGACCGGACACTTCCCTCTAGCTACCGCCCTATCTGCCTGACGAGTGTCGTCTGCAAGACCTTGGAACGGATGATTAACACTCGCTTAGTGTGGTGGCTAGAGACGAATAACCTGCTGAGCAATGTTCAGTGCGGATTTCGTCGCTATCGCTCCAGTGTCGACAACCTGACGCGCATGGAGGCATACATACAGAATGCGTTTCTCCTGAAGCAGCATGTCGTGGGTGTCTTCTTTGATCTGGAGAAGGCCTACGATACTACTTGGCGCTATGGCATTCTCCGTACTCTACACGGTTATGGTTTGCGCGGTCACTTAGCCGTTTTCCTTTTTAACTTTTTACTCATTCGCCGTTTTCGTGTCCGTATAGGCAACACGCTGTCTCAAGAGAAGATCCAGGAGAATGGTGTACCCCAGGGATCCATCCTCAGTGTCACACTTTTCGCAGTTGCCATTAATGGTATCACTAGTGTTGTTCGTAGCGGTATCCCGATGTCGCTGTATGTTGACGACTTTGCGATCTACTATCGCTCTTATAGTTTGGAGCACATCGAGCGTCAACTGCAGCTGACCATAACCTCCATCGCCGAGTGGGCATTACGCACGGGCTTTCGGCTGTCCCCTACGAAAACACAGTGTCTACACTTTCACCGACTGCGAGGAGTACACCCTCCTCCTGATCTTCATCTCCGCGACACACGTCTTCCTTTTGTACCGCACCTTAAGTTCTTGGGCCTACACCTCGACAGTAAACTCACATGGGAGCACCATATCCGCTATCTTCGTGCTTCGTGCGATCGTTCGCTTCGGGTACTCAGGGTCTTATCTGGGGCATCTTGGGGCGGCGATCGCACCGTCATGTTGAGGTTGTATGGCTCTCTGGTCCGGTCCAAATTAGACTACGGCTGTTTTATTTATGGCGCGGCGTCTGCGTCTAAACTCCGGCTTTTAGACACAGTACATCACACTGGTATCCGTCTCGCTACTGGGGCTTTCCGCACCAGCAGAATCGATTGTCTGTATGCTGATTCTGGCGAACCTCCACTGTCTGTTCGACGCTCTTTATTACTTTGTTTTTACGTGGCAAGGCTGGCCGCCCATCCAGGTCACCCTTCGTTTCCACCCGTGTTGCGTCCAGACCTCGCGCACCGTTATATGCGAAATACAACTATCTCCCGTCCAAGTGGTATCCGGTTTCGTGAACTGCTTGCTGCACACGCCCTTCGACTGCCAGCCGTAGAGCGGCATTCACGTGGCCGATGTCCTCCCTGGCAACTCCAGCGCGCACGCTTTGACCTGGAGTTGTCGGGCTGTGTTAAGATAGCTACCCCTCATTCCGTGTTTCGCCAACTATTCACGGAACTACTGGGGCGATACCGGACTTCCTGTCCGGTATTTACCGATGGGTCCCAGATGGGTAGTTCGACGGGTTGCGCCTTTATATACAACGGTGACGCTCATACGTACCGCCTACCGGACGCCAGTTCAGTATTTACCGCCGAGTTGTTTGCCATATTTTATTTCCTCCTTTTTATCTCCAGTTCAGGTCCTGGAAGTTTTATAGTTTGTTCCGATTCTTTTAGCGCTCTCCAGGCCCTGCAACAGTTCATCGGCACCTCGGCATTGGTTGTTAAAATCCAGACGTTGATTTCTCAGCTACTGTCTCGCGGATACCAGTTTGTTTTTACGTGGATCCCAGGCCATGTGGGTATTCCGGGTAACGAGGCGGCGGATGCGGCTGCAAAGTCTGCATGTCGCCTTCCGGAGTATTCCACCCGTACGCTCCCCTATATAGATGTGCAGAAATATTTCCGTCGCCATCTATTTGCTCTCTGGCAGGAATCTTGGGAAGCGTTATCTGGCACTCAATTACGGACTATCAAGGACACGGTACAACCCTGGCATACCAGCTGCAGGAATTCCAGGCGGGAAGAAGTGGTTTTAACCCGCCTGAGGATAGGCCATACCCGAGCCACGCATGGACACCTTTTGCGTGGTGATCCGGAGCCTGTCTGTACGACGTGTAATATTCCAATCTCCGTCGCACATGTCCTTCTTGATTGTCCGCAATACGCTCGTGAGCGCCAGTCTGTTGGCCTGGGCCTTACACTGTCGTCAGTTTTAGGCAACGACCCAGTATCTGTGAATACAGTGCTGCGGTTTTGTTCCACAATTGATTTTATGAAGCAAGTGTAAGGATATTTTATTTTAGAGATTTTAGCCTTTTAGATGCCGTATTTTTGGGTTTTTTAACGTTTTAGTGTTTTTTACTTTGTAGCAATTTTAAGTTTCTGTTTTTAGCATTTTAAATGAAACATTTTAATAGTTGTTTAGAGGTTTTTTATCTATTTTAACCGTAGATTTTTAGTTTTTAATGGGAGATGTTTTAACACTTGACGTAATGTAATTTTACTTCTGGACTCGGGGCCCTAATGACCAAGCTGTCGACGGGCCCTTAAACCGGACACACTCACTCACTCACTCTATCAGTGAAAAATATTGGAGAGCAAGAGGATTAATGACTTCATTGTCAGAAATCCAGCATTAGCTAACAACAATACTTCTGTACCAATAGAGTGTAAGACTATGTCTATCTTCTGATTCTATAGCAGCAATATGGTCCTTTTAGATAGAAAAGTGATGTGTTTACCTTTCTATACTTTTGTACCAATAGAGTGTAACAGTACGCCTATCTTCTGATTCTATAGCTGCAATATGGCTAGTTTTATAAAGAAAATGTGGCGTTGCCCTTTCTATACTCTTGTACCAATAGAGTATAACAGTACGACTATCTTCTGATTCTTTAGCAGCAATAACGCCCGTTTTAGATAGAAAAGTGATGTGTTGGACTTTCTATACTCTTGTACTAATAGAGTGTAAGAGTAGGTATATCTTCTGATTCTAGAGCTGCAATATGGCCCTTTTAGATAGAAAAGTGATGTGTTGCACTTTCTATACTTTTGTACCAATAGAATGTAAGAGTACGTCTATCTTCTTATTCTATAGCAGCAATATGGCCAGTTTTATATAGAAAACTGATGTGTTGCACTTTCTATACCTTTGTTCCAATAGAGTGCAACAGTACGTATATCTTCTGATTCTATAGCAATAATATGGCCCGTTTTAGATAGAAAATTGGTGTGTTGCACTTTCTGTACGCTTGTACCGATAGCGTGCAAGAGTACGTCTATCTTCTTATTCTATAGCAGCAATATGGCCAGTTTTATATAGAAAATTGTTGCGTTGAACTTTCTATACTCTTGTACCAATAGAGTGTAAGAGTGCGTCTATCTTCTGATTCTATAGCAGCAATATGGCCATTTTAGATAGAAAAGTGATGTGTTGCACTTTCTATACTTTTGTACCAATAGAGTGTAACAGTACATCTATCTTTTAATTCTATAGCAATAATATGGCCCGTTTTAGATAGAAAAGTGATGTGTTGCACTTTCTATACTTTTGTACCAATAGAGCGTAAGAGTACGTCTACCTTCTGATTCCATAGCAGCAATATGGCCCTTTTAGATAGAAAAGTGATGTGTTGCACTTTCTATACTATTGCACCAATAGAGTGTAACAGTACTTCTATCTTCTGATTCAATAGCAATAATATGGCCCGTTTTAGATAGAAAATTGTTGTGTTGCACTTTCTATACGCTTGTACCGGTAGCGTGCAACAGTACGTCTATCTTCTTATTCTACAGCAGCAATATGGCCAGTTTTATATAGAAAATTGTTGCGTTGCACTTTCTATACTCTTGTACCACTAGAGTGTAAGAGTACGTCTATCTTCTGATTCTATAGCAGCAATATGGCCCTTTTAGATAGAAAAGTGATGTGATGCACTTTCTATACTTTTGTACCAATAGAGTGTAACAGTATGTCTATCTTCTGATTCTATAGCAGCAATATGCCCAGTTTTATATAGAAAAGTGTTGCGTTGTACTTTCTATACTCTTGTACCAATAGAGTGTAAGAGTACGTCTATCTTCTGATTCTATAGCAGCAATATGGCCCTTTTAAATAGAAAAGTGTTGTCTTGAACTTTCTATACTCTTGCAACAATTGAGTGTAACAGTACGTCTATCTTCTGATTCTATAGCAGCAATATGGCCCTTTTCAATAGAAAAGTGATGTGTTAGACTTTCTATACTTTTGTACCGATAGAGCGTAACAGTACGTCTATCTTGTGATTCATTAGCAGCAATATGGCCCGTTTTAGATAGAAAAGAAACGTGTTGCACTTTCTATACTGTTGTACCAATAGAGTGTAAGAGTACGTCTATCTTCTGATTCTATAGCTGAAATATGGATCTTCTAAATAGAAAAGTGATGTGTTGCACTTTCTATACCTTTGTACCAATAGAGTGTAACAGTACGTCTATCTTGTGATTCTATAGCAATAGTATGGCCCGTTTTAGATAGAAAATTGGTGTGTTGCACTTTCTATACGCTTGTACCGATTAGGTGCAACAGTACGTCTATCTTCTGATTCTATAACAGCAATATGGCCAGTTTTATATAGAAAAGTGTTGTGTTGCACTTTCTATACTCTTGCACCAATAGAGTGTAACAGAACGTCTATCTTCTGATTCTATAGCTATAATATGGCCCGTTTCAGATAGCAAAGTGATGTGTTGCACTTTCTATACTTTTGTACTAACAGAGTGTAAGTGTACGTGTATCGTCTGATTCTATAGCAGCAATATGGACCTTTTAGATATAAAAGTGATGTGTTGCACTTTGTATACCTTTGTACCAATATAGTGTAACAGTACGTCTATCTTCTGATTCTATAGCAATAATATGGCACGTTTTAGATAGAAAATTGGTGTGTTGCACTTTCTATACGGTTCTACCGATCGCGTGCAACAGTACGTTTATCTTCTCATTCCATAGCATCAATATGGCCAGTTTTATATAGAAAAGTGTTGCGTTGCACTTTCTATACCTTTGTAATAATAGAGTGTAACAGTACGTCTATCTTCTGATTCTACAGCAATAATATGGCCCGTTTTAGATAGAAACTTCGGGTAATGCACTTTGCATACACTTGTACCGATTGCGTGCAACAGTACGCCTATGTTCTAATTCTATATCAGCAATATGGGCTTTTAGATAGAAAAGTGATGTGTTGCACTTTCTATACTTTTGTGCCAATAGAGTGTAAGAGTACGTCTATCTAACGATTCTATAGCAGCAATATGGCCAGTTTTATATAGAAAATTGTTGCGTTGCACTTTCTATACTCTTGTACCAATAGAGTGTAAGAGTACGTCTATCTTCTGATTCTATAGCAGCAATGTGGCCCTTTTACATAGAAAAGTGATGTGTTACACTTTCTATACTTTTGTGCCAATAGAGTGTTACAGTACGTCTATGTTCTTATTCTATAGCAGCAATATGGCCCTTTTAGATAGAAAAGTGATGTATTGCACTTTCTATACTTCTGTACCAACAGAGTGTAAGACTATGTCTATATTCTGATTCTATAGCAGCAATATGGCCCTTTTAGATAGAAAAGTGATGTGTTTACCTTTCTATACTTCTGTACCAATAGAGTGTAAAAGTACGTCTATCTTCTGATTCTATAGCAGCAATATGGCTAGTTTTATAAAGAAAATGTGGCTTTGCACTTTCTATACTCTTGTACCAATATAGTATAACACTACGACTACCTTCTGACTCTATTACAGTATATGGCCCTTTTAGATAGATCAGTGATGTGTTGCCCTTTCTTTACTCTTGTAACAACAGAGTATAAGAGTAGGATTATCTTCTGATTCTATAGCAGCAATATAGCCAGTTTTGTATAGAAAAGAGTTGTGTTGCACTTTCTATACTTTTGTAACAATAGAGTGTAACAGTACGTCTATCTTCTGATTCTATAGCAGCAATATGGCCATTTTAGATACAAAAGTGATGTGTTGCACTTTCTATACTTTTGTACCAATAGAGTGTAACAGTAGGTCAATCTTCTGATTCTATAGCAATAATAAGGCCCTTTTAGATAGAAAAGTGATGTGTTACACTTTCTATACTTTTGTGCCAATAGGGTGTTACAGTACGTCTATGTTCTTATTCTATAGCAGCAATATAGCCCTTTTAGATAGAAAAGTGATGTATTGCACTTTCTATACTTCTGTACCAACAGAGTGTAAGACTATGTCTATATTCTGATTCTAAAGCAGCAATATGGCCCTTTTAGATAGAAAAGTGATGTGTTTACTTTTCTATACTTTTGTACCAATAGAGTGTAACAGTACGTCTATCTTCTGATTCTATAGCAGCAATATGGCTAGTCTTATAAAGAAAATGTGGCGTTGCACTTTCTATACTCTCGTACCAATATAGTATAACACTACGACTATCTTCTGACTCTATTACAGTATATGGCCCTTTTAGATAGAACAGTGATGTGTTGCCCTTTCTTTACTCTTGTAACAACCGAGTATAGGAGTAGGATTATCTTCTGATTCTATAGCAGCAATATAGCCAGTTTTGTATAGAAAAGAGTTGTGTTGCACTTTCTATACTTTTGTAGCAATAGAGTGTAGCAGTACGTCTATCTTCTGATTCTATAGCAGCAATATGGCCATTTTAGATAGAAAAGTGATGTATTGCACTTCCTATACTTTTGTACCAATAGAGTGTAATAGTACGTCTATCTTCTGATTCTATAGCAATAATATGGCCCGTTTTAGATAGAAAAGTGATGTGTTGCACTTTCTATACTTTTGTACCAATAGAGTGTAAGAGTACGTCTATCTTCTGATTCTAAAGCAGCAATATGGCCCTATTAGATAGAAAAGTGGTGTGTTGCACTTTCTATACTTTTGTGCCAATAGAGTGTAAGAGTACGTCTACCTTCTAAATCTATAGCAATAATATGGCCAGTTTTAGATAGAAAATTAGTGTGTTGCACTTTCTATACGCTTGTACCGATAGCGTGCAACAGTACGTCTATCTTCTGATTCTATAGCAGCAATATGGCCAGTTTTATATAGAAAATTGTTGCGTTGCACTTTCTATACTCTTGGACCAATAGAGTGTATGAGTACGTCTATCTTCTGATTCGATAGTAGTAATATGGCCATTTTAGATAGAAAAGTGATGTGTTGCACTTTCTATACTTTTGTACCAATAGAGTGTAACAGTACGTCTATCTAGTGATTCTATAGCAATAATATGGCCCGTTTTAGATAGAAAAGTGATGTGTTGCACTTTCTATACTTTTGTACCAATAGAGTGTAACAGTAAGTCTATCTAGTGATTCTATAGCACTAATATGGCCAGTTTTATATAGAAAATTGTTGCGTTGCACTTTCTATAATCTTGTACCAATAGAATGTAAGAGTACGTCTATCATCTGATTCTATAGCAGCAATATGGCCAGTTTTATATTGAAAAGTGTTGCGTTGAACTTTCTATACTCTTGTACCAATAGAGTGTAAGAGTACGTCTATCTTGTGGTTCTATAGCAATAATATGGCCCGTTTTAAATAGAAAATGGGTGTGTTGCACTTTCTATACGCTGTACAGATAGCGTGCAACAGTACGTCTATCTTCTGATTCTATAAGAGCAATATGACCAGTTTTATATAGAAAAGTGTAGCGTTGCACTTTCTATAGTCTTGTACCAATAGAGTGTAACAGTACGTCTATCTTCTGATTCTATAGCAGCAATATGGACCTTTTAGATAGAAAAGTGATGTGTTCCACTTTGTATACTTTTGTACCAATATAGTGTAACAGTACGTCTATCTTCTGATTCTATAGCAATAATATGGCCAGTTTTATATAGAAAATTGTTGCGTTGCAATTTCTATACTCTTGTTCCAATAGAGTGTAAGAGTACGTCTATCTTCTGATTCTATAGCAGCAATATGGCCCTTTTAAATAGAAAAGTGATGTGTTAGACTTTCTATACTTTTGTACCGATAGAGCGTAACAGTAGGTCTATGTTCTTATTCTATAGCAGCAATGTGGCCCTTTTAGATAGAAAACAGGTGTATTGCACTTTCTATACTTCTGTACCAATAGAGTGTAAGACTATGTCTATCTTCTGATTCTATAGCAATAATATGGTCCGTTTTGGATAGAAAATTGGTGTGTTACACTTTCTATACGCTGGTACCGATAAGGCGCAGCAGTACGTCTATCTTCTGATTCTATAACAGCAATATGGCCAGTTTTATATAGAAAAGTGTTGCGTTGCTTTTTGCATACTCTTGTACCAATAGTGTAACACTATGTCTATCTCCTGATTCTATAGCAGCAATATGGACCTTTTAGATATAAAAGTGATGTGTTGCACTTTGTATACTTTTGTACCAATAGAGTGTACCAGTACGTGTATTTTCTGATTCTATAGCAATAATATGGCACGTTTTAGATAGAAAATTGGTGAGTTGCACTTTCTATACGGTTGTACCGATCGCGTGCAACAGTACGTCTATCTTCTGATTCTATAGCAGCAATATGGCCCTTTTAGATAGAAAAGTGTTGCGTTGCACTTTCTATACCTTTGTAACAATAGGGTGTAGCAGTACGTCTATCTTCTGATTGTACAGCAATAATATGGCCCGTATTAGATAGAAAATTGGGGTGTTGCACTTTCCATACGCTTGTACCGATTGGGTGCAACAGTATGACTATGTTCTGATTCTATATCAGCAATATGGGCCTTTTAGATAGAAAAGTGAAGTGTTGCACTTTCTATACTTTTGTGCCAATAGAGTAGAAGAGTACATCTATCTTCTGATTCTATAGCAGCAATATGGACCTTTTAGATATAAAAGTGATGAGTTGCACTTTCTATACTTTTGTAATAATAGAGTGTAACAGTACGTCTATCTTCTGACTCTATAGCAGCAATATGGTCAGTTTTATATAGAAAACTGATGTGTTGCACTTTCTATACTTTTGTACCAATAGAGTGTAACAGTATGTCTATCTGCTGATTCTATAGCAGCAATATGGCCAGTTTTATATAGAAAAGTGTTGCGTTGTACTTTCTATACTCTTGCAACAATTGAGTGTAACAGTACGTCTATCTTCTGATTCTATAGCAGCAATATGGCCCTTTTCAATAGAAAAGTGATGTGTTAGACTTTCTATACTTTTGTACCGATAGAGCGTAACAGTGCGTCTATCTTGTGATTCATTAGCAGCAATATGGCCCGTTTTAGATACAAAAGAAACGTGTTGCACTTTCTATACTGTTGTACCAATAGAGTGTAAGAGTACGTCTATCTTCTGATTCTATAGCAGAAATATGGATCTTCTAGATAGAAAAGTGATGTGTTGCACTTTCTATACCTTTGTACCAATAGAGTGTAACAGTACGTCTATCTTCTGATTCTATAGCAATAATATGGCCCGTTTTAGATAGAAAATTGGTGTGTTGCAATTTCTATACGCTTGTACCCATTAGGTGCAACAGTACGTCTATCTTCTGATTCTATAACAGCAATATGGCCAGTTTTATATAGAAAAGTGTTGCGTTGCACTTTCTATACTCTTGCACCAATAGAGTGTAACAGAACGTCTATCTTCTGATTCTATAGCTATAATATGGCCCGTTTCAGATAGAAAAGTGATGTGTTGCACTTTCTATACTTTTGCACTAACAGAGTGTAAGAGTACGTCTATCGTCTGATTTTATAGCAGCAATATGGACCTTTTAGATATAAAAGTGATGTGTTGCACTTTGTATAAATTTGTACCAATATAGTGTAACATTACGTCTATCTTCTGATTCTATAGCAATAATATGGCACGTTTTAGATAGAAAATTGGTGTGTTGCACTTTCTATACGGTTCTACCGATCGCGTGCAACAGTACGTTTATCTTCTCATTCCATAGCATCAATATGGCCAGTTTTATATAGAAAAGTGTTGCGTTGCACTTTCTATACCTTTGTAATAATAGAGTGTAAGAGTACGTCTATCGTCTGATTCTACAGCAATAATATGGCCCGTTTTAGATAGAAACTTGGGGTAATGCACTTTGCATACGCTTGTACCGATTGCGTGCAACAGTACGCCTATGTTCTGATTCTATATCCGCAATATGGGCTTTTAGATAGAAAAGTGATGTGTTGCACTTTCTATACTTTTGTGCCAATAGAGTGTAAGACTACGTCTGTCTAATGATTCTATAGCAGCAATATGGCCAGTTTTATATAGAAAATTGTTGCGTTGCACTTTCTATACTCTTGTACCAATAAAGTGTAAGAGTACGTCTATCTTCTGATTCTATAGCAGCAATGTGGCCCTTTTACATAGAAAAGTGATGTGTTACACTTTCTATACTTTTGTGCCAATAGAGTGTTACAGTACGTCTATGTTCTTATCCTATAGCAGCAATATGGCCCTTTTAGATAGAAAAGTGATGTATTGCACTTTCTATACTTCTGTACCAACAGAGTGTAAGACTATGTCTATATTCTGATTCTATAGCAGCAATATGGCCCTTTTAGATAGAAAAGTGACGTGTTCACCTTTCTATACTTTTGTACCAATAGAGTGTAAAAGTACGTCTATCTTCTGATTCTATAGCAGCAATATGGCTAGTTTTATAAAGAAAATGTGGCTTTGCACTTTCTATACTCTTGTACCAATATAGTATAACACTACGACTATCTTCTGACTCTATTACAGTATATGGCCCTTTTAGATAGATCAGTGATGTGTTGCCCTTTCGTTACTCTTGTAATAACAGAGTATAAGAGTAGGATTATCTTCTGATTCTATAGCAGCAATATAGCCAGTTTTGTATAGAAAAGAGTTGTGTTGCACTTTCTATACTTTTGTAACAATAGAGTGTAACAGTACGTCTATCTTCTGATTCTATAGCAGCAATATGGCCATTTTAGATAGAAAAGTGATGTGTTGCACTTTCTATACTTTTGTACCAATAGAGTGTAACAGTAGGTCAATCTTCTGATTCTATAGCAATAATATGGCCCTTTTAGATAGAAAAGTGATGTGTTACACTTTCTATACTTTTGTGCCTATAGAGTGTTACAGTACGTCTATGTTCTTATTCTATAGCAGCAATATGGCCCTTTTAGATAGAAAACTGATGTGTTGCACTTTCTATACTTTTGTACCAATAGAGTGTAACAGTACGTCTATCTTCTGATCCTATAGCTATAATATGGCCCGTTTTAGTTAGAAAAGAGATGTGTTGGACTTTCTATGCTTTTGTACTAATAGAGTGTAAGAGTACGTATATCTTCTGATTCTAGAGCTGCAATATGGCCCTTTTAGATAGAAAATTGATGTGTTGCACTTTCTTTACTTTTGTGTCAGTAGAATGTAAGAGTACGTCTATCTTCTAATTGCATAGCAGCAGTATGGCCCTTTTACATAGAAAAGTGAAGTGTTACACTTTCTATACTTTTGTACCAATAAAGTGTAGCAGTACGCCTATCTTCTGATTCTATAGCAGCAATATGGCCCTTTTAGATGGAAAAGTGATGTGTTGCACTTTCTTTACTTTTGTACCAATAGAGTGTAAGAGTACCTCTATGTTCTGACTCTATAGTAGCAATATGGCCCGTTTAGATAGAACAGTGATGTGTAGCCCTTTCTTTACTCTTGTACCTATAGAGTATAAAAGTACGACTATCTTCTGATTCTATGGCAGCAATATAGCCAGCTTTGTATAGAAAAGTTTTGTGTCGTACTTTCTGTACTCTTGTAACAATAGGGTGTAACAGTACATCTACCTTCTTATTCAATAGCAGCATTATGCCCTTTTAGATCGAAAAGTGATTTGTTGCACTTTCTATACCTTTGTACCAATAGAGTGTAAGAGTACGTCTATCTTCTAATTGTATAGCATCAATTTGGCACTTTTAGATAGAAAAGTGATGTGTTGAACTTTCTATACTTTTGTACCTATAGAGTGTAACAGTACGTCTATGTTATGATTCTATAGCAGCAATATGGCCCTTTTAGATAGAAAATTGGTGTGTTGCACTTTCTATACGCTAGTACTGATAGCGTGCAGCGGTTCGTCTATCTTCTGATTCTATAGCAGCATTATGGCCAGTTTTATATAGAGAACTGATGTGTTGCACTTTCTATACGTTTGTACCAATAGAGTGTAACACTAAGTCTATCTTCTGATTCTATAGCAATAATATTGCCCGTTTAAATAGAAAATTAGCGTGTTGCACTTTCCATATGCTTGTACGGATTGGGTGCAACAGTACGTCTATGTTCTGATTCTATATCAGCAATGTGGACCTTTTAGATAGAAACGTGATGTGTTGCACTTTCTATACTTTTGTGCCAATAGAGTGTAAGAGTACGTCTACCTTCTAATTCTATAGCAATAATATGGCACGTTTTAGATAGAAAATTGGTGTGTTGCACTTTCTATACGCTTGTACCGATAGCGTGCAACAAAACGTCTATCTTCTGAATCTATAGCAGCAATATGGCCAGTTTTATATAGAAAAGTGTTGCGTTGCACTTTCTATACTCTTGTAGCAATAGAGTGTAAGAGTACGTCTATCTTCTGATTCTATAGCAGCAATATGGCCCTTTTAAGTAGAGAAGTGATGTGTTGCACTCTCTATACTTTTGTACCGATAGAGCGTAACAGTACGTCTATCTTGTGATCCATTAGCAGCAATATGGCCCGTTTTAGATAGAAAAGTGACGTGTTGCACTTTCTATACTGTTGTACCAATAGAGTGTAAGAGTACGCCTATCTTCTGATTCACTAGCAGAAATATGGACCTTCTAGATAGAAAAGTGATGTGTCGCACTTTCTACACTTTTGTTCCAATAGAGTGCAAGAGTACGTCTATCTTCTTATTCTATAGGAGCACTATGGCCCTTTTAGATAGAAAAGCGATTAGCTGCACTTTTTATACTTTGTACCAATAGAGTGTAACAGTACGTCATTCTTCTGATTCTATAGCAATAATACGGCCCGTTTTAGATAGACAATTGGTGTGTTGCACTTTCTATACGCTTGTACAGATAGGGTGCAACAGCACATCTATCTTCTGATTCTATAGAAGTAATATGGCCAGTTTTATATTGAAAAGTGTTGCGTTGCACTTTCTATTCTCTTGTACCAATAGAGTATAACAGTACAACTATCTTCGGATTGTATAGCAGTAATATGGCCCTTTTAGATGGAAAAATGATGTGTTGCAGTTTCTATACTTTTGTATCAATAGAGTGTAAGAGTACGTCTATCTTCTGACCTTATAGCAGCAATATGGCCCTTTTAGATAGAACAGTGATGTGTTGCCCTTTGTTTACTCTTGTACCAATAGAGTATAAAAGTAGGTCTATCTTCTGATTCTATAGCAGCAATATGGCTAGTTTTATAAAGAAAATGTGGCGTTGCACTTTCTATACATTTGTACCAATAGAGTAAAACAGTACGACTATCTTCTGATTCTAATGCCGCATTATGGCCCGTTTTAGATAGAAAAGTGGTGTGTTGGTCTTTCTATACTCTTGTAGTAATAGAGTGTAAGAGTACGTCTATCTTCTGATTCTGCAGCAGCAATATGGCCTGTTTTAGATAGAAAGGTGAGGTGTTGCACTTTCTACACCTTAGTACCAATAGAGTGTAAGAGTACGTCTATCTTCTGATTCTATAGCAGCAATTTGGCCCTTTTAGATAGAAAAGTGATGTGTTGCACTTTCTATACTTTTGTACTGGAAAATATATCATTTGGGATCCCTCTGAACCCGCAAAGAGCATTTTTATATATGAAATGCTACAGAAAGCATTTTAAAGGTTCGTGGTACAGTGAATATGAGTGGCTGTGCAGTAGTTGTTATATGCAAAAACTGTTTTGTGGACCTTGCCTATTACATGGTGTAAAAAAGACAGAAACAACAGAAGAATCAACTTAATATATAACAAATAGCTATGTTGCATGTGATTTTTATGTGATAAGAGCTTCATCTATAGTTTAGGTCACAAGCCGCCACTGGTCTATAAAACTCACATTTATGCTCGGATAGCATAACAGGCAAAGCTTCATAGTAAAAATAAAGTTTAGGGTTGCTTAAGTTATGATACATAAAACTAAATCTGGACTTCATGTATGAATAGAAACTTCAGTGAAACTGGAGATAGTTTCTACTACGTTATGGATAAAACCTCATGCTAAGTTATTGGAACTGATTATAAATAATGACTTTTTTAACACATTGAAATTGTAGGGATCTATAACAGAAATGAATTAAAGATATACAGAAAGTTCCCTCCCGCACGTGGACAGCTACATAAAAAACAATGACCACAATCTCAACTCACACCAACATGCAATATTCCACAGCTTAACCTACAAATTGGTAAATCTATCACTCCAAGAAGATGAATACCAATAGCCCTTTATGTGCATTTAAAACCTGTTTAAAGCTGATTGTATGCTGTTAGTTACTGATATAGTGGTATTGGTTATTCTAATGATTTTTACATGACATATTCATGTTATATTTTGGGCAACTTCTTGTCATCCTGTATTTAGGCATATACAATGACTCCAGGAAGCATTTTTGTCCACTTAAAAAGTTCCAGCAGACAAATTAACATAGAAAATTCTAATTTTTAATGTGCAAATGATATTATAGTTTACAATATTTGGCATTATTTTTTAAATTTAGAACCAAGTTCTCAATTTAGATAAGATTTAAACGCTTAATAATAATTGCTCTAAATAGGGATGGGTCGATACTAGTTTTCCTCGGTACTCGATATTGTTATATTTTCCATGATACCCAATTCATCGACACTCGATACCGTAATTTCTTTTTCTAGTTACAATACAAAATAGAATGTTGGGAGAACTATGTAAAGCCAATGAAAATAATTAGGTACGCATATTTAATGATTACTCAGGGGTCTCCGTCTAGGGGATATGTGAATGGCAACCACAAGGTACCCAAGCTGAGCAGAACATTACTTCCACTTACTGGTGTTCTGCTCCTCACTGTAACTTTCCTATCTGACCTTACCTTGGTCAACTCTTGTTCTCTTCCGACCCCGATGCTATTAGGGTTACCAAAGGCTAGGGAGTCTTTATCTTTCCAACCTCTCCATTTCTCTAATTTCTCTATAAAACCTTAACCGCTAACATGCTGACTTGTCATGGCATGTAATACGTCCTCTGATTGGTAATCAGAGGATATGGTCGGTGAATTTATTTTGATAATTCTCCCGGTCAGGTCGGTGAGACCCGTAAACCAACGACAGGTGTGGTCCTCCAGACATTCTGGGGGTTGTGAGAGAGCGATGTGACCACCAAAACATAAAAATATTGTGCTCTCTAAAAAGCGGTTACATTTACTGCTAAGTCTCTTCAATATTTGTGAAAAATATTGGAGAGCAAGAGGATTAATGACTTCATTGTCAGAAATCCAGCATTAGCTAACAAACAATACTTTTGTACCGATAGAGCGTAACAGTACGTCTATCTTGTGATCCATTAGCAGCAATATGGCCCGTTTTAGATAGAAAAGTGACGTGTTGCACTTTCTATACTGTTGTACCAATAGACTATAAGAGTACGTCTATCTTCTGATACTATAGCAGCAATATGGCCCCTTTTAGATACAAAAGTGATGTGTTGCACTTTCTATACTTCTGTACCAATCGAGTGTAACAGTACGTCTATCTTCTGATTCTATAGCAGTAATATGGCCCGTTTTAGATAGAAAATAGGTGTGTTGCACTTTCTATACGTTTGTACCGATAGGGTGCAACAGTACGTCTATCTTCTGATTCTATAGCAGAAATATGGACAGTTTTATATAGCAAACTGCTGCCTTGCACTTTCTATACTTTTGTACCAATAGAGTATAAAAGTACGTCTATCTTCTGATTCTATAGCACCAATATGGCCACTTTTATATAGAAAAGTGTGGCGTTGCACTTTCTACACTCTTGTTCCAATAGAATATAACAGTACGACTATCTTCTGATTCTATAGCAGCAATATGGCCCGTTTTAGATAGAAAGGTGATGTGTTGCACTTTGTATTCTCTTGTACCAATAGAGTATAACACTACGTCTATCTTCCGATTCTAAAGCACCAATTTGGCCCGTTTTAGATAAAAAAGGTGATGTGTTGAACTTTAGATACTCTGGTACCAATAGAGGGTAAGAGTACGTCTATCGTCTGAATCTATATCAGCAATATGGGCCTTTTAGATAGAAAAGTAATGTGTTGCACTTTCTAAACTTTTGTGCCAAGAGAGTGTAAGAGTACATCTATCTTCTAATTCTATAGCAGTAATATGGCTCTTTTAGATAGAATAGTGATGTGTTGCACTTTCTACACATTTGTACCAATTGAGTGTAACAGTACGTCTATCTTCTGATTCTATAGCAATAATATGGCCCGTTTTAGATAGTAAGTTGGTGTGTTGCATTTCTATACGCTTGTACCGATTGGGTGCAACAGTATGTCTATGTTCTGATTCTATAGCAGCACTATGGCCAGTTTTATATAGAAAAGTGTTGCGTTGCACTCTCTATACTCTTGTACCAATAGAGTATAAGAGTACGACTATCTTCTTATTCTATAGCAGCAATATGAGCCGTTTTACATAGAAAAGTGATGTGTTGCACTTTCTATACTCTTGTACCAATAGAGTGTAAGAGTACGTCCATCTTCTGATTCTTTAGCAGCAATATGGTCTTTTAAATAGAAAAGTGATGTGTTGAACTTTCTATACTTTTGTAGCAATAGAGTGCAACAGTACGTCTATCTTATGATTCTATAGCAGCAATATGGCCCGTTTTAGATAGAACAGTAAGGTGTTGCACTTTCTACACATTTGTACCAATAGAGTGTTGTAGTACGTCTATCTTCTGATTCTATAGCAGCAATATGGCCCTTTTAGATAGAAAAGTGATGTGTTGCACTTTCTATACTTTCGTACCGAGGGAGTGAAACGGTACGTCTATCTTCTATTCCATTAGCAGCAATATGGCCGTTTTAGAAACAAAAGTGATGTGTTGCACTTTCTATACTCTTGTACCAATAGAGTATGACAGTACGACCATCTTCTGATTCTTTATCAGCAATATGGTCTTTTAGATAGAAAAGTGATGTGTTACACTTTCTATACTTTTGTAGCAATAGAGTGTAAGAGTACGTCTATCTTCTGTTTCTATAGCAGCAATATTGCCCTTTTAGATAGAAAAATGATGTGTTGCACTTTCTATACTTTTGTACCAATAGAGCGTTGCAGTACGTCTATCTTCTGAATCTATAGCAGCAATATGGCCCGTTTTTAATAAAAAAATTGATGTGTTTAACATTCAATACTCTTGTACGAATAGGGGGTAAGAGTACGTCTATCTTCTGATTCTATTGCAGCAATATGGCCCTTTTAGATAGAAAAGTGTTGTCTTGCACTTTCTACACTCTTGTACCAATAGAGTGTAACAGTACGTCTAACTTCGAATCCATTAGCAGCAATATGGCAGCTTTAGATAGAAAAGTGACCGGTTGCACTTTCTATACTCTTGTACCAATAGAGTGTGAGAGTACGTCCATCTTCTGATTCTTTATCAGCAATATGGTCTTTTAAATAGAAAAGTGATGTGTTACACTTTCTATACTTTTGCAGCAATAGACTGTAACGGTACGTCTATCTTCTGATTCTATAGCAGCAATATGGCCCTTTTAGATAGAAAAATGATGTGTTGCACTTTCTATACTTTTGTACCAATAGAGCGTTGAAGTACGTCTATCTTCTGAATCTATAGCAGCAATATGGCCCTTTTAGATAGAAAAGTGATGTGTTGCACTTTCTATACTCTTGTACCAATAGAGTATAACAGTACGACCATCTTCTTATTCTATAGCACGAATATGGCCCGTTTTTATAAAAAAAATGATGTGATTAACATTCAATACTCTTGTACCAATAGGGGGTAAGAGTACGTCTATCTTCTTATTCTATAGCAGCAATACAGCCCTTTTAGATAGAAAAGTGATGTGTCACTTTCATTACTTTTGTACCAAAAGAGTGTAACAGTACGTCTATCTTCTAATTCTATAGCAGCAATATGGCCCTTTTAGATAGAAAATTGATGTGCTGCACTTTCTATACTTTTTTACTAATAGAATGTAACAGTACGTGTATCTTCTAACTCTATAGCAGCAATATGCCCCGTTTTAGATAGGAATGTGATGTGTCGCACTTTCTATACCTTTGTACCAACAGAGTGTAAGAGTACGTCTATCTTCTGATTCTATAGCAGTGATATTGCCCTTTTAGATAGAAAAGTGATGTGTTGCACTTTCTACACTTTTGTACCAATAGAGTGTAAGAGTACCTCTTTCTTCTGACTCTGTAGCAGCTATATGGGACTTCAAATAGAAAAGTAATGTGTTGCACTTTCTATACTTTTGTACCAATAGGGTGTAAGAGTATGTCTATCTTCTGACTCGATAGCAGGCCTTTTAGATAGAACAGTGATGTGTTGCACTTTCTATACTTTGGTACCAATAGAGCCAAGCAGTACGTCTTTCTTCTGATTCTATAGCAATAATACGGGCTGTTTTAGTTAGATAATTGGTGTGTTGCACTTTCTATACGGTTGTACCGATAGGGTGCAACAGTACGCCTGTCTTCTGATCCTATAGCAGCAATATGGCCCTTTTAGGTAGAAAAGTGATGTGTTGCACTTTCTATCCTTTTCTACAATCAGAGTATATGAGTATGTCTATCTTCTGATTCTATAGCAGCAATAGGGCCCGTTTTAGATAGAAAAATGATGTGTTGGACTTTCTATACTCTTGTACCAATAGAGTGTAAGAGTACGTTTTTATTCTGATTTTAGAGCAGTAATATAGCCCTTTTAGATAGAAAAATGATGTGTTGCACTTTCTACACTTTATTACCAATAGAATGTAAAAGTACGTCTAACTTCTGATTCTATAGCAGTAACTAGGCCCTTTTACATAGAAAAGTGATGTGTTGCACTTTCTATACTTTTGTACCAATAGAATGTAAGAGTATGTCTAACTTCTGACTCGATAGCAGTAATATGGCCGTTTTATATAAAACAGTGATGTGTTGCACTTTCTATACTTTTGTACCAATAGAGTGTAAGAGTACGTCTATCTTCTGATTCTATAGCTACAATATGCCCTTTTAGATAGAAAAGTGATGTGTTGCACTTTCTATACTTTTGTACCCATAGAGTGTAACAGTACGTCTATGTTCTGATTCTATAGCAGCAATATGGCCCGGTTTAGATAGAAAAGTGATGTGTTGCAATTTCTATACTTGTGTACCGATATACTGTAACAGTACTTCTATCGTGTGATTCTATAGCAGCAACAGCTCTCTTTTAGATAGAAAAGTGATGTGTTGCACTTTCGTAACTCTTGTACCAATAGAGTGCAGCAGTTGGTCTATCTTCTGATTCTATTGCAGCAATATGGCCCTTTTAGATAGAAAGGGGTTGTCTTGCATTTTCTATACTCTCGTACCAATAGAGTGTAACAGTACGTCTATCTTCTGATTCTATAGCAGCAATATGGCCCTTTTAGATAGAAAAATGATGTGTTGCACTTTCTATACTTTTGTACCAATAGAGTGTAACAGTACGTCTATCTTCCGATTCTATAGCAGCAATATGGCCCTTTTAGATAGAAAAGTAAGGTACTGCACTTTCTATACTCTTGTACCAATAGAGTGTAAAAGTACGTCTATCTCATGTTTCTATAGCTGCAAAATGGCCCTTTTCAATACAAAAGTGATGTGTTGTACTTTCTATAGGTACTCTTGTACCAACACAATGTAAGAGTGCGTCCATCTTCTGATTCTTTAGCAGCAATATGGCCCGTTTTAGATAGAAAAGTGATGTGTTGCACTTTCTATACTTTTGTACCAATAACGTGTAAGAGGACGTGGCTCTTCTGACTCTATAGCAGCAATATGGCCCTTTTAGATAGAAAAGTTATGTGTTGCCCTTTTTATACTTTTGTACCAATAGAGTGCAAGAGTACGCCTATCTTCTTATTCTATAGCAGCAATGTGGCCCTTTTAGATCCGAAAGTAATGTGTTGCACTTTCTATACCTTGGTACCAATAGAGCGTAACAGTACGTCTTTCTTCTGATTCTATAGCAATAATACGGGCCGTTTTAGTTAGATAATTGGTGTTTTGCACTTTCTATACACATGTACTAATAGGGTGCAACAGTACGTCTGTCTTCTGATTCTATAGCTGCAATATGCCCCTTTTAGGTAGAAAAGTGATGTGTTGCACTTTCTCTACTTTTGTACCAATATAATGTGAGAGTACGTCTATGTTCTGATTCTATAGCAGCAATATGGCCCTTTTAGATAGAAAAGTGATGTGTTGCACTTTCTATACTCTTGTGCCAATAGAGTGTAAGAGTACGTCTATCTTCTGTTTCTATAGCAGCAATATTGCCCTTTTAGATAGAAATGTGTTGTCTTGCACTTTCTATACTCTTGTACAAATACAGTGTATCAGTACGTCTATCTTCTAATTCAATAGCAGCTATGGCCCTTTTAGATAGAAAAGTCATGTGTTGCACTTTCTATACTTTTGTACCAATAGAGTGTAACAGTATGTCTATCTTCCGATTCTTTAGCAGCAATATGGCCCTTTTAGATAGAAAAGTGATGTGTAGCACTTTCTACACTCTTGTACAAATAAAGTATAACAGTACGTCTATCTTCTGATTCTATAGCAGCAATATGGCCCTTTTAGATAGAAAAGTAATGTGTTGCGCTTTCTATACTTTTGTACCAATAGAGTGTAAGAGTACGTCTATCTTCTGATTCGATAGCAGTGATATGGCCCTTTTAGATATAAAGGGGATGTGTTGCACCTTCTACACATTTGTACCAATAGAGTGTAAGAGTACGTCTTTCTCCTGATTCTATAGCAGCAATATGGTCCTTTTAGATAGAAAAGTGATGTGTTGCACTTTCTATACTTTTGTACCAATAGAGTGTAAGAGGACGTGGCTCTTCTGACTCTATAGCAGCAATATGGCCCTTTTAGATAGAAAAGTGTTGTCTTGCACTTTCTATACTCTTGTACAAATAGAGTTTAACGCTACGCCTGTCCTCTGATTCTATAGCATGCAAAATGGCCCTTTTAAATACAAAATTGATGTGTTGCACTTTCTATACTCTTGTACCAATAAGGTGTAGCACTACGTCTATCTTATGATTCTATAGCAGCAATATGGCCCTTTTAGATAGGAAAGTGATGTGTTGAACTTTCTATACTCTTGTACGAGTAGACTGCAAGAGCACGTCTAACTTTTGATTCTATAGCAGCAATATGGCAAGTTTTATATAGAAAGTTGATGTGTTGCACTTTCTATACTCTTGTACAAATACCCCTCCGAAGGAGTGTCGCCTTGCCGTGGCGGAGGGGCTCAGTACCCGAACCAGACGGCCTGCTACGTGTGTCTTTGTGACCACTGGTAGGCAAGAGGTGAGGGGAAGCTAAGAACATTCCAACGGGTAGATGAGGCTCGTTAGTCTTGGTCGACGACTCATCTAGGAGAAGAGGACTCCGAAATCAAACTCCCCCAGGGGAACCTACTACGGTAGGTCCGGGTTTGGCGCACCCGGGGCCCCGAGCTGCTCACTATCACTTCACCCCCTCCACCTTCATTAACTGTGCCACGTACAGCTTTTTATGTTCCTTTTTTATATCACCCTCTTCCTCTTCTAGGCTTATTCTGCTTATTAGTTTGTAAGTTCCTAGATTTATAACTCCTGTCTCACCAGCAGGGATCTTTCCTATCTCCGTGGTCCTGTCCCACGGTTTTCAGCGCGGCCCCCGACTTGTGTGCTCTTCGGAGGTCTCAGGCGCGAAGGTTGTGCGGACCCTTCACACTGCCCCCATGTGTAGCCTTAGGTGCGGAGCCCGTCCACACGTCATGTACACCCACGTAGCTCCTTGAGGGCACGGCCGGTGTTAATCTCCCGACGGCCGCGTGTCGTCGGGTTAGTATCACCGGCCGGACGTGTTACCGCTGACCGAGCCCCGGTGTAATCAACCCGAAGTCCCCTGAATCCACGCTGACTCCGTTGAGGCAGCGTGTGCTAAAGCGGGGAGCCACAGGCGGTTATTCCTGTGGTGGGGGCATAAAACCGGGGTGTCACGTGGTGAACGGTTTACCCATGCGGAAAAGCAGTGGAGATCGGAGGGTAGCTCCTCTGAAGTACGCCTTGAGGTCAGTCATGGAGGGGTCTCCATGGCGGCACAGACCGTGGAGATTTTGGTGTCTTTCTTTTCTTTGACCCCCGGATGGCAGGCTGACGCCGACGGTTCCGGATGGGGGTCCGATTTCAACATGCATCCGCGCAAACCCTCCCATTTTGACAGTTTTTTAGTCATGACCTTGGCCAGTGAAAGGAAAACGATGAAGGATCTGAGCCCCTTTTACATCAAAAAAGAACTCGACAGGATTTGTGGCCTTGTTAAAAACGCCACCCGAGTACGAGACGGTACGCTTTTGGTAGAAGTGACCACCGCAGACCAGTGCCAGAAATTGTTGAAAGCCACTTTATTGGGCTCCTACCCCATCCGGGTAGCCCCACATAAATCTCTAAACTCATGCAGAGGAGTTGTCACCACATCCAGTCTGGACGGTCTGTCAAACGAGGAGATTGTTACTTGCCTCTCCGACCAGCGTGTGTGTCAAGCGTACCGTCTGACAAGAAAGCAGGATGGTAAAGTGATTGAATTACGTACGGTTTTCCTCACTTTTAAGGGCACACAGTTGCCAGAATACATCTTCTGCGGGTACGAGCGTGCCGCCGTACGTCAATATGTGCCGAACCCTATGCGCTGTTTTCAGTGTCAGAAGTTCGGACATACTAAGACCGCGTGCAACCATCCTGCCGTTTGTGAGCGTTGTGGCCTATCACCTCATGAGGGCACGGCTTGTACCCGTGACCCTCATTGTGTTAACTGTGGAGCCGGTCATCCATCTAGCTCGCGTCAGTGTGCGAAGTTTCTGGATGAAAAATGTATACAGGAGCTACGCGTGAAAGAACATCTTACATTTCCAGAGGCGCGTCGTCGCTTTGAGCAGCTGCAACCTGCAACCACCACAGGTTATGCCTTGGCTGCCCGACGCGCTCCTGTCAACACCGTAGCGATACAGCATGTCCCTGTATCAGATGCTTCCACACAGACAGACCTACCAGCGAGTACTGTTCCACTGTCTCGTGCCACACCTGCAAAAGCTACAACATCTACAGCCGTGCAGACACCAGCTCACAAGGCGTCCACAAGTCGTAGCCAGCCTGTTGATAGCCATTCCTCTAGGCCTGATGTTCGCGCCAGCAGCCACACGTCATCAATGAAGTCCCGCTCCCGCTCCCGTTCCGCCAGCCGCAGGGGATCTTCAGACTCCCGTACATCCGAGGAGTCACTAGGGGATGACGAAATTAACCTACCCCGTCCAAAGTCGGTTAAGGTAAAGATGAAAAAGAAAAAGATGAAGACGAACCACTAATTCTTCTTTACCATGGAAATAATCCAGTGGAATGTTAATGGGTTCCGGGCACGTGTTCCGGACATACAGCATCTCGTTGCGCAACGCTCTCCATCAATCGTCTGCCTACAAGAAACACATTTGCACCCTAATCACGCATTACATCTTCGTGGTTTTTCGGCTTTTAGGCATGACTCTGCAGCTGATCGACGAGCTAGCGGAGGAGTTGCTACTTTGGTGGCGCATACCATCTCTGCCACAAGCATCCCGCTAAACACGCCGCTGCAAGCTGTGGCTGTGCGTGTCCAGTTGCAGGGCTTAAGTCTGTCAATTTGCAATGTCTATCTGCCACCGGTCAGTGTTGTACACGAGAACGACCTTCGAGCTCTTTTGGCTCAGATTCCGCCACCCTTTATCTTCCTTGGTGATCTGAATGCCAAACACTCTTCATGGGGCTCCGACACTGACGATGCTCGCGGATGCCTTGTAGGAGACGTTTGCGATATGTCCGGCCTCCTTTTGTTGAACACTGGTGCCCCTACCTTTTTATCATCTGCCTATGGTACGTACTCCGCCTTAGACGTTAGCTTCTGTAGCCCGTCATTGGTACCACTCATTGATTGGTCGGTGCTCTCCGACCTCTTTGGCAGTGATCATTTTCCCATTAACATTCACATATCTGGTTTCCATACTATTCCAACACGACACCCTCACTGGATTATTTCCAAGGCTGACTGGGGGAAATTTCGTTCCCTCATTCACCTTACCGACGATGGTTTTACCACCATCGACAACATGGTGGAGTATTTTACATGTTCTGTCCTGCTTGCAGCAAATTCCAGCATTCCTCGCGGTTCTACTACACCTCGTCATCTTCCTGTGCCTTGGTGGTCCGAGGAATGTCGTTTGGCTGTTAAAGCCCGCAAACGGGCCTTGCGAGTTTTCAGTGCACATCCTACGGAAGAGAACTTTATTACCTTTAAGCGAGTGCGTGCCCGGGCGCGTTTTGTACTCCGCAGTGCAAAACGCACATCCTGGGTAACTTACGTCTCTTCCATCTCTCGACGCACTTCAACACAAAGGGTGTGGACTGCGGTTCGGCGTATGTACGGCAAGTGTCGCCGGACGATAATACCCGGTCTTGCCGTGCAGGGACGCTCTTACACCCACGAGCAGGATATCGCCGACGCCCTCGCAGACGCTTTCGCTGCTGATAGCCAAACCCAAAGCTACCACACTACCTTTTTACCCGTCAAGGAATCTGCGGAGCGGGTAGTCCTCAATTTTAAAAGTGACTCTAGTGAACCGTACAACGCTCATTTTACGGAGGCGGAGCTAGCCCATGCTTTGTCTCTCGCGAAGGACTCTTCTCCTGGGCCTGATGACATTCACCGACAAATGCTGCTTCATCTTCCACCTGAGGCGTTGACCTTCCTGCTGAACATGTACAACCGCATCTGGCTTCAGCAGGTTTTCCCTTCTTCCTGGCGCGAGGGTACTGTCATCCCTATCCCTCGGCCGGGGAAGGACCGGACACTTCCCTCTAGCTACCGTCCTATCTGCCTGACGAGTGTCGTTTGTAAGACCATGGAACGAATGATTAACACTCGCTTAGTGTGGTGGCTAGAGACGAATAACCTGCTGAGCAACGTTCAGTGCGGTTTTTGTCGTCATCGCTCGAGTGTCGATAACCTTACTCGCATGGAGGCCTACATCCAGAATGCCTTTCTCATGAAGCAGCATGTCGTGGGGGTGTTCTTCGACCTGCAGAAGGCCTACGACACTACATGGCGCTATGGTATCCTCCGTAGTTTACACGACTACGGTTTACGTGGCCATCTAGCTCTCTTTGTTCTTAATTTTTTACAACTTCGCCGATTTCGTGTCCGCATTGGCCATACGCTTTCACAAGAACGAATCCAGGAGAATGGTGTACCCCAGGGGTCGATTCTGAGTGTAACACTTTTCGCCGTGGCCATCAACGGCATTGCCAGTGTTGTTCGTAGGGGAATACCAATGTCACTGTATGTTGACGACTTTGCGATATACTATCGCTCTCATAGTTTAGAGCACATCGAGCGTCAACTGCAGCTAGCTATAACATCCATCGCCGAGTGGGCATTTCGCACCGGCTTTCAGTTCTCCCCTACGAAAACACAATGTGTCCACTTCCATCGACTTCGTGGCGTACACCCGGCCCCTGATCTTTATTTGCGTGGCACGCGTCTTCCATTTGTTCCGCACCTGAAATTCTTGGGCTTACACCTCGACACCAAACTTACATGGGAGCACCATATTCGTTATCTGCGTGCTTCCTGCGATCGTTCGCTTCGGGTGCTCCGGGTTTTATCTGGGGTATCTTGGGGCGGCGATCGCACGGTCATGTTGAGGTTGTATCGTTCACTGGTCCGGTCCAAATTAGACTACGGCTGTTTTATCTATGACTCCGCATCCGCCTCTAAACTCCGCCTTTTAGATACAATACATCACACTGGTATCCGTCTCGCTACTGGGGCTTTCCGTACAAGTAGAGTGGACTGTCTGTATGCTGATTCTGGCGAACCCCCACTGTCTGCCCGACGCTCGTTGTTACTATGTTCCTACGTGGCAAGGTTGGCCGCTCATCCAGGTCATCCTTCGTTTCCACCTGTATTGCGTCCAGACCTAGTGTACCGTTATACGCGGAATACTACTATCTCCCGTCCAAGCGGCATCAGGTTTCGAGAACTTCTGACCGCACACGATCTACGCTTGCCAGCCGTAGAGCGGCATTCGCATGGCCGATACCCTCCATGGCAGCTCCAGCGTGCACGCTTTGACCTGGAGCTGTCGAGCAGTGCGAAGTTAGCTACCCCTCACTCGGTGTTTCACCAACTTTTCACCGCAGTTCTGGGCCGATACCGGACTCATACTCCGGTATTTACTGATGGCTCACGGATGGGTAGTGCGACGGGTTCCGCTTTTGTATACCATGGCGACGTTCGCAAGTACCGCCTTCCAGACGCCAGTTCAGTATTTACCGCCGAGCTGTTTGCCATATTTTATTTCCTGCTTTTTATCTCCAGTTCAGGTCCTGGAAGTTTTATTATCTGTTCCGACTCTTTTAGCGCCCTCCAGGCCCTGCAACAGTTTATCGGCACCTCGGCATTGATTATTAAAATTCAGACGTTGATCTCGCAACTACTGTCTCGCGGATACCAGTTTGTTTTTACGTGGATCCCAGGCCATGTGGGTATACCGGGCAACGAGGCGGCGGATGCGGCTGCAAAGTCTGCATGCCGCCTCCCGGAATACTCCACCCGTGCGCTACCCTATGTAGATGTGCAGAAATACTTTCGCCGCCATCTATTTACCCACTGGCAGCAATCTTGGGAAGCGTTAGCTGGCACTCAGTTACGGACAATAAAGGACACTGTACAACCCTGGCAGACCAGCTGCAGGAATTCCAGGCGTGAGGAAGTGATTTTAACCCGCCTGAGGATAGGCCACACTCGAGCCACGCATGGACATCTTTTGCGTGGTGATCCGGAGCCTGTCTGTGCGACGTGCAATGTTCCACTCTCCGTCGCACATGTCCTTCTTGATTGTCCGCAATACGGTCATGAGCGTCAGTCCCTAGGCCTGGGCCTTACACTGTGCTCTGTTTTAGGCAACGACGCAGTAGCTGTCAATACAGCACTGCGGTTTGTTGCCAAGATTGATTTTTGCAAGCAAGTGTAAGGTGCTTTTATATTGGCGGATATTGACTTTTAGTTGTTTTTACTTTGGATGTTATTCTGGTTTTTACCTTTTAAAGATTTTATCAGTTTTAAGTTTTATAAGTCTACGTTTTTACCAGTTCTTTAACTTTTAACTGTTTTAGCTCTCGGTTTTAGACTTTTTAACCTTTTTTAAGTTATTTTAACTTTCACCTTTTAGCTTTTTAGGGTGAGGTTTTATTGTTGGCTTGTTTTTATTCTGTGAACTTAGGGCCCTAATGACCTAGTTGTCGATGGGCCCTTAAACAATACTCACTCACTCACTCACTCTTGTACAAATAGAGTGTAAAAGTACGCCTACCTTCAAATTCAATAGCAGCAATATAGCCCTTTTAGATAGAAAAGTGATGTGTTGCACTTTCTACACTATAGTACTAATTGAGTGTAAGAGTACGCCTACCTTCTGATTCTATAGCAGCAATATGGCCCTTTTAGATAGAAAAGTGATCTGTCTCATTTTCTATACTTTTGTACCAATTGAGTGTAACAGTACGTCTATCTTCTGATTCTATAGCAGCAATATGGCGCTTTCAGATAGAAAAGTGATGTGTTGCACTTTCTATACTTTTGTACCAATAGAGTGTAAGGGTATATCTAAGTTCTTATTCTATAGCAGCAATATGGCCAGTTTTATATAGAAAGGTGTTGCGTTGCACTTTCTATACTCTTGTACCAATACAGTATAACAGTACGACTATCTTCTGATTCTATCCCAGCACTATGGCGCGTTTCGGGTAGAAAAGTGATGTGTTATACTTTCTATACTCTTGTAGCATTAGAGTGTAAGAGTACGTCTATCTTCTGATTCAATAGCAGCGATATGGCCCTTTTAGATAGAAAAGTGATGTGTTGCACTTTCTATACTGTTGTACCATTAAGGTGTAACACTACGTCTATCTTATGATTCTATAGCAGCAATATGGCCCTTTTAGATAGAAAGTGATGTTTTGCACCTTATATACTTTTGTACCAATAGAGTGTAAGGGTATGTCTATCTTCTTTTTCTATAGCAGCAATATGGTCCTTTTAGATAGAAAGTGATGTTTTGCACTTTATATACTTTTGTACCAATAGAGTGTAAAAGCATGTCTATCTTCTGACTCCATAACAGCAATATGGCCCTTTTAGATAGATCAGTGATATGTTGCCATTTCTATACTTTTGTACTAATAGAGTGTAACACTACGTCTATCTTCTAATTCTATAGCAGCAATATGCCCCCTTCAGATAGGAAAGTGATGTGTTGCACTTCCTATATTTTTGTACCAATAGAGTGTAAGAGTACGTCTATCTTCTGATTCTATAGCAGCCCTATGGCCCTTTTAGATAGAAAGTGATGTTTTGCACTTTATATACTTTTGTACCAATAGAGTATAAGGGTATGTCTATCTTCTGATTCTATAGCAGCAGTATGGCCCTTTTAGATAGAAAGTGATATTTTGCATTTTATATAATTTTGTACCAATAAAGTGTAAAAGCATGTCTATCTTCTGACTCCATAGCAGCAATATGGCCCTTTTAGATAGATCAGTGATATGTAGCACTTTCTATACTTTTGTACTAATAGAGTGTGACAGTACGCCTATCTTCTAATTCTATAGCAGCAATAGGGCCCCGTCAGATAGAAAAGTGATGTGTTGCACTTTCTACACCCTTGTACCAATAGAGTCTAAGAACATGTCTATCTTCCGACTCTATAGCAGCAATATGGCCCTATTAGATAGATCAGTGATGTGTTGCACTTTCTATACTTTTGTACTAATAGAATGTAACAGCACGTCTATCTTCTGATTCCATAGCAGCAGTACGGCCCTTTTACATAGAAAAGTGATTTGTTGCACTTTCTACACTTTTGTACCAATAGAGTGTAAGAGTACGTCTATCTTCAGATTCTATAGCAGCGATATTGCCCTTTTAGATAGAAAAGTGGTATGATGCGCTTTCTACACTTTTGTACCAATAGAGTGTACGAGTACGTCCATCTTCTGATTCAATAGCAGCGATATGGCCCTTTTAGATAGAAAAGTGATGTGTTGCACTTTCTACACTCTTGCACAAATAGAGTATAACAGTACGCCTTTCGTCTGTTTCTATAGCAGCAATATGGCCCTTTTAGACAGAAAAGTGAAGTGTTGCATTTTCTATACTTTTGTACCAACAGAGTGTATGGCTATGTCTATCTTCTGATTCAATAGCAGCGATTTGGCCCTTTTAGATAGAAAAGTGATGTGTTGCACTTTCTACACTCTTGCACAAATAGAGTATAACAGTACGTCTTTCGTCTGTTTCTATAGCAGCAATATGGCCCTTTTAGATAGAAAAGTGAAGTGTTGCACTTTCTATACATTTGTACTAACAGAGTGGAACAGTACGTCTATCTTCTGACTCTATAGCAGCAATATGGCCCTTTTAGATAGAATAGTGATGTGTTTCACTTTCTTTACTCTTGTACCATTACAGCGTAAGAGTACGTCTATCTTCTGATTCTATGGCAGCAATATGGTCCATTTGAGATAGACAAGTGTTGTCTTGCACTTTCTATACTCTTGTACCAATAGAGTGTAACAGTACGTCTATCTTCTGATTCTATAGCAGCAATATGGTCCTTTTAGATAGAAAAGTGTTGTCTTGCACATTCTATGCTCTTGTAACAATAGGGTGTAAAAGGACGTCTATCTTCTGATTCTATAGCAGCAATATGGCCCTTTTAGATAGAAAAGTGATGTATTGCACTTTCTATACTTGTTGCCCAATAGAGTGTAACAGAACGTCTATCTTCTGTTTCTATAGCAATAATATGGCCCGTTTTAGATAGAAAAGTGATGTGTTGCACTTTCTATACTTTTGTACCTATAGAGTGTAAGAGTACGTCTATCTTCTGATTCTATAGCAATAATATGGCCATTTTAGATAGAAAAGTGATGTGTTGCATTTTCTATACTTTTGTACTAATAGAATGTAACAGTACGCCTATCTTCTAATTCTATGGCAATAATTTCGCACGTTTTAGATAGAAAATTGGTGTGTTGCACCTTCTATACGCTTGTACCGATAGGGTGCAACAGTACGTCTATCTTCTGATTCTATAGCAGTAATATGCCCAGTTTTATATTGAAAAGTGTTGCGTTGCACTTTCTAATCTCTTGTACCAATAGAGTATAAAGGTACGACTTTCTTCTGATTCTATAGCAGCAATATGGCCCGTTTTAGATAGAAAAGTGATGTGTTGCAACTTAGTAACTCTTGTACCAATAGAGTGTAAGAGTAGGTCTATCTTCTGATTCTATAGCAGCAATATGGCCCGTTTTAGATAGAAAAGTGATGTGTTCCACTTTCTACACCTATGTACTCATAGAGTGTTACAGTACGTCTATCTTCTGATTCTATAGCAGCAATATGGCCAGTTTAATATAGAAGAGTGTTGCGTTGCACTTTCTATACACTTGTACCAATAGAGTGTAAGAGTACGTCTATCTTCTGATTCTATATGAGCAATATGGCCCTTTTAGATAGAAAAGCGATGTATATCACTTTCTATACTTTTGTACCAATAGAGTGTAACAGATGGTCTATCTTCTTTTGCTATAGCAATAATATGGCCCGTTTTAGATAGAAAAGTGATGTGTTGCACTTTGTATACTTTGGTACCAATAGAGTGTAAGAGTACTCTATCTTCTGATTCTATAGCAATAATATGGCCCTTTTAGATAGAAAAGTGATGTGTTGCACTTTCTATACTTTTGTACCAATAGAGTGTAAGAGTACGTTTATCTTCTGATTCTATAGCAACAATATAGCACGTTTTAGATAGAAAATTGGTGTGTTCTACTTTCTATACGCTTGTACCAATAGCGTGCAACAAAACGTCTATCTTCTGATTCTATAGCAATAATATGGCCAGTTTTATATAGAAAAGAGTTGCGTTGCACTTTCTATACTCTTGTACCAATAGAGTCCAGCAGAACGTCTATCTTCTGATTCTATAGCAGCTATTTGGCCCTTTTAGATAGAAAACTGCTTTCTTGCACATTCTATACTGTTGTAAGAATAGAGTGTAACAGTACGTCTATCTTCTGATTCTATGGCAGCAATACGGCCCTTTTAGATAGAAAAGTGATGTGTTTACCTTTCTATACTTTTGTAC
The DNA here is from genome assembly GCA_030765045.1 of Tenodera sinensis. Classification (NCBI taxonomy): domain Eukaryota; kingdom Metazoa; phylum Arthropoda; class Insecta; order Mantodea; family Mantidae; genus Tenodera; species Tenodera sinensis. The sequence continues at coordinate 100,794,497 of CM060967.1, read as the reverse complement.
CAATAGAGTGTAACCGTACGTCTATCTTCTGATTCTATAGCAATAATATGGCACGTCTTGGATCGAAAATTGATGTGTTGCACTTTCTATACGCTGGTACCGATAGCGTGCAACAAAACGTCTATCTTCTGATTCTATTGCAGCAATATGGCCAGTTTTATATAGAAAAGTGATGTGTTGCACTTTCTATACTTTTGTGCCAATAAAGTGTAACAGTACTTCTACCTTCTAATTCTATAGCAATTATATGGCCCGTTTTATATAGAAAATTGGTGTGTTGTACTTTCTATACGCTTGTACCGATAGCGTGCAACAGTACGTCTATCTTCTGATTCTATAACAGCAATATGGCCAGTTTAATATAGAAGAGTGTTGCGTTGCACTTTCTATACTCTTGTACCAATAGAGTGTAAGAGTACGTCTATCTTCTGATTCTATAGCAGCAATATGGCCCTTTTAGATAGAAAAGTGTTGTTTTGCACATTCTATACTCTTGTAACAATAGAGTGCAAGAGTACGTCTATCTTCTTATTCTATAGCAGCAATATGGCCCTTTTAGATAGAAAAGTGATGTGTTGCACTTTCTATACTTTTCTACCAATAGAATGTAACAGTACGTCTATCTTCTGATTCCATAGCAATAATATGGGACGTTTTAGATAGATAATTGGTGTGTTGCATTTACTATACGCTTGTACCGATAGTGTGCAACAGTACGTCTATCCTCTGATTCTATGGCAGTAAAATGGCCAGTTTTATATTGAAAAGTGTTGCATTGCACTTTCTATTCTCTTGTACCAATAGAGTATAAAGGTACGACATTCTTCTGATTCTCTAGCAGCAATTAGGCCCGTTTTAGATAGAAAAGTGATGTGTTGCACTTTCTATACCTATGTACCAATAGAGTGTTACAGTACGTCTATCTTCTGATTCTATAGCAGCAATATGGCCCTTTTGGATAGAAAAGTGATGTATTGCACTTTCTATACTTCTGTACCAATAGAGTGTAAGAGTATGTCTATCTTCTAATTCTATAGCAGCAATGTGGCCCTTGTAGATTGAAAAGTGATGTGTTTACCTTTCTATACTTTTGTACCATTAGAGTGTAACAGTACGTCTATCTTCTGATTCTATACCAATAATATGGCACGATTTAGATAGAAAATTGGTGTGTTGCACTTTCTATACGCTTGTACCGATAGCGTGTAATAAAACGTCTATCTTCTGATTCTATAGCAGCAATATGGCCAATTTACATAGAAAAGTGATGTGTTGCACTTTCTAAACTTTTGTACCACTAGAGTGTAAGAGTACGTCTATCTTCTGACTCTATAGCAGCAATACGGCCCCTTTAGATAGAACAGTGATGTGTTGCCTTTTCTCTACTCTTGTACCAATAGAGTATAAAAGTACGTCTATGTTCTGTTTCTATAGCAATAATATGACCCGTTTTAGATACAAAATTTGTGTGTTGCACTTTCTATACGCTAGTACCGATAGCGTGCAACAGTACGTTTATCTTCTGATTCTATAGCAGCAATATGGCCAGTTTTATATAGAAAACTGATGTATTGCACTTTCTATACCTTTGTACCAATAGAGTGTAACACTAAGTCAATCTTCTGATTCTATAGCAATAATATTGCCCGTATAAATAGAAAATTAGTGTGTTGCACTTTCCATACGCTTGTACCGATTGGGTGCAACAGTACGTCCATGTTCTGATTCTATAACAGCAATATGGGCATTTTAAATAGAAAAGTGATGTGTTGCTCTCTCTATACTTTTGTGCCAATAAAGTGTAAGAGTACGTCTACCTTCTAATTCTAAAGCAATAATATGGCCCGTTTTAGATAGAAAAGTGTTGCGTTGCACTTTCTATACTCTTTACCAATAGAGTGTAACAGTACGTCTATCTTCTGATTCTACAGCAGCAATATGGCGCTTTTGGATAGAAAAGTGTTGTCTTGCACTTTGTATACTCTGTTAACAACAGAGTGCAACAGCACGTCTATCTTCTGATTTTATAGCAGCAATATGGCCCTTTTAAATAGAAAAGTGATGTGTTGCACTTTCTATACTTTTTAGCCAATAGAGTGTAAGAGTACGTCTACCTTCTAATTCTAAAGCAATAATATGTCCAGTTTTATATAGAAAAGTGTTGCGTTGCACTTTCTATACTCTTGTACCAATAGAGTGTAACAGTACGTCTATCTTCTGATTCTATAGCAGCAATATGGCGGTTTTGGATAGAAAAGTGTAGTCTTGCACTTTCTATACTCTGTTAACAACAGAGTGTAACAGCACGTCTATCTTCTGACTTTATAGCAGCAATATGGCCCTTTTAAATAGAAAAGTGATGTGTTGCACTTTCTATACTTTTGTACCGATAGAGCGTAACAGTACGTCTATCTTGTGATCCATAAGCAGCAATATGGGCCGTTTTAGATAGAAAAGTGATGTGTTGCACCTTAATAACTCCTGTACCAATACTGTGTAAGAGTAGGTCTATCTTCTGATTCTATAGCAGCAATAGGGCCCTTTTAGATAGAAAAGTGATGTATTGCACTTTCTATACTACTGTACCAAGAGAGTTAAAGACTCTGTCTATCTTCTAATTCTATAGCAGCAATATGGCCCTTTTTGATAGAAAGGTGCTGTGTTTACTTTTCTGTACTTTTGTACCAATAGAGTAAAGCAGTAAGACTATCTTGCAATTCTATAGCTGCAATATGGCCCGTTTTAGATAGAAAAGTGATGTGTTGGACTTTCAATAATCTTGCACTAATAGAGTGTAAGAGTACGTATATCTTCTGATTCTAGTGCTGCAATATGGCCCTTTTAGACAGAAAAGTGATGTGTTGCTCTTTCTATACTTTTGTATCAATATAATGTAAGAGTACGTCTATCTACTGATTCTACAGCAGCATACATACAAAAGTGATGTGTTGCACTTTCTATACTTTTGTACCAATAGAATGCAACAGTACGTCTATCTTCTGATTCCATAGCAGCAATCTGGCCCTTTTAGATAGAACAGTGATGTGTTGCCCTTTCTATACTCCTGTACCAAAAGAGTATAAAAGTACGATTATTTTCTGATTCTATAGCAGCAATATAGCCAGCATTGTATAGAAAAGTGTTGTGTCGCACTTTCTATAATCTTTTAACAATAGAGTGTAACAGTACGTCTACCTTCTGATTCTATAGCAGCAATATGGCCCTTTTAGATAGAGAAGTGATGTGTTGCACTTTCTATACTTTTGTACCAATGGAGTGTAACAGTACGTCTATGTTATGATTCTATAGCAGCAATATGACCCTTTTAGATAGAAAACTAATGTGTTGCACCTTCTACACTTTTGTACAAATAGAGTGCAAGAGTACGTCTATCTTCTTATTCTATAGCAGCAATATGGTTCTTTTAGATAGAAAAGTGATGTGTTGTACTTTCTATAATTTTGTACCAATAGAGTGTAACAGAACGTCTATCTTCTGATTCTATAGCAACAATATGGCCCGTTTTAGATAGAAAAGTGATGTGTTGCACTTTCTTTACTTTTGTAGCAATAGAGTGTAAGAGTGCGTCTATCTTCTGATTCTATAGCAATAATATGGCCTTTTTAGATGGAAAAGTGATGTAATGCACTTTCTATACTTTTGTACCAATAGAGTGTAACAGTACGTCTATCTTCTGATTCTATAGCAATAATATAGCACGTTTTAGATAGAAAATTGGTGTGTTGCACTTTCAACACGCTTGTACCGATAGCGTGGAACGAAACGTCTATCTTCTGATTCTATAGCAGCAATATGGCCAGTTTTATATAGAAAAGTGTTGCGTTGCACTTTCTATACTCTTGTACCAATAGAGTGTAAAATTACATCTATCTACTAATTCTATAGCAGCTATATAGCCCTTTTAGATAGAAAAGTGTTGTCTTGCACATTCTATACTGTTGTAACAATAGAGTGTAACAGTACGTCTATCTTCTGATTCTATAGCAGCAATATGGCCCTTTTAAATATAAAAGTAATGTGTTGCACTTTCTATACTTTTGTACCTATAGAGTATAAGAGTACGTCTATCTTGTGATCCATTAGCAGCAATATGGCCCGTTTTAGATAGAAAAGTGACGTTTTGCACTTTCTTTACTGTTGTACCAATAGAGTGTAGGAGTACGTCTATCTTCTGATTCTATAGCTATAATATGGCACGTTTCAGATAGAAAATTGGTGTGTTGCGCTTTCTATACGCTTGTACCGATTGCGTGCAACAAAAGGTCTATCTTCTGAGTTTATAGCAGCAATATGGCCAGTTTTATATAGAAAAAGTGTTGCGTTGCACTTTCTATACTCTTGTACCGATAGGGTGCAACAGTACGTCTATCTTCTGATTATATAGCAGTAATATGGCCAGTTTTATATTGAAAAGTGTTGCGTTGCACTTTCAATTCTCTTGTAACAATAGAGTATAAATGTACGACTTTCTTCTGATTCTATAGGAGCAACATGGCCCGTTTAAGATAGAAAAGTGAATTATTGCACCTTAATAACTCTTGTACCAATAGAGTGTAAGAGTAGGTCTATGTTCTGATTCTATAGCAGCAATATGGCCCGTTTTAGATAGAAAAGTAATGTGTCGCACTTTCTATACCTTTGTACCAATAGAGTGTTACAGTACGTCTATCTTATGATTCTATAAAGCAATATGGCCCTTTTAGATAGAAAAGTGATGTGTTGCACTTTCTAACTTTTGTTACAATAGAGTGTAACAGTACGTCTATCTTCTGATTCTATAGCAATAATACGGCCCGTTTTAGATAGATAATTGGTGTGTTGCACTTTCTATACGCTTGAACCGATAGTGTGCAACAGTACGTCTATCTTCTGATGCTATAGCAGTAATATGGCCAGTTTTATATTGAAAAGTGTTGCGTTGCACTTTCTATTCTCTTGTAACAATAGAGTATAAATGTACGACTTTCTTCTGATTCTATAGGAGCAACATGGCCCGTTTAAGATAGAAAAGTGAATTATTGCACCTTAATAACTCTTGTACCAATAGAGTGTAAGAGTGGGTCTATGTTCTGATTCTATAGCAGCAATATGGCCCGTTTTAGATAGAAAAAAGATGTGTTGCACTTTCTATACCTTTGTACCAATAGAGTGTTACAGTACGTTTATCTTCTGATTCTTAAGCAGCAATATGGCCCTTTTAGATAGAAAAGTGATGTGTTGCACTTTCTATACTTTTGTACCAATAGAGTGTAAGAGTATGTCTATCTTCTGATTCTATAGCAGCAATAAGGCCCTTTTAGATAGAAAAGTGATGTGTTTACCTTTCTATACTTCTTTACAAATACAGTGTAACGGTACGTCTATCTTCTGATTCTAAGCAGCAATATGGACCTTTTAAATAGAAAAGTGATGTGTTGCACTTTCTATACTTTTGTACTGATAGAGCGTAACAGTACGTGTATCTTGTGATCCATTAGCAGCAATATGGCCCGTTTTAGATAGAAAAGTGACGTGTTGCACTTTCTATACGGTTGTACCAATAGAGTGTTACAGTACGTCTATCTTCTGATTCTGTAGAAGCAATATGGCCCGATTAGATAGAAAAGTGATGTAGGTATTGCACTTTCTATACTTCTGTACCAATAGAGTGTAAGAGAATGTGTATCTTCTGATTCTATAGCAGCAATATGGCTAGTTTTATAAATAAAATGTGTCGTTGCACTTTCTATACTCTTGTACCAATAGATTATAACAGTACGGCTATCTTCTGATTCTATAACAGTAATATGGCCCCTTTAGATGGAAAAGTGATCTGTTGCACTTTCTAACTTTTGTTACAATAGAGTGTAACAGTACGTCTATCTTCTGATTCTATAGCAATAATACGGCCCGTTTTAGATAGATAATTGGTGTGTTGCACTTTCTATACGCTTGAACCGATAGGGTGCAACAGTACGTCTATCTTCTGATGCTATAGCAGTAATATGGCCAGTTTTATATTGAAAAGTGTTGCGTTGCACTTTCTATTCTCTTGTAACAATAGAGTATAAATGTACGACTTTCTTCTGATTCTATAGGAGCAACATGGCCCGTTTAAGATAGAAAAGTGAATTATTGCACCTTAATAACTCTTGTACCAATAGAGTGTAAGAGTGGGTCTATGTTCTGATTCTATAGCAGCAATATGGCCCGTTTTAGATAGAAAAAAGATGTGTTGCACTTTCTATACCTTTGTACCAATAGAGTGTTACAGTACGTTTATCTTCTGATTCTTAAGCAGCAATATGGCCCTTTTAGATGGAACAGTGATGTGATGCCCTTTCTTTACTCTTGTACCAATAGAGTATAAAACTAGGACTTTCATCTGATTCTATAGCAGTAATATAGCCAGTTTTGTATAGAAAGGTGCTGTATTGCACTTTCTATACTCTTCTACCAGTAGAGTGTAAGAGTACACCTATCTTCTGGTTCTATAGCAGCAATATGGCCCTTTTATATAGAAAAGTGATGTGCTGCACTTTCTATACTTTTGTACTGATGAAGCGTAGCAGTACGTCTATCTTGTGATCCATTCGCAGCAATATGGCCCGTTTTAGATAGAACAGTGATGTATTGCACTTTGTATACTTTTGTCCCCATAGAGTGTAACAGTACGCCTATGTTATGATTCTATAGCAGCAATATGGCCCTTTTAGATAGAAAAGTAGTGTGTTACACTTTGTACACTTTTGTACCAATAGAGCGCAAGAGTACGTCTATCTTCTTATTATATAGCAGCAATATGGCCCTTTTAGATAGAAAAGTAATGTGTTGCACTTTCTATACTGTTGTACCAATAGAGTGTAGGAGTACGTCTATCTTCTGATTCTATAGCAATAAGATGGCCCATTTTAGATAGAAAATTGGTGTGTTGCACTTTCTATACGCTTGTACTCATAGCGTGCAACAATACGCCTATCTTCTGATTCTATAGCAGCATTATGGCCAGTTTTATATAAAACTGATGTGTTGCACTTTCTATACGTTTGTACCAACAGAGTGTAACAGTAATTCTGCCTTCTGATTCTATACCAATAATATGGCCCGTTTTAGATAGAAAATTGGCGTCTTGCACTTTCTATACGCTTGTACCGATAGCGTGCAACAGTACGTCTATCTTCTGATTCTATAGCAGCAATATGGCCCGTTTTATAAAGAAAACTGATGCGTTGCACTTTCTATACCTTTGTACCAATAGAGTGTAACAGTACGCCTATCTTCTGATTGTATAGCAGCAATATGGCTAGTTTCATATAGAAAGTGCGGCGTTGCACTTTCTATACTCTTGTACCAATAGAGTATAACAGTACGACTATCTTCGAATTCTATAGCAGCAATATGGCCCGTTTTAGATAAAAAAGGGATGTGTTGGACTTTCAATACTTTTGTACCAATAGAGTGTAACAGTAAGTCTATCTTCTGATTCTATAGCAATAATACGGATCGTTTTAGATAGATAATTGGTGTGTTGCACTTTCTATAAGCTTGTATCGATAGGGTGCAACAGTACGTCTATCTTCTGGTTCTATAGCAGTAGTATGTCCAGTTTTATATTTAAAAGTGTTTCGTTGCACTTTCTATTCCCTTATACCAACAGAGTATAAAGGTACGACTTTCTTCTGATTCTATAGCAGCAATATGGCCCGTTTTAGATAGAAAATTTATGTGTTGCATCTTAGTAACTCTTGTACTAATAGAGAGTAAGAGTACGTCTATCTTCCGATTCTATAGCAGCAATATGGCCCTTTTAGACAGAAAAGTGATGTGTTGCACTTTCTATACTTTTGTACCAATAGAGTGTAACAGTACGTCTATCTTGTGATCAATTAGCAGCAATAAGGATCGTTTTAGATAGGAAAGTGACGTGTTGCACTTTCTATACTGTTGTACCAATAGAGTGTGAGAATACGTCAATCTTCTGATTCTATAGCAGCAATATGGCCCGTTTTAGATAGAAAAGTGATGTGTTTACCTTTCTATACTTTTGTACCAATAGAGTTTAGCAGTAGGTCTATCTTCTGATTCTATGGCTGCAATATGGCTAGTTTTATAAAGAAAATGTGGCGTTTCACTTTCTATACTCTTGTACCAATAGAGTAAAACAGTACGACTATCTTCTGATTCTAAAGCAGCATTATGGCCCGTTTTAGATAGAAAAGTGATGTGTTGGTCTTTCTATACTCTTGTACTAATAGAGTGTAAGAGTACGTCTATCTTCTGATTCTTTAGCAGCAATATGGCCCTTTTCACATGGAAAAGTGATGTGTTGCACTTTCTATACTTTTGTACCAATTGAGCGTAACAGTACGTATATCTTCTGATTCTATAACAGTAATATGGCTCCTTTAGATGGAAAAGTGATCTGTTGCACTTTCTATACTTTTGTATCAACAGAGTGTAAGAGTACGTCTATCTTCTGACCTTATAGCAGCAATATGGCCCTTTTAGATAGAACAGTGATGTGTTGCCCTTTCTTTACTCTTGTACCAATAGAGTATAAAACTAGGACTTTCTTCTGATTCTATAGCAGAAATATAGCCAGTTTTGTATAGAATGGTGCTGTATTGTACTTTCTATACTCTTGTACCAGTAGAGTGTAAGAGTACACCTATCTTCTGCTTCTATAGCAGCAATATGGCCCTTTTATATAGAAAAGTGATGTGTTGCACTTTCTATACTTTTGTACTGATGAAGCGTAGCAGTACGTCTATCTTGTGACCCATGCGCAGCAATATGGCCCGTTTTAGACAGAAAAAGACGTGTTGCGCTTTCTATACTCTTGTACCAATAGAGTGTAAGAGTACGTCTATCTTCTGATACTATAGCAGCAATATGGCCCTTTTAGATAGAAAAGTGATGTGTTGCACTTTCTATACTTCTGTACCAATAGAGTGTAACAGTACGTCTATCTTCTGATTCTATAGCAGCAATATGGCCCTTTTAAATAGAAAGACATGTGATGCACTTTCTATACTTTTGTACCAATAGAGTGTAACAGCACGTCTATCTTCTGATTCCATAGCAGTAATATGGCCCGTTTTAGATAGAAAATAGGTGTCGCACTTTCTATACGCTTGTACAGATAGGGTGCAACAGTACGACTATCTTCGGATTCAATAGCAGTAATATGGCTAGTTTTATATAACAAAGTGTTGCCTTGCACTTTCTATACTCTTGTACCAATAGAGTATAAAAGTACGACTATCTTCTGATTGTATAGCAGCAATATGGCCCGTTTTAGAAGGAAAGGTGATGTGTTGCATTTCTATACTCTTGTACCAATGGAGTATAACACTATGTCTATCTTCCGATTCTATAGCACCAATATCGCCCGTTTTAGATAAAAAAGTGATGTGTTGCACTTTCAATACTATTGTACCAATAGAGGGTAAGAGTACGCCTATGTTCTGATTCTATATCAGCAATATGGGCCTTTTAGATAGAAAAGTGATGGTTTGCACTTTCTATACTTTTGTACCAATAGAGTGTAAGAGTAAGTCTATCTTCTGATTCTATAGCTGCGATATAGCCGGTTTTAGATAGAAAAGTGATGTGTTGCACTTTCTACACTTTTGTACCAATTGAGTGTAAGAGTACGTCTATCTTCTGATTCTATAGCAGCCATATGGCCCTTTTAGATAGAACAGTGATGTGTTGCACTTTCTATACTTTTGCACCAATAGAGTGTAAGAGTACTTCTATCTTCTGATTCTATAGCAGCAATATGGCCCTTTTCGATAGAAAAGTGTTGTGTTCCACTTTCTACACTTTTGTACCTTAGAGTGTAAGAGTGCGTCTATCTTCTAATTAATTAGCAGCAATATGGCCGTTTTAGACAGCAAAGTATTGTGTTGCACTTTCTATACTCTTGTACCAATAGAGGGTAAGAGTACGCCTATGTTCTGATTCTATATCAGCAATATGGGCCTTTTAGATAGAAAAGTGATGGTTTGCACTTTCTATACTTTTGTACCAACAGAGTGCAAGAGTGCGTCTATCTTCTTATTCTATAGCAGCAATATGGCCCTTTTAGATAGAAAAGTGATGTGTTGCACTTTCTATACTTTTGTGCCAATTGACTGTAAGAGTACGTCTATCTTCTGATTCTATAGCAGCGATATGGCCCGTTTTAGATAGAAAACATATGTGTTGAACTTTCTACACCTTTGTACCAATTGAGTGTAAGAGTACGTCTATCTTCTGATTCTATAGCAGCAATATGGCCCTTTTAGATAGAACAGTGATGTGTTGAACTTTCTATTTTTTTGCACCAATAGAGTGTAAGAGTACGACTATCTTCTGATTCTATAGCAGCAATATGGGCCTTTTCGATAGAAAAGTGATGTGTTGCACTTTCTATACACTTGTACAGATTGGGTGCAACAGTACGTCTATTTTCTTATTCTAAAGCAGCAATATGGCCCGTTTTACATAGAAATGTGTTGTGTTGCACTTTCTATACTCTTGTACCAATAGAGTGTAACAGTAGATCTATCTTCTGATTCTATAGCAATAATACGGCCCGTTTTAGATAGATAATATGTGTGTTGCACTTTCTATACGCTTGTTCTGATAGGGTTCAACAGTACGTCTATCTTCTAATTCTATAGCAGCAATATGGCCAGTTTTATATTGAAGAGTGTTGCGTTGCACTTTCTATTCTCTTTCACCAATAGAGTATAAAATTACGACTTTCTTCTGATTCTATAGAAGCAATATGGCCCGTTTTAGATAGAAAAGTGATGTGTTGCAAATTAATAACTCTTGTACCAATAGAGTGTAAGAGTAGGTCTATCTTATGATTCTATAGCAGCAGTATGGCCCGTTTTAGGTAGAAAAGTGATATGTTGCACTTTAATAACTCTTGTATATATAGAGTGTAAGATTAGGTCTATCGTCTGATTCTATAGCAGCAATATGGCCCGTTTTAGATAGAAAAGTAATGTGTTGCACTTTCTATACCTTTGTACCAATAGTGTAACAGTACGTCTATCTTCTGATTCTATAGCAGCAATATGGCCCTTTTAGATAGAAAAGTGATATGTTTACCTTTCTATACTCTTGTCCCAATAGAGTAAAGCAGTACGACTATCTTCTGATTCTAAAGCAGCAATATGACCCTTTTAGATGGAAAAGTGATGTGTTGGTCTTTCTATACTCTTTTACTAATAGATTGTAAGAGTACGTCTATCTTCTGAGTCTATAGCAGCAATATGGCCCTTTTAGATGGAAAAGTGATGTGTTGCAGTTTCTATACTTTTGTATCAATAGAGTGTAAGAGTACGTCTCTCTTCTGACCTTATAGCAGCAATATGGCCCTTTTAGATAGAACAGTGATGTGTTGCCCTTTCTTTACTCTTGTACCAATAGAGTATAAAACTAGGTCATCTTCTGATTCTATAGCAGCAATATGGCTAGTTTTATAAAGAAAATGTGGCGTTGCACTTTCTATACATTTGTACCAATAGAGTAAAACAGTACGTCTATCTTCTGATTCTATAGCAGCAATATGGCTAGTTTTATAAAGAAAATGTGGCGTTGCACTTTCTATACCTTTGTACCAATATTGTAACAGTGCGTCTATCTTCTGATTCTATAGCAGCAATATGGCGCTTTTAGATAGAAAAGTGATGTGTTTACCTTTCTATACTCTTGTACCAATAGAGTAAAGCAGTACGACTATCTTCTGATTCTAAAGCAGCAATATGGCGCTTTTAGATGGAAAAGTGATGTGTTGGTCTTTCTATACTCTTTTACTAATAGAGTGTAAGAGTACGTCTATCTTCTGATTCTATAGCAGTAATATGGCCCTTTTAGATGGAAAAGTGATGTGTTGCAGTTTCTATACTTTTGTATCAATAGAGTGTAAGAGTACGTCTCTCTTCTGACCTTATAGCAGCAATATGGCCCTTTTAGATAGAACAGTGATGTGTTGCCCTTTCTTTACTCTTGTACCAATAGAGTATAAAACTAGGTCTATCTTCTGATTCTATAGCAGCAATATGGCTAGTTTTATAAAGAAAATGTGGCGTTGCACTTTCTATACATTTGTACCAATAGAGTAAAACAGTACGACTATCCTCCGATTCTAAAGCAGCATTATGGCCCGTTTTAGATAGAAAAATGATGTGTTGGTCTTTCTATACTCTTGTACTAATAGACTGTAAGAGTACGTCTATCTTCTGATTCTGTAGCAGCAATATGACCTGTTTTAGATAGAAAGGTGAGGTGTTGCACTTTCTATACCTTAGTACCAATAGAGTGTAATAGTACGTCTATCTTCTGATTCTATAGCAGCAATTTGGCCCTTTTAGATAGAAAAGTGATGTGTTGCACTTTCTATACTTTTGTACTGGAAAATATATCATTTGGGATCCCTCTAATCCCGCAAAGAGCATTTTTATATATGAAATGCTACAGAAAGCATTTTAAAGGTTCGTGGTACAGTGAATATGAGTGGCTGTGCAGTAGTTGTTATATGCAAAAACTGTTTTGTGGGCCTTGCCTATTACATCCTGTAAAAAAGACAGAAACAACAGAAGAATCAACTTAATATATAACAAATAGCTATGTTGCATGTGATTTTTATGTGATAAGAGCTTCATCTATAGTTTAGGTCACAAGCCGCCACTGGTCTATAAAACTCACATTTATGCTCGGATAGCATAACAGGCAAAGCTTCATAGTAAAAATAAAGTTTAGGTTTGCTTAAGTTATGATACATAAAACTAAATCTGGACTTCATGTATGAATAGAAACTTCTGTGAAACTGGAGATAGTTTCTACTACGTTATGGATAAAACCTCATGCTAAGTTATTGGAACTGATTATGAATAATGACTTTTTTAACACATTGAAATTGTAGGGATCTATAACAGAAATGAATTAAAGATATACAGAAAGTTCCCTCCCGCACGTGGACAGCTACATAAAAAACAATGACCACAATCTCAACTCACACCAACATGCAATATTCCACAGCTTAACCTACAAATTGGTTAATCTATCACTCCAAGAAGATGAATACCAATAGCCCTTTATGTGCATTTAAAACCTGTTTAAAGCTGATTGTATGCTGTTAGTTACTGATATAGTGGTATTGGTTATTCTAATGATTTTTACATGACATATTCATGTTATATTTTGGGCAACTTCTTGTCATCCTGTATTTAGGCATATACAATGACTCCAGGAAGCATTTTTGTCCACTTAAAAAGTTCCAGCAGACAAATTAACATAGAAAATTCTAATTTTTAATGTGCAAATGATATTATAGTTTACAATATTTGGCATTATTTTTTAAATTTAGAACCAAGTTCTCAATTTAGATAAGATTTAAACGCTTAATAATAATTGCTCTAAATAGGGATGGGTCGATACTAGTTTTCCTTGGTACTCGATATTGTTATATTTTCCATGATACCCAATTCATCGACACTCGATACCGTAATTTCTTTTTCTAGTTACAATACAAAATAGAATGTTGGGAGAACTATGTAAAGCCAATGAAAATAATTAGGTACACATATTTAATGATTACTCAGGGGTCTCCGTCTAGGGGATATGTGAATGGCAACCACAAGGTACCCAAGCTGAGCAGAACATTACTTCCACTTACTGGTGTTCTGCTCCTCACTGTAACTTTCCTATCTGACCTTACCTTGGTCAACTCTTGTTCTCTTCCGACCCCGATGCTATTAGGGTTACCAAAGGCTAGGGAGTCTTTATCTTTCCAACCTCTCCATTTCTCTAATTTCTCTATAAAACCTTAACCCCTAACATGCTGACTTGTCATGGCATGTAATACGTCCTCTGATTGGTAATCAGAGGATATGGTCGGTGAATTTATTTTGATAATTCTCCCGGTCAGGTCGGTGAGACCCGTAAACCAACGACAGGTGTGGTCCTCCAGACATTCTGGGGGTTGTGAGAGAGCGATGTGACCACCAAAACATAAAAATATTGTGCTCTCTAAAAAGCGGTTACATTTACTGCTAAGTCTCTTCAATATTTGTGAAAAATATTGGAGAGCAAGAGGATTAATGACTTCATTGTCAGAAATCCAGCATTAGCTAACAAACAATACTTTTGTACCGATAGAGCGTAACAGTACGTCTATCTTGTGATCCATTAGCAGCAATATGGCCCGTTTTAGATAGAAAAGTGACGTGTTGCACTTTCTATACTGTTGTACCAATAGACTATAAGAGTACGTCTATCTTCTGATACTATAGCAGCAATATGGCCCTTTTAGATACAAAAGTGATGTGTTGCACTTTCTATACTTCTGTACCAATCGAGTGTAACAGTACGACTATCTTCTGATTCTATAGCAGTAATATGGCCCGTTTTAGATAGAAAATAGGTGTGTTGCACTTTCTATACGTTTGTACCGATAGGGTGCAACAGTACGTCTATCTTCTGATTCTATAGCAGAAATATGGACAGTTTTATATAGCAAACTGCTGCCTTGCACTTTCTATACTTTTGTACCAATAGAGTATAAAAGTACGTCTATCTTCTGATTCTATAGCACCAATATGGCCACTTTTATATAGAAAAGTGTGGCGTTGCACTTTCTACACTCTTGTTCCAATAGAATATAACAGTACGACTATCTTCTGATTCTATAGTAGCAATATGGCCCGTTTTAGATAGAATGGTGATGTGTTGCACTTTGTATTCTCTTGTACCAATAGAGTATAACACTACGTCTATCTTCCGATTCTAAAGCACCAATTTGGCCCGTTTTAGATAAAAAAGGTGATGTGTTGAACTTTAGATACTCTGGTACCAATAGAGGGTAAGAGTACGTCTATCGTCTGAATCTATATCAGCAATATGGGCCTTTTAGATAGAAAAGTAATGTGTTGCACTTTCTAACCTTTTGTGCCAATAGAGTGTAAGAGTACATCTATCTTCTAATTCTATAGCTGTAATATGGCTCTTTTAGATAGAATAGTGATGTGTTGCACTTCCTACACATTTGTACCAATTGAGTGTAACAGTACGTCTATCTTCTTATTCTATAGCAGCAATATGACCCTTTTAGATAGAAAAGTGATGTGTTGCACTTTCTACACTTTTGTACCAATAGAGTGTAAGACTACGTCTATCTTCTCTTTCTATAGCAGCAATATGGCCCGTTTTAGATAGAAAACTAATGTGTTGCACTTTCTATACCTTTGTACCAATAGAGTGTAACAGTACGTCTATCTTCTGATTCTATAGCAATAATATGGCCCGTTTTAGATAGTAAATTGGTGTGTTGCATTTCTATACGCTTGTACCGATTGGGTGCAACAGTATGTCTATGTTCTGATTCTATAGCAGCACTATGGCCAGTTTTATATAGAAAAGTGTTGCGTTGCACTTTCTATACTCTTGTACCAATAGAGTATAAGAGTACGACTATCTTCTTATTCTATAGCAGCACTATGAGCCGTTTTACATAGAAAAGTGATGTGTTGCACTTTCTATACTCTTGTACCAATAGAGTGTAAGAGTACGTCCATCTTCTGATTCTTTAGCAGCAATATGGTCTTTTAAATAGAAAAGTGATGTGTTGAACTTTCTTTACTTTTGTAGCAATAAAGTGCAACAGTACGTCTATCTTATGATTCTATAGCAGCACTATGGCCAGTTTTATATAGAAAAGTGTTTTGTTGCACTTTCTATACTCTTGTACCAATAGAGTGTAAGAGTACGTCCATCTTCTGATTCTTTAGCAGCAATATGGTCTTTTAAATAGAAAAGTGATGTGTTGAACTTTCTATACTTTTGTAGCAATAGAGTGCAACAGTACGTCTATCTTATGATTCTATAGCAGCAATATGGCCCGTTTTAGATAGAACAGTGAGGTGTTGCACTTTCTACACATTTGTACCAATAGAGTGTTGTAGTACGTCTATCTTCTGATTCTATAGCAGCAATATGGCCCTTTTAGATAGAAAAGTGATGTGTTGCACTTTCTATACTTTCGTACCGATGGAGTGAAACGGTACGTCTATCTTCTATTCCATTAGCAGCAATATGGCCGTTTTAGATACAAAAGTGATGTGTTGCACTTTCTAAACTCTTGTACCAATAGAGTATGACAGTACGACCATCTTCTGATCCTATAGCACCAATATGGCCCGTTTTTAATAAAAAATTGATGTGTTTAACATTCAATACTCTTGTACGAATAGGGGGTAAGAGTACGTCTATCTTCTGATTCTATTGCAGCAATATGGCCCTTTAAGATAGAAAAGTGTTGTCTTGCACTTTCTACACTCTTGTACCAATAGAGTGTAACAGTACGTCTAACTTCGAATCGATTAGCAGCAATATGGCAGCTTTAGATAGAAAAGTGACGTGTTGCACTTTCTATACTCTTGTACCAATAGAGTGTGAGAGTACGTCCATCTTCTGATTCTTTAGCCGCAATATGGTCTTTTAAATAGAAAAGTGATGTGTTATACTTTCTATACTTTTGTAGCAATAGACTGTAACAGTACGTCTATCTTCTGATTCTATAGCAGCAATATGGCCCTTTTAGATAGAAAAATGATGTGTTGCACTTTCTATACTTTTGTACCAATAGAGCGTTGCAGTACGTCTATCTTCTGAATCTATAGCAGCAATATGGCCCTTTTAGATAGAAAAGTGATGTGTTGCACTTTCTACACTTTCGTACCGATAGAGTGAAACAGTACGTCTATCTTCTAATCCATTAGCAGCAATATGGCCGCTTTAGATAGAAAAGTGATGTGTTGCACTTTCTATACTCTTGTACCAATAGAGTATAACAGTACGACCATCTTCTTATTCTATAACACGAATATGGCCCGTTTTTATAAAAAAAAATGATGTGTTTAACATTCAATACTCTTGTACCAATAGGGGGTAAGAGTACGTCTATCTTCTTATTCTATAGCAGCAATATGGCCCTTTTAGATAGAAAAGTGATGTGTCACTTTCATTACTCTTGTACCAAAAGAGTGTAACAGTACGTCTATCTTCTAATTCTATAGCAGCAATATGGCGCTTTTAGGTAGAAAATTGATGTGCTGCACTTTCTATACTTTTTTACTAATAGAATGCAACAGTACGTGTATCTTCTAACTCTATAGCAGCAATATGCCCCGTTTTAGATAGGAAAGTGATGTGTCGCACTTTCTATACCTTTGTACCAACAGAGTGTAAGAGTACGTCTATCTTCTGATTCTATAGCAGTGATATTGCCCTTTTAGATAGAAAAGTGATGTTTTGCACTTTCTATACTTTTGTACCAATAGGGTGTAAGAGCATGTCTATCTTCTGACTCGATAGCAGGCCTTTTAGATAGAACAGTGATGTGTTGCACTTTCTATACTTTGGTACCAATAGAGCCAAGCAGTACGTCTTTCTTCTGATTCTATAGCAATAATACGGGCCGTTTTAGTTACATAATTGGTGTGTTGCAATTTCTATACGGTTGTACCGCTAGGGTGCAACAGTACGCCTGTCTTCTGATCCTATAGCAGCAATATGGCCCTTTTAGGTAGAAAAGTGATGTGTTGCACTTTCTATCCTTTTCTACAATTAGAGTATATGAGTATGTCTATCTTCTGATTCTATAGCAGCAATAGGGCCCGTTTTAGATAGAAAAATGATGTGTTGGACTTTCTATACTCTTGTACCAATAGAGTGTAAGAGTACGTTTTTATTCTGATTTTAGAGCAGTAATATAGCCCTTTTAGATAGAAAAATGATGTGTTGCACTTTCTACACTTTATTACCAATAGAATGTAAAAGTACGTCTAACTTCTGATTCTATAGCAGAAATTAGGCCCTTTTACATAGAAAAGTGATGTGTTGGACTTTCTACACTTTTGTACCAATAGCGTGTAAGAGTACGTCTATCTTCTGATTCTATAGCTACAATATGCCCTTTTAGATAGAAAAGTGATGTGTTGCACTTTCTATACTTTTGTACCCATAGAGTGTAACAGTACGTCTATGTTCTGATTCTATAGCAGCAATATGGCCCGGTTTAGATAGTAAAGTGATGTGTTGCAATTTCTATACTTGTGTACCGATATACTGTAACAGTACTTCTATCGTGTGATTCTATAGCAGCAACAGCTCTCTATTAGATAGAAAAGTGATGTGTTGCACTTTCGTAACTCTTGTACCAATAGAGTGCAGCAGTTGGTCTATCTAGAGTGTAACAGTACGTCTATCTTCTGATTCTATAGCAGCAATATGGCCCTTTTAGATAGAAAAATGATGTGTTGCACTTTCTATACTTTTGTACCAATAGAGTGTAACAGTACGTCTATCTTCCGATTCTATAGCAGCAATATGGCCCTTTTAGATAGAAAAGTAAGGTACTGCACTTTCTATACTCTTGTACCAATAGAGTGTAAAAGTACGTCTATCTCATGTTTCTATAGCAGCAAAATGGCCCTTTTCAATACAAAAGTGATGTGTTGTACTTTCTATAGGTACTCTTGTACCAATACAATGTAAGAGTGCGTCCATCTTCTGATTCTTTAGCAGCAATTTGGCCCGTTTTAGATAGAAAAGTGATGTGTTGCACTTTCTATACTTTTGTGCCAATAACGTGTAAGAGGACGTGGCTCTTCTGACTCTATAGCAGCAATATGGCCCTTTTAGATAGAAAAGTTATGTGTTGCACTTTTTATACTTTTGTACCAATAGAGTGCAAGAGTACGCCTATCTTCTTATTCTATAGCAGCAATATGGCCCTTTTAGATCCGAAAGTAATGTGTTGCACTTTCTATACCTTGGTACCAATAGAGCGTAACAGTACGTCTGTCTTCTGATTCTATAGCAGCAATAAGCCCCTTTTAGGTAGAAAAATGATGTGTTGCACTTTCTCTACTTTTGTACCAATATAATGTGAGAGTACGTCTATGTACTGATTCTATAGCAGCAATATGGCCCTTTTAGATAGAAAAGTGATGTGTTGCACTTTCTATACTCTTGTGCCAATAGAGTGTAACAGGACGTCTATCTTATGACTATAGCAGCAATATGGCCCTTTTAGATAGAACAGTGATATGTTTCACTTTCTTTACTCTTGTACCATTAGAGTGTAAGAGTACGTCTATCTTCTGATTCTATAGCAGCAATTTGGTCCATTTTAGATACAAAACTGATGTGTTGCACTTTCTGTACTTTTGTACCAATAGAGTGTAACTGTATGTCTATCTTCCGATTCTTTAGCAGCAATATGGCGCTTTTAGATAGAAAAGTGATGTGTAGCACTTTCTACACTCTTGTACAAATAAAGTATAACAGTACGTCTATCTTCTGATTCTATAGCAGCAATATGGCCCTATTAGATAGATAAGTGATGTGTTGCGCTTTCTATACTTTTGTACCAATAGAGTGTAAGAGTACGTCTATCTTCTGATTCGATAGCAGTGATATGGCCCTTTTAGATATAAAGGGGATGTGTTGCACTTTCTACACATTTGTACCAATAGAGTGTAAGAGTTCGTCTTTCTCCTGATTCTATAGCAGCAATATGGTCCTTTTAGATAGAAAAGTAATGTGTTGCACTTTCTATACTTTTGTATCAGTAGAGTGTAAGAGTACGTCTATCTTCTGGTTCTATAGCAGCAAAATGGCCCTTTTGGATAGAAAAGTGATGTGTTGCACTTTCTATACTTTTGTACCAATAGAGCGTAAGAGTACGTCTTTCTTCTGATTGTATAGCAACAATACGGGCCGTTTAATTAGATAATTGGTGTTTTGCAGTTTCTATACACATGTACCGATAGGGTGCAACAGTACGTCTGTCTACTCATTCTATAGCAGCAATATGGCCCTTTTAGGTAGAAAAGTGATGTGATGCACTTTCTATACTTTTGTACGAATATAATGTAAGAGTACGTCTATCTTCTGATTCTATAGCAGCAATATGGCCCTTTTAGATAGAAAAGTGATGTGTTGCAATTTCTATATTCTTGTACCAATAGAGTGTAAGAGTACGTCTATCTTCTGATTCTATAGCAGCAATATGGCCCTTTTAGATAGAAAAGTGTTGTCTTGCACTTTCTATACTCTTGTACAAATAGAGTTTAACGGTACGCCTGTCCTCTGATTCTATAGCAGCAAAATGGCCCTTTTAGATAGGAAAGTGATGTGTTGCACTTTCTATACTCTTGTACGAGTAGACTGCAAGAGCACGTCTATCTTTTGATTCTATAGCAGCAATATGGCAAGTTTTAAATAGAAAGTTGATGTGTTGCACTTTCTATACTCTTGTACAAATAGAGTGTAAAAGTACGCCTACCTTCAAATTCAATAGCAGCAATATAGCCCTTTTAGATAGAAAAGTGATGTGTTGCACTTTCTACACTATAGTACTAATTGAGTGTAAGAGTACGCCTACCTTCTGATTCTATAGCAGCAATATGGCCCTTTTAGATAGAAAAGTGATCTGTCTCATTTTCTATACTTTTGTACCAATTGAGTGTAGCAGTACGTCTATCTTCTGATTCTATAGCAGCAATATGGCGCTCTCAGATAGAAAAGTGATGTGTTGCACTTTCTATACTTTTGTACCAATAGAGTGTAAGGGTATATCTAAGTTCTTATTCTATAGCAGCAATATGGCCAGTTTTATATAGAAAGGTGTTGCGTTGCACTTTCTATACTCTTGTACCAATACAGTATAACAGTACGACTATCTTCTGATTCTATCCCAGCACTATGGCGCGTTTCGGGTAGAAAAGTGATGTGTTATACTTTCTATACTCTTGTTGCAGTAGAGTGTAAGAGTACGTCTATCTTCTGATTCTTTAGCAGCAATGTGGCCCTTTTAGATACGAAAGTGATGTGTTGCACTTTACATACCTTTGTACCAATAGAGTGTAAGAGTACGTCTATCTTCTGATTCAATAGCAGCGATATGGCCCTTTTAGGTAGAAAAGTGATGTGTTGCACTTTCTATACTGTTGTACCATTAAGGTGTAACACTACGTCTATCTTATGATTCTATAGCAGCAATATGGCCCTTTTAGATAGAAAGTAATGTTTTGCACTTTATATACTTTTGTACCAATAGAGTGTAAGGGTATGTCTATCTTCTTTTTCTATAGCAGCAATATGGTCCTTTTAGATAGAAAGTGATGTTTTGCACTTTATATACTTTTGTACCAATAGAGTGTAAGAGCATGTCTATCTTCTGACTCCATAACAGCAATATGACCCTTTTAGATAGATCAGTGATATGTTGCCATTTCTATACTTTTGTACTAATAGAGTGTAACACTACGTCTATCTTCTAATTCTATAGCAGCAATATGCCCCCTTCAGATAGGAAAGTGATGTGTTGCACTTCCTATATTTTTGTACCAATAGAGTGTAAGAGTACGTCTGTCTTCTGATTCTATAGCAGCCCTATGGCCCTTTTAGATAGAAAGTGATGTTTTGCACTTTATATACTTTTGTACCAATAGAGCATAAGGGTATGTCTATCTTCTGATTCTATAGCAGCAGTATGGCCCTTTGAGATAGAAAGTGATATTTTGCATTTTATATAATTTTGTACCAATAGAGTGTAAAAGCATGTCTATCTTCTGACTCCATAGCAGCAATATGGCCCTTTTAGATAGATCAGTGATATGTAGCACTTTCTATACTTTTGTACTAATAGAGTGTGACAGTACGCCTATCTTCTAATTCTATAGCAGCAATAGGGCCCCTTCAGATAGAAAAGTGATGTGTTGCACTTTCTATATTTTTGTACCAATAGAGTGTGAGAGTACGTCTATCTTCTGATTCTACAGCAGCGATATGGCCCTTTTAGACAGAAAAGTGATGTGTTGCACTTTCTACACTTTTGTACCAATAGAGTGTAAGGGTATGTCTATCTTCTGATTCTATAGAAGCAATATGGCGCTTTTAGACACAAAAGTGATGTTTTGCACTTTATATACTTTTGTACCAATAGAGTGTAAGGGTATGTCTATCTTCTGATTCTATAGCAGCAATATGGCCCTTTTGGATAGAAAAGTGATGTGTTGAACTTTCTATACTCTTGTACCAATAGAGTCTAAGAACATGTCTATCTTCCGACTCTATAGCAGCAATATGGCCCTTTTAGATAGATCAGTGATGTGTTGCACTTTCTATACTTTTGTACTAATAGAATGTAACAGCATGTCTATCTTCTGATTCCATAGCAGCAATACGGCCCTTTTACATAGAAAAGTGATTTGTTGCACTTTCTACACTTTTGTACCAATAGAGTGTAAGAACATGTCTATCTTCTGACTCTATAGCAGCAAAATGGCCCTTTTAGATAGATCAGTGATGTGTTGCACTTTCTATACTTTTGTACTAATGGAATGTAACAGTACGCCTATCTTCTAAATCTATAGCAGCAATATGGCCCGTTTTAGATAGGAAAGTGATGTGTCGCACCTTCTATCCTTTTGTACCAATAGAGTGTAAGAGTACGTCTATCTTCAGATTCTATAGCAGCGATATTGCCCTTTTAGATAGAAAAGTGGTATGATGCGCTTTCTACACTTTTGTACCAATAGAGTGTACGAGTACGTCCATCTTCTGATTCAATAGCAGCGATATGGCCCTTTTAGATAGAAAAGTGATGTGTTGCACTTTCTACACTCTTGCACAAATAGAGTACCCCCCAGGGGGACCTACTACGGTAGGTCCGGGTTTGGCGCACCCGGGGCCCCGAGCCAACTGACTCCCTCGGTGTGGGCTCCTCTTCGTGGTGAGGGAGTCAGTCAAATCGCCCACCCACGTGTAGGCCGTGCGTGGAGACCCGTGTCGGTGGAAAGGATTATCCTGGTGGTTGAGGGGTGCGTATCTGAGCCCGGGACAGTTTCTTTTCTGAATCCGGGGAGGGTGCGCATTTCCGATACACTGCTTTGGTTTCTGCTTCATCTAAACGGGAGGCTAGGGACTAACCCACCCCTAGTCAATCGGCCAGGATTAGGTATTGCACTGAACTCCAGGGTGAGTGGGACGGCGAGCCCGCTATATCCCCTGTGTAGCCCTGTCATCCCAGTGGGATGACCCCTCGTTGGGCTCCGTGGTGGGTGGGGAGCACTGGGGGATGAAATTTCTATCGCTATTTTATGGCTTCAAACACCGTCAAACGAAGACGTCAAGTACCAGAGGAAAGAGAGGTTAACGTAGTTTCAACGGCTCGTTACCTAGTGATTCATCGAGCAGAAGAGGGTCAGTCGTTTATTAAAGTCAACCCCTTTGTCATCCAGGCGGGTCTTGACAAAATAGCTGGTCCGGTTAAGTCCTGCAATCGACTGCGCAATGGTTCTTTGCTGGTTGAGACCTTCACGGCTACGCAGCTTGAGAAGATCTTGAAGGCGAAACTTCTCCACGGGTACCCCATCCGTGTGGAGAAACACCGTAGTCTCAACTATTCCAAGGGCGTCAACACCACGAACTTGTTAGATGATATGACGGAGGAGGAGATCAAGGGCTACCTTGCAGATCAGGGCGTGACGGAAGTCTATCGTGTGCGCGCAATGAGGGATGGTGCTCAGGTGGCAACCCGCACCCTCTTCATCACCTTTGACCGTCTGGATCTTCCTACCAAACTTAAGGCTGGCTATGAAGTAATAAATGTTCGACCATATATCCCTCGGCCAATGCGTTGCTTTCAGTGTCAACGTTTTGGCCACACTAAGTTGTCCTGTAAGGCTACCACCGCTGTTTGTGTTCAGTGTGGGAAGGATGCTCACGAAGGGCCTTGCCCATCCGTGCCTTCCTGTGTGAACTATCGTGGGTCCCATCCATCATCTTCTCGCGATTGTCCGCGTTTTCAGGACGAAAAAGCAATACAAGAGCTGCGTGTCAAAGAACGTATATCGTTTACGGAGGCACGCAAACGTCATCTTGCTCGTCAGCCATCTGTCCTAAAATTCGGTACCTTCAGCTCCATAGTCTCTAGACAGGTGCCAAAGCGCGATATGGGTACCCAGACGTGCCCTTTAACGGTCACCACAGTCACTCCTACCCACACTCCAGGGTGTCCTTCCGACTCCGCTAGCCCCAAGAAGATCATAACAATAAGTACTGAGACACGTAAATTTAAGATCCAGGCTCAGCGCACTGATTTCCTGAAGGACCCTCCGGCCCCTGTTCGCCGCCAGGGTACTCCTTCAGCCTCTTCACCCTCGCCACCTCGCAGAGCACGCTCTCAGGATGGGCGGGGGCGCAGTCGTGTCCAGAGGAGTTCGTCACCTCCCATGCCCACAGGCAACCGGTTTGAGGTTCTCACTCCGGTCTCCACTGACCCTGGCCCTCTTCATTCCGAGGAGCCCATGGAACAAGAACCTCTTCCTAAAAGCCCTACGAGGAACCAGAAGGGCAAGTTGAAACGGCAGCCTTCGCTTAAGTGAACTTTGTAAACAGCTTCTCCTATTGCCTCCGGATGTCAATCGTTCAATGGAATGTACGCGGCGTACGCGCTCATAGGGCTGATCTACAGTTACTTATCACTTCGCTGTGTCCCAGTATCCTTTGCTTACAGGAGACTAAGCTTCGTCAGCAGGACTCCTTTACTTTCCCTGGCTTCATTCCGGTGCGCTTTGACCTCGCACCGGAGCCTGGTACTCCTGCTCATGGGGGTGCCATGCTACTCATACGTGACGACGTTTTTTACCAGCTTCTCACGCTCAATACTACTCTGCAAGCTGTTGCTGTTACTTTGAGTTTACCCGGTTTCTGTTTCACCCTCTGTTCCGTGTACCTACCTCCTTCTTCCCCCTTCGCTATTGCGGACCTGTCCAATCTCGTGTCCCAACTCCCAGCGCCCTACCTGTTGCTGGGAGATTTTAATGCCCATCACCCCCTTTGGGGATCGCCTCGGGCTTGCGTAAGGGGGACGTACCTTGCTGAGTTTTTCGCTCGCAATAATCTTTTTGTTCTGAACACTGGTCAACCAACTTTTGTTTCCCTTTCCACCGGCACCCTTTCTCACTTAGACCTATCTGTGTGTTCAGCGCAGCTTGCTCATCGTTTTGCGTGGAACATAGTCTCTGACACCTTCTCTAGCGACCATTTTCCCTGCCTGATCAGCCTGCTATCCAACTATGTGCCATCGTCACGTGTACCTACCTGGCAAATCCACAAGGCAAACTGGCCCCTTTTTTCCAGTTTGGTGAACTTTGACGACCGACAATTCCCCGATGTTGACGCGATGGTGACTCACCTTACGGGTGTGATCATTTCCGCAGCCGAACATGCTGTTCCTCGCTCGTCTGTCCAACCGCGGCGATTGCCCGTTCCTTGGTGGTCCGACGAATGCCGGGCGGCGGTTCGTGCACGGAGGGCTGCGCTGCGGGTATTTCGTCGGCACCCTACTCTAGATAATCTGATCACCTTCAAGCGCTTACGTGCCAAGGCTCGTCGCATAATTCAATCGAGTAAGAGGGCATCCTGGCACAACTTTGTGGAATCGTTTAATCATTTCACACCGTCGTCGGTCGTTTGGGAGAAGCTCCGTCGTATAGCGGGCAAAGTTACACGTTCTACCTTATCCGGTCTCAGGGTTAACAATGACACCTTAGTTAGCCCTAAGGAGGTTGCTGACGCCCTGGGTGAGGCTTTTGCTAGGTTTTCTAGCTCCTCACAATACCACCCGGAATTTTCTGCTATCAAGCACCGGGTCGAGTCTCGTGGAGTTTCCTTTTGTTCCTCTAACCGCGAGTGTTATAACGCCCTTCTCACCATGCCGGAACTGGTGCGAGCCCTGGACTTCTCCAGGCCCACTGCACCTGGACCGGATGGTATTCACATTTCCATGCTACAGCACCTGCCCTTGACTGGTAAACAGTTTCTCTTAGAAGTTTATAACTACATCTGGCGTAGCTGCAGTTTTCCGTCCGCTTGGCGCGAAGCCACCATCGTCCCAATCTTAAAACCTGGTAAGGACCGCCATCTACCTTCCAGCTATCGTCCTATCTCCCTCACTAGTGTCCTCTGCAAGGTGATGGAGCGCATGATTAACGGGCGATTGACGTGGTGGCTTGAATCTAATAATCTGTTGTCCAACGTCCAGTGCGGTTTTCGTCGTTTCCGTTCCACGGCTGACCACTTGGTATCGTTGTCGACGCATATCATGGACGGTTTTCTACGGAAGAGCCAAACGGTTGCTGTGTTTTTTGACTTAGAGAAGGCGTATGACACTTGCTGGAGGTATGGAATTCTTCGTACTCTCCATCAGTGGGGCATGCGTGGTCGACTGCCCCTTTTTATTCACGATTTTATGCGGGATAGGGTCTTTCGAGTACGGGTGGGCTCAGTTTTGTCCCGTGTTTTTACCCAAGAGAACGGGGTACCGCAGGGCTCGGTACTCAGCGTCACACTATTTGCTATTGCAATCAATCCCATTGTGGAGTGCGTTCCCGCTGGCGTTTTATCTTCCTTGTTCGTCGATGACTTCGCCGTTTACTCTAGTTCTCGGCGGACGCATCTCTTAGAACGGCGCCTCCAACTTTGCCTCGACCGCCTCTTCACTTGGAGTATCGAAAACGGCTTTAAGTTCTCCGCCGAGAAAACTGTCTGCGTTAACTTTTGGCGCCGGAAGGCCTTCCATCCACCTTCTCTGCATCTCGGTGCCGAAGTACTTCCTTACGCGGACGAGACGAAATTCCTGGGATTGATTTTTGACAGAAAACTTAGTTGGTCGCCCCATATCTCCTATTTAAAAGCAAGGTGTGAACGTTCTCTTGGTGTTTTACGCGTTTTATGTGGCACATCCTGGGGAGCCGATCGGACTGTTCTTTTAAGCCTATATCGCTCTCTTGTCCGATCTAAGCTTGACTACGGTTCTATGGTGTATTCGTCGGCTCGACCGTCGATTCTAAAACGACTTGACCCCATTCATCACCGTGGTATCCGTTTGAGTATTGGCGCTTTTCCAACAAGCCCCGTTACCAGCATCTGTGCGGAAGCCGCTGAACCCCCGCTGTCCCATCGGCGGGACGTACTTCTGTGCAGCTACGCCTGCAGACTCTCTGGTTTGCCGCGTCATCTGACTTTTAGTCCTTTCTTTAACGACTCCTTGGACCGCCAATACTCAACGAGCTCCCTAGCTTTACTCCCTCCTGGTGTTCGTTTTCGCTCTCTCCTTCGTACATTGGACATCACTTTACCGGCGGCGTTTCCCATAGGAGAAACGCAGTTCCCGCCATGGCTCCGACCAGCAACCCCCGTCGATCTGGGGTTAACGTCCATGCCGAAGTCCACGACACCAGTTTCGGTGCTCCGTTCAGCCTTTTTAGAAATTCAGACACAGTTTGCTGACAGCTCTTTCATCTACACCGATGGCTCGAAGGACGATAGGGGAGTAGGATGTGCCTTTATACATGGTCGCCAAAGTTTTAGTTTTAGACTTTTAGCGCAGTGCTCGATTTTTACCGCTGAGCTTTTTGGTATCTACCAAGCTCTTTTATACATTCGTCGGCAAGCCTTGCAGCGCTGGGTTATCTGTTCGGATTCCTTGAGTGCATTGGAGAGCCTACGATCGCTGTACAACTACCACCCCCTAGTTCAGCGTGTCCAGGACAACCTACATTCCCTCGCTAGTGCTGGCGCTAGCGTGTCTTTCTTGTGGGTGCCTGGACACGTAGGCCTACCGGGAAACGAGGCTGCCGATGCTGCCGCAAAGGCAGCGGTTTTAGCTCCCAGGTGTTTTAGCTCTCACGTTCCCTCTGCTGATATTAGAGCGAGTTTGCGCACTTCTATCCTTCGTCGTTGGACGGAGGAGTGGTCTACTATTCAGGGGAACAAACTCAGAGAGGTGAAGCCCCTCCCTGTCACCTGGAGGACCTCCTCGCGCGCTTCTCGCCGCGAGGAAGTGATTTTAAGCAGATTGCGAATCGGGCACTGTCGTTTTAGCCATAGTCACCTTTTATCATCCGATGCTGCACCGGTGTGTACTCACTGTCATGAGCCATTGACGGTGCGGCACGTTTTAATTCAGTGCCAGTTTTTAGCTCAGTTACGTTTGTCTGTGGGTCTGCCGGCCACACTTGCTGAAGTGCTCGCAGATACATCTAGTGCCGTAGAGCGTTTATTGCATTTTATCCGCCTTAGCGGTTTGGGCGACCGAGTTTAACTCACTGGTTTTATTCTTTATTTTAGTTAGTGGTGCGGTTTGTTATATCCCGTAACAGGTTCTTATGTTAGTTCTGCTCTACTTTTACGGCTTCTGGCACTGTGTTGGTGACTTTTAAACCTTTTTAATGTTTTAGATTTAGGGACCTTGTGTCTCAGTTGTTTTAGTCATTTAGTTCTGAATGGGCGCTAATGACCGTAGCAGTTGTGCGCCCTAAAGCCCTACTACTACTACTACTACAAATAGAGTATAACAGTACGTCTTTCGTCTGTTTCTATTGCAGCAATATGGCCCTTTTAGATAGAAAAGTGATGTGTTGCATTTTCTATACTTTTGTACCAACAGAGTGTATGGCTATGTCTATCTTCTGATTCAATAGCAGCGATTTGGCCCTTTTAGATAGAATAGTGATGTGTTTCAGTTTCTTTACTCTTGTACCATTACAGCGTAAGAGTACGTCTATCTTCTGATTCTATGGCAGCAATATGGTCCATTTGAGATAGAAAAGTGTTGTCTTGCACTTTCTATACTCTTGTACCAATAGAGTTTAACAGTACGCCTATCCTCTTATTCTATAGCAGCAAAATGGCCCTTTTAGATAGAAAAGTGATGTGTTGCACTTTCTATACTTTTGTACCAATAGAGTGTAACGGTACGTCTATCTTCCAATTCTATAGCAGCAATACGGCCCTTTTAGATAGAAAAGCGATGTGTTGCACTTTCTATACTTTTGTACCAATAGAGTGTAAGAGTACGCCTATCCTCTGAGTCTATAACAGCAAAATGGCCCTTTTAGATATAAAAGTGATGTGTTGCACTTTCTCTACTCTTGTACCAATAAGGTGTAGCACTACGTCTATCTTATGATTCTATAGCAGCAATGTGGCTCTTTTAGATAGAAAGTTGATGTGTTGCACTTTCTATACTTTTGTACCAATAGAGTGTAAAAGTACGTCTATCTTCTGATTCTATAGCAGCAATATGGCCAGTTTTATATAGAGAAGTGTGGCGTTGCACTTTCTATACTCTTGTACAAATAGAGTGTAAGAGTACGTATATCTTCTGATTCTAGAGCAGCAATGTGGCCCTTTTAGATAGAAATGTGACGTGTTCCGCTTTCTACACTCTTGTACAAATAGAGTATAACAGTAAGTCTATCTTCTGTTTCTATAGCGCAATATGGCCCTTTTAGATGGAAAAGTGATGTGTTGCACTTTCTACACTGTTGTACCAATAGAGTGTAAGAGTACGTCTATCTTCTGATTCTATAGCAGCAATATGGCCCTTTTAGATAGAAAAGTGATGTGTTGCACTGTCTATACTTTTGTACCAATAGAGTGTAAAGGTACGTCTATCTCCTGATTGTATAGCAGCAAAATGGCCCTTTTAGATAGAAGAGTGATGTTTTGCACTTTATATACTTTTGTACCAATAGAGTGTAAGGGTATGTCTATCATCTGATTCTATAGCCGCAATATGGCCCTTTTAGATAGAAAAGTGATGTGTTGCACTTTCTATACTATTGTGCTAATAGAGTGTAACAGGACGTCTATCTTCTGACTATAGCAGCAATATGGCCCTTTTAGAGAGAACAGTGATATGTTTCACTTTCTTTACTCTTGTACCATTATGTGTAAGAGTAGATCTATCTTCTGATTCTATAGCAGCAATATGGCCCTTTTAGATAGAAAAGTGTTGTGTTGCACTTTCGATACTCTTGTACCAAAAGAGTTTAGCCGTATGCCCATCCTCTGATTCTATAGCAGCAAAATGGCCCTTTTAGATAGAAAAGTGATGTGTTGCACTTTATATACTTTTGTACCAATAGAGAGTAAGGGTATGCCTATCTTCTGGTTCTATGGCAGCAATATGGCCCTTTTAGATAGAAAGTGATGTTTTGCACTTTATATACTTTTGTACCAATTGAGTGTAAGAGCATGTCTATCTTCTGACTCCATAGCAGCAATATGGCCCTTTTAGATAGATCAGTGATATGTTGCACTTTGAATACTTCTGTACTAATAGAGTGTAACAGTACGTCTACCTTCTAATTCTATAGCAACAATATGGCCCCTTCAGATAGATAAGTGAAGTGTTGCACTTTCTATATTTTTGTACCAATAGAGTGTAAGAGTACTTCTATCTTCTGATTCTATATCAGCGATATGGCTTTTTTAGATAGAAAAGTGATGTGTTGCACATTCAACGCTCTTGTACAAATAGAGTATAACTGTACGTCTATCTTGTGTTTCTATAGCAGCAATACCGCGCTTTTAGTTAGAAAAGTGATGTGTTGCACTTTCTATACTTTTGTACCAATAGAGTGTAAGGGTATGTCTATCTTCTGACTCTATAGCAGCAATATGGCCCTTTTAGATAGATGAGTGATGTGTTGCACTTTCTATACTTTTGTACTAATTGAATGTAACAGTACGCCTATCTTCTTATTCTATAGCAGCAATATGGCCCGTTTTAGATAGGAAAGTGATGTGACGCACTTTCTATACTTTTGTACCAATAGAGTGTAAGAATACTTCTATCTTCTGATTCTATAGCAGCGATATTGCCCATTTAGATAGAAAAGTGATGTGTTGCACTTTCTACACTTTTGTACCAATAGATGGTAAGAGTACGTCTATCTTCTGATTCTGTAGTAGCAATATGGCCCTTTTAGATAGAAAAGTGATGTGTTGCACTTTCTATACTTTTGTACTAATAGAGTGTAACAGTACGTCTATCTTCTGACTCTATAGCAGCAATATGGCCCTTTTAGATAGAACAGTGATGTGTTTCACTTTCTTTACTCTTGTACCATTAGAGTGTAAGAGCACGTCTATCTTCTGATTCTATAGCAGCAATATGGTCCATTTTAGATAGAAAACTGATGTGTTGCACTTTCTATACTTTTGTACCAATATAATGCAAGAGTTGGTCTATCTTCTGATTCTATAGCAGCAATATGGCCCTTTTAGATAGAAAAGTGATGTGTTGCACTTTCCATACTTTTGTACCAATAGAGTGTAACAGTACGCCTATCTTCTGACTCTATAGCAGCAATATGGCCCCTTTAGACAGAACAGTAATGTTTTGCACTTTATATACTTTTGTACCAATAGAGTGTATGTGTATGTCTATCTTCTGATTCTATAGCAGCAATATGGCCCTTTTAGATAGAAAAGTGATGTGTGGCACACTCTATACTCTTGTACCAATAGAGTGTAAGAACATGTCTATCCTCTGATTCTATAGCAGCAATATGGCCCTTTTAGATAGATCAGTGATGTGTTGCACTTTCTATACTTTTGTACCAATAGAGTGTAAGAGTATGTCTATCTTCCGATTCTTTAGCAGCAATATCGCTCTTTTAGATAGAAATTGATGTGTTGCACTTTCTATACTCTTGTACCAATAGAGTGTAAGAGTACGTATATCTTCTGATTCTAGAGCAGCAATAAGGCCCTTTTAGATAGAAAAGTGATGTGTTTCACTTTCTACACTCTTGCACAAATAGAGTATAACAGTACGTCTATCTTCTGTTTCTGTAGCGCAATATGGCCCTTTTAGATAGAAAAGTGATGTGTAGCACTTTCAATACTCTTGTACTAATAGAGTGTAACAGTACGTCTACCTTCTAATTCTATAGCAGCAATATGGCCCCTTCAGATAGATAAGTGAAGTGTTGCACTTTCTATATTTTTGTACCAATAGAGTGTAGAGTACTTCTATCTTCTGATTCTATATCAGCGATATGGCTTTTTTAGATAGAAAAGTGATGTGTTGCACTTTCTACACTGTTGTACCAATAGAGTGTAAGAGTACGTCTATCTTCTGATTCTATAGCAGCAATATGGCCCTTTTAGATAGAAAAGTGATGTGTTGCACTGTCTATACTTTTGTACCAATAGAGTGTAAGAATACGTCTATCTTCTGATTCTATAGCAGCAGTATGGCCCTTTCAGATAGAAAGTGATGTTTTGCACTTTATATACTTTTGTACCAATAGAGTGTAAGAGCATGTCTATCTTCTGACTCCATAGTAGCAATATGGCCCTTTTAGATAGATCAGTGATATGTTGCACTTTCAATACTTTTGTACTAATAGAGTGTAACAGTACGTCTACCTTCTAATTCTATAGCAGCAATATGGCCCATTCAGATAGATAAGTGAAGTGTTGCACTTTCTATATTTTTGTACCAATAGAGTGTAGAGTACTTCTATCTTCTGATTCTATATCAGCGATATGGCTTTTTTAGATAGAAAAGTGATGTGTTGCACTTTCTACGTCTTGTACAAATAGAGTATAACTGTACGTCTATCTTGTGTTTCTAGAACAGCAATACGGCTCTTTTAGTTAGAAAAGTGATGTGTTGCACTCTCTATACTCTTGTACCAATAGAGTGTAAGAACCTGTCTATCTTCTGACTCTATAGCAGCAATATGGCCCTTTTAGATAGATCAGTGATGTGTTGCACTTTCTATACTTTTGTACTAATTGAATGTAACAGTACGCCTATCTTCTTATTCTATAGCAGCAATATGGCCCGTTTTAGATAGGAAAGTGATGTGACGCACTGTCTATACTTTTGTATCAATAGAGTGTAAGAGTACTTCTATCTTCTGATTCTGTAGTAGCAATATGGCCCGTTTTAGATAGGAAAGTGATGTGACGCACTGTCTATACTTTTGTACCACTAGAGTGAAAGAGTACGTCTATCTTCTGATTCAGTAGCAGCCATATGGCCCTTTTAGATGGAAAAGTGATGTGTTGCACTTTCTACAATCTTACACAAATAGAGTATAACAGTACGTCATTCTTCTGTTTCTATAGCAGCAATATGGCACTTTTAGATAGAAAAGTGATCTGTTGGACTTTCTATACTTTTGCACAAATAGAGTATATCAGTACGTCTTTCTTCTGTTTCTATAGCAGCATTTTTGCCCTTTTAGAAAGAAAAGTGATGTGTTGCACTGTCTATACTTTTGTACCAATAGAGTGTAAGGGTATGTCTATCTTCTGATTCAATAGCAGCAATATGGCCCTTTTAGATAGAAAAGTGATGTTTGCAGTTTATATACTTTTGTACCAATAGAGTGTAAGAGTACTTCTATCTTGTGATTCAATAGCAGCGATATGGTCTTTTTAGATAGAAAAGTGATGTGTTGAACTTTCTACACTCTTGCACAAATAGAGTATATCAGTACGTGTTTCTTCTGTTTCTATAGCAGCAATATGGCCCTTTTAGATAGAAAAGTGATGTGTTGCACTGTCTATACTTTTGTACCAATACAGTGTAAGGGTATGTCTATCTTCTGATTCTATAGCAGCAAAATGGCCCTTTTAGATAGAAAAGTGATGTTTTGCACTTTATTTACTTTTCTACCAATAGAGTGTAAGTGTATGTCTATCATCTGATTCAATAGCAGCATTATGGCCCTTTTAGATAGAAAAGTGATGTTTTGCACTTTATTTACTTTTCTACCAATAGAGTGTAAGTGTATGTCTATCATCTGATTCAATAGCAGCATTATGGCCCTTTTAGATAGAAAAGTGATGTTTTGCACTTTATTTACTTTTCTACCAATAGAGTGTAAAAGTACGTCTATCTTCTGATTCTATAGCAGCAATATAGCCAGTTTTATATAGAGAAGTGTGGCGTTGCACTTTCTACACTCTTGTACAAATAGAGTATAACAGTACGTCTATCTTCTGTTTCTATAGCGCAATATGGCCCTTTTAGATAGAAAAGTGATGTGTTGCACTTTCTACACTGTTGTACCAATAGAGTGTAAGAGTACGTCTATCTTCTGATTCTATAGCAGCAATATGGCCCTTTTAGATAGAAAAGTGATGTGTTGCACTGTCTATACTTTTGTACCAATAGAGTGTAAAGGTACGTCTATCTCCTGATTCTATAGCAGCAAAATGGCCCAATTAGATAGAAAAGTGATGTTTTGCACTTTATATACTTTTGTACCAATAGAGTGTAAGGGTATGTCTATCATCTGATTCTATAGCCGCAATATGGCCCTTTTAGATAGAAAAGTGATGTGTTGAACTTTCTATACTATTGTACTAATAGAGTGTAACAGGACGTCTATCTTCTGACTATAGCAGCAATATGGCCCTTTTAGAGAGAACAGTGATTTTTTCACTTTCTTTACTCTTGTACCATTATGTGTAAGAGTAGATCTATCTTCTGATTCTATAGCAGCAATATGGCCCTTTTAGATAGAAAAGTGATGTGTTGCACTTTCGATACTCTTGTACCAAAAGAGTTTAGCCGTACGCCCATCCTCTGATTCTATAGCAGCAAAATGGCCCTTTTAGGTAGAAAAGTGATGTGTTGCACTTTATATACTTTTGTACCAATAGAGTGTAAGGGTATGCCTATCTTCTGGTTCTATGGCAGCAATATGGACCTTTTAGATAGAAAGTGATGTTTTGCACTTTATATACTTTTGTACCAATTGAGTGTAAGAGCATGTCTATCTTAAGACTCCATAGCAGCAATATGGCCCTTTTAGATAGATCAGTGATATGTTGCACTTTGAATACTTCTGTACTAATAGAGTGTAACAGTACGTCTACCTTCTAATTCTATAGGAACAATATGGCCCTTTCAGATTCATAAGTGAAGTGTTGCACTTTCTATATTTTTGTACCAATAGAGTGTAAGAGTACTTCTATCTTCTGATTCTATATCAGCATTTATGGCTTTTTTAGATAGAAAAGTGATGTGTTGCACATTCTACGCTCTTGTACAAATAGAGTATAACTGTACGTCTCTCTTGTGTTTCTAGAGCAGCAATACCGCTCTTTTAGTTAGAAAAGTGATGTGTTGCACTTTCTATACTTTTGTACCAATAGAGTGTAAGGGTATGTCTATCTTCTGATACTATAGCAGCAATATGGCTCTTTTAGATAGAAAAGTGATGTGTTGCACTTTCTATACTTTTGTACCAATAGAGTGTAAGGGTATGTCTATCTTCTGACTCTATAGCAGCAATATGGCCCTTTTAGATAGATCAGTGATGTATTGCACTTTCTATACTTTTGTACTAATGGAATGTAACAGTACGCCTATCTACTTATTCTATAGCAGCAATATGGCCCGTTTTAGATAGGAAAGAGATGTGACGCACTTTCTATACTTTTGTACCAATATAATGCAAGAGTTGGTCTATCTTCTGATTCTATAGCAGCAATATGGCCCTTTTAGGTAGAAAAGTGATGTGTTGCTCTTTCTATACTTTTGTACCAATAGAGTGTAACAGTACGCCTATCTTCTGACTCTATAGCAGCAATATGGCCCTTTTAGACTGAACAGTAATGTTTTGCACTTTATATACTTTTGTACCAATAGAGTGTATGTGTATGTCTATCTTCTGATTCTATAGCAGCAATATGGCCCTTTTAGATAGAGAAGTGATGTGTTGCACACTCTATACTCTTGTACCAATAGAGTGTAAGAACATGTCTATCTTCTGATTCTATAGCAGCAATATGGCCCTTTTAGATAGATCAGTGATGTGTTACACTTTCTATACTTTTGTACCAATAGACTGTAAGAGTATGTCTATCTTCCGATTCTTTAGCAGCAATATGGCTCTTTTAGATAGAAAGTTGATGTGTTGCACTTTCTATACTGTTGTACCAATAGAGTGTAAAAGTACGTCTATCTTCTGATTCTATAGCAGCAATATGGCCAGTTTTATATAGAGAAGTGTGGCGTTGCGCTTTCTATACTCTTGTACCAATAGAGTGTAAGAGTACGTATATCTTCTGATTCTAGAGCAGCAATAAGGCCCTTTTAGATAGAAAAGTGATGTGTTGCACTTTCGACACTCTTGTACAAATAGAGTATAACAGTACATCTATCTTCTGTTTCTGTAGCGCAATATGGCCCTTTTAGATAGAAAAGTGATGTGAAGCACTTTCTATACTTTTGTACCACTAGAGTGTAAGAATACGTCTATCTTCTGATTCTATAGCAGCAGTATGGCACTTTCAGATAAAAAGTGATGTTTTGCACTTTATATACTTTTGTACCAATAGAGTGTAAGAGCATGTCTATCTTCTGACTCTATAGCAGCAATATGGCCCTTTTAGATAGATCAGTGATATGTTGCGCTTTCAATACTTTTGTACTAATAGAGTGTAACAGTACGTCTACCTTCTAATTCTATAGCAGCAATATGGCCCCTTCAGATAGATAAGTGAAGTGTTGCACTTTCTATATTTTTGTACCAATAGAGTGTAGAGTACTTCTATCTTCTGATTCTATATCAGCGATATGGCTTTTTTAGATAGAAAAGTGATGTGTTGCACTTTCTACGCTCTTGTACAAATAGAGTATAACTGTACGTCTATCTTGTGTTTCTAGAGCAGCAATACGGCTCTTTTAGTTAGAAAAATGATGTGTTGCACTCTCTATACTTTTGTACCAATAGAGTGTAAGGGTATGTCTATCTTCTGATTCTATAGCAGCAATATGGCCCTTTTAGATAGACAAGTGATGTGTTGCACTTTCTATACTCTTGTACCAATAGAGTGTAAGAACCTGTCTATCTTCTGACTCTATAGCAGCAATATGGCCCTTTTAGATAGATCAGTGATGTGTTGCACTTTCTATACTTTTGTACTAATTGAATGTAACAGTACGCCTATCTTTTTATTCTATAGCAGCAATATGGCCCGTTTTAGACAGGAAAGTGATGTGACGCACTGTCTATACTTTTGTATCAATAGAATGTAAGAGTACTTCTATCTTCTGATTCTATTGCAGCGATATTGCCCTTTTAGATAGAAAAGTGATGTGTTGCACTTTCTGTACTTTTGTACCACTAGAGTGTAAGAGTACGTCTATCTTCTGATTCAATAGCAGCAATATGGCCCTTTTAGATAGAAAAGTGATGTGTTGCACTTTCTGTACTTTTGTACCACTAGAGTGTAAGAGTACGTCTATCTTCTGATTCAATAGCAGCAATATGGCCCTTTTAGATGGAAAAGTGATGTGTTGCACTTTCTACAATCTTACACAATTAGAGTATAACAGTACGTCTTTCTTCTGTTTCTATAGCAGCAATATGGCACTTTTAGATAGAAAAGTGATGTGTTGCACTTTCTATACTTTGCACTAATAGAGTGTAAGGGTATGTCTATCTCCTGATTCTATAGCAGCAATATGGCACTTTTAGATAGAAAAGTGATGTTTTGCACTTTATATACTTTTGTACCAATAGAGTGTAAGAGTATGTCTATCTTCTGATTCTATAGCAGCAATATGGCCCTTTTAGATAGAAAAGTAATGTGTTGCACTTTCTATACTTTTGTACTAATAGAGTGTATGTGTATGTCTATCTTCTGATTCTATAATAGCAATGTGGCCCTTTTAGATAGAAAAGTGATGTGTTGCACTCTCTATACTCTTGTACCAATAGAGTGTAAGAACATGTCTATCTTCTGATTCTATAGCAGCAATATGGCCCTTTTAGATAGATCAGTGATGTGTTGCACTTTCTATACTTTTGTACCAATAGAGTGTAAGAGTATGTCTATCTTCCGATTCTTTAGCAGCAATATGGCTCTTTTAGATAGAAAGTTGATGTTTGCACTTTCTATACTCTTGTACCAATAGAGTGTAAGAGTACGTATATCTTCTGATTCTAGAGCAGCAATAAGGCCCTTTTAGATAGAAAAGTGATGTGTTGCACTTTCTACACTTTTGTACGAATAAAGTGTAAGAGTACGTCTATCTCCTGATTCTATAGCAGCAAAATGGCCCTTTTAGATAGAAAAGTGATGTTTTGCACTTTATATACATTTGTACCAATAGAGTGTAAGGGTATGTCTATCATCTGATTCTATAGCCGCAATCTGGCCCTTTTAGATAGAAAAGTGATGTGTTGCATTTTCTATACTTTTGTACTTATAGAGTGTAACAGGACGTCTATCTTCTGACTATAGTAGCAATATGGCCCTTTTAGATAGAACATGATATGTTTCACTTTCTTTACTCTTGTACCATTAGAGTGTAAGAGTACGTCTATCTTCTGATTCTATAGCAGCAGTTTGGTCCATTTTAGATAGAAAACTGATGTGTTGCACTTTCTGTACTTTTGTACCAATAGAGTGTAAGAGTAGGTCTATCTTCTGATTCTATAGCAGCAGTATGGCCCTTTTAGATAGAAAAGTGTTGTCTTGCACTTTCTATACTCTTGTACCAAAAGAGTTTAGCCGTACGCCCATCCTCTGATTCTATAGCAGCAAAATGGGCCTTTTAGATAGAAAAGTGATATGTTGCACTTTCTATACTCTTGTACCAATAAGGAGTAACACTACGTCTATCTTATGATTCTATAGCAGCAATATGGTCCTTTTAGATAGAAAGTGATGTTTTGCACTTTATATACTTTTGTACCAATAGAGTGTAAGGGTATGTCTATCTTCTGATTCTATAGCAGCAATATGGCCCTTTTAGATAGAAAGCGATGTTTTGCACTTTATATACTTTTGTACCAATAGAGTGTAAGGGTATGTCTATCTTCTGACTCCATAGCAGGAATATGGCCCTTTTAGATAGATCAATGATATGTTTCACTTTCAATACTTTTGTACTAATAGAGTGTAACAGTACGTCTACCTTCTAATTCTATAGCAGCAATATGGCCCGTTTTAGATAGGAAAGTGATGTGTCGCACCTTCTATACTTTTGTACCAATACAGTGTAAAAGTACGTCTATCTTCTGATTCTATAGCAGCGATATTGCCCTTTTAGATAGAAAAGTGATGTGTTGCACTTTCTACACTTTTGTAGCAATAGAGTGCAAGAGTACGTCTATCTGCTGATTCTATATCAGTCATATGGCCCTTTTAGATAGAAAAGTGATGTGTTTCTCTTTCTACACTCTTGTACAAATAGAGTATAACAGTACGTCTATCTTCTGTTTCTATAGTGCAATATGCCCCTTTTAGATAGAAAAGTGATGTTTTGCACTTTATATACTTTTGTACCAATAGAGTGTAAGAGTACTTCTATCATCTGATTCTATAGCCGCAATATGGCCCTGTTAGATAGAAAAGTGATGGGTTGCACTTTCTATACTTTTGTACTAATAGAGTGTAACAGTACGTCTATCTTCTCACTATAGCATCATTATGGCCCTTTTAGATACAACAGTGATGTGTTTCACTTTCTTTACTCTTGTACCAATAAGGTGTAACACTACGTCTGTGTTATGATTCTATAGCAGCAATATGGCAATTTTGGATAGAAAGTGATGTCTTGTACTTTATACACTTTTGTACCAATAGAGTGTAAGAGCATGTCTATCTTCTGACTCCATAGCAGCAATATGGCCCTTTTAGATAGATCAGTGATATGTTGCAATTTCTATACTTTTGTACTAATAGAGTGTAACAGTACGTCTACCTTCTAATTCTATAGCAGCAGTATGGCCCTTTTAGATAGAAAGTGATGTCTTGTACTTTATACACTTTTGTACCAATAGAGTGTAAGAGCATGTCTATCTTCTGACTCCATAGCAGCAATATGGCCCTTTTAGATAGATCAGTGATATGTTGCACTTTCTATACTTTTGTACTAATAGAGTGTAACAGTACGTCTACCTTCTAATTCTATAGCAGCAGTATGGCCCCTTCAGATAGAAAAGTGAAGTGTTGCACTTTCTAAATTTTTGTACCAATAGAGTGTAATAGTACATCTATCTTCTGATTCTTTAGCAGCGATATGGCCCTTTGAGATAGAAAAGTGATGTGTTGCACTTTCTACACTTTTGTACCAATAGAGTGTACGAGTACGTCTATCTTTTGATTCTGTAGCAGCAATACGGCCCTTTTATACAGAAAAGTGATGTGTTGCACTTTCTATACTTTTGTACCAATAGAGTGTAAGAGTACGTCTATCTTCTGATTCAATAGCAGCGATATGGCCCTTTTAGATAGAAAAGTGATGTGTTGCACTTTCTAAACTTTTGAACCAATAGAGTGCAAGAGTACGTCTATCTGCTGATTCTGTAGCAGCCATATGGCCCTTTTAGATAGAAAAGTGATGTGTTGCACTTTCTACACTCTTGTACAAATGGAGTATAACATTACGTCTATCTTCTGTTTCTATACTGCAATATGCCCCTTTTAGATAGAAAAGTGATGTGTTGCACTTTATACACTTTTTACCAATTGAGTGTAAGACTACGTCTATCTTCTGATTCTATAGCAGCGATATTGCCCTTTCAGATAGAAAAGTGATGTGTTGCACTTTCTACACTTTTGTACCAATAGAGTGTAAGAGTACGTCTATATTCTGATTCTGTAGCAGCAATATGGCCCTTTTAGATACAAAAGTGATGTTTTGCACTCTATATACTTTTGTTCCAATAGAGTGTAAGAACATGTCTATCTTCTGATTCTATAAGAGCAATATGGCCCTTTTGGATAGATCAGTGATGTGTTGCACTTTCTATACTTTTGTACTAATAGAATTTAACAGTACGCCTATCTTCTAATTCTATAGCAGCAATATGGCCCGTTTTAGATAGGAAAGTGATGTGTCGCACCTTCTATACTTTTGTACCAATAGAGTGTAAGAGTACGTCTATCTTTTGATTCTGTAGCAGCAATACGGCCCTTTTATACAGAAAAGT
Organism: Tenodera sinensis; assembly: GCA_030765045.1. Classification (NCBI taxonomy): domain Eukaryota; kingdom Metazoa; phylum Arthropoda; class Insecta; order Mantodea; family Mantidae; genus Tenodera; species Tenodera sinensis. The sequence goes on along the minus strand of CM060967.1, from coordinate 100,753,656 downwards.
GATGTGTTGCACTTTCTATACTTTTGTACCAATAGAGTGTAAGAGTACGTCTATCTTTTGATTCTGTAGCAGCAATACGGCCCTTTTATACAGAAAAGTGATGTGTTGCACTTTCTATACTTTTGTACAAATAGAGTATAACAGTACGTCTATCTTCTGTTTCTATAGTGCAATATGCCCCTTTTAGATAGAAAAGTGATGTGTTGCACTTTCTACACTTTTGTACCAATAGAGTGTAAGAGCATGTCTATCTTCTGACTCCATAGCAGCAATATGGCCCTTTTAGATAGATCAGTGATATGTTGCACTTTCTATACTTTTGTACTAATAGAGTGTAACAGTACGTCTACCTTCTAATTCTATAGCAGCAGTATGGCCCCTTCAGATAGAAAAGTGAAGTGTTGCACTTTCTAAATTTTTGTACCAATAGAGTGTAATAGTACATCTATCTTCTGATTCTTTAGCAGCGATATGGCCCTTTTAGATAGAAAAGTGATGTGTTACACTTTCTATACTTTTATACCACTAGAGTGTAAGAGTACGTCTTTCTTCTGTTTCTATAGCAGCAATGTGGCCCTTTTAGATAGAAAAGTGATGTTTTGCACTTTATATACCTTTGTACCAATAGAGTGTAAGGGTATGTCTATCTTCGGATTCTATAGCAGCAATATGGCCCTTTTAGATAGAAAAGTGATGTGTTCCACTTCCTATATTTTTGTACCAATAGAGTGTAAAGTACGTCTATCTTCTGGTTCTATAGCAGCGATATGGCCCTTTTAGATAGAAAAGTGATGTGTTGCACTTTCTACGCTCTTTTACAAATAGAGTACAACAGTACGTCTATCTTGTGTTTCTATAGCAGCAATACGGCTCTTTTAGTAAGAAAAGTGATGTGTTGCACTTTCTATACCTTTGTACCAATAGAGTGTAAGGGTATGTCTATCTTCTGATTCTATAGCAGCAATATGGCTCTTTTAGATACAAAAGTGATGTTTTGCACTTTATATACTTTTGTACCAATACAGTGTAAGGGTATGTCCATCTTCTGATTCTGTAGCAGCAATTTGGCCCTTTTAGAAAGAAAAGTGATGTGTTGCACTGTCTATACTCTTGTACCAATAGAGTGTAAGAACATGTCTATCTTCTGACTCTATAGCAGCAATATGGCCCTTTTAGATAGATCAGTGATGTGTTGCACTTTCTATACTTTTGTACCAATATAATGTAAGAGTACGTCTATCTTCTGATTCTATAGCAGCGATATTGCCCTTTCAGATAGAAAAGTGATGTGTTGCACTTTCTACACTTTGGTACCAATAGAGTGTAAAAGTACGTCTATATTCTGATTCTGTAGCAGCAATATGGCCCTTTTAGATAGAAACGTGATGTTTTGCACTTTATATACTTTTGTACCAATAGAGTGTAAGGGTATGTCTATCTTCTGATTCTATAGCATCATTATGGCCCTTTTAGATACAACAGTGATGTGTTTCACTTTCTTTACTCTTGTACCAATAAGGTGTAACACTACGTCTGTGTTATGATTCTATAGCAGCAATATGGCAATTTTGGATAGAAAGTGATGTTTTGCACTTTATATACTTTTGTACCAATAGAGTGTACAGGTATGTCTATCTTCTGATTCTATAGCAGAAATATGGCCCTTTTAGATAGAAAAGTGATGTTTTGCACTTTATATACTTTTGTACCAATAGAGTGTAAGGGTATGTCTATCTTCCGACTCTATAGCAGCAATATCGTGTTTTAGACAGAAAAGTGATGTGTTGCACTTTCTATACTCTTGTACCAATAGAGTCTAAGAACAGTTCTATCTTCCGACTCTATAGCAGCAATATGGCCCTTTTAGATAGATCAGTAATGTGTTGCACTTTCTATACTTTTGTACTAATAGAATGTAACAGTACGTCTATCTTCTGATTCCATAGCAGCAATATGGCCCTTTCAGATCGAAAAGTGATATGTTGCACTTTCTCCACTTTTGTACCAATAGATGGTAAGAGTACGTCTATCTTCTGATTCTGTAGCAGCAATATGGCCCTGTTAGATAGAAAAGTGATGTGTTGCACTTTCTATACTTTTGTACCACTAGAGTGTAAGAGTACGTCTATCTTCTGATTCAATAGCAGCGATATGGCCCTTTTAGATAGAAAAGTGATGTGTTGCAGTTTCTATACTTTTGTACCAATAGAGTGTAGCAGTACGTCTATCTTCTGACTCTATAGCAGCAATATGGCCCTTTTAGATAGAACAGTGATGTTTTGCACTTTATATACTTTTGTACCAATAGAGTGTATGTGTATGTCTATCTTCTGATTCTATAGCAGCAATATGGCCCTTTTAGGTAGAAAAGTGATGTGTTGCACTCTCTATACTCTTGTACCAATAGAGTGTAAGAACATGTCTATCTTCTGATTCTATAACAGCAATATGGTCCTTTTGGATAGATCAGTGATGTGTTGCACTTTCTATACTTTTGTACTAATAGAATTTAACAGTACGCCTATCTTCTAATTCTATAGCAGCAATATGGCCCGTTTTAGATAGGAAAGTGATGTGTCGCACCTTCTATACTTTTGTACCAATAGAGTGTAAGAGTACGTCTATCTTCTGATTCTATAGCAGCAATACGGCCCTTTTAGGTAGAAAAGTGATGTGTTGCACTTTCTGTACTTTTGTGCCAATAGTGAGTAAGAGTACGTCTATCTTCTGATTGTATAGCAGCAATATGGCCCTTTTATATAGAAAAGTGATGTGTAGCACTTTCTATACTCTTGTACCAATAGACTGTAACAGCACGTCTCTCTTTTGATTCTATTGCAGCAATATGGCAAGCTTTATATAGAAAAGTGTTGTTATGCACTTTCTAAACTTTTGAACCAATGGAGTGTAAGACCACGTTTTTCTTTTGGTTCTATAGCAGTATTGTGCCCTTTTAGATACAAAAGTGATGTGTTGCACTTTATATACTCTTGTACCAAATCAGTGTAAGAGTACGTCTATGTTTTAATTCTATAGCAGCAATATGGCCCGTTTTAGATAGAAAAGTGACGTGTTGCACCTTCTATACTCTTGTACCAATAGAGTGTAAGAGTACGTCTATCTTCTGATTCTATAGCAGCAATATGGCCCTTATAGATAGAAAAGTGATGTGTTGCACTTTCTTTGCTTTTGTACCAATAGAGTGTAGCTGTACGTCTATCTTCTGATTCTATAGCAGCACTATGGCAATTTTAGATAGAAAATTGATATGTTGCACTTTATATACTCTTGTACCTATAGAGAGTAACAGTACGTCTATCTTCTGATTCTGTAGCAGCAATATGGCCCGGTTTAGATAGAAAATTGATGAGTATCACTTTATATACTCTTGTACAAACAGAGTGTAACAGTACGTCTATCAGTTGATTCTATAGCGGCAATCTGGCCCGTTTTAGATCGAAAAGTGATGTGTTGCACTTTATATACTCTTGTACCAATAGAGTGTAAGAGTACGCCTATCCTTTGATTCTATAGCAGCATTATGCCCTTTTAGATAGAAAAGTGATGTGTTGCACTTTATATACTCTTGTACCTATAGAGAGTAACAACACGTCTATTTTCTGATTCTATAGCAGCATAATGGCCTTTTAGATAGAAAAGTGATGGGTTGCACTTTCAATAGTGTTGTACCAATGGAGTGTAAGAGTACGTCTATCTTCTGATTGTATAGCAGCAATATGGCCCTTTTATATAGAAAAGTGATGTGTAGCACTTTCTATACTCTTGTACCAATAGACTGTAACAGCACGTCTCTCTTTTGATTCCATTGCAGCAATATGGCAAGCTTTATATAGAAAAGTGTTGTTATGCACTTTCTAAACTTTTCAACCAATGGAGTGTAAGACCTCGTTTTTCTTTTGGTTCTATAGCAGTATTGTGCCCTTTTAGATAGAAAAGTGATGTGTTGCACTTTATATACTCTTGTACCAAATCAGTGTAAGGGTACGTCTATGTTTTAATTCTATAGCAGCAATATGGCTCGTTTTAGATAGAAAAGTAATGTGTTGCACCTTCTATACTCTTGTACCAATAGAGTGTAAGAGTACGTCTATCTTCTGATTCTATAGCAGCAATATGGCCCTTATAGATAGAAAAGTGATGTGTTGCACTTTCTTTGCTTTTGTACCAATAGAGTGTAGCTGTACGTCTATCTTCTGATTCTATAGCAGCACTATCGCCCTTTTAGATAGAAAAGTGATATGTTGCACTTTATATACTCTTGTACCTATAGAGAGTAACAGTACGTCTATCTTCTGATTCTATAGCAGCAATATGGCCCTTTTAGATAGAAAAGTGATGTGTTGCACTTTCAATACTGTTGTACCAATAGAGAGTAGGAGTACGTCTATCTTCTGATTCTATAGCAGCAATATGGCCCTTTTAGATAGAAAAGTGATGTGTTGCACTTTATATACTCTTGTACCTATAGAGAGTAACAGTACGTCTATCTTCTGATTTTATAGCAGCAATATGGCCCTTTTAGATAGAAAAGTGATGTGTTGCACCTTCAATAGTGTTGTACAAATAGACTGTAAGAGTACGTCTATCATCTGATTCTATAGAAGCAATATGGCCCTTTTAGATAGAAATGTGATGTGTTAGACTTTCCATAGTTTTCTACCAATAGAGTGCAGCCGTTCGTCTATCTTCCGATTCTATAGCAGCAATATGTCCCGTTTTAAATAGTAAAGTATTGTGTTGAACTTTCTGCTCTTGTACCAATGGAGTGTAAGAGTACATCTACCTTCTGATTCTATAACAGCAAGATGGCGCGTTTTAGATAGAAGAGTCATGTGTAGGCACTTTCTATACTTTTGTACCAATAGATTGTAGGAGCACGTCTATCTTCTGATTCTATAGCAGCAATATGGTCCTTTTGGATAGAAAAGCGGTTTGTTGCACCTTCTATACTTTTGTACCAATAGAGTGTAACAGTACGTCTATCTTCTGATTCTAAAGCAGTAAAATGGCCGTTTTAGATAGAAATGTGATGTGTTGCACTTTCTATACTTTTGTACCAATAGAGTGTAATAGTACGTCTATCGTCTGATCCCATAGCAGCAATATGGCCCGTTTTAGGTAGAAAAGTGATGTGTTGCACCTTCTATACTCTTGTACCAACAGAGTGTAAGAGTACTTCTATCTTCTGATTCTATAGGAGAAATATGGGCCGTTTTAGATAGAAAAGTGATGTGTTCCAATTTATATACTCTTGTACCAATAGCGAGTAAGGGTACGTCTATCTTTTGATTCTATAGCAGCAATATGGCTCTTTTAGATAGGAAAGTGATGTGTTGCACTTTCAATATTGTTGTACCAATAAAGAATAAGAGTACGTCTATCATCTGATTCTATAGTAGCAATAAGGCGCTTTTAGATAGAAAAATGATGTGTTGCACTTTCAATTCCCTTGTACCAATAGAGTGTAAGAGTACGTCTATCTTCTGATCCTATAGCAGCAATATGGCCCTTTTAGATAGAAAAGTGATGTGTTGCACTTTCTATACTCTTGTACCAATAGACTGCAACAGCACGAGTATCTTTTGATTCTATACCAGCAATATGGCAGGCGTTATATGGAAAGCTGTTGTTATGCACTTTCTAAACTTTTGAACCAACAGAGTGTAAGAGTACGTCTATCTTCTGATTCTTTAGCAGCACTATGCCCCTTTTCGATAGAAAAGTGATGTGTTGCACTTTCTATACTTTTGTACCAATACAGTGTAACAGTACGTCTATCTTCTGATTCTATAGCAGCAATTAGGCATGTTTTAGATAGAAAAGTGATGTGTTGCACTTTCTATAGTTTTGTAACAATAGAGAGCAACAGTTCGCCTGTCTTCCGATTCTATAGCAGCAATATGGCCCTTTTTGATAGAAAAGTGATGTGTTGCACTTTCAATACTTTTGTACCAATAGAGTGGAACAGTACGTCTATCTTCTGATTCTATAGCAGCAATAAGGCCCGTTTAAAATAGAAAAGTGATGTGTTGCACTTTCTATAGTTTTGTACCAATAGAGTGCAACAGTACGTCTATCTTCCGATTCTATAGCAGCAATATGGCCCTTCTAAACAGAAAAGTGAAGTGTTGCACTTTCTATATTCTTTTACCAATACAGTGTAGCAGTACGTCTATCTTGTAAATCTATAGCACCAATATGGCCCGCTTTAGATAGAAAAGTGATGTGTTGCACCTTCTATACTCTTGTAACAATAGAGTGTAAGAGTACGTCTATCTTCTGATTCTATAGCAGCAATAAGGCCCGTTTTACATAAAAAAGTGATGTGTTGCACTTTCTATAGTTTTGTACCAATAGAGTGCAACAGTTCGTCTTTCTTCCGATTCTATAGCAGCAATATGGCCCTTTTTGATAGAAAAGTGATTTGTCGCACTTTCAATACTGTTGTACCAATAGAGTGTAAGAGTACGTCTATCTTCTGATTCTATAGCAGCTATAGGGCGCGTTTTAGATAGCAAAGTGATGTGTTGCACTTTATATATTCTTGTACCAATACACTGTAAGAGTACGTCTATTTTCTGATTCTATAGCAGGAATATGGTCGTTTTGGATAGAAAAGCGGTATGTTGCACCTTCTATACTTTTGTACCAATAGAGTGTAACTGTACGTCTATCTTCTGATTCTAAAGCAGTAATATGGCCGCTTTAGTTAGAAAAGTGATGTGTTGCACTTTCTATACTTTTGTACCAACAGAGTGTAACAGTACGTCTATCTTCTGATTCTATAGCAGCAATATGGCCCGTTTTAGATAGAAAAGTGATGTGTTGCACTTTATATCCTCTTGCACCAATAGAGTGTAGGAGTACGTCTATCTTTTGATTCTATAACAGCAATATGGCCCGTTTTAGATAGAAAAGTGATGTGTTGCACCTTCTATACTCTTGTACCAACAGAGTGTAAGAGTACGTCTATCTTCTGATTCTATAGCAACAATGTGCAGATAGAAAAGTGATGTGTTGCACTTTATATACTCTTAAACCAAAAGAGTGTAAAAGTACGTCCATCTTTTGATTCTATAGCAGCAGTATGGCCCGTTTTAGATAGAAAAGTGATGTGTTGCACCTTCTATACTCTTGTACCAACAGAGTGTAAGAGTACGTCTATCTTCATATTCTATAGCAGCAATGTGGCCCGTTTCAGATAGAAAAGGGATGTGTTGCACTTTATATAATCTTAAACCAATAGAGTGTAAGAGTACGTCTATCTTCTGATTCTATAGCAGCAATATGGCCCTTATAGATAGAAAAGTCATGTGTTGCACTTTCTTTGCTATTGTACCAATAGAGTGTAGCTGTACGTCTATCTTCTGATTCTATAGCAGCACTATGGCCCTTTTAGATAGAAAAGTGATGTGTTGCACTTAATATACTCTTGTACCCATAGAGAGTAAGAGTACGCCTATCTTCTGATTCTATAGCAGCAATATGGCCCTTTTAGATAGCAAAGTGATGTGTTGCACTTTCTATACTTTTGTGCCAATAGTGTGTAAGAGTACGTCTATCTTCTGATTGTATAGCAGCAATATGGCCCTTTTATATAGAAAAGTGATGTGTAGCACTTTCTATACTCTTGTACCAATAGACTGTAACTGCACGTCTCTCTTTTGATTCTATTGCAGCAATATGGCAAGCTTTATATAGAAAAGTGTTGTTATGCACTTTCTAAACTTTTGAACCAATGGAGTGTAAGACCACGTTTTTCTTTTGGTTCTATAGCAGTATTGTGCCCTTTTAGATAGAAAAGTGATGTGTTGCACTTTCAATACTGTTGTACCAATAGAGAGTAGGAGTACGTCTATCTTCTTGTTCTATAGCAGCAATATGGCCCTTTTAGATAGAAAAGTGATGTGTTGCACTTTATATACTCTTGCACCTATAGAGAGTAACAGTACGTCTATCTTCTGATTTTATGGCAGTAATATGGCCCTTTTAGATAGAAAAGTGATGTGTTGCACTTTCAATACTGTTGTACCAATTGAGAGTAGGAGTACGTCTATCTTCTTGTTCTATAGCAGCAATATGGCCCTTTTAGATAGAAAAGTGATGTGTTGCACTTTATATACTCTTGCACCTATAGAGAGTAACAGTACGTCTATCTTCTGATTTTATGGCAGCAATATGGCCCTTATAGATAGAAAAGTGATGTGTTGCACTTTCTTTGCTTTTGTACCAATAGAGTGTAGCTGTACGTCTATCTTCTGATTCTATAGCAGCACTATGGCCCTTTTAGATAGAAAAGTGATATGTTGCACTTTAAATACTCTTGTACCTATAGCGAGTAACAGTACGTCTATCTTCTGATTCTGTAGCAGCAATATGGCACGTTTTAGATAGAAAAGTGATGTGTTACACTTTCAATACTGTTGTACCAATACGGTGTAAGAATACGTCTATCTTCTGATCCTATAGCAGCAATATGGCCCGGTTTAGATAGAAAATTGATGAGTTGCACTTTATATACTCTTGTACAAACAGAGTGTAACAGTATGTCTATCAGTTGATTCTATAGCAGCATTATGCCCTTTTAGATAGAAAAGTGATGTGTTGCACTTTATATACTCTTGTACCTATAGAGAGTAACAACACGTCTATTTTCTGATTCTATAGCAGCAATATGGCCCGTTTTAGATAGAAAAGTGATGTGTTGCACTTTATATACTCTTAAACAAAAAGAGTGTAAGAGTACGTCTATCTTTTGATTCTATGGCAGCAATATGGCCCGTTTGAGATAGAAGAGTGATGTGTTGCACTTTCTACTCTTGTACCAATAGAGTGTAAGAGTACATCTATCTTCTGATTCTATAGCAGCAATTAGGCCAGCTTTATGTAAGAAGTGTTGTGTTGCACTTTCTATACTCTTGTACCAACAGAGTATAACAGTACGACTATGTTTTGGTTCTATAGCACAATATGGCCCCTTTAGATAGACAAGTGATGTGTTGCACTTTCTATACTTTTGTACTAATAGAGTGTATGAGTACATCTATTTCTTGATTCTATAGCAGCAATATGGCCCTTTTAGATAGAAAAGTGATGAGTTGCACTTTCTATACTCTTGTACCAATAGAGACGAAGAGTACGTCTATCTTCTGGTTCTATAGCAGCAATATGGCCCTTTTAGATAGTAAAGTGATTTGTTACACTTTCTATACTTTAGTACCAATAGTGTGTAAGAGTACGTCTATCTTCTGATTCTATAGCAGCAATATGGCGCTTTTAGATAGAAAAGTGTTGTCTTGAACTTTCTATACTCTTGTTCCAATAGAATGCAACAATACGTCTATCTTCCGATTCTATAGCAGCAATATGGCCCTTTTATATAGAAAAGTGATGTGTTGCACTTTCTATACTCTTGTGCCAATAGACTGCATCAGGACGTCTATCTTTTGATTATGTAGCAGCAATATGGGCCGTTTTAGATAGAAAAGTGATGTGTTGCAATTTATATACACCTGTACCAATAGAGTGTAAGAGTAGGTCCATCTTTTGATTCTATAGCAGCATTATGCCCTTTTAGATAGAAAAGTGGTGTGTTGCACTTTATATACTCTTGTACCTATAGAGAGTATCAGTACGTCTATTTTCTGATTCTATAGCAGCAATATGGCCCGTTTTATATAGAAAAGTGATGTGTTGCACTTTCAATACTGTTGTACTAATAGAGTGTAAGAGTACGTCTATCTTCGGATTCTATAGCAGCAATATGGCCCTTTTAGATAGAAAAGTGATGTGTTGCACCTTCTATACTCTTTTACCAACAGAGTGTAAGAGTACGTCTATCTTCCGATTCTATAGCAGCAATGTGGCCCGTTTCAGATAGAAAAGTGATGTGTTGCACTTTATATACTCTTAAACAAAAAGAGTGTAAGAGTACGTCTATCTTTTGATTCTATAGCAGCAATATGGCCCGTTTGAGATAGAAGAGTGATGTGTTGCACCTTCTATACTCTTGTACCAATAGAGTGTAAGAGTACGTCTATCTTCTGATTCTATAGCAGCAATATGGCCCTTTTAGATAGAAAAGTGATGTGTTGAAATTTCAATACTGTTGTAGCAATAGAGTGTAAGAGTACGTCTATCTTCTGATTCTATAGCAGCAATATGGGCACTTCTAGATAGAAAAGTGATGAGTTGCACTTTCTATACTCTTTGCTCCAATAGAGACTAAGAGTACCTCTATCTTCTGATTCTATAGCAGCAATATGGCCCTTTTAGATAGAAAAGTGATGTGTTGCACTTTCTATACTCTTGTACCAATAGACTGTAACAGCACGTCTCTCTTTTGATTCTATTGCAGCAATATGACAAGCTTTATATAGAAAAGTGTTGTTATGCACTTTCTAAACTTTTGAACCAATGGAGTGTAAGACCACGTTTTTCTTTTGGTTCTATAGCAGTATTGTGCCCTTTTAGATAGAAAAGTGATGTGTTGCACTTTATATACTCTTGTACCAAATCAGTGTAAGAGTACGTCGATGTTTTAATTCTATAGCAGCAATATGGCCCGTTTTAGATAGAAAATAGATGTGTTGCACTTTACTTACTCTTGTACCAATAGGGTGTAAGAGTACGTCTATCTTTTGATTCTATAGCAGCATTATGCCCTTTTAGATAGCAAAGTGATGTGTTGCACTTTCAATTCTGTTGTACCAATAGAGTGTAAGAGTACGTCTTTCTTCTGATTCTATAGCAGCAATATGGCCCTTTTAGATAGAAAAGTGATTTGTTGCACTTTCAATACTGTTGTACTAATAGAGTGTAAGAGTACGTCTATCTTCTAATTCTATAGCAGCAATGTGGCCCTTTTAGATAGAAAAGTGATGTGTTGCACTTTCAATAGTTATACCAATAGAGACTATGAGTACGTCTATCTTCTGATTCTATAGCAGCAACATGGCCCTTATAGATAGAAAGTGATGTGTTGCACTTTCTTTGCTTTTGTACCAATAGAGTGTAACTCTACCTCTACCTTCTGATTCTTTTGCAGCAATATGGCCCTTTTAGATAGAAAAGTGATGTGTTGCACTTTCTATGCTTTTGTACCAATAGAGAGTAACAGTACGTCCATCTTCTGATTTTATAGCAGCAATATGGCCCTTTTAGATAGAAAAGTGATGTGTTGCACCTTCAATAGTGTTGTACCAATAGAGAGTAGGAGTACGTCTATCTTCTGATTCTATAGCAGCAATATGGCCCTTTTAGATAGAAAAGTGATGTGTTGCACTTTGAATACTTTTGTACCAATAGAGTGTAAGAGTATGTCTATCTTCTGATTCTATAGCAGCAATATGGCCCTTTTAGATAGAAAAGTGATGTGTTGCACTTTCAATACTGTTGTACCAATAGAGAGTAGGAGTACGTCTATCTTCTGATTCTATAGCAGCAATATGGCCCTTTTAGATAGAAAAGTGATGTGTTGCACTTTATATACTCTTGCACCTATAGAGAGTAACAGTACGTCTATCTTCTGATTTTATAGCAGCAATATGGCCCTTTTAGATAGAAAAGTGATGTGTTGCACTTTCAATAGTTATACCAATAGAGACTAAGAGTACGTCTATCTTCTGATTCTATAGCAGCAATATGGCCCTTTTAGATAGAAATGTGATGTGATAGACTTTCTATAGTTTTCTACCAATAGATTGCAACAGTTCGTCTATCTTCCGATTCTATAGCAGCAATGTGGCCCTTTTAGATAGAAAAGTGATGTGTTGCACTTTCAATAGTTATACCAATAGAGACAAAGAGTACGTCTATCTTCTGATTCTATATCAGCAATATGGCCCTTTTAGATAGAAAAGTGATGTGTTGCACTTTCTATACCCTTGTACCAATCGAGTGTAAGAGTACGTCTATCTTCTGATTCTATAGCAGCAACATGGCCCTTATAGATAGAAAGTGATGTGTTGCACTTTCTTTGCTTTTGTACCAATAGAGTGTAACTCTACGTCTATCTTCTGATTCTTTTGCAGCAATATGGCCCTTTTAGATTGAAAAGTGATGTGTTGCACTTTCTATGCTTTTGTACCAATAGAGTGTAACAGTACGTCTATCTTCTGATTCAATAGCAGCAATAAGGCCCGTTTTAGATAGAAAGGTGATGTGTTACACTTTTTATAGTTTTGTACTAATAGAGTGTAACCGTACGTCTATCTTCTGATTCTATAGCAGCAATGAGGCCCGTCTTAAATAGAAAAGTGATGTATTGCACTTTCTATAGTTTTGTACCAATAGACTGCAACAGCACGTCTATCTTCCGATTCTATAGAAGCAATATAGTCCGCTTTAGATAGAAAAGTAATGAGTTGCACTTTCTTTGCTTTTGTACTAATAGAGTGTAACTGTACGTCTATCTTCTGATTCTATAGCAGCAATATGGCCCTTTTTGATAGAACAGTCATGTGTTGCACTTTCAATACTGTTGTACCAATAGGGTGTAACAGTACGTCTATCTTCTGATTCTATAGCAGCAATAAGGCCCGTTTTAGATAGAGAAATGACGTGGTGCACTTTCTATACTTTTGTACCAATAGAGTGTAACAGTACGTCTATCTTCTGATTCTATAGCAGCAATGAGGCCCGTCTTAAATAGAAAAGTGATGTGTTGCACTTTCTATAGTTTTGTACCAATAGAGTGCAACAGCACGTCTATCTTCCGATTCTATAGCAGCAATATAGTCCGCTTTAGATAGAAAAGTAATGTGTTGCACTTTCTTTGCTTTTGTACTAATAGAGTGTAACTGTACGTCTATCTTTTGATTCTATAGCAGCAATATGGCCCTTTTTGATAGAACAGTCATGTGTTGCACTTTCAATACTGTTGTACCAATAGAGTGTAACAGTACGTCTATCTTCTGATTCTATAGCAGCAATAAGGCCCATTTTAGATAGAAAAGTGATGTGTTGCACATTCTTTGCTTTTGTACTAATAGAGTGTAACTGTACGTCTATCTTCTGATTCTATAGCAGCAATATGGCCCGTTTTAGACAGAAAAGTGCTGTGTTGCACTTTCTACTCTTGTACCAATAGAGTGTAAGAGTACATCTATCTTCTGATTCTATAGCAGCAATTAGGCCAGCTTTATGTAAGAAGTGTTGTGTTGCACTTTCTATACTCTTGTACCAACAGAGTATAACAGTACGACTATGTTTTGGTTCTATAGCACAATATGGCCCCTTTAGATAGACAAGTGATGTGTTGCACTTTCTATACTTTTGTACTAATAGAGTGTATGAGTACATCTATTTCTTGATTCTATAGCAGCAATATGGCCCTTTTAGATAGAAAAGTGATGAGTTGCACTTTCTATACTCTTGTACCAATAGAGACTAAGAGTACGTCTATCTTCTGGTTCTATAGCAGCAATATGGCCCTTTTAGATAGTAAAGTGATTTGTTACACTTTCTATACTTTAGTACCAATAGTGTGTAAGAGTACGTCTATCTTCTGATTCTATAGCAGCAATATGGCGCTTTTAGATAGAAAAGTGTTGTCTTGAACTTTCTATACTCTTGTTCCAATAGAATGCAACAATACGTCTATCTTCCGATTCTATAGCAGCAATATGGCCCTTTTATATAGAAAAGTGATGTGTTGCACTTTCTATACTCTTGTGCCAATAGACTGCATCAGGACGTCTATCTTTTGATTCTGTAGCAGCAATATGGGCCGTTTTAGATAGAAAAGTGATGTGTTGCAATTTATATACACCTGTACCAATAGAGTGTAAGAGTAGGTCCATCTTTGATTCTATAGCAGCATTATGCCCTTTTAGATAGAAAAGTGATGTGTTGCACTTTATATACTCTTGTACCTATAGAGAGTAATAGTACGTCTATTTTCTGATTCTACAGCAGCAATATGGCCTTTTAGATAGAAAAGTGATGTGTTGCACTTTCAATACTGTTGTACCAATAGAGTGTAAGAGTACTTCTATCTTCTGATTCTATAGCAGATATGGCCCGTTTTAGATAGAAAAGTCATGTGTTGCACGTTATATACTCTTGTACAAATAGAGTGTAAGAGTACGTCTATCTTTTGATTCTATAGCAGCATTATGCCCTTTTAGATAGAAAAGTGATGTGTTGCACTTTATATACTCTTGTACCTATAGAGAGTAATAGTACGTCTATTTTCTGATTCTATAGCAGCAATATGGCCTTTTAGATACAAAAGTGATGTGTTGCACTTTCAATACGGTTGTACCAATAGAGTGTAAGAGCACGTCTATCGTCTGATTCTATAGCAGCAATATGGCACCTTTAGATAGAAAAGTGATGTGTTGTACTTTCTATACTCTTGTACCTATAGAGTATAACAGTAGGGCTATCTTCTGATTCTGTAGAAGCAATATGGCCAGTTTTATATAGAAAAGTGATGTGTTGCACTTTCTATACCAGTGCACCAATAGAGTGAAACAGTACGTCTATCTTCCGATTCTATAGCAGCAATATGGCCCTTCGAGATAGAAGAGTGATGTTTTGCACTTTCTATACCTTTGTACCAATAGAGTGTAAGAGTACGTCTACCTTCTGTTTCTGTACCAGCAATATGGCCCTTTTAGATAGAAACGTGATGTGTTGCACTTTCTATACTTTTGTACAAATACAGTGTAAGACTACGTCTATCTTCTCATTCTATAACAGCAATATGGCCCGTTTTATATAGAAAAGAGATGTGTTGCACTTTATTTACTCTTGTACCAATAGAGTGTAAGAGTACGTCTATCTTTTGATTCTATATAAGTATTATTCCCTTTTAGATAGAAAAGTGGTGTGTTGCACTTTATATACTCTTGTACCTATAGAGAGTATCAGTACGTCTATTTTCTGATTCTATAGCAGCAATATGGCCCGTTTTAGATAGAAAAGTGATGTGTTGCACTTTCTATAGTTTTGTACCAATAGAGTGCAACAGTTCGTCTATCTTCTCATTCTATAGCAGCAATATGGCCCTTCTTGATAGAAAAGTGATGTGTTGCACTTTCAATACTGTTGTACTAATAGAGTGTAAGAGTACGTCTATCTTCGGATTCTATAGCAGCAATATGGCCCTTTTAGATAGAAAAGTGATGTGTTGCACTTTCAATAGTTATACCAATAGAGACTAAGAGTACGTCTATCTTCTGATTCTATAGCAGCAACATGGCCCTTATAGGTAGAAAGTGATGTGTTGCACTTTCTTTGCTTTTGTACCAATAGAGTGTAACTCTACGTCTATCTTCTGATTCCTTTGCAGCAATATGGTCCTTGTAGATAGAAAAGTGATGTGTTGCACTTTATATACTTTTGTACCAACAGAGTGTAACAGTACGTCTATCTTCTGATTCTATAGCAGCAACAAGGCCCGTTTTAGATAGAAAAGTGATGTGTTGCACTTTCTATAGTTTTCTACCAATAGAGTGCAACAGTTCGTCTATCTTCCGATTCTATAGCAGCAATATGGCCCTTTTTGATAGAAAAGTGATGTGTTGCACTTTCAATACTGTTGTACCAATAGAGTCTAACAGTACGTATATCTTCTGATTCTATAGCAGCAATAAGGCCCGTTTTAGATAGAAAAGTGATGTGTTGCACTTTCTATACTTTTGTACCATTAGAGTTTAAGAGTACGTCTATCTTCTGATTCTATAGCAGCAATGAGGCCCGTTTTAAATAGAAAAGTGATGTGTTGCACTTTCTATAGTTTTGTACCAATAGAGTGCAACAGTACGTTTATCTTCCGATTCTATAGCAGCAATATGTTCCGTTTTAGATAGAAAAGTGATGTTTTGCACTTTCTTTGCTTTTGCACCAATAGAGTGTAACTCTACGTCTATCTTCTGATTCTTTTGCATTAATATGGCCCTTTTAGATCGAAAAGTGATGTGTTGCACTTTCTATACCTTTGTACCAATAGAGTGTAACAGTACGTCTATCTCCTGATTCTATAGCAGCAATAAGGCCCGTTTTAGATAGAAAAGTGATGTGTTGCACTTTCTATAGTTTTGTACAAATAGAGTGCAACAGTACGTTTATGTTCCGATTCAATAGCAGCAATATATTCCGTTTTAAATACAAAAGTGATGTGTTGCACTTTCTTTGCTTTTGTTCTAATAGAGTGTAGGTGTACGTCTATCTTCTGATTCTATAGCAGCAATATGGCCCGTTTTAGATAGAAAAATGATGTGTTACACTTTCAATAGTTATACCAATAGACTAAGAGTACGTCTATCTTCTGATTCTATAGCAGCAATATGGCCCTTTTAGATAGAACAGTGATGTGTTGCACTTTCTATACTCTTGTACCAATAGAGCGTAAGAGTACGTCTATCTTCTGATTCTATAGCAGCAACATGGCCCTTATAGATAGAAAGTGATGTGTTGCACTTTCTTTGCTTTTGTACCAATAGAGTGTAACTCTACGTCTATCTTCTGATTCTTTTGCAGCAATATGGCCCTTTTAGATAGAAAAGTGATGTGTTGCACTTTCTATACCTTTGTACCAATAGAGTGTAACAGTACGTCTATCTTCTGATTCTATAGCAGCAATAAGGCCCGTTTTAGATAGAAAAGTGATGTGTTGCACTTTGTATAGTTTTGTACAAATAGTGTGCAACAGTACGTTTATCTTCCGATTCTATAGCAGCAATATATTCCGTTTTAGATACAAAAGTGATGTGTTGCACTTTCTTTGCTTTTGTACTAATAGAGTGTAGGTGTACGTCTATCTTCTGATTCTATAGCAGCAATATGGCCCGTTTTAGATAGAAAAATGATGTGTTACACTTTCAATAGTTATAGCAATAGACTAAGAGTACGTCTATCTTCTGATTCTATAGCAGCAATATGGCCCGTTTTAGATAGAAAAGTGATGTGTTGCACTTTCTACTCATGTACCAATAGAGTGTAAGAGTACATCTATCTTCTGATTCTATAACAGCAATATAGTCCGTTTTAGATAGAAAAGTGTTGTGTTGCACTTTCTTTGCTTTTGTTCTAATAGAGTGCAACAGTACGTCTATCTTCTGATTCCATAACAGCAATATGGCCCTTTTATATAGAAAAGTGATGCGTTGCACTTTCTATACTTTTGTACCAATAGACTGCAACAGCACGTCTATCTTTTGATTCTATAGCAGCAATATGGGCCGTTTTAGATAGAAAAGTGATGTGTTGCAATTTATATACTCCTGTACCAATAGAGTATAAGAGTACGTCTATCTTCTGATTCTATAGCAGCAATATGGCCCTTTTAGATAGAAAAGTCATGTGTTGCACTTTCTATACTTTTGTGCCAATAGTGTGTAAGAGTACGTCTATCTTCTGATTGTATAGCAGCAATATGGCCCTTTTATATAGAAAAGTGATGTGTAGCACTTTCTATACTCTTGTACCAATAGACTGTAACAGCACGTCTCTCTTTTGATTCTATTGCAGTAATATGGCAAGCTTTATATAGAAAAGTGTTGTTATGCACTATCTAAACTTTTGAACCAATGGAGTGTAAGACCGCGTTTTTCTTTTGGTTCTATAGCAGCATTATGCCCTTTTAGATAGAAAAGTGATGTGTTGCACTTTATATGCTCTTGTACCAAATCAGTATAAGAGTACGTCTATGTTTTAATTCTATAGCAGCAATATGGCCCGTGTTAGATAGAAAAGTGATGTGTTGCACTTTCTATACCTTTGTACCAATAGAGTGTAACAGTACGTCTATCTTCTGATTCTATAGCAGCAATATGGCCCTTTTTGATAGAAAAGTGATGTGTTGCACTTTCAATACTGTTGTACCAATAGAGTGTAACAGCACGTCTATCTTCAGATTCTATAGCAGCAATATGGCCCGATTTAGATAGAAAAGTAATGTGTTGCACATTCTATACTTTTGTACCAATAGAGTGTAAGAGTACGACTATCTTCTGATTCTATAACAGCAATATGGCCCGTTTTAGATAGAAAGGTGATGAGTTGCACTTTCAATACTGTTGTACGAATAGAGTGTAAGAGTACGACTATCTTCTGATTCTATAACAGAAATACGGCCCTTTTAGATAGAAGACTGATGTGTTGCACTTTCTATACCCTTGTACCAATAGACTGTAACAGCACGTCTCTCTTTTGATTATATAGCAGCAATATGGCAAGCTTTATATAGAAAACTGTTGTTATGCAGTTTCTAAACTTTTGAACCAATAGAGTGTAAGACCACGTTTTTCTTTTGGCTCTATAGCAGCATTATGCCCTTTTAGATAGAAAAGTGATGTGTTGCACTTTCAATACTGTTGCACCAATTGAGCGTAAGAGTACGTCTATCTTCTGATTCTATAGGAGCAATATGGCCCGTTTTAGATAGAAAAGTGATGTGTTGCACTTTATATACTCTCGTACCAATAGAGTGTAAGAGTAGGTCCATCTTTTGATACTATAGCAGCAATATTGCCCGTTTAAATAGAAAAGTGATCTGTTGCACTTTCAATACTGTTGTACCAATAGAGTGTAAGAGTACTTCTATCTTCTGATTCTATAGCAGCATTATGCCCTTTTAGATAGAAAAGTGATGTGTTGCACTTTATATACTCTTGTACCTATAGAGAGTAATAGTACGTCTATTTTATGATTCTATAGCAGCAATATGGCCTTTTAGATAGAAAAGTGATGTGTTGCACTTTCAATACGGTTGTACCAATAGAGTGTAAGAGTACGCCTATCGTCTGATTCTATAGCAGCAATATGGCACCTTTAGATAGAAAAGTGATGTGTTCCACTTTCAATACTGTTGCACCAATTGATTGTAAGAGTACGTCTATCTTCCTGATTCTATAGCAGCAATATGGCCCGTTTTAGATAGAAAAGTGATGTGTTTCACTTTATATACTCTTGTACCAATAGAGATTAAGAGTACGTCTATCTTCTGATTCTATAGGAGATATGGCCCGTTTTAGATAGAAAAGTGATGTGTTGCACTTTATACACTCTTGTACCAATAGAGTGTAAGAGTACGTCTATCTTTGATTCTATACCAGCATTATGCCCTTTTAGATAGAAAAGTGATGTGTTGCACCTTATATACTCTTGTACTCATTGAGAGTAATAGTACGTCTATTTTCTGATTCTATAGCAGCAATATGGCCCGTTTTAGATAGAAAAGTGATGTGTTGCGCTTTCTACTCTTGTACCAATAGAGTGTAAGAGTACATCTATCTTCTGATTCTATGACAGCAATATGGCCCGTTTGAGGTGAAACAGTGATGTGTAGGCACTTTCTATACTTTTGTACCAATAGATTGTAAGAGTACGTCTATCTTCTGATCCCATAGCAGCAATATGGGCCGTTTTATATAGAAATGTGATGTGTTCCACTTTATATCCTCTTCTACCAATAGAGTGTAATAGTACGTCTATCTTTTGATTCTATAGCAGCAATATGGCCCGTTTTAGATAGAAAAGTGTTGCGTTGCACTTTCTATACTCTTTACCAATAGAGTGTAACAGTACGTCTATCTTCTGATTCTACAGCAGCAATATGGAGCTTTTGGATAGAAAAGTGTTGTCTTGCACTTTGTATACTCTGTTAACAACAGAGTGCAACAGCACGTCTATCTTCTGATTTTATAGCAGCAATATGGCCCTTTTAAATAGAAAAGTGATGTGTTGCACTTTCTATACTTTTTAGCCAATAGAGTGTAAGAGTACGTCTATCTTCTAATTCTAAAGCAATAATATGTCCAGTTTTATACAGAAAAGTGTTGCGTTGCACTTTCTATACTCTTGTACCAATAGAGTGTAACAGTACGTCTATCTTCTGATTCTATAGCAGCAATATGGCGGTTTTGGATAGAAAAGTGTAGTCTTGCACTTTCTATACTCTGTTAACAATAGAGTGTAACAGCACGTTTATCTTCTGACTTTATAGCAGCAATATGGCCCTTTTAAATAGAAAAGTGATGTGTTGCACTTTCTATACTTTTGTACCGATAGAGCGTAACAGTACGTCTATCTTGTGATCCATAAGCAGCAATATGGGCCGTTTTAGATAGAAAAGTGATGTGTTGCACCTTAATAACTCCTGTACCAATACTGTGTAAGAGTAGGTCTATCTTCTGATTCTATAGCAGCAATATGGCCCGTTTTAGATAGAAAAATGATGTGTTACACTTTCAATAGTTATAGCAATAGACTAAGAGTACGTCTATCTTCTGATTCTATAGCAGCAATAGGGCCCTTTTAGATAGAAAAGTGATGTATTGCACTTTCTATACTACTGTACCAATAGAGTTAAAGACTCTGTCTATCTTCTAATTCTATAGCAGCAATATGGCCCTTTTTGATAGAAAGGTGCTGTGTTTACTTTTCTATACTTTTGTACCAATAGAGTAAAGCAGTAAGACTATCTTGCAATTCTATAGCTGCAATATGGCCCGTTTTAGATAGAAAAGTGATGTGTTGGACTTTCAATAATCTTGTACTAATACAGTGTAAGAGTACGTCTATCTACTGATTCTACAGCAGCATACATACAAAAGTGATGTGTTGCACTTTCTATACTTTTGTACCAATAGAATGCAACAGTACGTCTATCTTCTGATTCCATAGCAGCAATCTGGCCCTTTTAGATAGAACAGTGATGTGTTGCCCTTTCTTTACTCCTGTACCAAAAGAGTATAAAAGTACGATTATTTTCTGATTCTATAGCAGCAATATAGCCAGCATTGTATAGAAAAGTGTTGTGTCGCACTTTCTATAATCTTTTAACAATAGAGTGTAACAGTACGTCTACCTTCTGATTCTATAGCAGCAATATGGCCCTTTTAGATAGAGAAGTGATGTGTTGCACTTTCTATACTTTTGTACCAATGGAGTGTAACAGTACGTCTATGTTATGATTCTATAGCAGCAATATGACCCTTTTAGATAGAAAACTAATGTGTTGCACCTTCTACACTTTTGTACAAATAGAGTGCAAGAGTACGTCTATCTTCTTATTCTATAGCAGCAATATGGTTCTTTTAGATAGAAAAGTAATGTGTTGAACTTTCTATACTTTTGTACCAATAGAGTGTAACAGTACGTCTATGTTCTGATTCTATAAAAATAATATGGCCCGTTTTAGATAGAAAATTGGTGTCTTGCTCTTTCTATACGCTTGTACCGATAGCGTGCAACAGTACGTCTATCTTTTGATTCTATTGCAGCAATATGGCCAGTTTTATATAGAAAACTGATGTGTTGCACTTTCTATACCTTTGTACAAATAGAGTGTAAAAGTTCGTCTATCTTCTGATTCTATAGGCCGTTTTTGATAGAAAATTAGGGCGTTGCACTTTCCATACGCTTGTACCGATTGGGTGCAATCGCACGTCTATGTTCTTATTCTATATCAGCAATATGGGCCTTTTAGATAGAAAACTGATGTGTTGCACTTTCTATACTTTAGTGCAAATAGAGTGTAAGAGTACGTCTACCTTCTAATTCTCTAGCAATAATATGGCCCGTATTAGATAGAAAATTGGTGTGATGTACTTTCTATACGCTTGTACCGATAGCGTGCAACAGTACGTCTATGTTCTGATTCTATAACAGCAATATGGCCAGTTTTATATTAAAGAGTGTTGCGTTGCACTTTCTATACTCTTGTCCCAATAGAGAATAAAAGTAATTTATCTTCTGATTCTATACCAGCAATATAGCCAGTTTTGTATAGAAAAGTGTTGAGTCGCACTTTCTATACTCTTGTAACAATAGAGTGCAACAGTACGTCTATCTTGTGATTCTATAGCAGCAATATGGCCCCTTTTAGATAGCAAAGTGATGTGTTGCACTTTCTATATCTTTGTACCAATAGAGTGTTACAGTTCGTCTATCTTCTGATTCTTAAGCAGCAATATGGCCCTTTTAGATAGAAAAGTGATGTATTGCACTTTCTATACTTCTGTACCAATAGAGTGTAAGAGTATGTCCATCTTCTGATTCTATAGCTGCAATATGGCCCTTGTAGATAGAAACGTGATGAGTTTACCTTTCTATACTTTTGCACCAATAGAGTGTAACAGTAATTCTATCTTCTGAATCTATAGCAGCTATATGGCCCTTTTGGGTAGAAAAGTGTTGTCTTGCACATTCTATCCTCTTGTAACAATAGAGTGTAACAGTACGTCTATCTTCTGATTCTATAGCAGCAATATGGCCCTTTTAAATAGAAAAGTGATGTGTTGCACTTTCTATACTTTTGTACCGATAGAGCGTAACAGTACGTCTTCTGATCCATTAGCAATAATATGGCCCGTTTTAGATAGAAAATTGATGTGTTGTACTTTCTATACTCTTGTACCGATAGCGTGGAACAGTACCTCTATGTTCTGATTCTATAACAGCAATATGGCCAGTTGTATATAGAAGAGTGTTGCGTGGCACTTTCTATACTCTTGTACCAATAGAGTGTAAGAGTACGTCTATCTAATGATTCTATAGTAGCAATATGGCCCTTTTAGATAGAAAAGTGATGTGTTGTACTTTCTATAATTTTGTACCAATAGAGTGTAACAGAACGTCTATCTTCTGATTCTATAGCAACAATATGGCCCGTTTTAGATAGAAAAGTGATGTGTTGCACTTTCTTTACTTTTGTAGCAATAGAGTGTAAGAGTGCGTCTATCTTCTGATTCTATAGCAATAATATGGCCTTTTTAGATGGAAAAGTGATGTAATGCACTTTCTATACTTTTGTACCAATAGAGTGTAACAGTACGTCTATCTTCTGATTCTATAGCAATAATATAGCACGTTTTAGATAGAAAATTGGTGTGTTGCACTTTCAACACGCTTGTACCGATAGCGTGGAACGAAACGTCTATCTTCTGATTCTATAGCAGCAATATGGCCAGTTTTATATAGAAAAGTGTTGCGATGCACTTTCTATACTCTTGTACCAATAGAGTGTAAAATTACATCTATCTACTAATTCTATAGCAGCTATATAGCCCTTTTAGATAGAAAAGTGTTGTCTTGCACATTCTATACTGTTGTAACAATAGAGTGTAACAGTACGTCTATCTTCTGATTCTATAGCAGCAATATGGCCCTTTTAAATATAAAAGTAATGTGTTGCACTTTCTATACTTTTGTACCGATAGAGTATAAGAGTACGTCTATCTTGTGATCCATTAGCAGCAATATGGCCCGTTTTAGATAGAAAAGTGACGTTTTGCACTTTCTTTACTGTTGTACCAATAGAGTGTAGGAGTACGTCTATCTTCTGATTCTATAGCTATAATATGGCACGTTTTAGATAGAAAATTGGTGTGTTGCGCTTTCTATACGCTTGTACCGATTGCGTGGAACAAAAGGTCTATCTTCTGAGTTTATAGCAGCAATATGGCCAGTTTTATATAGAAAAAGTGTTGCGTTGCACTTTCTATACTCTTGTACCGATAGGGTGCAACAGTACGTCTATCTTCTGATTATATAGCAGTAATATGGCCAGTTTTATATTGAAAAGTGTTGCGTTGCACTTTCAATTCTCTTGTAACAATAGAGTATAAATGTACGACTTTCTTCTGATTCTATAGGAGCAACATGGCCCGTTTAAGATAGAAAAGTGAATTATTGCACCTTAATAACTCTTGTACCAATAGAGTGTAAGAGTAGGTCTATGTTCTGATTCTATAGCAGCAATATGGCCCGTTTTAGATAGAAAAGTTATGTGTCGCACTTTCTATACCTTTGTACCAATAGAGATTTACAGTACGTCTATCTTATGATTCTATAAAGCAATATGGCCCTTTTAGATAGAAAACTGATGTGTTGCACTTTCTAACTTTTGTTACAATAGAGTGTAACACTACGTCTATCTTCTGATTCTATAGCAATAATACGGCCCGTTTTAGATAGATAATTGGTGTGTTGCACTTTCTATACGCTTGAACCGATAGGGTGCAACAGTACGTCTATCTTCTGATGCTATAGCAGTAATATGGCCAGTTTTATATTGAAAAGTGTTGCGTTGCACTTTCTATTCTCTTGTAACAATAGAGTATAAATGTACGACTTTCTTCTGATTCTATAGGAGCAACATGGCCCGTTTAAGATAGAAAAGTGAATTATTGCACCTTAATAACTCTTGTACCAATAGAGTGTAAGAGTGGGTCTATGTTCTGATTCTATAGCAGCAATATGGCCCGTTTTAGATAGAAAAAAGATGTGTTGCACTTTCTATACCTTTGTACCAATAGAGTGTTACAGTACGTTTATCTTCTGATTCTTAAGCAGCAATATGGCCCTTTTAGATAGAAAAGTGATGTGTTGCACTTTCTATACTTTTGTACCAATAGAGTGTAAGAGTATGTCTATCTTCTGATTCTATAGCACCAATAAGGCCCTTTTAGATAGAAAAGTGATGTGTTTACCTTTCTATACTTCTGTACAAATACAGTGTAACGGTACGTCTATCTTCTGATTCTAAGCAGCAATATGGACCTTTTAAATAGAAAAGTGATGTGTTGCACTTTCTATACTATTGTACTGATAGAGCGTAACAGCACGTGTATCTTGTGATCCATTAGCAGCAATATGGCCCGTTTTAGATAGAAAAGTGACGTGTTGCACTTTCTATACGGTTGTACCAATAGAGTGTTACAGTACGTCTATCTTCTGATTCTGTAGAAGCAATATGGCCCGATTAGATAGAAAAGTGATGTAGGTATTGCACTTTCTATACTTCTGTACCAATAGAGTGTAAGAGAATGTGTATCTTCTGATTCTATAGCAGCAATATGGCTAGTTTTATAAATAAAATGTGTCGTTGCACTTTCTATACTCTTGTACCAATAGATTATAACAGTACGGCTATCTTCTGATTCTATAACAGTAATATGGCTCCTTTAGATGGAAAAGTGATCTGTTGCACTTTCTATAGTTTTGTATCAATAGAGTGTCAGAGTACGTCTATCATCTGACCTTATAGCAGCAATATGGCCCTTTTAGATAAAACAGTGATGTGATGCCCTTTCTTTACTCTTGTACCAATAGAGTATAAAACTAGGACTTTCATCTGATTCTATAGCAGTAATATAGCCAGTTCTGTATAGAAAGGTGCTGTATTGCACTTTCTATACTCTTGTACCAGTAGAGTGTAAGAGTACACCTATCTTCTGGTTCTATAGCAGCAATATGGCCCTTTTATATAGAAAAGTGATGTGCTGCACTTTCTATACTTTTGTACTGATGAAGCGTAGCAGTACGTCTATCTTGTGATCCATTCGCAGCAATATGGCCCGTTTTAGATAGAACAGTGATGTGTTGCACTTTGTATACTTTTGTACCCATAGAGTGTAACAGTACGCCTATGTTATGATTCTATAGCAGCAATATGGCCCTTTTAGATAGAAAAGTAGTGTGTTACACTTTGTACACTTTTGTACCAATAGAGCGCAAGAGTACGTCTATCTTCTTATTATATAGCAGCAATATGGCCCTTTTAGATAGAAAAGTAATGTGTTGCACTTTCTATACTGTTGTACCAATAGAGTGTAGGAGTACGTCTATCTTCTGATTCTATAGCAATAAGATGGCCCGTTTTAGATAGAAAATTGGTGTGTTGCACTTTCTATACGCTTGTACTCATAGCGTGCAACAGTACGCCTATCTTCTGATTCTATAGCAGCATTATGGCCAGTTTTATATAAAACTGATGTGTTGCACTTTCTATACGTTTGTACCAACAGAGTGTAACAGTATCTCTGCCTTCTGATTCTATACCAATAATATGGCCCGTTTTAGATAGAAAATTGGCGTCTTGCACTTTCTATACGCTTGTACCGATAGCGTGCAACAGTACGTCTATCTTCTGATTCTATAGCAGCAATATGGCCCGTTTTATAAAGAAAACTGATGCGTTGCACTTTCTATACCTTTGTACCAATAGAGTGTAACAGTACGCCTATCTTCTGATTGTATAGCAGCAATATGGCTACTTTCATATAGAAAGTGCGGCGTTGCACTTTCTATACTCTTGTACCAATAGAGTATAACAGTACGACTATCTTCGAATTCTATAGCAGCAATATGGCCCGTTTTAGATAGAAAAGGGATGTGTTGGACTTTCAATACTCTTGTACTAATAGAGTGTAAGAGTACGTATATCTTCTGATTCTATAGCAGCAATATGGCCCTTTTAGGTAGAAAAATGATGTGTTGCACTTTCTATACTTTTGTACCAATAGAGTGTAACAGTAAGTCTATCTTCTGATTCTATAGCAATAATACGGCCCGTTTTAGATAGATAATTGGTGTGTTGCACTTTCTATAAGCTTGTACCGATAGGGTGCAACAGTACGTCTATCTTCTGGTTCTATAGCAGTAGTATGTCCAGTTTTATATTTAAAAGTGTTTCGTTGCACTTTCTATTCCCTTATACCAACAGAGTATAAAGGTACGACTTTCTTCTGATTCTATAGCAGCAATATGTCCCGTTTTAGATAGAAAATTTATGTGTTGCATCTTAGTAACTCTTGTACTAATAGAGAGTAAGAGTACGTCTATCTTCCGATTCTATAGCAGCAATATGGCCCTTTTAGACAGAAAAGTGATGTGTTGCACTTTCTATACTTTTGTACCAATAGAGTGTAACAGTACGTCTATCTTGTGATCAATTAGCAGCAATAAGGATCGTTTTAGATAGGAAAGTGACGTGTTGCACTTTCTATACTGTTGTACCAATAGAGTGTGAGAATACGTCAATCTTCTGATTCTATAGCAGCAATATGGCCCGTTTTAGATAGAAAAGTGATGTGTTTACCTTTCTATACTTTTGTACCAATAGAGTTTAGCAGTAGGTCTATCTTCTGATTCTATGGCAGCAATATGGCTAGTTTTATAAAGAAAATGTGGCGTTTCACTTTCTATACTCTTGTACCAATAGAGTAAAACAGTACGACTATCTTCTGATTCTAAAGCAGCATTATGGCCCGTTTTAGATAGAAAAGTGATGTGGTGGTCTTTCTATACTCTTGTACTAATAGAGTGTAAGAGTACGTCTATCTTCTGATGCTTTAGCAGCAATATGGCCCTTTTCACATGGAAAAGTGATGTGTTGCACTTTCTATACTTTTGTACCAATTGAGCGTAACAGTACGTATATCTTCTGATTCTATAACAGTAATATGGCTCCTTTAGATGGAAAAGTGATCTGTTGCACTTTCTATACTTTTGTATCAACAGAGTGTAAGAGTACGTCTATCTTCTGACCTTATAGCAGCAATATGGCCCTTTTAGATAGAACAGTGATGTGTTGCCCTTTCCTTACTCTTGTACCAATAGAGTATAAAACTAGGACTTTCTTCTGATTCTATAGCAGAAATATAGCCAGTTTTGTATAGAATGGTGCTGTATTGTACTTTCTATACTCTTGTACCAGTAGAGTGTAAGAGTACACCTATCTTCTGCTTCTATAGCAGCAATATGGCCCTTTTATATAGAAAAGTGATGTGTTGCACTTTCTATACTTTTGTACTGATGAAGCGTAGCAGTACGTCTATCTTGTGACCCATGCGCAGCAATATGGCCCGTTTTAGACAGAAAAAGACGTGTTGCGCTTTCTATACTCTTGTACCAATAGAGTGTAAGAGTACGTCTATCTTCTGATACTATAGCAGCAATATGGCCCTTTTAGATAGAAAAGTGATGTGTTGCACTTTCTATACTTCTGTACCAATAGAGTGTAACAGTACGTCTATCTTCTGATTCTATAGCAGCAATATGGCCCTTTTAAATAGAAACACATGTGATGCACTTTTTATACTTTTGTACCAATAGAGTGTAACAGCACGTCTATCTTCTGATTCCATAGCAGTAATATGGCCCGTTTTAGATAGAAAATAGGTGTTGCACTTTCTATACGCTTGTGCAGATAGGGTGCAACAGTACGACTATCTTCGGATTCAATAGCAGCAATATGGCTAGTTTTATATAACAAAGTGTTGCCTTGCACTTTCTATACTCTTGTACCAATAGAGTATAAAAGTACGACTATCTTCTGATTGTATAGCAGCAATATGGCCCGTTTTAGATGGAAAGGTGATGTGTTGCATTTCTATACTCTTGTACCAATGGAGTATAACACTATGTCTATCTTCCGATTCTATAGCACCAATATCGCCCGTTTTAGATAAAAAAGTGATGTGTTGCACTTTCAATACTATTGTACCAATAGAGGGTAAGAGTACGCCTATGTTCTGATTCTATATCAGCAATATGGGCGTTTTAGATAGAAAAGTGATGGTTTGCACTTTCTATACTTTTGTACCAATAGAGTGTAAGAGTAAGTCTATCTTCTGATTCTATAGCTGCGATATAGCCGGTTTTAGATAGAAAAGTGATGTGTTGCACTTTCTACACTTTTGTACCAATTGAGTGTACGAGTACGTCTATCTTCTGATTCTATAGCAGCCATATGGCCCTTTTAGATAGAACAGTGATGTGTTGCACTTTCTATACTTTTGCACCAATAGAGTGTAAGAGTACTTCTATCTTCTGATTCTATAGCAGCAATATGGCCCTTTTCGATAGAAAAGTGTTGTGTTCCACTTTCTACACTTTTGTACCTTAGAGTGTAAGAGTGCGTCTATCTTCTAATTAATTAGCAGCAATATGGCCGTTTTAGACAGCAAAGTATTGTGTTGCACTTTCTATACTCTTGTACCAATAGAGGGTAAGAGTACGCCTATGTTCTGATTCTATATCAGCAATATGGGCCTTTTAGATAGAAAAGTGATGGTTTGCACTTTCTATACTTTTGTACCAACAGAGTGCAAGAGTGCGTCTATCTTCTTATTCTATAGCAGCAATATGGCCCTTTTAGATAGAAAAGTGATGTGTTGCACTTTCTATACTTTTGTGCCAATTGACTGTAAGAGTACGTCTATCTTCTGATTCTATAGCAGCGATATGGCCCGTTTTAGATAGAAAACATATGTGTTGAACTTTCTACACCTTTGTACCAATTGAGTGTAAGAGTACGTCTATCTTCTGATTCTATAGCAGCAATATGGCCCTTTTAGATAGAACAGTGATGTGTTGAACTTTCTATTTTTTTGCACCAATAGAGTGTAAGAGTACGACTATCTTCTGATTCTATAGCAGCAATATGGGCCTTTTCGATAGAAAAGTGATGTGTTGCACTTTCTATACACTTGTACAGATTGGGTGCAACAGTACGTCTATTTTCTTATTCTAAAGCAGCAATATGGCCCGTTTTACATAGAAATGTGTTGTGTTGGACTTTCTATACTCTTGTACCAATAGAGTGTAACAGTAGATCTATCTTCTGATTCTATAGCAATAATACGGCCCGTTTTAGATAGATAATATGTGTGTTGCACTTTCTATACGCTTGTTCTGATAGGGTTCAACAGTACGTCTATCTTCTAATTCTATAGCAGCAATATGGCCAGTTTTATATTGAAGAGTGTTGCGTTGCACTTTCTATTCTCTTTCACCAATAGAGTATAAAATTACGACTTTCTTCTGATTCTATAGAAGCAATATGGCCCGTTTTAGATAGAAAAGTGATGTGTTGCAATTTAATAACTCTTGTACCAATAGAGTGTAAGAGTAGGTCTATCTTATGATTCTATAGCAGCAGTATGGCCCGTTTTAGGTAGAAAAGTGATGTGTTGCACTTTAATAACTCTTGTATATATAGAGTGTAAGATTAGGTCTATCGTCTGATTCTATAGCAGCAATATGGCCCGTTTTAGATAGAAAAGCAATGTGTTGCACTTTCTATACCTTTGTACCAATAGTGTAACAGTACGTCTATCTTCTGATTCTATAGCAGCAATATGGCCCTTTTAGATAGAAAAGTGATGTGTTTACCTTTCTATACTCTTGTCCCAATAGAGTAAAGCAGTACGACTATCTTCTGATTCTAAAGCAGCAATATGACCCTTTTAGATGGAAAAGTGATGTGTTGGTCTTTCTATACTCTTTTACTAATAGATTGTAAGAGTACGTCTATCTTCTGAGTCTATAGCAGCAATATGGCCCTTTTAGATGGAAAAGTGATGTGTTGCAGTTTCTATACTTTTGTATCAATAGAGTGTAAGGGTACGTCTCTCTTCTGACCTTATAGCAGCAATATGGCCCTTTTAGATAGAACAGTGATGTGTTGCCCTTTCTTTACTCTTGTACCAATAGAGTATAAAACTAGGTCATCTTCTGATTCTATAGCAGCAATATGGCTAGTTTTATAAAGAAAATGTGGCGTTGCACTTTCTATACATTTGTACCAATAGAGTAAAACAGTACATCTATCTTCTGATTCTATAGCAGCAATATGGCTAGTTTTATAAAGAAAATGTGTCGTTGCACTTTCTATACCTTTGTACCAATAGTGTAACAGTGCGTCTATCTTCTGATTCTATAGCAGCAATATGGCGCTTTTAGATAGAAAAGTGATGTGTTTACCTTTCTATACTCTTGTACCAATAGAGTAAAGCAGTACGACTATCTTCTGATTCTAAAGCAGCAATATGGCGCTATTAGATGGAAAAGTGATGTGTTGGTCGTTCTATACTCTTTTACTAATAGAGTGTAAGAGTACGTCTATCTTCTGATTCTATAGCAGTAATATGGCCCTTTTAGATGGAAAAGTGATGTGTTGCAGTTTCTATACTTTTGTATCAATAGAGTGTAAGAGTACGTCTCTCTTCTGACCTTATAGCAGCAATATGGCCCTTTTAGATAGAACAGTGATGTGTTGCCCTTTCTTTACTCTTGTACCAATAGAGTATAAAACTAGGTCTATCTTCTGATTCTATAGCAGCAATATGGCTAGTTTTATAAAGAAAATGTGGCGTTGCACTTTCTATACATTTGTACCAATAGAGTAAAACAGTACGACTATCCTCCGATTCTAAAGCAGCATTATGGCCCGTTTTAGATAGAAAAATGATGTGTTGGTCTTTCTATACTCTTGTACTAATAGAGTGTAAGAGTACGTCTATCTTCTGATTCTGTAGCAGCAATATGACCTGTTTTAGATAGAAAGGTGAGGTGTTGCACTTTCTATACCTTAGTACCAATAGAGTGTAAGAGTATGTCTATCTTCTGATTCTATAGCAGCAATTTGGCCCTTTTAGATAGAAAAGTGATGTGTTGCACTTTCTATACTTTTGTACTGGAAAATATATCATTTGGGATCCCTCTAATCCCGCAAAGAGCATTTTTATATATGAAATGCTACAGAAAGCATTTTAAAGGTTCGTGGTACAGTGAATATGAGTGGCTGTGCAGTAGTTGTTATATGCAAAAACTGTTTTGTGGGCCTTGCCTATTACATGGAGTAAAAAAGACAGAAACAACAGAAGAATCAACTTAATATATAACAAATAGCTATGTTGCATGTGATTTTTATGTGATAAGAGCTTCATCTATAGTTTAGGTCACAAGCCGCCACTGGTCTATAAAACTCACATTTATGCTCGGATAGCATAACAGGCAAAGCTTCATAGTAAAAATAAAGTTTAGGTTTGCTTAAGTTATGATACATAAAACTAAATCTGGACTTCATGTATGAATAGAAACTTCTGTGAAACTGGAGATAGTTTCTACTACGTTATGGATAAAACCTCATGCTAAGTTATTGGAACTGATTATAAATAATGACTTTTTTAACACATTGAAATTGTAGGGATCTATAACAGAAATGAATTAAAGATATACAGAAAGTTCCCTCCCGCACGTGGACAGCTACATAAAAAACAATGACCACAATCTCAACTCACACCAACATGCAATATTCCACAGCTTAACCTACAAATTGGTTAATCTATCACTCCAAGAAGATGAATACCAATAGCCCTTTATGTGCATTTAAAACCTGTTTAAAGCTGATTGTATGCTGTTAGTTACTGATATAGTGGTATTGGTTATTCTAATGATTTTTACATGACATATTCATGTTATATTTTGGGCAACTTCTTGTCATCCTTTATTTAGGCATATACAATGACTCCAGGAAGCATTTTTGTCCACTTAAAAAGTTCCAGCAGACAAATTAACATAGAAAATTCTAATTTTTAATGTGCAAATGATATTATAGTTTACAATATTTGGCATTATTTTTTAAATTTAGAACCAAGTTCTCAATTTAGATAAGATTTAAACGCTTAATAATAATTGCTCTAAATAGGGATGGGTCGATACTAGTTTTCCTTGGTACTCGATATTGTTATATTTTCCATGATACCCAATTCATCGACACTCGATACCGTAATTTCTTTTTCTAGTTACAATACAAAATAGAATGTTGGGAGAACTATGTAAAGCCAATGAAAATAATTAGGTACACATATTTAATGATTACTCAGGGGTCTCCGTCTAGGGGATATGTGAATGGCAACCACAAGGTACCCAAGCTGAGCAGAACATTACTTCCACTTACTGGTGTTCTGCTCCTCACTGTAACTTTCCTATCTGACCTTACCTTGGTCAACTCTTGTTCTCTTCCGACCCCGATGCTATTAGGGTTACCAAAGGCTAGGGAGTCTTTATCTTTCCAACCTCTCCATTTCTCTAATTTCTCTATAAAACCTTAACCCCTAACATGCTGACTTGTCATGGCATGTAATACGTCCTCTGATTGGTAATCAGAGGATATGGTCGGTGAATTTATTTTGATAATTCTCCCGGTCAGGTCGGTGAGACCCGTAAACCAACGACAGGTGTGGTCCTCCAGACATTCTGGGGGTTGTGAGAGAGCGATGTGACCACCAAAACATAAAAATATTGTGCTCTCTAAAAAGCGGTTACATTTACTGCTAAGTCTCTTCAATATTTGTGAAAAATATTGGAGAGCAAGAGGATTAATGACTTCATTGTCAGAAATCCAGCATTAGCTAACAAACAATACTTTTGTACCGATAGAGCGTAACAGTACGTCTATCTTGTGATCCATTAGCAGCAATATGGCCCGTTTTAGATAGAAAAGTGACGTGTTGCACTTTCTATACTGTTGTACCAATAGACTATAAGAGTACGTCTATCTTCTGATACTATAGCAGCAATATGGCCCTTTTAGATACAAAAGTGATGTGTTGCACTTTCTATACTTCTGTACCAATCGAGTGTAACAGTACGTCTATCTTCTGATTCTATAGCAGTAATATGGCCCGTTTTAGATAGAAAATAGGTGTGTTGCACTTTCTATACGTTTGTACCGATAGGGTGCAACAGTACGTCTATCTTCTGATTCTATAGCAGAAATATGGACAGTTTTATATAGCAAACTGCTGCCTTGCACTTTCTATACTCTTGTACCAATAGAGTATAAAAGTACGTCTATCTTCTGATTCTATAGCACCAATATGGCCACTTTTATATAGAAAAGTGTGGCGTTGCACTTTCTACACTCTTGTTCCAATAGAATATAACAGTACGACTATCTTCTGATTCTATAGTAGCAATATGGCCCGTTTTAGATAGAATGGTGATGTGTTGCACTTTGTATTCTCTTGTACCAATAGAGTATAACACTACGTCTATCTTCCGATTCTAAAGCACCAATTTGGCCCGTTTTAGATAAAAAAGGTGATGTGTTGAACTTTAGATACTCTGGTACCAATAGAGGGTAAGAGTACGTCTATCGTCTGAATCTATATCAGCAATATGGGCCTTTTAGATAGAAAAGTAATGTGTTGCACTTTCTAAACTTTTGTGCCAATAGAGTGTAAGAGTACATCTATCTTCTAATTCTATAGCTGTAATATGGCTCTTTTAGATAGAATAGTGATGTGTTGCACTTCCTACACATTTGTACCAATTGAGTGTAACAGTACGTCTATCTTCTTATTCTATAGCAGCAATATGACCCTTTTAGATAGAAAAGTGATGTGTTGCACTTTCTACACTTTTGTACCAATAGAGTGTAAGACTACGTCTATCTTCTCTTTCTATAGCAGCAATATGGCCCGTTTTAGATAGAAAACTAATGTGTTGCACTTTCTATACCTTTGTACCAATAGAGTGTAACAGTACGTCTATCTTCTGATTCTATAGCAATAATATGGCCCGTTTTAGATAGTAAATTGGTGTGTTGCATTTCTATACGCTTGTACCGATTGGGTGCAACAGTATGTCTATGTTCTGATTCTATAGCAGCACTATGGCCAGTTTTATATAGAAAAGTGTTGCGTTGCACTTTCTATACTCTTGTACCAATAGAGTATAAGAGTACGACTATCTTCTTATTCTATAGCAGCACTATGAGCCGTTTTACATAGAAAAGTGATGTGTTGCACTTTCTATACTCTTGTACCAATAGAGTGTAAGAGTACGTCCATCTTCTGATTCTTTAGCAGCAATATGGTCTTTTAAATAGAAAAGTGATGTGTTGAACTTTCTTTACTTTTGTAGCAATAAAGTGCAACAGTACGTCTATCTTATGATTCTATAGCAGCACTATGGCCAGTTTTATATAGAAAAGTGTTTTGTTGCACTTTCTATACTCTTGTACCAATAGAGTGTAAGAGTACGTCCATCTTCTGATTCTTTAGCAGCAATATGGTCTTTTAAATAGAAAAGTGATGTGTTGAACTTTCTATACTTTTGTAGCAATAGAGTGCAACAGTACGTCTATCTTATGATTCTATAGCAGCAATATGGCCCGTTTTAGATAGAACAGTGAGGTGTTGCACTTTCTACACATTTGTACCAATAGAGTGTTGTAGTACGTCTATCTTCTGATTCTATAGCAGCAATATGGCCCTTTTAGATAGAAAAGTGATGTGTTGCACTTTCTATACTTTCGTACCGATGGAGTGAAACGGTACGTCTATCTTCTATTCCATTAGCAGCAATATGGCCGTTTTAGATACAAAAGTGATGTGTTGCACTTTCTATACTCTTGTACCAATAGAGTATGACAGTACGACCATCTTCTGATCCTATAGCACCAATATGGCCCGTTTTTAATAAAAAATTGATGTGTTTAACATTCAATACTCTTGTACGAATAGGGGGTAAGAGTACGTCTATCTTCTGATTCTATTGCAGCAATATGGCCCTTTAAGATAGAAAAGTGTTGTCTTGCACTTTCTACACTCTTGTACCAATAGAGTGTAACAGTACGTCTAACTTCGAATCGATTAGCAGCAATATGGCAGCTTTAGATAGAAAAGTGACGTGTTGCACTTTCTATACTCTTGTACCAATAGAGTGTGAGAGTACGTCCATCTTCTGATTCTTTAGCCGCAATATGGTCTTTTAAATAGAAAAGTGATGTGTTACACTTTCTATACTTTTGTAGCAATAGACTGTAACAGTACGTCTATCTTCTGATTCTATAGCAGCAATATGGCCCTTTTAGATAGAAAAATGATGTGTTGCACTTTCTATACTTTTGTACCAATAGAGCGTTGCAGTACGTCTATCTTCTGAATCTATAGCAGCAATATGGCCCTTTTAGATAGAAAAGTGATGTGTTGCACTTTCTACACTTTCGTACCGATAGAGTGAAACAGTACGTCTATCTTCTAATCCATTAGCAGCAATATGGCCGCTTTAGATAGAAAAGTGATGTGTTGCACTTTCTATACTCTTGTACCAATAGAGTATAACAGTACGACCATCTTCTTATTCTATAGCACGAATATGGCCCGTTTTTATAAAAAAAAATGATGTGTTTAACATTCAATACTCTTGTACCAATAGGGGGTAAGAGTACGTCTATCTTCTTATTCTATAGCAGCAATATGGCCCTTTTAGATAGAAAAGTGATGTGTCACTTTCATTACTCTTGTACCAAAAGAGTGTAACAGTACGTCTATCTTCTAATTCTATAGCAGCAATATGGCGCTTTTAGGTAGAAAATTGATGTGCTGCACTTTCTATACTTTTTTACTAATAGAATGCAACAGTACGTGTATCTTCTAACTCTATAGCAGCAATATGCCCCGTTTTAGATAGGAAAGTGATGTGTCGCACTTTCTATACCTTTGTACCAACAGAGTGTAAGAGTACGTCTATCTTCTGATTCTATAGCAGTGATATTGCCCTTTTAGATAGAAAAGTGATGTTTTGCACTTTCTATACTTTTGTACCAATAGGGTGTAAGAGTATGTCTATCTTCTGACTCGATAGCAGGCCTTTTAGATAGAACAGTGATGTGTTGCACTTTCTATACTTTGGTACCAATAGAGCCAAGCAGTACGTCTTTCTTCTGATTCTATAGCAATAATACGGGCCGTTTTAGTTAGATAATTGGTGTGTTGCACTTTCTATACGGTTGTACCGCTAGGGTGCAACAGTACGCCCGTCTTCTGATCCTATAGCAGCAATATGGCCCTTTTAGGTAGAAAAGTGATGTGTTGCACTTTCTATCCTTTTCTACAATTAGAGTATATGAGTATGTCTATCTTCTGATTCTATAGCAGCAATAGGGCCCGTTTTAGATAGAAAAATGATGTGTTGGACTTTCTATACTCTTGTACCAATAGAGTGTAAGAGTACGTTTTTATTCTGATTTTAGAGCAGTAATATAGCCCTTTTAGATAGAAAAATGATGTGTTGCACTTTCTACACTTTATTACCAATAGAATGTAAAAGTACGTCTAACTTCTGATTCTATAGCAGAAATTAGGCCCTTTTACATAGAAAAGTGATGTGTTGGACTTTCTACACTTTTGTACCAATAGCGTGTAAGAGTACGTCTATCTTCTGATTCTATAGCTACAATATGCCCTTTTAGATAGAAAAGTGATGTGTTGCACTTTCTATACTTTTGTACCCATAGAGTGTAACAGTACGTCTATGTTCTGATTCTATAGCAGCAATATGGCCCGGTTTAGATAGTAAAGTGATGTGTTGCAATTTCTATACTTGTGTACCGATATACTGTAACAGTACTTCTATCGTGTGATTCTATAGCAGCAACAGCTCTCTTTTAGATAGAAAAGTGATGTGTTGCACTTTCGTAACTCTTGTACCAATAGAGTGCAGCAGTTGGTCTATCTGGAGTATAACAGTACGTCTATCTTCTGATTCTATAGCAGCAATATGGCCCTTTTAGATAGAAAAATGATGTGTTGCACTTTCTATACTTTTGTACCAATAGAGTGTAACAGTACGTCTATCTTCCGATTCTATAGCAGCAATATGGCCCTTTTAGATAGAAAAGTAAGGTACTGCACTTTCTATACTCTTGTACCAATAGAGTGTAAAAGTACGTCTGTCTCATGTTTCTATAGCAGCAAAATGGCCCTTTTCAATACAAAAGTGATGTGTTGTACTTTCTATAGGTATTCTTGTACCAATACAATGTAAGAGTGCGTCCATCTTCTGATTCTTTAGCAGCAATTTGGCCCGTTTTAGATAGAAAAGTGATGTGTTGCACTTTCTATACTTTTGTGCCAATAACGTGTAAGAGGACGTGGCTCTTCTGACTCTATAGCAGCAATATGGCCCTTTTAGATAGAAAAGTTATGTGTTGCACTTTTTATACTTTTGTACCAATAGAGTGCAAGAGTACGCCTATCTTCTTATTCTATAGCAGCAATATGGCCCTTTTAGATCCGAAAGTAATGTGTTGCACTTTCTATACCTTGGTACCAATAGAGCGTAACAGTACGTCTTTCTTCTGATTCTATAGCAATAATACGGGCCGTTTTAGTTAGATAATTGGTGTTTTGCACTTTCTATACACATGTACCGATAGGGTGCAACAGTACGTCTGTCTTCTGATTCTATAGCAGCAATAAGCCCCTTTTAGGTAGAAAAATGATGTGTTGCACTTTCTCTACTTTTGTACCAATATAATGTGAGAGTACGTCTATGTACTGATTCTATAGCAGCAATATGGCCCTTTTAGATAGAAAAGTGATGTGTTGCACTTTCTATACTCTTGTGCCAATAGAGTGTAACAGGACGTCTATCTTATGACTATAGCAGCAATATGGCCCTTTTAGATAGAACAGTGATATGTTTCACTTTCTTTACTCTTGTACCATTAGAGTGTAAGAGTACGTCTATCTTCTGATTCTATAGCAGCAATTTGGTCCATTTTAGATACAAAACTGATGTGTTGCACTTTCTGTACTTTTGTACCAATAGAGTGTAACAGTATGTCTATCTTCCGATTCTTTAGCAGCAATATGGCCCTTTTAGATAGAAAAGTGATGTGTAGCACTTTCTACACTCTTGTACAAATAAAGTATAACAGTACGTCTATCTTCTGATTCTATAGCAGCAATATGGCCCTATTAGATAGAAAAGTGATGTGTTGCGCTTTCTATACTTTTGTACCAATAGAGTGTAAGGGTATATCTAAGTTCTTATTCTATAGCAGCAATATGGCCAGTTTTATATAGAAAGGTGTTGCGTTGCACTTTCTATACTCTTGTACCAATACAGTATAACAGTACGACTATCTTCTGATTCGATAGCAGTGATATGGCCCTTTTAGATATAAAGGGGATGTGTTGCACTTTCTACACATTTGTACCAATAGAGTGTAAGAGTTCGTCTTTCTCCTGATTCTATAGCAGCAATATGGTCCTTTTAGATAGAAAAGTAATGTGTTGCACTTTCTATACTTTTGTATCAGTAGAGTGTAAGAGTACGTCTATCTTCTGATTCTATAGCAGCAAAATGGCCCTTTTGGATAGAAAAGTGATGTGTTGCACTTTCTATACTTTTGTACCAATAGAGCGTAAGAGTACGTCTTTCTTCTGAATGTATAGCAACAATACGGGCCGTTTAATTAGATAATTGGTGTTTTGCGGTTTCTATACACATGTACCGATAGGGTGCAACAGTACGTCTGTCTACTCATTCTATAGCAGCAATATGGCCCTTTTAGGTAGAAAAGTGATGTGATGCACTTTCTATACTTTTGTACGAATATAATGTAAGAGTACGTCTATCTTCTGATTCTATAGCAGCAATATGGCCCTTTTAGATAGAAAAGTGATGTGTTGCAATTTCTATATTCTTGTACCAATAGAGTGTAAGAGTACGTCTATCTTCTGATTCTATAGCAGCAATATGGCCCTTTTAGATAGAAAAGTGTTGTCTTGCACTTTCTATACTCTTGTACAAATAGAGTTTAACGGTACGCCTGTCCTCTGATTCTATAGCAGCAAAATGGCCCTTTTAGATAGGAAAGTGATGTGTTGAACTTTCTATACTCTTGTACGAGTAGACTGCAAGAGCACGTCTATCTTTTGATTCTATAGCAGCAATATGGCAAGTTTTATATAGAAAGTTGATGTGTTGCACTTTCTATACTCTTGTACAAATAGAGTGTAAAAGTACGCCTACCTTCAAATTCAATAGCAGCAATATGGCCCTTTTAGATAGAAAAGTGATCTGTCTCATTTTCTATACTTTTGTACCAATTGAGTGTAGCAGCACGTCTATCTTCTGATTCTATAGCAGCAATATGGCGCTCTCAGATAGAAAAGTGATGTGTTGCACTTTCTATACTTTTGTACCAATAGAGTGTAAGGGTATATCTAAGTTCTTATTCTATAGCAGCAATATGGCCAGTTTTATATAGAAAGGTGTTGCGTTGCACTTTCTATACTCTTGTACCAATACAGTATAACAGTACGACTATCTTCTGATTCTATCCCAGCACTATGGCGCGTTTCGGGTAGAAAAGTGATGTGTTATACTTTCTATACTCTTGTAGCATTAGAGTGTAAGAGTACGTCTATCTTCTGATTCTTTAGCAGCAATGTGGCCCTTTTAGATACGAAAGTGATGTGTTGCACTTTACATACCTTTGTACCAATAGAGTGTAACAGTACGTCTATCTTCTGATTCAATAGCAGCGATATGGCCCTTTTAGATAGAAAAGTGATGTGTTGCACTTTCTATACTGTTGTACCATTAAGGTGTAACACTACGTCTATCTTATGATTCTATAGCAGCAATATGGCCCTTTTAGATAGAAAGTAATGTTTTGCACTTTATATACTTTTGTACCAATAGAGTGTAAGGGTATGTCTATCTTCTTTTTCTATAGCAGCAATATGGTCCTTTTAGATAGAAAGTGATGTTTTGCCCTTTATATACTTTTGTACCAATAGAGTGTAAGAGCATGTCTATCTTCTGACTCCATAACAGCAATATGACCCTTTTAGATAGATCAGTGATATGTTGCCATTTCTATACTTTTGTACTAATAGAGTGTAACACTACGTCTATCTTCTAATTCTATAGCAGCAATATGCCCCCTTCAGATAGGAAAGTGATATGTTGCACTTCCTATATTTTTGTACCAATAGAGTGTAAGAGTACGTCTGTCTTCTGATTCTATAGCAGCCCTATGGCCCTTTTAGATAGAAAGTGATGTTTTGCACTTTATATACTTTTGTACCAATAGAGCATAAGGGTATGTCTATCTTCTGATTCTATAGCAGCAGTATGGCCCTTTGAGATAGAAAGTGATATTTTGCATTTTATATAATTTTGTACCAATAGAGTGTAAAAGCATGTCTATCTTCTGACTCCATAGCAGCAATATGGCCCTTTTAGATAGATCAGTGATATGTAGCACTTTCTATACTTTTGTACTAATAGAGTGTGACAGTACGCCTATCTTCTAATTCTATAGCAGCAGTAGGGCCCCTTCAGATAGAAAAGTGATGTGTTGCACTTTCTATATTTTTGTACCAATAGAGTGTGAGAGTACGTCTATCTTCTGATTCTACAGCAGCGATATGGCCCTTTTAGACAGAAAAGTGATGTGTTGCACTTTCTACACTTTTGTACCAATAGAGTGTAAGGGTATGTCTATCTTCTGATTCTATAGAAGCAATATGGCGCTTTTAGACACAAAAGGTATGTTTTGCACTTTATATACTTTTGTACCAATAGAGTGTAAGGGTATGTCTATCTTCTGATTCTATAGCAGCAATATGGCCCTTTTGGATAGAAAAGTGATGTGTTGCACTTTCTATACTCTTGTACCAATAGAGTCTAAGAACATGTCTATCTTCCGACTCTATAGCAGCAATATGGCCCTTTTAGATAGATCAGTGATGTGTTGCACTTTCTATACTTTTGTACTAATAGAATGTAACAGCACGTCTATCTTCTGATTCCATAGCAGCAATACGGCCCTTTTACATAGAAAAGTGATTTGTTGCACTTTCTACACTTTTGTACCAATAGAGTGTAAGAACATGTCTATCTTCTGACTCTATAGCAGCAAAATGGCCCTTTTAGATAGATCAGTGATGTGTTGCACTTTCTATACTTTTGTACTAATGGAATGTAACAGTACGCCTATCTTCTAAATCTATAGCAGCAATATGGCCCGTTTTAGATAGGAAAGTGATGTGTCGCACCTTCTATCCTTTTGTACCAATAGAGTGTAAGAGTACGTCTATCTTCAGATTCTATAGCAGCGATATTGCCCTTTTAGATAGAAAAGTGGTATGATGCGCTTTCTACACTTTTGTACCAATAGAGTGTACGAGTACGTCCATCTTCTGATTCAATAGCAGCGATATGGCCCTTTTAGATAGAAAAGTGATGTGTTGCACTTTCTACACTCTTGCACAAATAGAGTATAACAGTACGTCTTTCGTCTGTTTCTATAGCAGCAATATGGCCCTTTTAGATAGAAAAGTGATGTGTTGCATTTTCTATACTTTTGTACCAACAGAGTGTATGGCTATGTCTATCTTCTGATTCAATAGCAGCGATTTGGCCCTTTTAGATAGAATAGTGATGTGTTTCACTTTCTTTACTCTTGTACCATTACAGCGTAAGAGTACGTCTATCTTCTGATTCTATGGCAGCAATATGGTCCATTTGAGATAGAAAAGTGTTGTCTTGCACTTTCTATACTCTTGTACCAATAGAGTTTAACAGTACGCCTATCCTCTTATTCTATAGCAGCAAAATGGCCCTTTTAGATAGAAAAGTGATGTGTTGCACTTTCTATACTTTTGTACCAATAGAGTGTAACGGTACGTCTATCTTCCAATTCTATAGCAGCAATACGGCCCTTTTAGATAGAAAAGCGATGTGTTGCACTTTCTATACTTTTGTACCAATAGAGTGTAAGAGTACGCCTATCCTCTGAGTCTATAACAGCAAAATGGCCCTTTTAGATATAAAAGTGATGTGTTGCACTTTCTCTACTCTTGTACCAATAAGATGTAGCACTACGTCTATCTTATGATTCTATAGCAGCAATATGGCTCTTTTAGATAGAAAGTTGATGTGTTGCACTTTCTATACTTTTGTACCAATAGAGTGTAAAAGTACGTCTATCTTCTGATTCTATAGCAGCAATATGGCCAGTTTTATATAGAGAAGTGTGGCGTTGCACTTTCTATACTCTTGTACAAATAGAGTGTAAGAGTACGTATATCTTCTGATTCTAGAGCAGCAATGTGGCCCTTTTAGATAGAAATGTGACGTGTTCCGCTTTCTACACTCTTGTACAAATAGAGTATAACAGTACGTCTATCTTCTGTTTCTATAGCGCAATATGGCCCTTTTAGATGGAAAAGTGATGTGTTGCACTTTCTACACTGTTGTACCAATAGAGTGTAAGAGTACGTCTATCTTCTGATTCTATAGCAGCAATATGGCCCTTTTAGATAGAAAAGTG
Source organism: Tenodera sinensis (assembly GCA_030765045.1). Lineage (NCBI taxonomy): Eukaryota > Metazoa > Arthropoda > Insecta > Mantodea > Mantidae > Tenodera > Tenodera sinensis. The sequence goes on along the minus strand of CM060967.1, from coordinate 100,710,971 downwards.
ATGTGTTGCACTGTCTATACTTTTGTACCAATAGAGTGTAAAGGTACGTCTATCTCCTGATTGTATAGCAGCAAAATGGCCCTTTTAGATAGAAGAGTGATGTTTTGCACTTTATATACTTTTGTACCAATAGAGTGTAAGGGTATGTCTATCATCTGATTCTATAGCCGCAAAATGGCCCTTTTAGATAGAAAAGTGATGTGTTGCACTTTCTATACTATTGTACTAATAGAGTGTAACAGGACGTCTATCTTCTGACTATAGCAGCAATATGGCCCTTTTAGAGAGAACAGTGATATGTTTCACTTTCTTTACTCTTGTACCATTATGTGTAAGAGTAGATCTATCTTCTGATTCTATAGCAGCAATATGGCCCTTTTAGATAGAAAAGTGTTGTGTTGCACTTTCGATACTCTTGTACCAAAAGAGTTTAGCCGTACGCCCATCCTCTGATTCTATAGCAGCAAAATGGCCCTTTTAGATAGAAAAGTGATGTGTTGCACTTTATATACTTTTGTACCAATAGAGAGTAAGGGTATGCCTATCTTCTGGTTCTATGGCAGCAATATGGCCCTTGTAGATAGAAAGTGATGTTTTGCACTTTATATACTTTTGTACCAATTGAGTGTAAGAGCATGTCTATCTTCTGACTCCATAGCAGCAATATGGCCCTTTTAGATAGATCAGTGATATGTTGCACTTTGAATACTTCTGTACTAATAGAGTGTAACAGTACGTCTACCTTCTAATTCTATCTCAGCGATATGGCTTTTTTAGATAGAAAAGTGATGTGTTGCACATTCAACGCTCTTGTACAAATAGAGTATAACTGTACGTCTATCTTGTGTTTCTAGAGCAGCAATACCGCACTTTTAGTTAGAAAAGTGATGTGTTGCACTTTCTATACTTTTGTACCTATAGAGTGTAAGGGTATGTCTATCTTCTGATACTATAGCAGAATTATGGCCCGTTTAGATAGAAAAGTAATGTGTTGCACTTTCTATACTGTTGTACCAATAGAGTGTAAGAACCTATCTTCTGACTCTATAGCAGCAATATGGCCCTTTTAGATAGATGAGTGATGTGTTGCACTTTCTATACTTTTGTACTAATTGAATGTAACAGTACGCCTATCTTCTTATTCTATAGCAGCAATATGGCCCGTTTTAGATAGGAAAGTGATGTGACGCACTTTCTATACTTTTGTACCAATAGAGTGTAAGAATTCTTCTATCTTCTGATTCTATAGCAGCGATATTGCCCATTTAGATGGAAAAGTGATGTGTTGCACTTTCTACACTTTTGTACCAATAGATGGTAAGAGTACGTCTATCTTCTGATTCTGTAGTAGCAATATGGCCCTTTTAGATAGAAAAGTGATGTGTTGCACTTTCTATACTTTTGTACTAATAGAGTGTAACAGTACGTCTATCTTCTGACTCTATAGCAGCAATATGGCCCTTTTAGATAGAACAGTGATGTGTTTCACTTTCTTTACTCTTGTACCATTAGAGTGTAAGAGTATGTCTATCTTCCGATTCTTTAGCAGCAATATCGCTCTTTTAGATAGAAAGTTGATGTGTTGCACTTTCTATACTCTTGTACCAATAGAGTGTAAGAGTACGTATATCTTCTGATTCTAGAGCAGCAATAAGGCCCTTTTAGATAGAAAAGTGATGTGTTTCACTTTCTACACTCTTGCACAAATAGAGTATAACAGTACGTCTATCTTCTGTTTCTGTAGCGCAATATGGCCCTTTTAGATAGAAAAGTGATGTGTAGCACTTTCAATACTCTTGTACTAATAGAGTGTAACAGTACGTCTACCTTCTAATCCTATAGCAGCAATATGGCCCCTTCAGATAGATAAGTGAAGTGTTGCACTTTCTATATTTTTGTACCAATAGTGTGTAGAGTACTTCTATCTTCTGATTCTATATCAGCGATATGGCTTTTTTAGATAGAAAAGTGATGTGTTGCACTTTCTACACTGTTGTACCAATAGAGTGTAAGAGTACGTCTATCTTCTGATTCTATAGCAGCAATATGGCCCTTTTAGATAGAAAAGTGATGTGTTGCACTGTCTATACTTTTGTACCAATAGAGTGTAAGAATACGTCTATCTTCTGATTCTATAGCAGCAGTATGGCCCTTCAGATAGAAAGTCATGTTTTGCACTTTATATACTTTTGTACCAATAGAGCGTAAGAGCATGTCTATCTTCTGACTCCATAGTAGCAATATGGCCCTTTTAGATAGATCAGTGATATGTTGCACTTTCAATACTTTTGTACTAATAGAGTGTAACAGTACGTCTACCTTCTAATTCTATAGCAGCAATATGGCCCATTCAGATAGATAAGTGAAGTGTTGCACTTTCTATATTTTTGTACCAATAGAGTGTAGAGTACTTCTATCTTCTGATTCTATATCAGCGATATGGCTTTTTTAGATAGAAAAGTGATGTGTTGCACTTTCTACGTCTTGTACAAATAGAGTATAACTGTACGTCTATCTTGTGTTTCTAGAACAGCAATACGGCTCTTTTAGTTAGAAAAGTGATGTGTTGTACTCTCTATACTCTTGTACCAATAGAGTGTAAGAACCTGTCTATCTTCTGACTCTATAGCAGCAATATGGCCCTTTTAGATAGATCAGTGATGTGTTGCACTTTCTATACTTTTGTACTAATTGAATGTAACAGTACGCCTATCTTCTTATTCTATAGCAGCAATATGGCCCGTTTTAGATAGGAAAGTGATGTGACGCACTGTCTATACTTTTGTATCAATAGAGTGTAAGAGTACTTCTATCTTCTGATTCTGTAGTAGCATTTTGGCCCTTTTAGAAAGAAAAGTGATGTGTTGCACTGTCTATACTTTTGTACCAATAGAGTGTAAGGGTATGTCTATCTTCTGATTCAATAGCAGCAATATGGCCCTTTTAGATAGAAAAGTGATGTTTGCAGTTTATATACTTTTGTACCAATAGAGTGTAAGAGTACTTCTATCTTGTGATTCCTTAGCAGCGATATGGTCCTTTTAGATAGAAAAGTGATGTGTTGAACTTTCTACACTCTTGCACAAATAGAGTATATCAGTACGTGTTTCTTCTGTTTCTATAGCAGCAATATGGCCCTTTTAGATAGAAAAGTGATGTGTTGCACTGTCTATACTTTTGTACCAATACAGTGTAAGGGTATGTCTATCTTCTGATTCTATAGCAGCAAAATGGCCCTTTTAGATAGAAAAGTGATGTTTTGCACTTTATTTACTTTTCTACCAATAGAGTGTAAGTGTATGTCTATCATCTGATTCAATAGCAGCATTATGGCCCTTTTAGATAGAAAAGTGATGTTTTGCACTTTATTTACTTTTCTACCAATAGAGTGTAAGAGTACGTATATCTTCTGATTCTAGAGCAGCAATAAGGCCCTTTTAGATAGATATGTGACGTGTTCCACTTTCTACACTCTTGTACAAATAGAGTATAACAGTACGTCTATCTTCTGTTTCTATAGCGCAATATGGCCCTTTTAGATAGAAAAGTGATGTGTTGCACTTTCTACACTGTTGTACCAATAGAGTGTAAGAGTACGTCTATCTTCTGATTCTATAGCAGCAATATGGCCCTTTTAGATAGAAAAGTGATGTGTTGCACTGTCTATACTTTTGTACCAATAGAGTGTAAAGGTACGTCTATCTCCTGATTCTATAGCAGCAAAACGGCCCTTTTAGATAGAAAAGTGATGTTTTGCACTTTATATACTTTTGTACCAATAGAGTGTAAGGGTATGTCTATCATCTGATTCTATAGCCGCAATATGGCCCTTTTAGATAGAAAAGTGATGTGTTGCACTTTCTATACTATTGTACTAATAGAGTGTAACAGGACGTCTATCTTCTGACTATAGCAGCAATATGGCCCTTTTAGAGAGAACAGTGATTTTTTCACTTTCTTTACTCTTGTACCATTATGTGTAAGAGTAGATCTATCTTCTGATTCTATAGCAGCAATATGGCCCTTTTAGATAGAAAAGTGATGTGTTGCACTTTCGATACTCTTGTACCAAAAGAGTTTAGCCGTACGCCCATCCTCTGATTCTATAGCAGCAAAATGGCCCTTTTAGGTAGAAAAGTGATGTGTTGCACTTTATATACTTTTGTACCAATAGAGTGTAAGGGTATGCCTATCTTCTGGTTCTATGGCAGCAATATGGACCTTTTAGATAGAAAGTGATGTTTTGCACTTTATATACTTTTGTACCAATTGAGTGTAAGAGCATGTCTATCTTCAGACTCCATAGCAGCAATATGGCCCTTTTAGATAGATCAGTGATATGTTGCACTTTGAATACTTCTGTACTAATAGAGTGTAACAGTACGTCTACCTTCTAATTCTATAGGAACAATATGGCCCCTTCAGATTCATAAGTGAAGTGTTGCACTTTCTATATTTTTGTACCAATAGAGTGTAAGAGTACTTCTATCTTCTGATTCTATATCAGCATTTATGGCTTTTTTAGATAGAAAAGTGATGTGTTGCACATTCTACGCTCTTGTACAAATAGAGTATAACTGTACGTCTCTCTTGTGTTTCTAGAGCAGCAATACCGCTCTTTTAGTTAGAAAAGTGATGTGTTGCACTTTCTATACTTTTGTACCAATAGAGTGTAAGGGTATGTCTATCTTCTGATACTATTGCAGCAATATGGCTCTTTTAGATAGAAAAGTGATGTGTTGCACTTTCTATACTTTTGTACCAATAGAGTGTAAGGGTATGTCTATCTTCTGACTCTATAGCAGCAATATGGCCCTTTTAGATAGATCAGTGATGTATTGCACTTTCTATACTTTTGTACTAATGGAATGTAACAGTACGCCTATCTACTTATTCTATAGCAGCAATATGGCCCGTTTTAGATAGGAAAGTGATGTGACGCACTTTCTATACTTTTGTACCAATATAATGCAAGAGTTGGTCTATCTTCTGATTCTATAGCAGCAATAGGGCCCTTTTGGGTAGAAAAGTGATGTGTTGCTCTTTCTATACTTTTGTACCAATAGAGTGTAACAGTACGCCTATCTTCTGACTCTATAGCAGCAATATGGCCCTTTTAGACTGAACAGTAATGTTTTGCACTTTATATACTTTTGTACCAATAGAGTGTATGTGTATGTCTATCTTCTGATTCTATAGCAGCAATATGGCCCTTTTAGATAGAGAAGTGATGTGTTGCACACTCTATACTCTTGTACCAATAGAGTGTAAGAACATGTCTATCTTCTGATTCTATAGCAGCAATATGGCCCTTTTAGATAGATCAGTGATGTGTTACACTTTCTATACTTTTGTACCAATAGACTGTAAGAGTATGTCTATCTTCCGATTCTTAGGCAGCAATATGGCTCTTTTAGATAGAAAGTTGATGTGTTGCACTTTCTATACTGTTGTACCAATAGAGTGTAAAAGTACGTCTATCTTCTGATTCTATAGCAGCAATATGGCCAGTTTTATATAGAGAAGTGTGGCGTTGCGCTTTCTATACTCTTGTACCAATAGAGTGTAAGAGTACGTATATCTTCTGATTCTAGAGCAGCAATAAGGCCCTTTTAGATAGAAAAGTGATGTGTTGCACTTTCTACACTCTTGTACAAATAGAGTATAACAGTACATCTATCTTCTGTTTCTATAGCGCAATATGGCCCTTTTAGATAGAAAAGTGATGTGAAGCACTTTCTATACTTTTGTACCACTAGAGTGTAAGAATACGTCTATCTTCTGATTCTATAGCAGCAGTATGGCACTTTCAGATAAAAAGTGATGTTTTGCACTTTATATACTTTTGTACCAATAGAGTGTAAGAGCATGTCTATCTTCTGACTCTATAGCAGCAATATGGCCCTTTTAGATAGATCAGTGATATGTTGCGCTTTCAATACTTTTGTACTAATAGAGTGTAACAGTACGTCTACCTTCTAATTCTATAGCAGCAATATGGCCCCTTCAGATAGATAAGTGAAGTGTTGCACTTTCTATATTTTTGTACCAATAGAGTGTAGAGTACTTCTATCTTCTGATTCTATATCAGCGATATGGCTTTTTTAGATAGAAAAGTGATGTGTTGCACTTTCTACGCTCTTGTACAAATAGAGTATAACTGTACGTCTATCTTGTGTTTCTAGAGCAGCAATACGGCTCTTTTAGTTAGAAAAATGATGTGTTGCACTCTCTATACTTTTGTACCAATAGAGTGTAAGGGTATGTCTATCTTCTGATTCTATAGCAGCAATATGGCCCTTTTAGATAGACAAGTGATGTGTTGCACTTTCTATACTCTTGTACCAATAGAGTGTAAGAACCTGTCTATCTTCTGACTCTATAGCAGCAATATGGCCCTTTTAGATAGATCAGTGATGTGTTGCACTTTCTATACTTTTGTACTAATTGAATGTAACAGTACGCCTATCTTTTTATTCTATAGCAGCAATATGGCCCGTTTTAGATAGGAAAGTGATGTGACGCACTGTCTATACTTTTGTATCAATAGAATGTAAGAGTACTTCTATCTTCTGATTCTATTGCAGCGATATTGCCCTTTTAGATAGAAAAGTGATGTGTTGCACTTTCTGTACTTTTGTACCACTAGAGTGTAAGAGTACGTCTATCTTCTGATTCAATTGCAGCAATATGGCCCTTTTAGATAGAAAAGTGATGTGTTGCACTTTCTGTACTTTTGTACCACTAGAGTGTAAGAGTACGTCTATGTTCTGATTCAATAGCAGCAATATGGCCCTTTTAGATGGAAAAGTGATGTGTTGCACTTTCTACAATCTTACACAAATAGAGTATAACAGTACGTCTTTCTTCTGTTTCTATAGCAGCAATATGGCACTTTTAGATAGAAAAGTGATGTGTTGCACTTTCTATACTTTTGCACTAATAGAGTGTAAGGGTATGTCTATCTCCTGATTCTATAGCAGCAATATGGCACTTTTAGATAGAAAAGTGATGTTTTGCACTTTATATACTTTTGTACCAATAGAGTGTAAGAGTATGTCTATCTTCTGATTCTATAGCAGCAATATGGCCCTTTTAGATAGAAAAGTGATGTGTTGCACTTTCTATACTTTTGTACTAATAGAGTGTATGTGTATGTCTATCTTCTGATTCTATAATAGCAATGTGGCCCTTTTAGATAGAAAAGTGATGTGTTGCACTCTCTATACTCTTGTACCAATAGAGTGTAAGAACATGTCTATCTTCTGATTCTATAGCAGCAATATGGCCCTTTTAGATAGATCAGTGATGTGTTGCACTTTCTATACTTTTGTACCAATAGAGTGTAAGAGTATGTCTATCTTCCGATTCTTTAGCAGCAATATGGCTCTTTTAGATAGAAAGTTGATGTTTGCACTTTCTATACTCTTGTACCAATAGAGTGTAAGAGTACGTATATCTTCTGATTCTAGAGCAGCAATAAGGCCCTTTTAGATAGAAAAGTGATGTGTTGCACTTTCTACACTTTTGTACGAATAAAGTGTAAGAGTACGTCTATCTCCTGATTCTATAGCAGCAAAATGGCCCTTTTAGATAGAAAAGTGATGTTTTGCACTTTATATACTTTTGTACCAATAGAGTGTAAGGGTATGTCTATCATCTGATTCTATAGCCGCAATCTGGCCCTTTTAGATAGAAAAGTGATGTGTTGCACTTTCTATACTTTTGTACTTATAGAGTGTAACAGGACGTCTATCTTCTGACTATAGTAGCAATATGGCCCTTTTAGATAGAACAGTGATATGTTTCACTTTCTTTACTCTTGTACCATTAGAGTGTAAGAGTACGTCTGTCTTCTGATTCTATAGCAGCAATTTGGTCCATTTTAGATAGAAAACTGATGTGTTGCACTTTCTGTACTTTTGTACCAATAGAGTGTAAGAGTAGGTCTATCTTCTGATTCTATAGCAGCAGTATGGCCCTTTTAGATAGAAAAGTGTTGTCTTGCACTTTCTATACTCTTGTACCAAAAGAGTTTAGCCGTACGCCCATCCTCTGATTCTATAGCAGCAAAATGGGCCTTTTAGATAGAAAAGTGATATGTTGCACTTTCTATACTCTTGTACCAATAAGGTGTAACACTACGTCTATCTTATGATTCTATAGCAGCAATATGGTCCTTTTAGATAGAAAGTGATGTTTTGCACTTTATATACTTTTGTACCAATAGAGTGTAAGGGTATGTCTATCTTCTGATTCTATAGCAGCAATATGGCCCTTTTAGATAGAAAGCGATGTTTTGCACTTTATATACTTTTGTACCAATAGAGTGTAAGGGTATGTCTATCTTCTGACTCCATAGCAGGAATATGGCCCTTTTAGATAGATCAATGATATGTTCCACTTTCAATACTTTTGTACTAATAGAGTGTAACAGTACGTCTACCTTCTAATTCTATAGCAGCAATATGGCCCGTTTTAGATAGGAAAGTGATGTGTCGCACCTTCTATACTTTTGTACCAATAGAGTGTGACAGTACGTCTATCTTCTGATTCTATAGCAGCAATGAGGCCCGTCTTAAATAGAAAAGTGATGTGTTGCACTTTCTATAGTTTTGTACCAATAGAGTGCAACAGCACGTCTATCTTCCGACTCTATAGCAGCAATATAGTCCGCTTTAGATAGAAAAGTAATGTGTTGCACTTTCTTTGCTTTTGTACTAATAGAGTGTAACTGTACGTCTATCTTCTGATTCTATAGCAGCAATATGGCCCTTTTTGATAGAAAAGTGATGTTTTGCACTTTATATACTTTTGTACCAATAGAGTGTAAGAGTACTTCTATCATCTGATTCTATAGCCGCAATATGACCCTTTTAGATAGAAAAGTGATGGGTTGCACTTTCTATACTTTTGTACTAATAGAGTGTAACAGTACGTCTATCTTCTCACTTAGCATCATTATGGCCCTTTTAGATACAACAGTGATGTGTTTCACTTTCTTTACTCTTGTACCAATAAGGTGTAACACTACGTCTGTGTTATGATTCTATAGCAGCAATATGGCAATTTTGGATAGAAAGTGATGTCTTGTACTTTATACACTTTTGTACCTATAGAGTGTAAGAGCATGTCTATCTTCTGACTCCATAGCAGCAATATGGCCCTTTTAGATAGATCAGTGATATGTTGCACTTTCTATACTTTTGTACTAATAGAGTGTAACAGTACGTCTACCTTCTAATTCTATAGCAGCAGTATGGCCCTTTTAGATAGAAAGTGATGTCTTGTACTTTATACACTTTTGTACCAATAGAGTGTAAGAGCATGTCTATCTTCTGACTCCATAGCAGCAATATCGCCCTTTTAGATAGATCAGTGATATGTTGCACTTTCTATACTTTTGTACTAATAGAGTGTAACAGTACGTCTACCTTCTAATTCTATAGCAGCAGTATGGCCCCTTCAGATAGAAAAGTGAAGTGTTGCACTTTCTAAATTTTTGTACCAATAGAGTGTAATAGTACATCTATCTTCTGATTCTTTAGCAGCGATATGGCCCTTTGAGATAGAAAAGTGATGTGTTGCACTTTCTACACTTTTGTACCAATAGAGTGTACGAGTACGTCTATCTTTTGATTCTGTAGCAGCAATACGGCCCTTTTATACAGAAAAGTGATGTGTTGCACTTTCTATACTTTTGTACCAATAGAGTGTAAGAGTACGTCTATCTTCTGATTCAATAGCAGCGATATGGCCCTTTTAGATAGAAAAGTGATGTGTTGCACTTTCTAAACTTTTGAACCAATAGAGTGCAAGAGTACGTCTATCTGCTGATTCTGTAGCAGCCATATGGCCCTTTTAGATAGAAAAGTGATGTGTTGCACTTTCTACACTCTTGTACAAATGGAGTATAACATTACGTCTATCTTCTGTTTCTATACTGCAATATGCCCCTTTTAGATAGAAAAGTGATGTGTTGCACTTTATACACTTTTGTACCAATAGAGTGTAAGAGTACGTCTATCTTCTGATTCTATAGCAGCGATATTGCCCTTTCAGATAGAAAAGTGATGTGTTGCACTTTCTACACTTTTGTACCAATAGAGTGTAAGAGTACGTCTATATTCTGATTCTGTAGCAGCAATATGGCCCTTTTAGATACAAAAGTGATGTTTTGCACTCTATATACTTTTGTACCAATAGAGTGTAAGAACATGTCTATCTTCTGATTCTATAAGAGCAATATGGCCCTTTTGGATAGATCAGTGATGTGTTGCACTTTCTATACTTTTGTACTAATAGAATTTAACAGTACGCCTATCTTCTAATTCTATAGCAGCAATATGGCCCGTTTTAGATAGGAAAGTGATGTGTCGCACCTTCTATACTTTTGTACCAATAGAGTGTAAGAGTACGTCTATCTTTTGATTCTGTAGCAGCAATACGGCCCTTTTATACAGAAAAGTGATGTGTTGCACTTTCTATACTTTTGTACCAATAGAGTGTAAGAGTACGTCTATCTTTTGATTCTGTAGCAGCAATACGGCCCTTTTATACAGAAAAGTGATGTGTTGCACTTTCTATACTTTTGTACAAATAGAGTATAACAGTACGTCTATCTTCTGTTTCTATAGTGCAATATGCCCCTTTTAGATAGAAAAGTGATGTGTTGCACTTTCTACACTTTTGTACCAATAGAGTGTAAGAGCATGTCTATCTTCTGACTCCATAGCAGCAATATGGCCCTTTTAGATAGATCAGTGATATGTTGCACTTTCTATACTTTTGTACTAATAGAGTGTAACAGTACGTCTACCTTCTAATTCTATAGCAGCAGTATGGCCCCTTCAGATAGAAAAGTGAAGAGTTGCACTTTCTAAATTTTTGTACCAATAGAGTGTAATAGTACATCTATCTTCTGATTCTTTAGCAGCGATATGGCCCTTTTAGATAGAAAAGTGATGTGTTACACTTTCTATACTTTTATACCACTAGAGTGTAAGAGTACGTCTTTCTTCTGTTTCTATAGCAGCAATGTGGCCCTTTTAGATAGAAAAGTGATGTGTTGCACTTTCTACACTTTTGTACTAATAGGGTGTAAGGGTATGTCTATCTCCTGATTCTATAGCAGCAATATGGCCCTTTTAGATAGAAAAGTGATGTTTTGCACTTTATATACTTTTGTACCAATAGAGTGTAAGGGTATGTCTATCTTCGGATTCTATAGCAGCAATATGGCCCTTTTAGATAGAAAAGTGATGTGTTCCACTTCCTATATTTTTGTACCAATAGAGTGTAAAGTACGTCTATCTTCTGGTTCTATAGCAGCGATATGGCCCTTTTAGATAGAAAAGTGATGTGTTGCACTTTCTACGCTCTTTTACAAATAGAGTACAACAGTACGTCTATCTTGTGTTTCTATAGCAGCAATACGGCTCTTTTAGTAAGAAAAGTGATGTGTTGCACTTTCTATACCTTTGTACCAATAGAGTGTAAGGGTATGTCTATCTTCTGATTCTATAGCAGCAATATGGCTCTTTTAGATACAAAAGTGATGTTTTGCACTTTATATACTTTTGTACCAATACAGTGTAAGGGTATGTCCATCTTCTGATTCTGTAGCAGCAATTTGGCCCTTTTAGATGGAAAAGTGATGTGTTGCACTGTCTATACTCTTGTACCAATAGAGTGTAAGAACATGTCTATCTTCTGACTCTATAGCAGCAATATGGCCCTTTTAGATAGATCAGTGATGTGTTGCACTTTCTATACTTTTGTACCAATATAATGTAAGAGTACGTCTATCTTCTGATTCTATAGCAGCGATATTGCCCTTTCAGATTGAAAAGTGATGTGTTGAACTTTCTACACTTTTGTACCAATAGAGTGTAAGAGTACGTCTATATTCTGATTCTGTAGCAGCAATATGGCCCTTTTAGATAGAAACGTGATTTGCACTTTATATACTTTTGTACCAATAGAGTGTAAGGGTATGTCTATCTTCTGATTCTATAGCATCATTATGGCCCTTTTAGATACAACAGTGATGTGTTTCACTTTCTTTACTCTTGTACCAATAAGGTGTAACACTACGTCTGTGTTATGATTCTATAGCAGCAATATGGCAATTTTGGATAGAAAGTGATGTTTTGCACTTTATATACTTTTGTACCAATAGAGTGTACAGGTATGTCTATCTTCTGATTCTATAGCAGAAATATGGCCCTTTTAGATAGAAAAGTGATGTTTTGCACTTTATATACTTTTGTACCAATAGAGTGTAAGGGTATGTCTATCTTCCGACTCTATAGCAGCAATATCGTGTTTTAGACAGAAAAGTGATGTGTTGCACTTTCTATACTCTTGTACCAATAGAGTCTAAGAACAGTTCTATCTTCCGACTCTATAGCAGCAATATGGCCCTTTTAGATAGATCAGTAATGTGTTGCACTTTCTATACTTTTGTACTAATAGAATGTAACAGTACGTCTATCTTCTGATTCCATAGCAGCAATATGGCCCTTTCAGATCGAAAAGTGATATGTTGCACTTTCTCCACTTTTGTACCAATAGATGGTAAGAGTACGTCTATCTTCTGATTCTGTAGCAGCAATATGGCCCTGTTAGATAGAAAAGTGATGTGTTGCACTTTCTATACTTTTGTACCACTAGAGTGTAAGAGTACGTCTATCTTCTGATTCAATAGCAGCGATATGGCCCTTTTAGATAGAAAAGTGATGTGTTGCACTTTCTATACTTTTGTACCAATAGAGTGTAGCAGTACGTCTATCTTCTGACTCTATAGCAGCAATATGGCCCTTTTAGATAGAACAGTGATGTTTTGCACTTTATATACTTTTGTACCAATAGAGTGTATGTGTATGTCTATCTTCTGATTCTATAGCAGCAATATGGCCCTTTTAGGTAGAAAAGTGATGTGTTGCACTCTCTATACTCTTGTACCAATAGAGTGTAAGAACATGTCTATCTTCTGATTCTATAACAGCAATATGGTCCTTTTGGATAGATCAGTGATGTGTTGCACTTTCTATACTTTTGTACTAATAGAATTTAACAGTACGCCTATCTTCTAATTCTATAGCAGCAATATGGCCCGTTTTAGATAGGAAAGTGATGTGTCGCACCTTCTATACTTTTGTACCAATAGAGTGTAAGAGTACGTCTATCTTCTGATTCTATAGCAGCAATACGGCCCTTTTAGGTAGAAAAGTGATGTGTTGCACTTTCTTTGCTTTTGTACCAATAGAGTGTAGCTGTACGTCTATCTTCTGATTCTATAGCAGCACTATGGCAATTTTAGATAGAAAAGTGATATGTTGCACTTTATGTACTCTTGTACCTATAGAGAGTAACAGTACGTCTATCTTCTGATTCTGTAGCAGCAATATGGCCCGGTTTAGATAGAAAATTGATGAGTATCACTTTATATACTCTTGTACAAACAGAGTGTAACAGTACGTCTATCAGTTGATTCTATAGCGGCAATCTGGCCCGTTTTAGATCGAAAAGTGATGTGTTGCACTTTATATACTCTTGTACCAATAGAGTGTAAGAGTACGCCTATCCTTTGATTCTATAGCAGCATTATGCCCTTTTAGATAGAAAAGTGATGTGTTGCACTTTATATACTCTTGTACCTATAGAGAGTAACAACACGTCTATTTTCTGATTCTATAGCAGCATAATGGCCTTTTAGATAGAAAAGTGATGGGTTGCACTTTCAATAGTGTTGTACCAATGGAGTGTAAGAGTACGTCTATCTTCTGATTGTATAGCAGCAATATGGCCCTTTTATATAGAAAAGTGATGTGTAGCACTTTCTATACTCTTGTACCAATAGACTGTAACAGCACGTCTCTCTTTTGATTCCATTGCAGCAATATGGCAAGCTTTATATAGAAAAGTGTTGTTATGCACTTTCTAAACTTTTGAACCAATGGAGTGTAAGACCTCGTTTTTCTTTTGGTTCTATAGCAGTATTGTGCCCTTTTAGATACAAAAGTTATGTGTTGCACTTTATATACTCTTGTACCAAATCAGTGTAAGGGTACGTCTATGTTTTAATTCTATAGCAGCAATATGGCCCGTTTTAGATAGAAAAGTGATGTGTTGCACCTTCTATACTCTTGTACCAATAGAGTGTAAGAGTACGTCTATCTTCTGATTCTATAGCAGCAATATGGCCCTTATAGATAGAAAAGTGATGTGTTGCACTTTCTTTGCTTTTGTACCAATAGAGTGTAGCTGTACCTCTATCTTCTGATTCTATAGCAGCACTATCGCCCTTTTAGATAGAAAAGTGATATGTTGCACTTTATATACTCTTGTACCTATAGAGAGTAACAGTACGTCTATCTTCTGATTCTATAGCAGCAATATGGCCCTTTTAGATAGAAAGGTGATGTGTTGCACTTTCAATACTGTTGTACCAATAGAGAGTAGGAGTACGTCTATCTTCTGATTCTATAGCAGCAATATGGCCCTTTTAGATAGAAAAGTGATGTGTTGCACTTTATATACTCTTGTACCTATAGAGAGTAACAGTACGTCTATCTTCTGATTTTATAGCAGCAATATGGCCCTTTTAGATAGAAAAGTGATGTGTTGCACCTTCAATAGTGTTGTACAAATAGACTGTAAGAGTACGTCTATCTTCTGATTCTATAGAAGCAATATGGCCCTTTTAGATAGAAATGTGATGTGTTAGACTTTCCATAGTTTTCTACCAATAGAGTGCAGCCGTTCGTCTATCTTCCGATTCTATAGCAGCAATATGTCCCGTTTTAGATAGTAAAGTATTGTGTTGAACTTTCTGCTCTTGTACCAATGGAGTGTAAGAGTACATCTACCTTCTGATTCTATAACAGCAAGATGGCGCGTTTTAGATAGAAGAGTCATGTGTAGGCACTTTCTATACTTTTGTACCAATAGATTGTAGGAGTACGTCTATCTTCTGATTCTATAGCAGCAATATGGTCCTTTTGGATAGAAAAGCGGTTTGTTGCACCTTCTATACTTTTGTACCAATAGAGTGTAACAGTACGTCTATCTTCTGATTCTAAAGCAGTAAAATGGCCGTTTTAGATAGAAATGTGATGTGTTGCACTTTCTATACTTTTGTACCAATAGAGTGTAATAGTACGTCTATCGTCTGATCCCATAGCAGCAATATGGCCCGTTTTAGGTAGAAAAGTGATGTGTTGCACCTTCTATACTCTTGTACCAACAGAGTGTAAGAGTACTTCTATCTTCTGATTCTATAGGAGAAATATGGGCCGTTTTAGATAGAAAAGTGATGTGTTCCAATTTATATACTCTTGTACCAATAGAGAGTAAGGGTACGTCTATCTTTTGATTCTATAGCAGCAATATGGCTCTTTTAGATAGGAAAGTGATGTGTTGCACTTTCAATATTGTTGTACCAATAAAGAATAAGAGTACGTCTATCATCTGATTCTATAGTAGCAATAAGGCGCTTTTAGATAGAAAAATGATGTGTTGCACTTTCAATTCCCTTGTACCAATAGAGTGTAAGAGTACGTCTATCTTCTGATCCTATAGCAGCAATATGGCCCTTTTAGATAGAAAAGTGATGTGTTACACTTTCTATACTCTTGTACCAATAGACTGCAACAGCACGAGTATCTTTTGATTCTATACCAGCAATATGGCAGGCGTTATATGGAAAGCTGTTGTTATGCACTTTCTAAACTTTTGAACCAACAGAGTGTAAGAGTACGTCTATCTTCTGATTCTTTAGCAGCACTATGCCCCTTTTCGATAGAAAAGTGATGTGTTGCACTTTCTATACTTTTGTACCAATACAGTGTAACAGTACGTCTATCTTCTGATTCTATAGCAGCAATTAGGCATGTTTTAGATAGAAAAGTGATGTGTTGCACTTTCTATAGTTTTGTAACAACAGAGAGCAACAGTTCGCCTGTCTTCCGATTCTATAGCAGCAATATGGCCCTTTTTGATAGAAAAGTGATGTGTTGCACTTTCAATACTGTTGTACCAATGGAGTGTAACAGTACGTCTATCTTCTGATTCTATAGCAGCAATAAGGCCTGTTTTAGATAGAAAAGTGATGTGTTGCAATTTCTATACTTTTGTACCAATAGAGTGGAACAGTACGTCTATCTTCTGATTCTATAGCAGCAATAAGGCCCGTTCAAAATAGAAAAGTGATGTGTTGCACTTTCTATAGTTTTGTACCAATAGAGTGCAACAGTACGTCTATCTTCCGATTCTATAGCAGCAATATGGCCCTTTTAAACAGAAAAGTGAAGTGTTGCACTTTCTATATTCTTTTACCAATAGAGTGTAACAGTACGTCTATCTTGTAAATCTATAGCACCAATATGGCCCGCTTTAGATAGAAAAGTGATGTGTTGCACCTTCTATACTCTTGTAACAATAGAGTGTAAGAGTACGTCTATCTTCTGATTCTATAGCAGCAATAAGGCCCGTTTTACATAAAAAAGTGATGTGTTGCACTTTCTATAGTTTTGTACCAATAGAGTGCAACAGTTCGTCTTTCTTCCGATTCTATAGCAGCAATATGGCCCTTTTTGATAGAAAAGTGATTTGTCGCACTTTCAATACTGTTGTACCAATAGAGTGTAAGAGTACGTCTATCTTCTGATTCTATAGCAGCTATAGGGCGCGTTTTAGATAGCAAAGTGATGTGTTGCACTTTATATATTCTTGTACCAATACACTGTAAGAGTACGTCTATTTTCTGATTCTATAGCAGGAATATGGTCGTTTTGGATAGAAAAGCGGTATGTTGCACCTTCTATACTTTTGTACCAATAGAGTGTAACAGTACGTCTATCTTCTGATTCTAAAGCAGTAATATGGCCGCTTTAGTTAGAAAAGTGATGTGTTGCACTTTCTATACTTTTGTACCAACAGAGTGTAACAGTACGTCTATCTTCTGATTCTATAGCAGCAATATGGCCCGTTTTAGATAGAAAAGTGATGTGTTGCACTTTATATCCTCTTGCACCAATAGAGTGTAGGAGTACGTCTATCTTTTGATTCTATAACAGCAATATGGCTCGTTTTAGATAGAAAAGTGATGTGTTGCACCTTCTATACTCTTGTACCAACAGAGTGTAAGAGTACGTCTATCTTCTGATTCTATAGCAACAATGTGCAGATAGAAAAGTGATGTGTTGCACTTTATATACTCTTAAACCAAAAGAGTGTAAAAGTACGTCCATCTTTTGATTCTATAGCAGCAGTATGGCCCGTTTTAGATAGAAAAGTGATGTGTTGCACCTTCTATACTCTTGAACCAACAGAGTGTAAGAGTACGTCTATCTTCTGATTCTATAGCAGCAATGTGGCCCGTTTCAGATAGAAAAGGGATGTGTTGCACTTTATATAATCTTAAACCAATAGAGTGTAAGAGTACGTCTACCTTTTTTTTCTATAGCAGCAATATGGCCCGTTTTAGATAGAAAAGTGATGTGTTACATCTTCTATACTTTGTACCAATAGAGTGTAAGAGTACGTCTATCTTCTGATTCTATAGCAGCAATATGGCCCTTATAGATAGAAAAGTCATGTGTTGCACTTTCTTTGCTTTTGTACCAATAGAGTGTAGCTGTACGTCTATCTTCTGATTCTATAGCAGCACTATGGCCCTTTTGGATAGAAAAGTGATGTGTTGCACTTAATATACTCTTGTACCCATAGAGAGTAAGAGTACGCCTATCTTCTGATTCTATAGCAGCAATATGGCCCTTTTAGATAGCAAAGTGATGTGTTGCACTTTCTATACTTTTGTG
Organism: Tenodera sinensis; assembly: GCA_030765045.1. Lineage (NCBI taxonomy): Eukaryota > Metazoa > Arthropoda > Insecta > Mantodea > Mantidae > Tenodera > Tenodera sinensis. The sequence continues at coordinate 100,693,146 of CM060967.1, read as the reverse complement.
CCAATAGTGTGTAAGAGTACGTCTATCTTCTGATTGTATAGCAGCAATATGGCCCTTTTATATAGAAAAGTGATGTGTAGCACTTTCTATACTCTTGTACCAATAGACTGTAACAGCACGTCTCTCTTTTGATTCTATTGCAGCAATATGGCAAGCTTTATATAGAAAAGTGTTGTTATGCACTTTCTAAACTTTTGAACCAATGGAGTGTAAGACCACGTTTTTCTTTTGGTTCTATAGCAGTATTGTGCCCTTTTAGATAGAAAAGTGATGTGTTGCACTTTCAATACTGTTGTACCAATAGAGAGTAGGAGTACGTCTATCTTCTTGTTCTATAGCAGCAATATGGCCCTTTTAGATAGAAAAGTGATGTGTTGCACTTTATATACTCTTGCACCTATAGAGAGTAACAGTACGTCTATCTTCTGATTTTATGGCAGTAATATGGCCCTTTTAGATAGAAAAGTGATGTGTTGCACTTTCAATACTGTTGTACCAATTGAGAGTAGGAGTACGTCTATCTTCTTGTTCTATAGCAGCAATATGGCCCTTTTAGATAGAAAAGTGATGTGTTGCACTTTATATACTCTTGCACCTATAGAGAGTAACAGTACGTCTATCTTCTGATTTTATGGCAGCAATATGGCCCTTATAGATAGAAAAGTGATGTGTTGCACTTTCTTTGCTTTTGTACCAATAGAGTGTAGCTGTACGTCTATCTTCTGATTCTATAGCAGCACTATGGCCCTTTTAGATAGAAAAGTGATATGTTGCACTTTAAATACTCTTGTACCTATAGAGAGTAACAGTACGTCTATCTTCTGATTCTGTAGCAGCAATATGGCACGTTTTAGATAGAAAAGTGATGTGTTACAATTTCAATACTGTTGTACCAATACGGTGTAAGAATACGTCTATCTTCTGATCCTATAGCAGCAATATGGCCCGGTTTAGATAGAAAATTGATGAGTTGCACTTTATATACTCTTGTAGAAACAGAGTGTAACAGTACGTCTATCAGTTGATTCTATAGCAGCATTATGCCCTTTTAGATAGAAAAGTGATGTGTTGCACTTTATATACTCTTGTACCTATAGAGAGTAACAACACGTCTATTTTCTGATTCTATAGCAGCATAATGGCCTTTAAGATAGAAAAGTGATGTGTTGCACTTTCAATACTGTTGTACCAATGGAGTGTAAGAGTACGTCTTTCTTCTGATTCTATAGCAGCAATATGGCCCTTTTAGATAGAAAAGTGATGTGTTGCACTTTGAATACTTGTGTACCAATAGAGTGTAAGAGTACGTCTATCTTTTGATTCTATAGCAGCAATATGGCCCTTTTAGATAGAAAAGTGATGTGTTGCACTTTGAATACTTTTGTACCAATAGAGAGTAGGAGTACGTCTATCTTCTGATTCTATAGCAGCAATATGGCCCTTTTAGATAGAAAAGTGATGTGTTGCACTTTATATACTCTTGCACCTATAGAGAGTAACAGTACGTCTATCTTCTGATTTTATAGCAGCAATATGGCCCTTTTAGATAGAAAAGTGATGTGTTGCACTTTCTTTGCTTTTGTACCAATAGAGTGTAGCTGTACGTCTATCTTCTGATTCTGTAGAGCAATATGGCCCTTTTAGATAGAAATGTGATGTGATAGACTTTCTATAGTTTTCTACCAATAGATTGCAACAGTTCGTCTACCTTCCGATTCTATAGCAGCAATATGGCCCGTTTGAAATAGAAAAGTATTGTGTTGCACTTTCTACTCTTGTACCAATAGAGTGTAAGAGTACATCTACCTTGTGATTCTATAACAGCAATATGGCGCGTTTTAGATAGAAGAGTCATGTGTAGGCACTTTCTATACTTTTGTACCAATAGATTGTAGGAGTACGTCTATATTCTGATTCTATAGCACCAATATGGTCCTTTTGGATAGAAAAGCGGTATGTTGCACCTTCTATACTTTTGTACCAATAGAGTGTAACAGTACGTCTATCTTCTGATTCTAAAGAAATTATATGGCCGTTTTAGATAGAAATGTGATGTGTTGCACTTTCTATACTTTTGTACCAATAGAGTGTAAGAGTACTTCTATCTTCTGATTCTATAGGAGAAATATGGGCCGTTTAGATAGAAAAGTGATGTGTTCCAATTTATATACTCTTGTACCAATAGAGAGTAAGGGTACGTCTATCTTTTGATTCTATAGCAGCAATATGGCTCTTTTAGATAGGAAAGTGATGTGTTGCTCTTTCAATATTGTTGTACCAATAGAGAATAAGAGTACGTCTATCATCTGATTCTATAGCTGCAATATGGCGCTTTTAGATAGAAAAATGATGTGTTGCACTTTCAATTCTCTTGTACCAATAGAGTGTAAGAGTACGTCTATCTTCTGATCCTATAGCAGCAATATGGCCCTTTTAGATAGAAAAGGGATGTGTTGCACTTTCTATACTTTGTACCAATAATGTGTAAGAGTACGTCTATCTTCTGATTCTATAGTAGCAATATGACCCTTCTATATAGAAAAGTGATGTGTTGCACTTTCTATACTCTTGTACCAATAGACTGCAACAGCACGAGTATCTTTTGATTCTATACCAGCAATATGGCAGGCGTTATATAGAAAGCTGTTGTTATGCACTTTCTAAACTTTTGAACCAACAGAGTGTAAGAGTACGTCTATCTTCAGATTCTTTAGCAGCTATATGCCCCTTTTAGATAGAAAAGTGATGTGTTGCACTTTCTATACTTTTGTACCAATACAGTGTAACATTACGTCTATCTTCTGATTCTATAGCAGCAATTAGGCCCGTTTTAGATAGAAAAGTGATGTGTTGCACTTTCTATAGTTTTGTACCAATAGAGTGCAACAGTTTGTCTGTCATCCGATTCTATAGCAGTAATATGGCCCTTTTTGATAGAAAAGTGATGTGTTGCACTTTCAATACTGTTGTACCAATAGAGTGTAACAGTACCTCTATCTTCTGATTCTATAGCAGCAATAAGGCCCGTTTTAGATAGAAAAGTGATGTGTTGCAATTTCTATACTTTTGTACCAATAGAGTGTAACAGTACGTCTATCTTCTGACTCTATAGCAGCAATAAGGCCCGTTTAAAATAGAAAGGTGATGTGTTGCACTTTCTATAGTTTTGTACCAATAAAGTGCAACAGTACGTCAATCTTCCGATTCTATAGCAGCAATATGGCCCTTTTAAACAGAAAAGTAATGTGTTGCACTTTCTATATTCTTTTACCAATAGAGTGTAACAGTACGTCTATCTTGTGATTCTATAGCAGCAAAATGGCCCGCTTTAGATAGAAAAGTGATGTGTTGCAACTTCTATACTCTTGTAACAATAGAGTGTAAGAGTACGTCTATCTTATAATTGTATAGCAGCAATAAGGGCAGTTTTAGATAAAAAAGTGATGTGTTGCACTTTCTATTGTTTTGTACCAATTGAGTGCAACAGTTCGTCTTTCTTCCGATTCTATAGCAGCAATATGGCCCTTTTTGATAGAAAAGTGATGTGTTGCACTTTATATCCTCTTGTACCAATAGAGTGTAGGAGTACGTCTATCTTTTGATTCTATAGCAGCAATATGGCCCGTTTTAGATAGAAAAGTGATGTGTTCCACTTTATATACTCTTAAACAAAAAGAGTGTAAGAGTACGTCTATCTTTTGATTCTATAGCAGCAATATGGCCCGTTTGAGATAGAAGAGTGATGTGTTGCACCTTCTATACTCTTGTACCAATAGAGTGTAAGAGTACGTCTATCTTCTGATTCTATAGCAGCAATATGACCCTTTTAGATAGAAAAGTGATGTGTTGCACCTTCTATACTCTTGTACCAATAGAGTGTAAGAGTACGTCTATCTTCTGATTCTATAGCAGCAATATGGCCCTTTTAGATAGAAAAGTGATGTGTTGCACTTTCAATACTGTTGTACCAATAGAGTGTAAGAGTACGTCTATCTTCTAATTGTATAGCAGCAATAAGGGCAGTTTTAGATAAAAAAGAGATGTGTTGCACTTTCTATTGTTTTGTACCAATTGAGTGCAACAGTTCGTCTTTCTTCCGATTCTATAGCAGCAATATGGCCCTTTTTGATAGAAAAGTGATGTGTTGCACTTTATATCCTCTTGTACCAATAGAGTGTAGGAGTACGTCTATCTTTTGATTCTATAGCAGCAATATGGCCCGTTTTAGATAGAAAAGTGATGTGTTGCACTTTATATACTCTTAAACAAAAAGAGTGTAAGAGTACGTCTATCTTTTGATTCTATGGCAGCAATATGGCCCGTTTGAGATAGAAGAGTGATGTGTTGCACCTTCTATACTCTTGTACCAATAGAGTGTAAGAGTACGTCTATCTTCTGATTCTATAGCAGCAATATGGCCCGTTTTAGATAGAAAAGTGATGTGTTGCACCTTCTATACTCTTTTACCAACAGAGTGTAAGAGTACGTCTATCTTCTGATTCTATAGCAGCAATGTGGCCCGTTTCAGATAGAAAAGTGATGTGTTGCACTTTATATACTCTTAAACAAAAAGAGTGTAAGAGTACGTCTATCTTTTGATTCTATAGCAGCAATATGGCCCGTTTGAGATAGAAGAGTGATGTGTTGCACCTTCTATACTCTTGTACCAATAGAGTGTAAGAGTACGTCTATCTTCTGATTCTATAGCAGCAATATGGCCCTTTTAGATAGAAAAGTGATGTGTTGCACTGTCAATACTGTTGTACCAATAGAGAGTAAGAGTACGTCTATCTTCTGATTCTAAAGCAGCAATATGGCCCTTTTAGATAGAAAAATGATGTGTTGCACTTTCAATTCTGTTGTAGCAATAGAGTGTAAGAGTACGTCTATCTTCTGATTCTATAGCAGCAATATGGGCCCTTCTAGATAGAAAAGTGATGAGTTGCACTTTCTATACTCTTTGCTCCAATAGAGACTAAGAGTACCTCTATCTTCTGATTCTATAGCAGCAATATGGCCCTTTTAGATACAAAAGTGATGTGTTGCACTTTCCATACTCTTGTACCTATAGACTGTAACAGCACGTCTCTCTTTTGATTCTATTGCAGCAATATGACAAGCTTTATATAGAAAAGTGTTGTTATGCACTTTCTAAACTTTTGAACCAATGGAGTGTAAGACCACGTTTTTCTTTTGGTTCTATAGCAGTATTGTGCCCTTTTAGATAGAAAAGTGATGTGTTGCACTTTATATACTCTTGTACCAAATCAGTGTAAGAGTACGTCGATGTTTTAATTCTATAGCAGCAATATGGCCCGTTGTAGATAGAAAATAGATGTGTTGCACTTTACTTACTGTTGTACCAATAGGGTGTAAGAGTACGTCTATCTTTTGATTCTATAGCAGCAATGTGGCCCTTTTAGATAGAAAAGTGATGTGTTGCACTTTCAATAGTTATACCAATAGAGACTAAGAGTACGTCTATCTTCTGATTCTATAGCAGCAATATGGCCCTTTTAGAGAGAAAAGTGATGTGTTGCACTTTCTATACCCTTGTACCAATCGAGTGTAAGAGTACGTCTATCTTCTGATTCTATAGCAGCAACATGGCCCTTATAGATAGAAAGTGATGTGTTGCACTTTCTTTGCTTTTGTACCAATAGAGTGTAACTCTACGTCTACCTTCTGATTCTTTTGCAGCAATATGGCCCTTTTAGATAGAAAAGTGATGTGTTGCACTTTCTATGCTTTTGTACCAATAGAGAGTATCAGTACGTCCATCTTCTGATTTTATAGCAGCAATATGGCCCTTTTAGATAGAAAAGTGATGTGTTGCACCTTCAATAGTGTTGTACAAATAGACTGTAAGAGTACGTCTATCTTCTGATTCTATAGCAGCAATATTGCCCTTATAGATAGAAAAGTGATGTGTTGCACTTTCTTTGCTTTTGTACCAATAGAGTGTAGCTGTACGTCTATCTTCTGATTCTATAGCAGCCCTATGGCCCTTTTAGATAGAAAAGTGATATGTTGCACTTTATATACTCTTGTACCTATAGAGAGTAACAGTGGGTCTACCTTCTGATTCTGTAGCAGCAATATAACACGTTTTAGATAGAAAAGTGATGTGTTACACTTTCAATACTGTTGTACCAATACAGTGTAACAATACGTCTATCTTCTGATCCTATAGCAGCAATATGGCCCGTTTTAGATCGAAAAGTGATGTGTTGCACTTTATATACTCTTGTACCAATAGAGTGTAAGAGTACGCCTATCCTTTGATTCTATAGCAGCATTATGCCCTTTTAGATAGTAAAGTGATGTGTTGCACTTTATATACTCTTGTATCTATAGAGAGTAAGAGTACGTCTATCTTCTGATTCTATAGCAGCAATATGGCCCTTTTAGATAGAAAAGTGATGTGTTGCACTTTCAATACTGTTGTACCAATAGAGAGTAGGAGTACGTCTATCTTCTGATTCTATAGCAGCAATATGGCCCTTTTAGATAGAAAAGTGATGTGTTGCACTTTATATACTCCTGCACCTATAGAGAGTAACAGTACGTCTATCTTCTGATTTTATAGCACCAATATGGCCCTTTTAGATAGAAAAGTGATGTGTTGCACCTTCAATAGTGTTGTACAAATAGACTGTAAGAGTACGTCTATCTTCTGATTCTATAGAAGCAATATGGCCCTTTTAGATAGAAATGTGATGTGATAGACTTTGTATAGTTTTCTACCAATAGATTGCAACAGTTCGTCTATCTTCCGATTCTATAGCAGCAATGTGGCCCTTTTAGAGAGAAAAGTGATGTGTTGCACTTTCAATAGTTATACCAATAGAGACTAAGAGTACGTCTATCTTCTGATTCTATAGCAGCAATATGGCCCTTTTAGATAGAAAAGTGATGTGTTGCACTTTCTATACCCTTGTACCAATCGAGTGTAAGAGTACGTCTATCTTCTGATTCTATAGCAGCAACATGGCCCTTATAGATAGAAAGTGATGTGTTGCACTTTCTTTGCTTTTGTACCAATAGAGTGTAACTCTACGTCTATCTTCTGATTCTTTTGCAGCAATATGGCCCTTTTAGATTGAAAAGTGATGTGTTGCACTTTCTATGCTTTTGTACCAATAGAGTGTAACAGTACGTTTATCTTCTGATTCTATAGCAGCAATAAGGCCCGTTTTAGATAGAAAAGTGATGTGTTGCACTTTCTATAGTTTTGTACTAATAGAGTGTAACAGTACGTCTATCTTCTGATTCTATAGCAGCAATGAGGCCCGTCTTAAATAGAAAAGTGATGTGTTGCACTTTCTATAGTTTTGTACCAATAGATTGCAACAGCACGTCTATCTTCCGATTCTATAGAAGCAATATAGTCCGCTTTAGATAGAAAAGTAATGAGTTGCACTTTCTTTGCTTTTGTGGTAATAGAGTGTAACTGTACGTCTATCTTCTGATTCTATACCAGCAATATGGCCCTTTTTGATAGAACAGTCATGTGTTGCACTTTCAATACTGTTGTACCAATAGAGTGTAAGAGTACGTCTATCTTCTGATTCTATAGCAGCAATAAGGCCCGTTTCAGATAGAGAAATGATGTGGTGCACTTTCTATACTTTTGTACCAATAGAGTGTGACAGTACGTCTATCTTCTGATTCTATAGCAGCAATGAGGCCCGTCTTAAATAGAAAAGTGATGTGTTGCACTTTCTATAGTTTTGTACCAATAGAGTGCAACAGCACGTCTATCTTCCGACTCTATAGCAGCAATATAGTCCGCTTTAGATAGAAAAGTAATGTGTTGCACTTTCTTTGCTTTTGTACTAATAGAGTGTAACTGTACGTCTATCTTCTGATTCTATAGCAGCAATATGGCCCTTTTTGATAGAACAGTCAGGTGTTGCACTTTCAATACTGTTGTACCAATAGAGTGTAACAGTACGTCTATCTTCTGATTCTATAGCAGCAATAAGGCCCATTTGAGATAGAAAAGTGATGTGTTGCACTTTCTTTGCTTTTGTACTAATAGAGTGTAACTGTACGTCTATCTTCTGATTCTATAGCAGCAATATGGCCCGTTTTAGATAGAAAAGTGCTGTGTTGCACTTTCTACTCTTGTACCAATAGAGTGTAAGAGTACATCTATCTTCTTATTCTATAACAGCAATATAGTCCGTTTTAGATAGAAAAGTGATGTGTTGCACTTTCTTTGCCTTTGTACTAATAGAGTGTAACTGTACGTCTATCTTCTGATTCTATAGCAGCAATATGGCCCGTTTTAGATAGAAAAGTGATGTGTTGCACCTTCTATACTCTTGTACCAACAGAGTGAAAGAGTACTTCTATCTTCTGATTCTATAGCAGAAATATGGGCCGTTATAGATAGAAAAGTGATGTGTTCCAATTTATATACCCTTGTACCAATAGAGTGTAAGAGTACGTCTATCTTTTGATTCTATAGCAGCAATATGGCTCTTTTAGATAGAAAAGTGATGTGTTGCACTTTCAATATTGTTGTACCAATAGAGAATAATACTACGTCTATCATCTGATTCTATAGCAGCAATATGGCCCTTTTAGATAGAAAAATGATGTGTTGCACTTTCAATTCTCTTGTACCAATAGAGTGTAAGAGTACATACATCTTCTGATTCTATAGCAGCAATATGGCCCTATTAGATAGAGAAGTGATGAGTTGCACTTTGTGTACTCTTGTACCAATAGAGTGCAACTGCACGAGTATCTTCTGATTCTATACAAGCAATATGGCAGGCGTTATTTAGAAAGGTGTTGTTATACACTTTCTAAACTTTTGAACCAATAGAGTGTAAGATCACGTTTTTCTTTTGATTCTATAGCAGCATTATGCCCTTTTAGATAGAAAAGTGATGTGTTGCACTTTCAATACTGTTGCACCAATTGACTGTAAGAGTACGTCTATCTTCTGATTCTTTAGCAGCAATATGCCCCTTTTAGATAGAAAAGTGATGTGTTGAACTTTCTATACTTTTGTACCAATAGAGTGTAAAAGTACGTCTATCTTCTGATTCTATAGCAGCAATTAGGCCCGTTTTAGATAGAAAAGTGATGTGTTACACTTTCTATAGTTTTTTACCAATAGAGTGCAACAATTCGTCTGTCTTCCGATTCTATAGCAGCAATATGGCCCTGTTTGATAGAAAAGTGATGTGTTCTACTTTCAATACTGTTGTACCAATAGAGTGTAACAGTACGTCTATCTTCTGATTCTATAGCAGCTATAAGGCCCGTTTTAGATAGAAAAGTGATGTGTTGCACTTTATATCCTCTTGTACCAATAGAGTGTAGGAGTACGTCTATGTTTTAATTCTATAGCAGCAATATGGCCCGTTTTAGATAGAAAAGTGATGTGTTGCACTTTCAATACTGTTGTACCAATAGAGTGTAATAGTACGTCTATCTTCTGATTCTATAGCAGCAATATGGCCCGTTTTAGATAGAAAAGTGATGTGTTTCACCTTCTATACTCTTGTACCAACAGAGTGTAAGAGTACGCCTATCTTCTGATTCTATAGCAGCAATATGGCCCGTTTCAGATAGAAAAGTGATGTGTTGCACTTTATATACCTACTCTTAAACTAATAGAGTGTAAGAGAACGTCTATCTTTTAAGTCTATAGCAGCAATGTGGCCCGTTTTAGATAGAAAAGTGATGTGTTGCACCTTTATACTCTTGTACCAATAGAGTGTAGCTGTACGTCTATCTTCTGATTCTATAGCAGCACTATGGCCCGTTTTAGATAGAAAATTGATGTATTGCACTTTCTATACTCTTGCACCAATAGAGTGAACAGGACGTCTATCTTTTGAATCTATAGCAGCAATTAGGCAAGCTTTATGTAAAAAAGGGTTGTGTTGAACTTTCTATACTCTTGTACCAATAGAGTATAAAAGTACGTCTATCTCTTGATTCTATAACAGCAATATGGCCCAATTTAGATAGAAAAGTGATGTGTTGCAATTTATATACTCTTGTACCAATAGAGTGTAAGAGTACGCCCATCTTCTAATTCTATAGCAGCAATAGGGCCCGTTTTATATAGAAAAGAGATGTGTTGCACTTTATTTACTCTTGTACCAATAGAGTGTAAGAGTACGTCTATCTTTTGATTCTATATAAGTATTATTCCCTTTTAGATAGAAAAGTGGTGTGTTGCACTTTATATACTCTTGTAACTATAGAGAGTATCAGTACGTCTATTTTCTGATTCTATAGCAGCAATATGGCCCGTTTTAGATAGAAAAGTGATGTGCTGCACTTTCTATAGTTTTGTACCAATAGAGTGCAACAGTTCGTCTATCTTCTCATTCTATAGCAGCAATATGGCCCTTCTTGATAGAAAAGTGATGTGTTGCACTTTCAATACTGTTGTACTAATAGAGTGTAAGAGTACGTCTATCTTCGGATTCTATAGCAGCAATATGGCCCTTTTAGATAGAAAAGTGATGTGTTGCACTTTCAATAGTTATACCAATAGAGACTAAGAGTACGTCTATCTTCTGATTCTATAGCAGCAACATGGCCCTTATAGGTAGAAAGTGATGTGTTGCACTTTCTTTGCTTTTGTACCAATAGAGTGTAACTCTACGTCTATCTTCTGATTCCTTTGCAGCAATATGGTCCTTGTAGATAGAAAAGTGATGTGTTGCACTTTATATACTTTTGTACCAACAGAGTGTAACAGTACGTCTATCTTCTGATTCTATAGCAGCAACAAGGCCCGTTTTAGATAGAAAAGTGATGTGTTGCACTTTCTATAGTTTTCTACCAATAGAGTGCAACAGTTCGTCTATCTTCCGATTCTATAGCAGCAATATGGCCCTTTTTGATAGAAAAGTGATGTGTTGCACTTTCAATACTGTTGTACCAATAGAGTCTAACAGTACGTCTATCTTCTGATTCTATAGCAGCAATAAGGCCCGTTTTAGATAGAAAAGTGATGTGTTGCACTTTCTATACTTTTGTACCATTAGAGTTTAAGAGTACGTCTATCTTCTGATTCTATAGCAGCAATGAGGCCCGTTTTAAATAGAAAAGTGATGTGTTGCACTTTCTATAGTTTTGTACCAATAGAGTGCAACAGTACGTTTATCTTCCGATTCTATAGCAGCAATATGTTCCGTTTTAGATAGAAAAGTGATGTTTTGCACTTTCTTTGCTTTTGTACCAATAGAGTGTAACTCTACGTCTATCTTCTGATTCTTTTGCATTAATATGGCCCTTTTAGATAGAAAAGTGATGTGTTGCACTTTCTATACCTTTGTACCAATAGAGTGTAACAGTACGTCTATCTCCTGATTCTATAGCAGCAATAAGGCCCGTTTTAGATAGAAAAGTGATGTGTTGCACTTTCTATAGTTTTGTACAAATAGAGTGCAACAGTACGTTTATGTTCCGATTCTATAGCAGCAATATATTCCGTTTTAGATACAAAAGTGATGTGTTGCACTTTCTTTGCTTTTGTTCTAATAGAGTGTAGGTGTACGTCTATCTTCTGATTCTATAGCAGCAATATGGCCCGTTTTAGATAGAAAAATGATGTGTTACACTTTCAATAGTTATACCAATAGATTAAGAGTACGTCTATCTTCTGATTCTATAGCAGGAATATGGCCCTTTTAGATAGAACAGTGATGTGTTGCACTTTCTATACTCTTGTACCAATAGAGTGTAAGAGTACGTCTATCTTCTGATTCTATAGCAGCAACATGGCCCTTATAGATAGAAAGTGATGTGTTGCACTTTCTTTGCTTTTGTACCAATAGAGTGTAACTCTACGTCTATCTTCTGATTCTTTTGCAGCAATATGGCCCTTTTAGATAGAAAAGTGATGTGTTGCACTTTCTATACCTTTGTACCAATAGAGTGTAACAGTACGTCTATCTTCTGATTCTATAGCAGCAATAAGGCCCGTTTTAGATAGAAAAGTGATATGTTGCACTTTCTATAGTTTTGTACAAATAGAGTGCAACAGTACGTTTATCTTCCGATTCTATAGCAGCAATATATTCCGTTTTAGATACAAAAGTGATGTGTTGCACTTTCTTTGCTTTTGTACTAATAGAGTGTAGGTGTACGTCTATCTTCTGATTCTATAGCAGCAATATGGCCCGTTTTAGATAGAAAAATGATGTGTTACACTTTCAATAGTTATAGCAATAGACTAAGAGTACGTCTATCTTCTGATTCTATAGCAGCAATATGGCCCGTTTTAGATAGAAAAGTGATGTGTTGCACTTTCTACTCATGTACCAATAGAGTGTAAGAGTACATCTATCTTCTGATTCTATAACAGCAATATAGTCCGTTTTAGATAGAAAAGTGTTGTGTTGCACTTTCTTTGCTTTTGTACTAATAGAGTGTAACTGCACGTCTATCTTCTGATTCTATAGCAGCACTATGGCCCGTTTTAAATAGAAAATTGATGTATTGCACTTTCTATACTCTTGTACCAATAGAGTGCAACAGGACGTCTATCTTTTGATTCTATAGCAGCAATTAGGCCAGGTTTGTGTAAAAAAGTGTTGTGTTGCACTTTCTATAGTTTTGTTCCAATAGAGTGTATGAGTACGTCTATTTCCTGATTCTATAGCAGCAATATGGCTCTTATAGATAGAAAAGTGACGAGTTGCACTTTCTATACTCTTGTACCAATAGAGACTAAGAGTACGTCTATCTTCTGATTCTATAGCAGCAATATGGCCCTTTTCGATAGAAAAGTGATTTGTTGCACTTTCTATACTTTAGTACCAATAGTGAGTAAGAGTACGTCTATCTTCTGATTCTATAGCTGCAATATGGCACTTTTAGATAGAAAAGCGTTGTCTTGAACTTTCTATACTCTTGTTCTAATAGAGTGCAACAGTACGTCTATCTTCTGATTCCATAACAGCAATATGGCCCTTTTATATAGAAAAGTGATGCGTTGCACTTTCTATACTCTTGTACCAATAGACTGCAACAGCACGTCTATCTTTTGATTCTATAGCAGCAATATGGGCCGTTTTAGATAGAAAAGTGATGTGTTGCAATTTATATACTCCTGTACCAATAGAGTATAAGAGTACGTCTATCTTCTGATTCTATAGCAGCAATATGGCCCTTTTAGATAGAAAAGTCATGTGTTGCACTTTCTATACTTTTGTGCCAATAGTGTGTAAGAGTACGTCTATCTTCTGATTGTATAGCAGCAATATGGCCCTTTTATATAGAAAAGTGATGTGTAGCACTTTCTATACTCTTGTACCAATAGACTGTAACAGCACGTCTCTCTTTTGATTCTATTGCAGTAATATGGCAAGCTTTATATAGAAAAGTGTTGTTATGCACTATCTAAACTTTTGAACCAATGGAGTGTAAGACCGCGTTTTTCTTTTGGTTCTATAGCAGCATTATGCCCTTTTAGATAGAAAAGTGATGTGTTGCACTTTATATGCTCTTGTACCAAATCAGTATAAGAGTACGTCTATGTTTTAATTCTATAGCAGCAATATGGCCCGTGTTAGATAGAAAAGTGATGTGTTGCACTTTCTATACCTTTGTACCAATAGAGTGTAACAGTACGTCTATCTTCAGATTCTATAGCAGCAATATGGCCCGATTTAGATAGAAAAGTAATGTGTTGCACATTCTATACTTTTGTACCAATAGAGTGTAAGAGTACGACTATCTTCTGATTCTATAACAGCAATATGGCCCGTTTTAGATAGAAAAGTGATGAGTTGCACTTTCAATACTGTTGTACGAATAGAGTGTAAGAGTACGACTATCTTCTGATTCTATAACAGAAATACGGCCCTTTTAGATAGAAGACTGATGTGTTGCACTTTCTATACTCTTGTACCAATAGACTGTAACAGCACGTCTCTCTTTTGATTATATAGCAGCAATATGGCAAGCTTTATATAGAAAACTGTTGTTATGCAGTTTCTAAACTTTTGAACCAATAGAGTGTAAGACCACATTTTTCTTTTGGCTCTATAGCAGCATTATGCCCTTTTAGATAGAAAAGTGATGTGTTGCACTTTCAATACTGTTGCACCAATTGAGCGTAAGAGTACGTCTATCTTCTGATTCTATAGCAGCAATATGGCCCGTTTTAGATAGAAAAGTGATGTGTTGCACTTTATATACTCTCGTACCAATAGAGTGTAAGAGTAGGTCCATCTTTTGATACTATAGCAGCAATATTGCCCGTTTAAATAGAAAAGTGATCTGTTGCACTTTCAATACTGTTGTACCAATAGAGTGTAAGAGTACTTCTATCTTCTGATTCTATAGCAGCATTATGCCCTTTTAGATAGAAAAGTGATGTGTTGCACTTTATATACTCTTGTACCTATAGAGAGTAATAGTACGTCTATTTTATGATTCTATAGCAGCAATATGGCCTTTTAGATAGAAAAGTGATGTGTTGCACTTTCAATACGGTTGTACCAATAGAGTGTAAGAGTACGCCTATCGTCTGATTCTATAGCAGCAATATGGCACCTTTAGATAGAAAAGTGATGTGTTCCACTTTCAATACTGTTGCACCAATTGATTGTAAGAGTACGTCTATCTTCCTGATTCTATAGCAGCAATATGGCCCGTTTTAGATAGAAAAGTGATGTGTTTCACTTTATATACTCTTGTACCAATAGAGATTAAGAGTACGTCTATCTTCTGATTCTATAGGAGATATGGCCCGTTTTAGATAGAAAAGTGATGTGTTGCACTTTATATACTCTTGTACCAATAGAGTGTAAGAGTACGTCTATCTTTGATTCTATACCAGCATTATGCCCTTTTAGATAGAAAAGTGATGTGTTGCACCTTATATACTCTTGTACTCATTGAGAGTAATAGTACGTCTATTTTCTGATTCTATAGCAGCAATATGGCCCGTTTTAGATAGAAAAGTGATGTGTTGCGCTTTCTACTCTTGTACCAATAGAGTGTAAGAGTACATCTATCTTCTGATTCTATGACAGCAATATGGCCCGTTTGAGGTGAAACAGTGATGTGTAGGCACTTTCTATACTTTTGTACCAATAGATTGTAAGAGTACGTCTATCTTCTGATCCCATAGCAGCAATATGGGCCGTTTTATATAGAAATGTGATGTGTTCCACTTTATATCCTCTTCTACCAATAGAGTGTAATAGTACGTCTATCTTTTGATTCTATAGCAGCAATATGGCCCGTTTTATATAGAAAAGTGGTGTGTTGCACCTTCAATACTGTAGTACTAATTGAGTGTAAGAGTACGTCTATCTTCTGATTCTATAGCAGCAATATGGCCCGTTTTAGATAGAAAAGTGATGTGTTGCACCTTCTATACTCTTGTACCAACAGAGTGTAAGAGTACTTCTATCTTCTGATTCTATAGCAGCAATAGGGACCGTTTTAGATAGAAAAGTGATGTGTTGCAATTTATATACTCTTGTACCAATAGAGTGTAAGAGTACGTCTATCTTTTGATTCTATATCAGCAATATGGCCCTTTTAGATGGAAAAGTGATGTGTTGCACTTTCTATATTTTTTACCTATAGAGTGTAATAGTGCGTCTATCTGGTGATTCTATAGCAGCAATATGGCCCGCTTTAGATAGAAAATTGATGTGTTGCACTTTCTATACTCTTGTACCAATAGAGTATAACAGTACGACTATGTTTTGATTCTATAGCAGCAAGGTGGCCCTTTTAGATAGTCAAGTGATGTGTTGCACTTTCTATACTTTTGTACCAATAGAGTTTAAGAGTACGTCTATTTTCTGATTCTATAGCAGCAAATAGGCCCTTTTAGATAGAAAAGTGATGAGTTGCACTTTCTATACTCTGGTACCAATAGAGAGGCACAGTACGTCTATCTTCTGATTCTATAGCAGCAATATCGTCCTTTTAGATAGAAAAGGGATGTGTTGCACTTTCAATACTTTTGTACCAATAGAGTGTAAGAGTACGTGCATCTTTTGATTCTGTAGCAGCAATATGGCGCGTTTTAGATACAAAAGTGATGTGTTGCACTTTCAATACTGTTGTACCAATAGAGTGTAAGAGTACGTCTATCTTGTAATCCTATAGCAGCGATATGGCCCGGTTTAGATGGAAAAGTGGTGAGTTGCACTTTATATACTCTTGTACAAAAAGAGTGTAAGTGTACGTCTATCTTTTTATTCTATAGCAGCAATATGGCGCGTTTTAGATAGAAAAGTGATGTGTTGCACTTTATATACCCTTGTACCAATAGAGTGTAAGAGTACGTCTATCTTTTGATTCTATAGCAGCATTATGCCCTCTGAGATAGAAAAGTGATGTGTTGCACTTTATATACTCTTGTACCTATAGGGAGTAACAGTACGTCTATCTTCTGATTCTATAGCAGCAATATGGCCCTTTTAGATAGAAAAGTGATGTGTTGCACTTTCAATACTGTTGTACCAATAGAGTGTAAGAGTACGTCTATCTTCTGATTCTATAGCAGCAATATGGCCCTTTTAGATAGAAAAGTGATGTGTTGCACTTTATATACTCTTGTACCTATAGAGAGTAACAGTACGTCCATTTTCTGATTCCATAGCAGCAATATGGCCTTTTATATAGAAAAGTGGTGTGTTGCACTTTCAATACTGTAGTACTAATTGAGTGTAAGAGTACGTCTATCTTCTGATTCTATAGCAGCAATATGGCCCGTTTTAGATAGAAAAGTGATGTGTTGCACCTTCTATACTCTTGTACCAACAGAGTGTAAGAGTACTTCTATCTTCTGATTCTATAGCAGCAATATGGACCGTTTTAGATAGAAAAGTGATGTGTTGCAATTTATATACACTTGTACCAATAGAGTGTAAGAGTACGTCTATCTTTTGATTCTATATCAGCAATATGGCCCTTTTAGATGGAAAAGTGATGTGTTGCACTTTCTATATTTTTTACCTATAGAGTGTAATAGTGCGTCTATCTGGTGATTCTATAGCAGCAATATGGCCCGCTTTAGATGGAAAATTGATGTGTTGCACTTTCTATACTCTTGTACCAATAGAGTATAACAGTACGACTATGTTTTGATTCTATAGCAGCAAGGTGGCCCTTTTAGATAGTCAAGTGATGTGTTGCACTTTCTATACTTTTGTACCAATAGAGTTTAAGAGTACGTCTATTTTCTGATTCTATAGCAGCAAATAGGCCCTTTTAGATAGAAAAGTGATGAGTTGCACTTTCTATACTCTGGTACCAATAGAGAGGCACAGTACGTCTATCTTCTGATTCTATAGCAGCAATATCGTCCTTTTAGATAGAAAAGGGATGTGTTGCACTTTCAATACTTTTGTACCAATAGAGTGTAAGAGTACGTGCATCTTTTGATTCTGTAGCAGCAATATGGCGCGTTTTAGATACAAAAGTGATGTGTTGCACTTTCAATACTGTTGTACCAATAGAGTGTAAGAGTACGTCTATCTTGTAATCCTATAGCAGCGATATGGCCCGGTTTAGATAGAAAAGTGATGAGTTGCACTTTATACACTCTTGTACAAAAAGAGTGTAAGTGTACGTCTATCTTTTGATTCTATAGCAGCATTATGCCCTCTGAGATAGAAAAGTGATGTGTTGCACTTTATATACTCTTGTACCTATAGGGAGTAACAGTACGTCTATCTTCTGATTCTATAGCAGCAATATGGCCCTTTTAGATAGAAAAGTGATGTGTTGCACTTTCAATACTGTTGTACCACTAGAGTGTAGGAGTACGTCTATCTTCTGATTCTATAGCAGCAATATGGCCCTTTTAGATAGAAAAGTGATGTGTTGCACCTTATATACTCTTGTACCTATAGAGAGTAACAGTACGTCCATTTTCTGATTCCATAGCAGCAATATGGCCTTTTAGATAGAAAAGTGATGTGTTGCACTTTCTATACTCTTGTGCCAATAGAGTGTAAGAGTACGTATATCTTCTGATTCTATAGCAGCAACAAGGCCCGTTTTAGATAGAAAAGTGATGTGTTGCACTTTCTATAGTTTTCTACCAATAGAGTGCAACAGTTCGTCTATCTTCCGATTCTATAGCAGCAATATGGCCCTTTTTGATAGAAAAGTGATGTGTTGCACTTTCAATACTGTTGTACCAATAGAGTCTAACAGTACGTCTATCTTCTGATTCTATAGCAGCAATGAGGCCAGGTTTGTGTAAAAAAGTGTTGTGTTGCACTTTCTATAGTTTTGTACCAATAGAGTGCAACAGTACGTTTATCTTCCGATTCTATAGCAGCAATATATTCCGTTTTAGATAGAAAAAGATGTTTTGCACTTTGTTTGCTTTTGTACCAATAGAGTGTAACTCTACGTCTATCTTCTGATTCTTTTGCAGCAATATGGCCCTTTTAGATAGAAAAGTGATGTGTTGCACTTTCTATACCTTTGTACCAATAGAGTGTAACTGTACGTCTATCTTCTGATTCTATAGCAGCAATAAGGCCCGTTTTAGATAGAAAAGTGATGTGTTGCACTTTCTATAGTTTTGTACCAATAGAGTGCAACAATACGTTTATCTTCCGATTCTATAGCAGCAATATATTCCGTTTTAGATAGAAAAGTGATGTGTTGCACTTTCATTGCCTTTGTACTAATAGAGTGTAGGTGTACGTCTATCTTCTGATTCTATAGCAGCAATATGGCCCGTTTTAGATAGAAAAATGATGTGTTACACTTTCAATAGTTATACCAATAGACTAAGAGTACGTCGATCTTCTGATTCTATAGCAGCAATATGGCCCTTTTAGATAGAAAAGTGATGTGTTGCACTTTCTATACTCTTGTACCAATAGAGTTTAAGAGTACGTCCATCTTCTGATTCTATAGCAGCAATATATTCCGTTTTAGATAGAAAAGTGATGTGTTGCACTTTCTTTGCTTTTGTACTAATAGAGTGTAGGTGTACGTCTATCTTCTGATTCTGTAGCAGCAATATGGCCCGTTTTAGATAGAGAAATGATGTGTTACAGTTTCAATAGTTATACCAATAGACTAAGAGTACGTCTATCTTCTGATTCTATAGCAGCAATATGGCCCTTTTAGATAGAAAAGTGATGTGTTGCACTTTCTATACTCTTGTACCAATAGAGTGTAAGAGTACGTCTATCTTCTGATTCTATAGCAGCAACATGGCCCTTATAGATAGAAAGTGATGTGTGGCACTTTCTTTGCTTTTGTACCAATAGAGTGTAACTCTACGTCTATCTTCTGATTCTTTTGCAGCAATATGGCCCTTTTAGATAGAAAAGTGATGTGTTGCACTTTCTATACCTTTGTACCAATAGAGTGTAACAGTACGTCTATCTTCTGATTCTATAGCAGCAATAAGGCCCGTTTTAGATAGAAAAGTGATGTGTTGCACTTTCTATAGTTTTGTACCAATAGAGTGCAACAGTACGTTTATCTTCCGATTCTATAGCAGCAATATATTCCGTTTTAGATAGAAAAGTGATGTGTTGCACTTTCTTTGCTTTTGTACTAATAGAGTGTAGGTGTACGTCTATCTTCTGATTCTATAGCAGCAATATGGCCCGTTTTAGATAGAAAAATGATGTGTTACACTTTCAATAGTTATACCAATAGACTAAGAGTACGTCTATCTTCTGATTCTATAGCAGCAATATGGCCCGTTTTAGATAGAAAAGTGATGTGTTGCACTTTCTACTCATGTACCAATAGAGTGTAACAGTACATCTATCTTCTGATTCTATAACAGCAATATAGTCCGATTTAGATAGAAAAGTGTTGTGTTGCACTTTCTTTGCTTTTGTACTAATAGAGTGTAACTGCACGTCTATCTTCTGATTCTATAGCAGCACTATGGCCCGTTTTAAATAGAAAATTGATGTATTGCACTTTCTATACTCTTGTACCAATAGAGTGCAACAGGACGTCTATCTTTTGATTCTATAGCAGCAATTAGGCCAGCTTTGTGTAAAAAAGTTTTGTGTTGCACGTTCTATACTCTTGTACCAACAGAGTATAACAGTACGACTATGTTTTGATTTTATAGCAGCAATGTGGCCCTTTTAGATAGACAAGTGATGTGTTGCACTTTCTATACTTTTGTACCAATAGAGTGTATGAGTACGTCTATTTCCTGACTCTATAGCAGCAATATGGCTCTTTTAGATAGAAAAGTGACGAGTTGCACTTTCTATACTCTTGTACCAATAGAGACTAAGAGTACGTCTATCTTCTGATTCTATAGCAGCAATATGGGCCTTTTAGATAGAAAAGTGATTTGTTGCACTTTCTATACTTTAGTACCAATAGTGTGTAAAAGTACGTCTATCTTCTGATTCTATAGCTGCAATATGGCGCTTTTAGATAGAAAAGTGTTGTCTTGAACTTTCTATACTCTTGTTCTAATAGAGTGCAACAGTACGTCTATCTTCTGATTCCATAACAGCAATATGGCCCTTTTATATAGAAAAGTGATGCGTTGCACTTTCTATACTCTTGTACCAATAGACTAAAACAGCACGTCTATCTTTTGATTCTATAGCAGCAATATGGGCCGTTTTAGATAGATAAGTGATGTATTGCAATTTATATACTCCTGTACCAATAGAGTATAAGAGTACGTCTATCTTGTGATTCTTAGCAGCAATATGGCCCTTTTAGATAGAAAAGTGATGTGTTGCACTTTATATGCTCTTGTACCAAATCAGTATAAGAGTACGTCTATGTTTTAATTCTATAGCAGCAATATGGCCCGTGTTAGATAGAAAAGTGATGTGTTGCACTTTCTATACCTTTGTACCAATAGAGTGTAACAGTACGTCTATCTTCTGATTCTATAGCAGCAATATGGCCCGATTTAGATAGAAAAGTAATGTGTTGCACATTCTATACTTTTGTACCAATAGAGTGTAAGAGTACGACTATCTTCTGATTCTATAACAGCAATATGGCCCGTTTTAGATAGAAAAGTGATGAGTTGCACTTTCTACTCTTGTACCAATAGATTGTAAGAGTACGTCTATCTTCTGATTCTATAGCAGCAATAAGGCCCGTTTTAGATAGAAAAGTGATGTGTTGCACTTTCAATACTGTTGTACGAATAGAGTGTAAGAGTACGACTATCTTCTGATTCTATAACAGCAATATGGCCCTTTTAGATAGAAGAATGATGTGTTGCACTTTCTATACTCTTGTACCAATAGACTGTAACAGCACGTCTCTCTTTTGATTATATAGCAGCAATATGGCAAGCTTTATATAGAAAACTGTTGTTATGCAGTTTCTAAACTTTTGAACCAATAGAGTGTAAGACCACGTTTTTCTTTTGGCTCTATAGCAGCATTATGCACTTTTAGATAGAAAAGTGATGTGTTGCACTTTCAATAGTGTTGATCCAATTGAGTGTAAGAGTACGTCTATCTTCTGATTCTATAGCAGCAATATGGCGCTTTTAGATAGAAAAGTGTTGTCTTGAACTTTCGATACTCTTGTTCCAATAGAATGCAACAGTACGTCTATCTTCTGATTCTATAGCAGCAATATGGCCCTTTTATATAGAAAAGTGATGTGTTGCACTTTCTATACTCTTGTGCCAATAGACTGCAACAGCACGGCTATTATTTGATTCTGTAGATGCAATATGGGCCGTTTTAGATAGAAAAGTGATGTGTTTCAATTTATATACTCCTGTACCAATAGAGTGTAAGAATACGTCTATCTAGTGATTCTTAGCAGCAATATGGCTCTTTTAGATAGAAAAGTGATATGTTGCACTTCCTATTGTTTTGTACCAATAGAGTGCAACAGTAGGTCTATCTTCCGATTCTATAGCAGCAATATGGCCCTGTTAAACAGAAAAGTGATGTGTTGCAGTTTCTATATTCTTTTACGAATAGAGTGTAACAGTACGTCTATCTTGGGATTCTATAGCAGCAATATGGCCCGTTTAGATAGAAAAGTGATGTGTTTCACTTTTGACTCTTGTACCAATAGAGTGTAAGAGTACGCCTATCTTCTGATTCTATAACAGCAATATGGCCCGTTTTAGATAGAAAACGATGTTTAGGTACTTTCTATACTTTTGTACCAATGGATGGTAAGAGTAGCTCTATCTTCTGATTCTATAGCAGATATGGCCCGTTTTAGATAACAAAGTGATGTGTTGCACTTTCTATACTTTTGTACCAACAGAGTGTAAAAGTACGTCTATCTTCTGTTTCATTAACAGCAATATGGCTCTTTTAGATAGAACAGTGATGTGTTGCACTTTCTATACTCTTGTACCAATAGAGTGTAACAGGACGTCTATCTTCTGATTCTAAAGCAGTAATATGGCCGTTATACAAAAAATGTAATGTCTTGCACTTTCTATACTCTTGTACCATTAGAGTGTAACCGTACTTCTATGTTCTGATTCTATAGCAGCAATAAGGCCCTTTTAGATAGAAAAGTGATGTGTTGCACTTTCTATACTCTTGTACCAATAGACTGCAACAGCACGTCTATCTATTGATTCTATAGCAGCAATATGGCCCTTTTACATAGAAAAGTGATGTGTTGCACTTTCTATACTTTTGTACCAATAGAGTGTAACAGTGCGTCTATCTTCTGACTCTATAGCAGCAAAATGGCGCTTTTATATACAATAGTGATGTGTTGCACTTTCTTTACTCTTGTACCAATAGATTGTAAAAGTTCGTCTATCTTCTGATTCTAAGGGAGCAATATGGTCGGTTTTAGACAGAAAAGTGATGTATTGCACTTATTATACTCTTGTACCAGTAGTATATGAGTACGTCTATCTTTTGATTCTAATGCAGCAATATGGACCTTTTAGATAGAAAAGTGATGTCTTGCACTTTCTATACTTTTGTACAGATAGAGTGTAAGAGTACGTCTATCTTTTGATTCTACAGCAGCAATATAGCCAGTTTTGTATAGAAAGGTGTTGTGTTACGCTTTCTATACTCTTGTACCAATAGGGGGTATGAGTAAGTCTATCTTTTGATTCTATAGCAGCAATATGGACCTTTTAGATAGAAAAGTGATGTCTTGCACTTTCTATACTTTTGTACAGATAGAGTGTAAGAGTACGTCTATCTTTTGATTCTACAGCAGCAATATAGCCAGTTTTGTATAGAAAGGTGTTGTGTTACGCTTTCTATACTCTTGTACCAATAGGGGGTATGAGTAAGTCTATCTTCTGATTCTATAGCAGCTTTATGGCCCGTTTTAGATAGAAAAGTGATGTGTTGCACTTTATATACTCTTGTACAAATAGAGTGTAAGAGTACGTCTATCTTTTGATTCTATAGCAGCATTATGCCCTTTTAGATAGAAAAGTGATGTGTTGCACTTTATATACTCTTGTACCTATAGAGAGTAATAGTACGTCTATTTTCTGATTCTATAGCAGCAATATGGCCTTTTAGATAGAAAAGTGATGTGTCGCACTTTCAATACTGTTGTACCAATAGAGTGTAAGAGTACGTCTATCTTCTGATTCTATAGCAGCAATATTGCACTTTTAGATAGAAAAGTGATCTGTTGCACTTTCAATACTGTTGTACCAATAGAGAGTAAGAGTAGGTCTATCTTCTGATTCTATACCAGCAATATCGCCCTTTTAGATAGAAAAGTGATGTGTTATACTTTCAATACTGTTGTTCCAATAGAGTGTAGAGTACGTCTATCTTCTGATTCTATAGCAGCAATATGGCCCTTTTAGATAGAAAAGTGATGTGTTCCACTTACACTACTTTTGCACCAATTGAGTGTAAGAGTACGTCTATCCTCGTATTCTATAGCAGATATGGCCTGTTTTAGATAGAAAAGTGTTGTGTTGCACTTTCTTTGCTTTTGTACTAATAGAGTGTAGGTGTACGTCTATCTTCTGATTCTATAGCAGCAATATGGCCCGTTTTAGGTAGAAAAATGATGTGTTACACTTTCAATAGTTATACCAATAGACTAAGAGTACGTCTATCTTCTGATTCTATAGCAGCAATATGGTCCGTTTTAGATAGAAATTAGATGTGTTCCACTTTATATCCTCTTGTACCAATAGTGTAATAGTACGTCTATCTTTTGAATCTATAGCAGCAATATGGCCCGCTTTAGATAGAAAAGTGATGTGTTGCACTTTATATCCTCTTGTACCAATAGTGTAATAGTACGTCTATCTTTTGATTCTATAGCAGCAATATGGCCCGCTTTAGATAGAAATTAGATGTGTTCCACTTTATATCCTCTTGTACCAATAGTGTAATAGTACGTCTATCTTTTGAATCTATAGCAGCAATATGGCCCGCTTTAGATAGAAAAGTGATGTGTTGCACTTTCAATACCGTTGTGCCAATAGAGTGTAATAGTACGTCTATCTTTTGAATCTATAGCAGCAATATGGCCCGTTTTAGATAGAAAAGTGATGTGTTGCACTTTCAATACCGTTGTACCAATAGAGTGTAATAGTACGTCTATCTTTTGAATCTATAGCAGCAATATGGCCCGTTTTAGATAGAAAAGTGATGTGTTGCACTTTCAATACCGTTGTACCAACAGAGTGTAATAGTACGTCTATCTTCTGATTCTATAGCAGCAATATGGCCCTTTTAGATAGAAAAGTGATGTGTAGGCACTTTCTATACTTTTGTACCAATAGATTGTAAGAGTACGTCTATCTTCTGATTCTATAGCAGCAATATGGCCGTTTTAGATAGAAAAGTGATGTGTAGGCACTTTCCATACTTTTGTACCAATAGAATAACAGTACGTCTATCTTCTGATCCCATAGCAGCAATATGGCCCGCTTTAGATAGAAATTAGATGTGTTCCACTTTATATCCTCTTGTACCAATAGTGTAATAGTACGTCTATCTTTTGAATCTATAGCAGCAATATGGCCCTTTTAGATAGAAAAGTGATGAGTTGCACTTTCTATACGCTTGTACCAATAGAGACTAAAAGTACGTCTATCTTTTGATTCTATAGCAGCAATATGGCCCTTTTAGATAGAAAAGTAATGTGTTGCACTTTCTATTGTCTTGTACCAATAGAATGTAAGAGTACGTGTATCTTCTGATTCTATAGCAGCAATATGGCCCGTTTTAGATAGAAAAGTGATGTGTGGCACTTTCTATTGTCTTGTACCAATAGAGTGTAAGAGTACATCTATCTTCTGATTCTATAGCAGCATTAAGGCCCTTATAGCTAGAAAGTGATGTGTTGCACTTTCTTTGCTTTTGTACCAATAGAGTGTAACTCTACGTCTATCTTCTGATTCTATAGCGGCACTATGGCCCGTTTTAGATAGAAAATTGATGTGTTGCACTTTCTATACTCTTGTACCAATAGAGTGCAACAGGACGTCTATCTTTTGATTCTATAGCAGCAATTAGGCCAGCTTTATGTAAAAAAGTGTTGCGTTGCACTTTCTATACTCTTGTACCAATAGAGAGTAACAGTACGTCTATCTTCTGATTCTATAGCAGTAATATGGCCCTTTTAGATAGAAAAGTGATGTGTTGCACTTTAAATACTGTTGTACCAATAGAAATAAAGAGTACGTCTATCTTCTGATTCTATAGCAGCAATATGGGCCTTTTAGCTAGAAAGGTGATGTGTTGCACTTTCTATACTTTTGTACCAATAGAGTGTAAGAGTACATCTATCTTCTGATTCTATAACAGCAATATGGCCCGTTTGAGATAGAACAGTGATGTGTAGGCACTTTCTATACTTTTGTACCAATAGATTGTAAGAGTACGTCTATCTTCTAATTCTATAGCAGCAATATGGTCCTTTTGGATAGAAAAGCGGTATGTTGCACCTTCTATACTTTTGTACCAATAGAGTGTAACAGTACGTCTATCTTCTGAATCTAAAGCAGTAATATGGCCGTTTTAGATAGAAAAGTGATGTGTAGGCACTTGCCATACTTTTGTACCAATAGATTGTAAGAGTACGTCTATCTTCTAATTCTATAGCAGCAATATGGCCCTTTTGGATACAAAAGCGGTATGTTGCACCTTCTATACTTTTGTACCAATAGAGTGTAACAGTTCGTCTATCTTCTGAATCTAAAGCAGTAATATGGCCGTTTTAGATAGAAAAGTGATGTGTTGCACTTTCTATACTTTTGTACCAAAAGTGTGTAAGAGTACGTCCATCCTCTGATTCTATAGCAGCAATATGGCCCTTTTAAATAGAAAAGTGATGTGTTGCACTTTCTATACTCTTGTACTAATAGACTGCAACAGCAAGTCTATCTATTCTGTAGCAGCAATATGGCAAGCTTTATATAGAAAAGTGTTGTGTTGCACTTTTTAAACTTTTGTACCAATAGAGCGTAAGACCACGTCTTTCCTTTGATTCTATAGCAGCATTATGCCCTTTTAGGTAGAAAAGTGATGTGTTGCACTTTCAATACTGTTGCACCAATTGAGTGTAAGAGTACGTCTATTTTCTGATTCTTTAGCAGCAATATGGCCCTTTTAGATAGAAAAGTGAATTGTTGCACTTTCTACTCTTATACCAATAGGGTGTAACAGTACGTCTATCTTCTGATTCAATAGCAGCAATAAGGCCCGTTTTAAATAGAAAAGTGATGTGTTGCACTTTCTATAGTTTTGTACCAATAGAGTGCAACAGTTCGTCTATCTTCGGATTCTATAACAGCAATATGGCCCTTTTTGATAGAAAAGTGATGTGTTGCAACTTCTATACTTTAGTACCAATAGAGTGTAACAGTACATCTATCTTTTGATTCTATAGCAGCAAAATGGCCCTTTTACATACAAAAGTGATGTGTTGCACTTTCTATACTTTTGTACCAATAGAGTGTAACAGTGCGTCTATCTTCTGACTCTATAGCAGCAATATGGCGCTTTTATATACAATAGTGATGTGTTGCACTTTCTTTGCTCTTGTACCAATTGAGTGTAGGAGTACATCTATCTTCTGATTCTATAGCAGCAATATGGCCCTTTTAGATAGAAAAGTGATGTGTTGGGACTTCTATACTTTAGTACCAATAGAGTGTAACAGTACATCTATCTTTTGATTCTATAGCAGCAATATTGCCTGTTTTAGACAGAAAAATGTTGTGTTGTACTTTCTATACTCTTGTACCAATAGAGTATAACAGTACGTCTATCTTCTGATTCTGTAGCAGCAATATGGCTCGTTTTAGATAGAAAAGTGATGTGCTGCACTTTCTATACTCTTGTACCAATAGAGGGTATGAGTACGTCTGTCTTTTGATTCTATGGCAGCAATTAGGCCCTTTTAGATAGAAAAGTGATGTGTTGCACTTTCTATACCGCTGCACCAATAGGGTGTAACAGTACGTCTATCTTCCAATTCTATACCTGCAATATGGCCCTTTTAGATTGAAAAATGATGTGTTGCATCTTCTATACTTTTGTACCCATAGAGTGTAGCAGTACGTCTATCTTCTGATTCTATAGCAGCAATATGGCCCGTTTAAAATAGAACAGGGAACTGTTGCACTTTCTATACTTTTGTACCAATAGAGTGTAAGAGTACGTATATCTTCTGATTCTATAGCACCAATATGGCCGTTTAAGATAGAATAGTAAGGTGTTGCACTTTCTATACTTTTGTACTAATAGAGTGTAACACTGCGTCTATCTTGTGATTCTGTAGCAGCAATATGGCCCGTTTTAGATAGAATATTGATGTGTTGCACTTTTTATACTCTTGTACCAATTGAGGGCAACAGGACGTTTATCCTTCGATTCTATAGCAGCAATATGACCAGCTTTATATAGAAAAGTATTGTTATGCACTTTCTATACTGTTGTACCAATAGAGTATAACACTACGTCTATCTTCTGATTCTATAGGAGCAATATGGCCCGTTTTAGATAGAAAAGTGATGTGCTGCTTTTTCTATACTCTTGTACCAATAGAGGGTATGAGTACGTCTATGTTTTGATTCTATAGCAGCAATATGGCCCCTTTTAGATAGAAAAGTGACGTGTTGCACTTTCGAATCTTGTACCAATACAGTGTAGGAGTACGTCTATCTTCTGATTCTATAGCAGCAATATGGCCCTTTTAGATAGTAAAGTGATGTGTTGCACTTTCTACACTTTTGTACCAATAGAGAGCAAGAGTACGTCTACCTTCTGATTCTATAGCAGCAATATGGTCCTTTTGGATAGAAAAGTGGTATGTTGCACCATCTATACTTTTGTACCAATAGAGTGTAAGAGTACGTCTATCTTCTGAATCTATAACAGCAATATGGCCCGTTTTAGATAAAAAGGTGATGTGTTGCACTTTCCATTCTTGTACCAATTGAGTGTAAGAGTACGTCGATCTTCTAATTCTATAGCAGCAATAGGGCCCTTTTAGATAGAAAAGTGATGTGTTGCAACTTCTATACTTTAGTACCAATACAGTGTAACAGTACGTCAATATTTTGATTCTATAGCAGCAAAATGGCCCGTTTTAGATAGAAAAATGTTGAGTTGTACTTGCTATACTCTTGTGCCAATAGAGTGCAACCTGACGGCCATCGTTTGACTCTATAGCAGCAATATGGCCAGTTTTATATAGAAAAGTGATGTGTTGCACTTTATATACTCTTGTACGAATCGAGTGTAGGGGTACGTCTATCTTCTGATTCTATAGCAGCAATATGGCCCTTTTAGATAGAAAAGTAAGGCGTTGCACTTTATACACTTTTGTATCAATAGTGTGTAAGAGTACGCCTATCTTCATATTCTATAGCAGCAATATGGCCCTTTTAAATAGAAAAGTGATGTGTTGCACTTTCTATACTTTTGTACTAATAGAGTGTAACACTACCTCTATCTTCTGATTCTATAGGAGCAATATGGCACGTTTTAGATAGAAAAGAGATGTGCTGCTTTTTCTATACTCTTGTACCAATAGAGGGTATGAGTACGTCTATGTCTTGATTCTATAGATAAATATGGCCCTTTTGGATAGAAAAGTGATGTGTTGCACTTTCTATACTTTTGTACCAATACAGTGTAAGAGTACATCTATCTTCTGATTCTATAGCAGCAATATGGCCCTTTTATTTAGTAAAGTGATGTGTTGCACTTTCTACACTTTTGTACAAATAGAGAGTAAGAGTACGTCTATCCTCTGATTCTATAGCACCAATATGGCCCGATTTAGATAGAAAAGTGATGTGTTGCGCATTCTATACTTTTGTACCAATAGAGTGTAAGAGTACGTCTATCTTCTGAATCTATAACAGCAATATGGCCCGTTTTAGATAGAAAATTGATGTGTAGCACTTTCGACTCTTGTACCAATACAGTGTAAGAGTACGTGTATCTTCTGATGCTATAGCAGCAATATGGCCCTTTTAGATAGTAAAGTGATGTGTTGCACTTTCTACACTTATGTACCAATAGAGAGTAAGAGTACGTATATCTTCTGATTCTATAGCAGCAATATGGTCCTTTTGGATAGAAAAGCGGTATGTTGCACCATCTATACTTTTGTACCAATAGAGTTCAACAGTACGTCTATCTTCTGATTCTAGAGCAGTAATATGGCCGTTTTAGATAGAAAAGTGATGTGTTGCACTTCATATACTTTTGTACCAATAGACTGTAACAGTACGCCTATCTTCTGAATCTATAGCTGCAATATGGCCCTTTTAGATAGTAAAGTGACTTGTTGCACTTTTTACACTTTTGTACCAATACAGGGTAAGAGTACGCCTAACTTTTGATTCTATAGCAGCAATATGGCCCGTTTTAGATAGAAAAGTGACGTGTTGCACTTTATATACTCTTGTACCAATAGAGGTTACGAGTAAGTATATCTTTTGATTCTATAGCAGCAATATGGCCCTTTTAGATAGAAAAGTGATGTGTTGCACTTTCTATACCGTTGCACCAATAGAGTGTACCAGTACGTCTATCTTCCAATTCTATAGCAGCAATATGGCCCTTTGAGATAGAAAAGTGATGTGTTGCACTTTCTATACTTTTGTACCAATAGAGTGTAACAGTACGTCTATCTTCTGATTCTATAGCAGCAATATGGCCCGTTTAAAATAGAACAGTGAACTGTTGCACTTTCTATACTTTTGTACCAATAGAGTGTAAGAGTTCGTCTATCTTCTGATTCTATAGCACCAATATGGCCGTTTTAGATAGAAAAGTAAGGTGTTGCACTTTCTATACTTTTTTACCAATTGAGTGTAACAGTACGTCTATCTTCTGATCCTATAGCAGGAATATGGCCAGTTTTATATAGAAAAGTGATGTGTTGCACTTGCCATATTCTTGTACCAATAGAGTGTAACAGTACGTCTATCTTCTGAGCCTATAGCAGGAATGTAGCCTCTTTTAGATAGAAAATTGATGTGTTGTACTTTCTTTAGTCTTGTGCCAATAGAGTGCAACAGGACTTCTATGTTTTGATTCTATTGCAGCAATATGGCCAGTTTCAGAGAGAAAAGTGATGTGTTGCACTTTTTATACTCTTGTACCAATAGAGTGTAAGAGTACGTCCATCTTCTGATTCTATAGCAGCAATAAGACCCCTCTAGATAGAAAAGTGATGTGTTGCACTTTCCTTGCTTTTGTACCAATTGAGTATAACAGTACGGCTATCTTCTGATTCTGTAGCAGCAATATGGCCCGTTTTAGATAGAAAAGTGATGTGCTGCACATTCTATACTCTTGTACCAATAGAGGGTATGAGTACTACTATCTTTTGATTATATAGCAGCAATATGGCCTTTTAGATAGAAAAGCGATGTGTTGAACTTTCTATAGTTTTGTACCAATACACTGTAAGAGTACGTCTATCTTCTGATTCTATAGCAGCAATATGGCCCTTTTAGATAGTAAAGTGATGTGTTGCACTTTCTACACTTTTGTACCAATACAGAGTAAGAATACGCCTATCTTTTGATTCTATAGCAGCAATATGCCCAGTTTTATATAGAAAAGAGATGTGTTGCACTTTCTATACTCTTGTACCAATAGAGTGTAAGAGTACGTCTATCTTCTGATTCTATAGCAGCAATTTGGCCCTTTTAGATAGTAAAGTGATGTGTTGCACTTTCTATACTTTTGTACCAATAGAGAGTAAGAGTACGTCTATCTTCTGATTCTATAGCAGCAACATGGCCCGTTTTAGATAGAAAAGTGATGTGTTGCACTTTCTATACTTTTGTACCAATAGAGAGTAAGAGTATGTCTATCTTCTGATTCTATAGCAGCAATATGGTGCTTTTGGACAGAAAAGCGGTATGTTGCACCATCTATACTTTTGTACCAATAGAGTTCAACAGTACGTCTATCTTCTGATTCTAAAGCAGTAATATGGCCGTTTTAGATAGAAAAGTGATGTGTTGCACTTCATATACTTTTGTACCAATAAACTGTAACAGTACGTCCATCTTCTGAATCTATAGCAGCAATATGGCCCTTTTAAATAGTAAAGTGGTGTTGCACTTTCTACACTTTTGTACCAATACAGCGTAAGAGTACGCCTATCTTTTGATTCTATAGCAGCAATATGGCCCGTTTTATATAGAAAAGTGATGTGTTGCACTTGCCATATTCTTCTACCAATAGAGTGTAAGAGTACGTCTATCTTCTAATTCTATAGCAGCAATAGGGCCCTTTTAGATAGAAAACTGATGTGTTGCACTTCATATACTTTTGTACCAATAGACTGTAACAGTACGTCTATCTTCTGATCCTATAGCAGGAATGTGGCCTCTTTTAGATAGAAAATTGATGTGTTGTACTTTCTTTAGTCTTGTGCCAATAGAGTGCAACAGGACGTCTATGTTTTGATTCTATTGCAGCAATATGGCCAGTTTCAGAGAGAAAAGTGATGTGTTGCACTTTCTATACTCTTGTACCAATAGAGTGTAAGAGTACGTCCATCTTCTGATTCTATAGCAGCAATAAGGCCCTTCTAGATAGAAAAGTGATGTGTTGCACTTTCCTTGCTTTTGTACCAATTGAGTATAACAGTACGGCTATCTTCTGATTCTGTAGCAGCAATATGGCCCGTTTTAGATAGAAAAGTGATGTGCTGCACATTCTATACTCTTGTACCAATAGAGGGTATGAGTACTACTATCTTTTGATTATATAGCAGCAATATGGCCTTTTAGATAGAAAAGCGATGTGTTGAACTTTCTATAGTTTTGTACCAATACAGTGTAAGAGTACGTCTATCTTCTGATTCTATAGCAGCAATTTGGCCCTTTTAGATAGTAAAGTGATGTGTTGCACTTTCTATACTTTTGTACCAATAGAGAGTAAGAGTACGTCTATCTTCTGATTCTATAGCAGCAATATGGTCCTTTTGGACAGAAAAGCGGTATGTTGCACCATCTATACTTTTGTACCAATAGAGTTCAACAGTACGTCTATTTTCTGATTCTAAAGCAGTAATATGGCCGTTTTAGATAGAAAAGTGATGTGTTGCACTTCATATACTTTTGTACCAATAAACTGTAACAGTACGTCCATCTTCTGAATCTATAGCAGCAATATGGCCCTTTTAAATAGTAAAGTGATGTGTTGCACTTTCTACACTTTTGTACCAATACAGCGTAAGAGTACGCCTATCTTTTGATTCTATAGCAGCAATATGGCCCGTTTTATATAGAAAAGTGATGTGTTGCACTTGCCATATTCTTGTACCAATAGAGTGTAAGAGTACGTCTATCTTCTAATTCTATAGCAGCAATAGGGCCCTTTTAGATAGAAAACTGATGTGTTGCAACTTCTATACTTTAGTACCAATAGAGTGTAACAGTACGTCTATCTTTTGATTCTATAGCAGCAAAATGGCCAGTTTTAGATAGAAAAATGTTGAGTTGTACTGGCTATACTCTTGTGCCAATAGAGTGCAACATGACGGCCATCTTTTGATTCTATAGCAGCAATATGGCCAGTTTAATATAGAAAAGTGATGGGTTGCACTTTATATACTCTTGTACGAATCGAGTGTAGGGGTACGTCTATCTCTGATTCAATAGCAGCAATATGGCCCTTTTAGATAGAAAAGTAAGGCGTTGCACTTTATACACTTTTGTATCAATAGTGTGTAAGAGTACGCCTATCTTCTGATTCTATAGCAGCAATATGGCCCTTTTAAATAGAAAAGTGATGTGTTGCACTTTCTATACTTTTGTACTAATAGAGTGTAACACTACGTCTATCTTCTGATTCTATAGGAGCAATATGGCCCGTTTTAGATAGAAAAGACATGTGCTGCTTTTTCTATACTCTTGTACCAATAGAGGGTATGAGTACGTCTATGTCTTGATTCTATAGCAGAAATATGGCCCTTTTGGATAGAAAAGTGATGTGTTGCACTTTCTATACTTTTGTACCAATACAGTGTAAGAGTACATCTATCTTCTGATTCTATAGCAGCAATATGGCCCTTTTAGATAGTAAAGTGATGTGTTGCAGTTTCTACACTTTTGTACAAATAGAGAGTAAGAGTACGTCTATCCTCTGATTCTATAGCAGCAATATGGCCCGATTTAGATAGAAAAGTGATGTGTTGCACATTCTATACTTTTGTACCAATAGAGTGTAAGAGTACGTCTATCTTCTGAATCTATAACAGCAATATGGCCCGATTTAGATAGAAAAGTGATGTGTTGCACATTCTATACTTTTGTACCAATAGAGTGTAAGAGTACGTCTATCTTCTGAATCTATAACAGCAATATGGGCCGTTTTAGATAGAAAATTGATGTGTAGCACTTTCGACTCTTGTGTCAATACAGTGTAAGAGTACGTGTATCTTCTGATTCTATAGCAGCAATATGGCCCTTTTAGATAGTAAAGTGATGTGTTGCACTTTCTACACTTATGTACCAATAGAGAGTAAGAGTACGTCTATCTTCTGATTCTATAGCAGCAATATGGTCCTTTTGGATAGAAAAGCGGTATGTTGCACCATCTATACTTTTGTACCAATAGAGTGCAACAGCACGTCTATCTT
The DNA here is from genome assembly GCA_030765045.1 of Tenodera sinensis. NCBI lineage: Eukaryota > Metazoa > Arthropoda > Insecta > Mantodea > Mantidae > Tenodera > Tenodera sinensis. Next base: position 100,659,108 of record CM060967.1, on the reverse strand, counting down.
CTGATTCTAAAGCAGTAATATGGCCGTTTTAGATAGAAAAGTGATGTGTTGCACTTCATATACTTTTGTACCAATAGACTGTAACAGTACGTATATCTTCTGATCCTATAGCAGGAATGTGGCCCCTTTTAGATAGAAAATTGATGTGTTGTACTTTCTTTAGTCTTGTGCCAATAGAGTGCAACAGGACGTCTATCTTTTGATTCTATTGCAGCAATATGGCCAGTTTCAGAGAGAAAAGTGAAGCATTTTATATCACTCGATTGACTGCTTCGTATTATGGGTGCCTACGGCTGCTCACACATGAGTCTTAATCTCGGGTATCCGTGGTGGTTACAGAGAGCGATATTGTAGTTTTGTTAGAACTCTTTATTTGTTTTATTTTTACGCATTTAAGCTTTGCTGAACAATTTTAAATAGAATAAAATATGCAGTTTAACGTAACGCTGGAACGAACTTTCACCGTGTTGCTTACATGTATCTCTCCCTCGTAACGATGCCTGTCTCCTACTGTGTCAGTCATTATCCTTTTTAGCTTCCCAAACATCCATAATGGCCCTCACTTCATTAAGTCAAGACTTTGCCCTCTGGCGAAACCCCTCGGGTTTCCGATACTTTGTAAAAATACAATAGCAGGCTCTTTTTCTTTATGTTGAAGACCTTGCCAAACTAATTGTATCTCGTTTACGTTAATGTTTGGGACGTTCGCTAATGACCCTTGGTAGTGCCTTTTTGAAATCCCTTCACCTGTGGTACATATTCTTAACCCTTTGCTATTAATGGATTTTGTAACTTTGCTATATTTTGTATATCATAAGCGCTATACAGAAAAACTGCTACAAATGCCCCCCATATACATTATCATATTATGTAAGAATATGATAAGGTATATGTCTTGCCCGAAAATCATTTTCTTGTTAAAATTTCGCGATTGTTCAGCAAATCTTTCGTCAATTACATACAAATGCTTAAGAGGGTTTACACTCAAATTCTTAAAGACATAGCTTGTACATAGAATACCCTTCACATATTTACATTACACAAATCAGCACTCAACACACATAGGGTTATATTTTTAATACTACATAGTGATTTAATATTATTTTACATGTTTCTTCTTACATTGATCTTCTGATTCTATATAATTATTTTTATCAAAAGTCTTTTATGGTTATGGATTGTTCTGCTGGTTTCACTTTTAATTTGTTTTTTTTTTTTTTTTTTTTTCTTTTTTCACACGCACATTATCCACTTCACTGTTTTTTTTTCCCGATATATTCACTTTGCTTAATATTAATTACGTTATTCTTACAGTTATTTACAAGTTTACATAGAAACAATTAGGCCCTCATTTTCATGATCCAACCATTCTTTCAACTACTTCTCACCATTTCTTTTCTTACTTTTCGATACTATTTGAGGAATTTCTATACGGTCTTATTAGCTGCTTATGCCATCTCCCAATCGATTTGTTTGTTTTTAAGTCCACTAATTCATAAGTATGCTCTCCGAATTTCTCAGTAATCATTACCGGACCTTTATATAATAGCTCTAATCTATGACTTCTCCCCCTTAACGCATTGGATAACTTATAATCCCTGGCGAGGACTAGATCTCCTACCTGAGGATTCCATTTATTTTTACGTTTCTTGATTTTTGATTTCCTCTTTTCCGCTTTTTCTTGCAATCTGTCAAAAACGATCTTAGCCCTTTGTTCCTCTGATAATGGCTGACTTCTCTCAATCGTTCTTGGAGTATTTTTAAAAATGGGTTCAGGGTCAATTCCCTGCATTATCTGTATCGGTGCAAAACCAGTTGTAGTATTTACAGTATTATTAATAATTTTCTCTATGATGGGACAATACTTTACCCAGTTTCGATGATTATTATGAGTAAGCACTCGAAAATAAGTCCCTATTTCTCTTAATATCCGCTCTGTCGGATTCCCTGAAGGAAAATAATGATATAGTTTTATCTGGTGGCTACTTAGAGTTTCTCTGAAAATTTTATTCGCTACTTCAAACGAATGTGTGTAACAGTTATATCTTCCAGGCTTTTCCGAGAATACCTCCCTGTTTTCTATTAAAAGTTCCCGTAATTTTCTTTTCTGTTCCTCATTTAGTCTCTCAGCTTGGTTCACCTTAGATCCTATTAAATTTTCTATCTTGACACAGTCCTTTCTTTCGTCGTACTCATTTATATTACTATTCTTCAAGTTAAATTTTGGGTTTTCTCGGGGTTTCTTTTCTTCGTCAAAATCACAGAAATAATTACCTCTACTTACAATATTTTCTTCATCTATTTCACCGTAGTTCCCAACTTTTAATTCTGCTAATTCCATCGCCCCAATATTTATTACCTCTACAAAGAATGTTTCCCCCTCCATTTCCTCCTCTACCTGATCCCGTACAATTATCCTCGAAGTATGGTCTAAAAATGGTACAATTATGGTGTCAGGTCCTGTTTCAAACTTAAAACTTTTATTTTCAAAATCTACGATGGAATTCCAAGCATAAAGACTATCGCAACCGATTATTACGTCAAAAACAAGCCTGGGTACAACCAAAAATAATATTTCAATGCATTTATGTGCGATCTCGACCTTTACCATCACTTGAAATTTTACCCTTTCTTTCCTTTTACCTACCGCTACAGAGCAATATATCCCATAAACTGGCAAAGATAATAATTTTACACCACTACTCACTAAATTTTCAAAAAAAATTTGGGAACACACAGTAGTATTAGCGCCTGTATGAATAATAGCCTGAAATAATTTCCCGTTAATACCAATATTTATTCTTGGTGGATCAATTAAAATTTCATTCTCTGTATTTTTTTTATGTTTTTCGATCAAACATTGCCTTCTCTGTCCCTTATTTTCGAAGTACTTCCCATAATAAGAACATTCATCATTCCCAATCTTCACTGAAGGCGAAGTTGACTGGGTTTGGAGTTTTCCGAAAGCTTACTAATGGCTCCTGTCCCATTCCCATTATATGAAGGTCCCGGGTTTGAATCCTGGTGAAAATTTGTTTCTTCCAATCTTTTTACCGCGTTTATAGCGTCTACCCTTTCTACCGGATTTGGAGAAATTCTGCTATTCCCATTTCTTTCTTCTTGCCTAGGGGAATTCGGTCTGTACCAATTATTATCATGGTGATAATTATTTCCCGAAGGAAATCGATTCCTAGTGTACCTCCCCCTTCTATCTCCGTAATATCTATTTGCCTGTACGTAATTAATTTGAGGGTTTCTTTCCCGTGGATAATTCTCAACCCTCCTTCTATTATCCTGAGGCTCAAAATTATTTCTTCTATCCTGAGGCTCAAAATTATGTCTCCTATCCTGAGGCTCAAAATTATTTTTCCGGTGGTAATTATTGTTTTTAGGGACTGGGCCATGATACCGTTGCCGAGCATCAAAATTCCTGACATCACCTGAACCTGCCCCCTGCCCGAAAATTTTTGTTGGAGATCGGTTGTTTCCAAAAGGTCTCTCATTACTTGCCTCGTTTTGGCTCTTATTTCTTTCTAGTGCGATTAACAAGTCAATCATTGCCGCTATTGTTATCGGCTTCGCAATAATCAGATAGTGTTGAATTGTTTCCGGAAAATGTGTGGTTATTAAATTAATTAATTCTATTTCTCCCATCGGAGGGTCAAGCATCTTACATTTTCTAGCTATAGCCATAAAATAATTAACCATGCATTGATCTTTATGCGGTTATATTTCCCATTACTCAGTTCCAGTCTTATATTTGCCTGCCTGCTAGCTCCCCAATATCTATTTAAGAAAATTTCCTTAAATGTCCGATAATCATTACTTGATCCTACTGATAACTCTAACCAGTTTGAAGCGTTGCCTTTAAAACATTTTCTGACAACCGTCATCTTATATTCCTCGGGAATACCTTTTACAAGAAAATACTCTTGCATGCTATTTATAAAAGCCTTGGGGTCATCAAATTCTTCGTTTTCAAAGGTTGGTGGTGAAATTTCATTCAAAACATGGTTGGGCCATTGCAAATGTGGACTATTGCGTGCATTAACATTAACATTGGTATTACTATTACCTGAGGTACCAGCATTTAAATTTAACATCGGAATGTCCGCGGACGCATTATGCATCGCTTCGTCCCGTGCTGCTACCGTAATAGTGTTACTACTCACAGAATCACTAACATTGTCAGACATACATATGTTATTTAATCTTTCTTTCAGTTTGTCATTTACCTCATCTACACTCACAGCTAATCTCCTAGTTTCCCTCTCTGATTGCTCTAATCTTTTCCTACAGATTTCTAATTCCTTGCTATTAATTTCCCTTTCCTTAGCTAATTCAGTAGTTATTTCCTCCCTTAATTTTCTATTTTCTTTCTCTACATTTTTATTAACTGTTTTAATCTCTTCCCTAACCTGTTCCTGACTTTCCCTCATTTCAATTCGTACATTTTCAATTTCAATTTTAACCTCTTCCTGATTATTTCTAACCTCACTTCTTACATTTTCTATTTCATTTCTAACTTCCCCCTTGAAATTTTCTAAAACCTTCTGTTGTTTCTCAATCTTATTTCCTATTTTGACTAAGTCAGCTGTTAAGTTCTCCCTCGTATTTTCTACCTTTTCCTTAATCTCTTTCTGACTTTCTGTTAAACCCGTTAAATCTTTCTGACTTTTTTCTACCTTTTCCTTAATCTCTTTCTGACTTTCTGTTAAACCCGTTAAGTCTTTCTGACTTTTTTCTACCTTTTCCTTAATCTCTTTCTGACTTTCTGTTAAACCCGTTAAATCTTTCTGACTTTTTTCTACCTTTTCCTTAATCTCTTTCTGACTTTCTGTTAACCCCGTCATCATTGACATAAGTGACTTTAATATTTCATTAGTCTCCATGCTTCCCCCTGTTTCTTCTCCCTGATTTTGTATATTCGTATCAGCTACTCTGTCCCTTGCATTATCTCCATTACTATATACACCTTCTCCCACTCTCTCATCACCCTCCTGCACTTCCATATTTATATCTAATTGCTCGATCATTTTCCCGTTCCTTAAATACATTGACTATATACTACAACACGTAGATAAAATTCTCACTCAGTACCTTAATCAGCTTGCTGCACTGCTATTCGATGTGGATCCTCTCGTTCCTGCTGTGTCCTGGGTCACCTTCCCTGGAGTTCACGACCTTTGTTGTTCAGCTCCCTGAAGTTCTCCGCATACCTTATTCTGCTTCCCTGAAGTACTCTGAAGTTCTCGCTCAGCATTCCTGAAATTCTCTGAAGTTCACGCTCAGCATTCCTGAAATTCTCTGAAGTTCACGCTCAGCATTCCTGAAATTCTCTGAAGTTCACGCCCAGCATTCCTGAAGTTCTCTGAAATTCACGCAGCATTCCTGCAATTCTCTGAAGTTCACGCCACACGTTGGAGCGCCAATTTGAAGCATTTTATATCACTCGATTGACTGCTTCGTATTATGGGTGCCTACGGCTGCTCACACATGAGTCTTAATCTCGGGTATCCGTGGTGGTTACAGAGAGCGATATTGTAGTTTTGTTAGAACTCTTTATTTGTTTTATTTTTACGCATTTAAGCTTTGCTGAACAATTTTAAATAGAATAAAATATGCAGTTTAACGTAACGCTGGAACGAACTTTCACCGTGTTGCTTACATGTATCTCTCCCTCGTAACGATGCCTGTCTCCTACTGTGTCAGTCATTATCCTTTTTAGCTTCCCAAACATCCATAATGGCCCTCACTTCATTAAGTCAAGACTTTGCCCTCTGGCGAAACCCCTCGGGTTTCCGATACTTTGTAAAAATACAATAGCAGGCTCTTTTTCTTTATGTTGAAGACCTTGCCAAACTAATTGTATCTCGTTTACGTTAATGTTTGGGACGTTCGCTAATGACCCTTGGTAGTGCCTTTTTTGCATCCCTTCACCTGTGGTACATATTCTTAACCCTTTGCTATTAATGGATTTTGTAACTTTGCTATATTTTGTATATCATAAGCGCTATACAGAAAAACTGCTACAAAAGTGATGTGTTGCACTTTCTATACTCTTGTACCAATAGAGTGTAAGAGTACGTCTATCTTCTGATTCTATAGCAGCAATATGGCCCTTCTAGATAGAAAAGTGATGTGTTGCACTTTCTTTGCTTTTGTACCAATTGAGTAAAACAGTACGGCTATCTTCTGATTCTGTAGCAGCAATATGGCCCGTTTTAGATAGAAAAGTGATGTGCTGCACATTCTATACTCTTGTACCAATAGAGGGTATGAGTAGTACTATCTTTTGATTCTATAGCAGCAATATGGTCAGTTTTATATAGAAAAGAGATGTGTTGCACTTTCTATACTCTTGTACCAACAGAGTGTAAGAGTACGTCTATCTTCTGATTCTATAGCAGCAATATGGCCCTTTTAGATAGTAAAGTGATGTGTTGCACTTTCTACACTTTTGTACCAATAGAGAGTAAGAGTACGTCTATCTTCTGATTCTATAGCAGCAATATGGTCCTTTTGGATAGAAAAGCGGTATGTTGCACCATCTATACTTTTGTACCAATAGAGTTCAACAGTACGTCTATCTTCTGATTCTAAAGCAGTAATATGGCCGTTTTAGATAGAAAAGTGATGTGTTGCACTTCATATACTTTTGTACCAATAGACTGTAACAGTACGTCTATCTTCTAAATCTATAGCAGCAATATGGCCCTTTTAGATAGTAAAGTGATGTGTTGCACTTTCTACACTTTTGTACCAATACAGGGTAAGAGTACGCCTATCTTTTTATTCTATAGCAGCAATATGGCCCGTTTTAGATAGAAAAGTGATGTGTTGCACTTTATATACTCTTGTACCAATAGAGGGTATGAGTACGTCTATCTTTTGATTCTATAGCAGAAATATGGATCTTTTAAATAGAAAAGTGTTGTGTTGCAATTTCAATACTGTTGTACCAATAGAGTGTAACAGTACGTCTAACTTCTGATTTTATAGCAGCAATATGGCCCGTCTTAGATAGAAAAGTGATGTGTTGCACTTTCTATACTTTTGTACCAATAGAGTGTAACAGTACGTCTATCTTCTGATCTTATAGCAGCAATATGGCCCGTTTTAGATAGAAAATTGATGTGTTGCACTTTCTTTAGTCTTGTGCCAATAGAGTGCAACAGGACGTCTATCTTCTGATTCTATAGCAGCAATATTTCTCGTTTTAGATAGAAAAGTGATGTGCTCCACTTTCTATACTCTTGTACCAATAGAGGGTATGAGTACGTCTGTCTTTTGATTCTATAGCAGCAAATAGGCCCTTTTAGATAGAAAAGTGATGTGTTGCACTTTCTATACCGTTGCACCAATAGAGTGTAACAGTACGTCTATCTACCAATTCTATAGCAGCAATATGGTCCTTTGAGATAGAAAAGTGATGTGCTGCACTTTCTATACTTTTGTACCACTAGAGTGTAACAGTACGTCTATCTTCTGATTCTATAGCAGCAATATGGCCCGTTTAAAATAGAACAGTGAACTGTTGCACTTTCTATACTTTTGTACCAATAGAGTGTAAGAGTTCGTCTATCTTCTGATTCTATAGCACCAATATGGCCCGTTTTAAATAGAACAGTGAACTGTTGCACTTTCTATACTTTTGTACCAATAGAGTGCAACAGGACGTCTATCTTTTGATTCTATAGCAGCAATATGGCCAGTTTCAGAGAGAAAAGTGATGTGTTGCACTTGCTATATTCTTGTACCAATAGAGCGTAAGAGTACGTCTATCCTCTAATTCTATAGCAGCAAAAGGGCCCTTTTAGATAGAAAAGTGATGTGTTGCAACTTCTATACTTTAGTACCAATAGAGTGTAACAGAACGTCTATCTTTTGATCCTATAGCAGCAATATGGCCCGTTTTAGATAGAAAAGTGATGTGCTGCACATTCTATACTCTTGTACCAATAGAGGGTATGAGTACTACTATCTTTTGATTCTATAGCAGCAATATGGCCAGTTTTATATACAAAAGTGATGTGTTGCACTTTATATACTCTATTACGAATCGAGTGTAGGAGTATGTCTATCTTCTGATTCTATAGCAGCAATATGGCCCTTTTAGATAGAAAAATGATGTGTTGCATCTTCTATACTTTTGTACCCATAGAGTGTAGCAGTACGTCTATCTTCTGATTCTATAGCAGCAATATGGCCCGGTTAAAATAGAACAGTAAACTGTTGCACTTTCTTTACTTTTGTACCAATTGAGTGTAAGAGTACGTATATCTTGTGATTCTATAGCACCAATATGGCCGTTTTAGATAGAATATTAAGGTGTTGCACTTTCTAAACTTTTGTACTAATAGAGTGTAACACTGCGTCTATCTTCTGATTCTGTAGCAGCAATATGGCCCGTTTTAGATAGAATATTGATGTGTTACACTTTTTATACTCTTGTACCGATAGAGTGCAACAGGATGTTTATCCTTTGATTCTATAGCAGCCATATGACCAGCTTTATATGGAAAAGTATTGTGATGCACTTTCTATATTCTTGCACCAATGGAGTATAACAGTATGGCTATCTTTTGATTCTATAGGAGCAATATGGCCAGCTTTATATGGAAAAGTATTGTGATGCACTTTCTATATTCTTGTACCAATGGAGTATAAATGTATGGCTATCTTCTGATTCTATAGGAGCAATATGGCCCGTTTTATATAGAAAAGTGATGTGCTGCACTTTCTATACTCTTGTACCAATAGAGGGTATGAGTACGTCTATCTTTTGATTCTATAGCAGAAATATGGCCCTTTTAGATAGAAAAGTGATGTGTTGCACTTTCTATACTTTTGTACCAAAACAGTGTAAGAGAACGTCTATCTTCTGATTCTATAGCAGCAATATGGCCCTTTTAGATAGTAAAGTGATGTGTTGCACTTTCTACACTTTTGAACCAATAGAGAGTAAGAGTACGTCTATCTTCTGATTCTATAGCAGCAATATGGCCCCACTTAGATAGAAAAGTAATGTGTTGCACATTCTATACTTTTGTACCAATAGAGTGTAAGAGTACGACTATCTTCTGATTCTATAACAGCAATATGGCCCGTTTAAAATAGAACAGTGAACTGTTGCACTTTCTATACTTTTGTACCAATACAGTGTTAGAGTACGTCTATCCTCGGATTCTATAGCACCAATATGGCCGTTTTAGATAGAAAAGTGATGTGTTGCACTTTCTATACTTTTGTATCAATAGAGTGTAACAGTACGTCTATCTTCTGATTGTATAGCAGCAATATGGCCCGTTTTAGATAGAACAGTGAACTGTTGCACTTTCTATACCTTGGTACCAATAGAGTGTTAGAGTACGTCTATCTTCTGATTCTATAGCAGCAATATGGCCGTTTTAGATAGAAAAGTAAGGCGTTGCACTTTATACACTTTTGTATCAATAGTGTGTATGAGTACGCCTATCTTCTGATTCTATAGCAGCAATATGGCCCTTTTAAACAGAAAAGTGATGTGTTGCACTTTCTATACTTTTGTACTAATACATTGTAACACTACGTCTATCTTCTGATTCTATAGGAGCAATATGGCCCGTTTTAGATAGAAAAGTGATGTGCTGCTTTTTCTATACTCTTGTACCAATAGAGGGTATGAGTACGTCTATGTTTTGATTCTATAGCAGAAATATGGCCCTTTTAGATAGAAAAGTAATGTGTTGCACTTTCTACACTTTTGTACAAATAGAGAGTAAGAGTACGTCTATCTTCTGATTCTATATAAGCAATATGGCCCGATTTAGATAGAAAAGTGATGTGTTGCACATTCTATACTTTTGTACCAATAGAGGGTATGAGTACTACTATCTTTTGATTATGTAGCAGCAATATGGCCTTTTAGATAGAAAAGTGATGTGTTGCAACTTCTATACTTTAGTACCAATAGAGTGTAACAGTACATCTATCTTTTGATTCTATAGCAGCAAAATGGCCAGTTTTAGATAGAAAAATGTTGAGTTGTACTTGCTATACTCTTGTGCCAATAGAGTGCAACATGACGGCCATCTTTTGATTCTATAGCAGCAATATGGCCAGTTTTATATAGAAAAGTGATGTGTTGCACTTTATATACTCTTGTAAGAATCGAGTGTAGGGGTACGTCTATCTTCTGATTCTATAGCAGCAATATGGCCCTTTTAGATAGAAAAGTAAGGCGTTGCACTTTATACACTTTTGTATCAATAGTGTGTAAGAGTACGCCTATCTTCTGATTCTATAGCAGCAATATGGCCCTTTTAAATAGAAAAGTGATGTGTTGCACTTTCTATACTTTTGTACTAATAGAGTGTAACACTACGTCTATCTTCTGATTCTATAGGAGCAATATGGCCCGTTTTAGATAGAAAAGAGGTGTGCTGCTTTTTCTATACTCTTGTACCAATAGAGGGTATGAGTACGTCTATGTCTTGATTCTATAGCAGAAATATGGCCCTTTTGGATAGAAAAGTGATGTGTTGCACTTTCTATAACTTTGTACCAATACAGTGTAAGAGTACATCTATCTTCTAATTCTATAGCAGCAATATGGCCCTTTTAGATAGTAAAGTGATGTGTTGCACTTTCTACACTTTTGTACAAATAGAGAGTAAGAGTACGTCTATCCTCTGCTTCTATAGCAGTAATATGGCCCGATTTAGATAGAAAAGTGATGTGTTGCACATTCTATACTTTTGTACCAATAGAGTGCAACAGTACGTCTATCTTCTGATTCTAAAGCAGTAATATGGGCGTTTTAGATAGAAAAGTGATGTGTTGCAGTTCATATACTTTTGTACCAATAGACTGTAACAGTACGTCTATCTTTTGATCCTATAGCAGGAATGTGGCCCCTTTTAGATAGAAAATTGATGTGTTGTACTTTCTTTAGTCTTGTGCCAATAGAGTGCAACAGGACGTCTATCTTTTGATTCTATTGCAGCAATATGGCCAGTTTCAGAGAGAAAAGTGATGTGTTGCACTTTCTATACTCTTGTACCAATAGAGTGTCAGAGTACGTCTATCTTCTGATTCTGTAGCAGCAATATGGCCCTTCTAGATAGAAAAGTGATGTGTTGCACTTTCTTTGCTTTTGTACCAATTGAGTATAACGGTACGGCAATCTTCTGATTCTGTAGCAGCAATATGGCCCGTTTTAGATAGAAAAGTGATGTGCTGCAAATTCTATACTCTTGTACCCATAGAGGGTATGAGTACTACTATCTTTTGATTATGTAGCAGCAATATGGCCTTTTAGATAGAAAAGTGATGTGTTGCACTTTCTACACTTTTGTACCTATACAGAGTAAGAATACGCCTATCTTTTGATTCTGTAGCAGCAATATGGTCCTTTTGGATAGAAAAGCGGTATGTTGCACCATCTATACTTTTGTACCAATAGAGAGCAACAGTACGTCTATCTTCTGATTCTAAAGCAGTAATATGGCCGTTTTAGATAGAAAAGTGATGTGTTGCACTTCATATACTTTTGTACCAATAGACTGTAACAGTACGTCTATCTTCTGAATCTATAGCAGCAATATGGCCCTTTTAGATAGCAAAGTGATGTGTTGCACTTTCTACACTTTTGTACCAATACAGGGTAAGAGTACGCCTATCTTTTGATTCTATAGCAGCAATATCGCCCTTTTATATAGAAAAGTGATGTGTTGCAATTTCAATACTGTTGTACCAATAGAGTGTAAGAGTACGTCTAACTTCTGATTCTATAGCAGCAATATGGCCCGTCTTAGATAGAAAAGTGATGTGTAGCACTTTCTATACTTTTGTACCAATAGAGTGTAACAGTACGTCTCTCTTCTGATCTTGTAGCAGCCATATGGCCCGTTTTAGATAGAAAATTGATGTCTTGCACTTTCTTTAGTCTTGTGCCAATAGTGTGCAACAGGACGTCTATCTTTTGATTCTATAGCAGCAATATGGCCAGTTTCAGAGAGAAAAGTGATGTGTTGCACCTTCTATTCTCTTGTACCAATAGAGTGTAAGAGTACGTCTATCTTCTGATTCTATAGCAGCAATATTGCTCGTTTTAGATAGAAAAGTGATGTGCTCCACTTTCTATACTCTTGTACCAATAGAGGGTATGAGTACGTCTGTCTTTTGATTCTATAGCAGCAATTTGGCCCTTTTAGATAGAAAAGTGATGTGTTGCACTTTGTATACCGTTGCACCAATAGAGTGTAACAGTACGTCTATCTTCCAATTCTATAGCAGCAATATGGTCCTTTGAGATAGAAAAGTGATGTGTTGCACTTTCTATACTTTTGTACCAATAGAGTGTAACAGTAAGTCTATCTTCTGATTCTATAGCAGCAACATGGCCCGTTTAAAATAGAACAGTGAACTGTTGCACTTTCTATACTTTTGTATCAATAGAGTGTAAGAGTTCGTCTATCTTCTGATTCTATAGCACCAATATGGCCGTTTTAGATAGAAAAGTAAGGTGTTGCACTTTCTATACTTTTTTACCAATTGAGTGTAACTGTACGTCTATCTTCTGATCCTATAGCAGCAATATGGCCAGTTTTATATAGAAAAGTGATGTGTTGCACTTTATATACTCTTGTACGAATCGAGTGTAGGAGTACGTCTATCTTCTGATTCTATAGCAGCAATATGGCCCGTTTTAAATAGAACAGTGAACTGTTGCACTTTCTATACTTTTGTACCAATAGAGTGCAACAGGACGTCTATCTTTTGATTCTATAGAAGCAATATGGCCAGTTTCAGAGAGAAAAGAGATGTGTTGCACTTTCTATACTATTGTACCAATAGAGTGTAACAGTACGTCTATCTTCTGATCTTATAGCAGCAATATGGCCCGTTTTAGATAGAAAATTGATGTGTTACACTTTCTTTAATCTTGTGCCAATAGAGTGCAACAGGACGTCTATTTTTTGATTCTATAGCAGCAATATGGCCAGTTTCAGAGAGAAAAGTGATGTGTTGCACTTTCTATACTCTTGTACGAATAGAGTGTAAGAGTACGTCTATCTTCTGATTCTATAGCAGCAATATGGCCCTCTTAGATAGAAAAGTGATGTGTTGCACCTTCTATACTTTTGTACCAATAGAGGGTAACAGTACGTCTATCTTTTGATTCTATAGCAGCAATATAGCTCGTTTTGGATAGAAAAGTGATGTGCTCCACTTTCTATACTCTTGCACCAATAGAGGGTATGAGTACGTCTGTCTTTTGATTCTATAGCAGCAATATGACCCTTTTAGATAGAAAAGTGATGTGTTTCACTTTCTATACCGTTGCACCAATAGAGTGTAACAGTACGTCTATCTTCCAATTCTATAGCACCAATATGGCCCTTTGAGATAGAAAAGTGATGTGCTGCACTTTCCATACTTTTGTACCAATAGAGTGTAAGAGTAGTATATCTTCTGATTCTATACAAGCAATATGGCCCTTTTAGATAGAAAAGTGATGTGTTGCATTTTCTTTGCTTTTGTACCAATTGAGTATAACGGTACGGCTATCTTCTGATTCTGTAGCAGCAATATGGCCAGTTTTATATAGAAAAGTGATGTGTTGCACTTGCCATATTCTTGTACCAATAGAGTGTAAGAGTACGTCTATCTTCTAATTCTATAGCAGCAATAGGGCCCTTTTAGATAGAAAAGTGATGTGTTGCAACTTCTATACTTTAGTACCAATAGAGTGTAACAGTACGTCTATCTTTTGATTCTATAGCAGCAAAATGGCCAGTTTTAGATAGAAAAATGTTGAGTTGTACTTGCTATACTCTTGTGCCAATAGAGTGCAACATGACGGCCATCTTTTGATTCTATAGCAGCAATATGGCCAGTTTTATATAGAAAAGTGATGTGTTGCACTTTATATACTCTTGTAAGAATCGAGTGTAGGGGTACGTCTATCTTCTGATTCTATAGCAGCAATATGGCCCTTTTAGATAGAAAAGTAAGGCGTTGCACTTTATACACTTTTGTATCAATAGTGTGTAAGAGTACGCCTATCTTCATATTCTATAGCAGCAATATGGCCCTTTTAAATAGAAAAGTGATGTGTTGCACTTTCTATACTTTTGTACTAATAGAGTGTAACACTACGTCTATCTTCTGATTCTATAGGAGCAATATGGCCCGTTTTAGATAGAAAAGAGGTGTGCTGCTTTTTCTATACTCTTGTACCAATAGAGGGTATGAGTACGTCTATGTCTTGATTCTATAGCAGAAATATGGCCCTATTGGATAGAAAAGTGATGTGTTGCACTTTCTATACTTTTGTACCAATACAGTGTAAGAGTACATCTATCTTCTGATTCTATAGCAGCAATATGGCCCTTTTAGATAGTAAAGTGATGTGTTGCACTTTCTACACTATTGTACAAATAGAGAGTAAGAGTACGTCTATCCTCTGCTTCTATAGCAGCAATATGGCCCGATTTAGATAGAAAAGTGATGTGTTGCACATTCTATACTTTTGTACCAATAGAGTGCAACAGTACGTCTATCTTCTGATTCTAAAGCAGTAATATGGGCGTTTTAGATAGAGGAGGAGGAGGAGTGTGGAGTTTAAGGGCCCGTCGACAGCTGGGTCTTTTGGGCCCCAGGTCAATTTTTACGGGCTGAAACAAATTAATACAGTTAAAAAGGGGAAACTAAAAAAGCAGTAAACTTGTAAGAAGGTAAAACGTGAAAATCTAAAACAGTTAAAACGTTAAAAATCTTACGGATAAATATTAAAATAAAACAGCTAAAAAGTAAAAACAAACGGTGCTACAATAAAACCGGGATTCATTGTCTAAAAACCGTAGAATAAAACACCAAAACTAAAACACAAGTTAAACTTGTTTCCCAAACCCAATTTGGGTGACGAACCGCAGAACCTTATCTACCGATACCGGGTCGTCGCCCAGAATTGACCGCATAGTAAAACCCAGGCCAAGGGACTGGCGCTCTCTAGTATATCGTGGACAATCAAGCAAAACGTGTGGGACGGACAGTTGTACACCGCACGTCTGACACACAGGGGCCGGGTCGCCACGCAGTAGATGACCGTGTGTGGCGCGAGTGTGACCGATTCTCAACCGGGTGAGAATGACCTCCGACCGCCGCGCATCCCTGACGGATGTCGGCCAGGGTGTTACTGTGTCTTTGATTGTCCGTAATTGGGTGCCAGATATTTCTTCCCACGACTTCTGCCAGAATGAAAAAATATGGCGCCGGAAATATCGTTGCGCATCACTAAAAGGCAGAGTTCGTGTGGATAATCCCGGCAGACGACATGCAGACTTTGCAGCCGCATCCGCCTCCTCGTTACCAGGAATACCCACATGGCCTGGGATCCATATAAAAACAAACTGGTATCCGTGAGTCAGTAACTGTGAAATGAGTGTCTGTATTTTAATTATGAGTGCTGAAGTGCCGAGAAATTGCTGTAAGGCCTGGAGAGCACTCAGAGAGTCACAGCAAATCATAAAATTTCCAGGTCCTGAGCTGGAGATAAAGAGTAAAAAATAAAATATGGCGAACAGCTCGGCGGTAAAAACAGAACTGGCGTCCGGAAGGCGGTACTTGTGAGCCTCATTGTTATAAACAAAACTACAGCCTGTAGCACCTCCCACCTGGGAACCATCGGTAAAAACCGGAAAGTAAATCGGGTAACGTCCCAGGAGCTCGGTGAAGAGTTGACGAAACACCGAGTGAGGGGTAGTTACTTTAGCATGGGCTGCAAGCTCGAGGTCGAATTGGGCACGGTGGAGTTGCCAAGGAGGAAAGCGACCATGGCAATACCGCTCTACAGCAGGCATTCGCAAAGAATGTGTGGCGAGCAGTTCACGAAACCGAATACCGCTGGGGCGGGATATTGAGCTATTTCGCATATAACGGTGGGCTAGGTCTGGACGCAATACAGAGTAAAATGACGGGTGACCAGGGTGAGCTGCTAACCGTGCCACGTATGAAGAAAGCAATACCGAGCGTCGCACAGACAATGGAGGTTCGCCAGATTCAGCATACAGACACGGAATTCGACTAGTACGGAAAGCTCCAGTAGCAAGGCGGATACCAGTATGATGAATCGTATCTAAAAGGCGGAGTTTAGAGGCAGATGCCGCGCCATAAATAAAACAGCCGTAATCTAATTTGGACCGGACCAGTGAGCCATACAACCTCAACATGACGGTTCGATCGCCGCCCCAAGATGCCCCAGATAACACCCGGAGCATCCGAAGCGAACGATTGCAGGAAGCACGAAGATGGCGAATATGGTGCTCCCATGTGAGTTTGCTGTCGAGGTGTAGGCCCAAGAACTTCAGGTGCGGAACAAAAGGAATACGCGTGTCACGCAAATAAAGAACAGGAGGAGGATGCACACCACGAAGTCGATGAAAGTGTAGACACTGTGTTTTCGTAGGGGAGAACTGAAAGCCGGTGCGATGAGCCCATTCGGCGATAGAGGATATGGTCAGCTGCAGTTGGCGTTCGATGTGTTCAAGATTAAAAGAGCGGTAGTAGATGGCAAAGTCGTCAACATACAGCGATATCGGGATTCCCCCACGAACAACACTGGCGATACCGTCAATCGCCACGGCGAAAAGCGTTACACTAAGAATCGACCCCTGGGGTACACCGTTCTCCTGGATCCTGTCGTGGGATAGTGTATTCCCAATGCGGACACGAAACCGGCGTAGTTTTAAAAAATTTAAAACGAGAATGGCTAAATGACCGCGTAAACCGTAACCGTGTAAAGTACGTAGGATACCATAGCGCCAGGTAGTATCGTAGGCCTTCTGCAGATCGAAGAAGACGCCCACGACATGCTGCTTCAAGAGAAAGGCATTTTGTATATATGCTTCCATGCGTGCCAGATTGTCGACACTGGAGCGATGACGACGAAAACCGCACTGAGCATTGCTCAGCAGGTTATTCTTCTCCAGCCACCACACTAAGCGAGTGTTAACCATACGTTCGAAGGTCTTACAAACAACACTCGTCAGGCAAATAGGGCGGTAGCTAGAGGGAAGTGTCCGGTCCTTTCCGGGCCGAGGGATGGGGATGACAATACCCTCGCGCCAGGAAGACGGGAAAACCTGCTGAAGCCATATGCGGTTGTAAATGCTCAGCAGGAAGGAGAGAGCCGCAGGTGGAAGGTGAAGCAGCATTTGTCGGTGGATGTCATCAGGGCCAGGAGAGGAGTCCTTTGCGAGAGACAAAGCACATTCTAGCTCCTCTTCGGTGAAAGGCGCGTTGTACGATTCACTGCAGTCACTGTTAAAATTGAGGATTATCCGCTCCGCAGATTCCTTGATTCCTAGAAAGGCATTACTGTAACTTCGGGTTTGGCTGTCAGCAGCGAAAGAATCGGCAAGGGTGTCGGCGATGTCCTGCTCGGAGGTGTAGGTGGAGCCTTGTACGGCAAGAGCGGGAATAATGGTCCGGCGACACTTGCCGTACATACGCCGAACAGCAGTCCACACCCTTTGTGCCGAAGTGCAACGTGAAAGCGAAGAGACGTAGCTTTCCCAGGATCTGCGCTTTGCACTCCGAAGAACAAAACGTGCTCTGGCACGAGAACGCTTAAAAGCTATAAAATTGTCTTCGGTCGGATGTAAACTAAAAAGACGCAGAGCACGTTTACGCGCTTTGATAGCCAAACGGCATTCCTCAGACCACCAAGGCACCGGAAAGTGTCGTGGTGTAGATGATCCACGAGGAATGCTGGAATCTGCTGCGAGCAACACAGAACATGTAAAATATTCCACCATGTCGTCAATGGTGGTAAAGCCATCGTCGGTGAGATGAATAAGCGAGTGAAATTTCCCCCAATCAGCTCTGGAAATAATCCAGTGAGGATGCCGTGTTGGCACAGTATGACTATGGTAGAGGTGAATATTAATGGGGTAATGATCGCTGCCAAATAGGTCGGAAAGCACCGACCAATCAAGCAGTGGAACTAATGCCGGGCTACAAAAGGTAACGTCTAGTGCTGAATGTGTGCCGTGAGTGGAGGATAAGAATGTGGGGACACCAGTGTTCAGCAGAAGTAAGCCAGACATGTCACAAACGTCTGCTATAAGGCACCCACGAGCATCGTCAATGTCGGAGCCCCATAAAGTGTTTTTGGCATTCAGATCGCCGAGGAATAGAAGCGGTGGCGGAATCTGAACCAGAAGAGCCCGAAGATCGTGTTCTTGTACGACATTGACCGGTGGCAGATAGACATTGCAAATAGAAAAGCACAGGCCCCGCAGCTGTACACGAACCGCTACAGCCTGCAGCGGCGTGTTAAGCGGTATGCTGGCAGCAGAGATGGTATGTGCCACCAGCGTAGCCACACCACCGCTAGCCCGCCGACCAGCTGCAGAGTCATGTCTAAATGCGGAAAAATTACGTAGATGTAAACCATGATTAGGCTGCAAATGGGTTTCTTGTAAGCAGACGATGGAAGGCGATCGCTGAGAAACTAAATGTTGTATGTCTGGAGCCCTGGCCCGGAACCCATTAATATTCCACTGGATTATTTCCATGCTAAAATCGAATTAGTAGTTGGTCTTTATTTTCTTTTTCACCTTCGCACTCTTTGGACCGATAATGTGAGGTCCACCATCCTCCGGTGACTCCTCCGATGTGCGGGAGTCTGAAGAACCCCTGCGGCTCGCAGAGCGGGAGCGGGACTTCACAGAGGACGTGCAACTACTGGCCCGGAGTTTATGCCTGGAACGATGACGTTCAACAGGCAACGAAGCAGTCTCAGAGCTAGTCGACTGCGGCGGAGCTGGCGTCTGGACGGCAGAAGAGGTAGTCTGTGGTCGAACTGTAGGTGGAGTAGAACTATGCTCGTCAGGTGAGCCAGTTTGTACTCCCACGGAAACCCGAGAGGGCGAACTGGGGCACGTCTGTACGACGGCGTCCTGTTTCGGAACAGCCTGGCGGACAGCTGCAGAAAACTTCAAGGTGGTGGTTGGATGAAGTTCCTGATACCGCTTTCGTGCGTCTACAAAAGTCAGGTGTTCCTTAACCCGAAGCTCCTGGATTGCCTTCTCCTCTAAAAAGCGGGGGCAATCGCGCGAGTTCGACGGGTGTGCACCTCCACAGTTGACACAGGTGGAGTCCTGATCGCACAGGGAGCCGTCGTGAGCATTTCGACCACAGCGAGGACAAACTGGTGTACCGGTACATCGCTGCTGCGTATGCCCGAACTTCTGGCAGCGGAAACAACGCATAGGGTTCGGCACATACGGTCGTACGGTTGCGCGTTCATACCCGCAGAAAATGAATTGCGGCAGAGTCGTACGTTCAAACGTAAGGAAAACCGTACGTAAGGGGGAGGGCTTGTCATCCTTCTTACCAATTAAACGGTATGCAGCAATAACACCTTGGTCAGAGAGGCAGTTAACTATGTCCTCGTTAGAGAGGTTGTCCAGACTTGATGTTGAAACTACGCCGCGACAACTATTCAAAGTCTTATGCTTCTCTACCTTTACGGGATAAGAACCTAGGAGAGTGGCTTTAAGTAGTTTTGCGGTTTGGGAGTCTTGAGCCACCTCTATCAGCAAGTTGCCGTCCCTACATCGAGTGACATTTTTTACAGCGCCACATAAGCGATCTACTTCCTTTTTAATATAAAACGGACTCAGAGTAGCCAGGGTCTTCTTCTCGCTTACCATACTCATAACCAAAAATCGTGGAGTTGAAGGGGGGGAGCGCAGAGGAGACATTATGAAAAGGTCCCCCTTCCGGACCGTCGGCGTCAGCCTGCCATCCGGGGGATAAAGGAAAAAGACACCTAAATCTTCCGGTCTGTGCCGGCCCGAAGCACCCGCTTCAGACCCGATCTCAAGGAGTACATCAGAAAAAGTTACCCTCCGCCTATCACTACTTACCGGTATGCGACATTTCCACCAAAGGCAGGCCCGACTTTATGCCCCTACCACAGGAATAACCGCCTGTGGCTCCCCACTCTAGCCCACGCTGCCTCAACGGAGTCAGCGTGGATTCAGGGGACTTGTGGTTGATTACATCGGACCCCAGAAAGCGATAACCCGTCGGGTCCCCCTGTACACCCCAGCGGCAGCACGGCCGCCGAGATACCCATGGGGACCCGGCCCCTAAGGAGCTACGGGGGTGTACTTGACAATGGAACGGCTCCGCACCTAGTGTCGCACAAAAGGGGTAGTGAGGAGGGTCCACTCAACCTTCACGCCTGAGCCTCCGAAGAGCACACAAGTTGGAAGCTGCGCCGAAACCGTGGGACAGGAACCACGGAGACAGGATAGATCCCTGTTGGTGAGACAGGAGTTATAATTCTAAAACTTAACCTACATAAAACCATAAGACCTAGAAGAGGAAGAGACTAAATCTAAGTGGATGATAACGTGGCTAGACCTGATGGAGGCGAGGGGATGATAATGGGGATGAGCGGCTCGGGGCCCCGGGTGCGCCAAGCCCGGACCTACCGTGGTAGGTCCCCCTGGGGGACGCGTTTTAGATAGAAAAGTGATGTGTTGCAGTTCATATACTTTTGTACCAATAGACTGTAACAGTACGTCTATCTTTTGATCCTATAGCAGGAATGTGGCCCCTTTTAGATAGAAAATTGATGTGTTGTACTTTCTTTAGTCTTGTGCCAATAGAGTGCAACAGGACGTCTATCTTTTGATTCTATTGCAGCAATATGGCCAGTTTCAGAGAGAAAAGTGATGTGTTGCACTTTCTATACTCTTGTACCAATAGAGTGTAAGAGTACGTCTATCTTCTGATTCTGTAGCAGCAATATGGCCCTTCTAGATAGAAAAGTGATGTGTTGCACTTTCTTTGCTTTTGTACCAATTGAGTATAACGGTACGGCTATCTTCTGATTCTGTAGCAGCAATATGGCCCGTTTTAGATAGAAAAGTGATGTGCTGCACATTCTATACTCTTGTACCAATAGAGGGTATGAGTACTACTATCTTTTGATTATGTAGCAGCAATATGGCCTTTTAGATAGAAAAGGTATGTGTTGCACTTTCTACACTTTTGTACCTATACAGAGTAAGAATACGCCTATCTTTTGATTCTGTAGCAGCAATATGACCAGTTTTATATAGAAAAGTGGTGTGTTGCACTTTATATACTCTTGTACGAATCGAGTGTAGGAGTACGTCTATTTTCTGATTCTATAGCAGCAATATGGCCCTTTTAGATAGAAAAATGATGTGTTGCATTTTCTATACTTTTTTACCAATTGAGTGTAATAGTACGTCTATCTTCTGATCCTATAGCTGCAATTTGGCCAGTTTTATATAGAAAAGTGATGTGTTGCACTTAATATACTCTTGTACGAATCGAGTGTAGGAGTACGTCTTTCTTCTGATTCTATAGCAGCAAAATGGCCCGTTTTAGATAGAAAAGTGATGTGTTGCACTTTCTTTAGTCTTGTGCCAATAGAGTGCAATAGGACGTCTATCTTTTGATTCTATAGCAGCAATATGACCAGTTTCAGAGAGAAAAGTGATGTGTTGCACTTTCTATTCTCTTGTACCAATAGAGTGTAAGAGTACGTCTATCTTCTGATTCTATAGCAGCAATATTGCTCGTTTTAGATAGAAAAGTGATGTGCTCCACTTTCTATACTCTTGTACCAATAGAGGGTATGAGTACGTCTGTCTTTTGATTCTATAGCAGCAGTTTGGCCCTTTTAGATAGAAAAGTGATGTGTAGCACTTTCTATACCGTTGCACCAATAGAGTGTAACAGTACGTCTAGCTTCCAATTCTATAGCAGCAATATGGTCCTTTGAGATAGAAAAGTGATGTGTTGCACTTTCTATACTTTTGTACCAATAGAGTGTAACAGTAAGTCTATCTTCTGATTCTATAGCAGCAATATGGCCCGTTTAAAATAGAACAGTGAACTGTTGCACTTTCTATACTTTTGTATCAATAGAGTGTAAGAGTTCGTCTATCTTCTGATTCTATAGCACCAATATGGCCGTTTTAGATAGAAAAGTAAGGTGTTGCACTTTCTATACTTTTTTACTAATTGAGTGTAACAGTACGTCTATCTTCTGATCCTATAGCAGCAATATGGCCAGTTTTATATAGAAAAGTGATGTGTTGCACTTTATATACTCTTGTGCGAATCGAGTGTAGGAGTACGTCTATCTTCTGATTCTATAGCAGCAATATGGCCCGTTTTAAATAGAACAGTGAACTGTTGCACTTTCTATACTTTTGTACCAATAGAGTGCAACAGGACGTCTATCTTTTGATTCTATAGAAGCAATATGGCCAGTTTCAGAGAGAAAAGTGATGTGTTGCACTTTCTATACTTTTGTACCAATAGAGTGTAACAGTACGTCTATCTTCTGATCTTATAGCAGCAATATGGCCCGTTTTAGATAGAAAATTGATGTGTTGCACTTTCTTTGATCTTGTGCCAATAGAGTGCAACAGGACGTCTATCTTTTGATTCTATAGCAGCAGTATGGCCAGTTTCAGAGAGAAAAGTGATGTGTTGCACTTTCTATACTCTTGTACGAATAGAGTGTAAGAGTATGTCTATCTTCTGATTCTATAGCAGCAATATGGCCCTCTTAGATAGAAAAGTGATGTATTGCACCTTCTATACTTTTGTACCATTAGAGTGTAACAGTACGTCTATCTTTTGATTCTATAGCAGCAATATTGCTCGTTTTGGATAGGAAAGTGATGTGCTCCACTTTCTATACTCTTGCACCAATAGAGGGTATGAGTACGTCTGTCTTTTGATTCTATAGCAGCAATATGACCCTTTTAGATAGAAAAGTGATGTGTTTCACTTTCTATACCGTTGCACCAATAGAGTGTAACAGTACGTCTATCTTCCAATTCTATAGCACCAATATGGCCCTTTGAGATAGAAAAGTGATGTGCTGCACTTTCCATACTTTTGTACCAATAGAGTGTAAGAGTACTTCTATCTTCTGATTCTATACAAGCAATATGGCCCTTTTAGATAGAAAAGTGATGTGTTGCATTTTCTATACTTTTTTACCAATTGATTGTAACAGTACGTGTATCTTCTGATCCTATACCAGCAATATGGCCAGTTTTATATAGAAAAGTGATGTGTTGCACTTGCCATATTCTTGTACCAATAGAGTGTAAGAGTACGTCTATCTTCTAATTCTATAGCAGCAATAGGGCCCTTTTAGATAGAAAAGTGATGTGTTGCAACTTCTATACTTTAGTACCAATAGAGTGTAACAGTACGTCTATCTTTTGATTCTATAGCAGCAAAATGGCCAGTTTTAGATAGAAAAATGTTGAGTTGTACTTGCTATACTCTTGTGCCAATAGAGTGCAACATGACGGCCATCATTTGATTCTATAGCACCAATATGGCCGTTTTAGATAGAAAAGTAAGGTGTTGCACTTTCTATACTTTTTTACTAATTGAGTGTAACAGTACGTCTATCTTCTGATCCTATAGCAGCAATATGGCCAGTTTTATATAGAAAAGTGATGTGTTGCACTTTATATACTCTTGTGCGAATCGAGTGTAGGAGTAAGTCTATTTTCTGATTCTATAGCAGCAATATGGCCCTTTTAGATAGAAAAATGATGTGTTGCATTTTCTATACTTTTGTACCCATAGAGTGTAGCAGTACGTCTATCTTCTGATGCTGTAGCAGCAATATGGCCCGTTTTAGATAGAACATTGATGTGTTGCACTTTTTATACTCTTGTACCAATAGAGTGCAAGAGGACGTTTATCTTTTGATTCTATAGCAGCAATATGGCCCTTTTAGATAGAAAAGTGATGTGTTGCACTCTCTATACTTGTGTACTAATATAGTGTAAGAGCACGTTTATCTTCTGGTTCTATAGGAGCAATATGACCCGTTTTAGTTAGAGAAGTGATGTGCTGTTTTTCTATACTCTTGCACCAATAGAGTGCAAGAGGACGTTTATCTTTTGATTCTATAGCAGCAATATGACCAGCTTTATATAGAAAAGTATTGTGATGCACTTTCTATACTCTTGTACCAATAGAGTATAACAGTATGGCTATCTTCTGATTCTATAGGAGCAATATGGCCCGTTTTAGATAGAAAATTAATGTGCTGTACTTTCTATACTCTTGTTCTAAGAGAGTGCAACAGGACGTCTATCTTTTGATTCTATAGCAGCAATTAGGCCAGCTTTATGTAAAAAAGTGTTGTGTTGCACTTTCTATACTCTTGTACCAAAAGAGTATAACAGTACGACTATATTTTGATTCTATAGCAGCAATGTGGCCCTTTTAGATAGTCAAGTGATGTGTTGCACTTTCTATACTTTTGTACCAATAGAGTGTAAGAGTACGTCTATCTTCTGATTCCAAAGCAGCAATATGGCCCGTTTTAGATAAAAAAGTGATGTGTTGCACTTTATATACTCTTGTACCAATAGACGGTATGAGTACGTGTGTCTTTTGATTCTATAGCAGCAATATGGCCCTTTTAGATAGAAAAGTGATGTGTTGCACTCTCTATACTTGTGTACTAATACAGTGTAAGAGCACGTTTATCTTCTGATTCTATAGGAGCAATATGGCCCGTTTTAGGTAGAAAAGTGATGTGCTGCTATTTCTATACTCTTGTACCAATAGAGGGTATGAGTACGTCTCTCTTTTGATTCTATAGCAGAAATATGGCCCTTTTAGATAGAAAAGTGATGTGTTACACTTTCAATACTGTTGTACCAATAGAGTGTAAGAGTACGGCTAACTTCTGATCTTATAGCAGCAATATGGCCCGTTTTAGATAGAAAATTGATGTGTTGCACTTTCTTTACTCTTGTGGCAATAGAGTGCAACAGGACGTCTATCTTTCGATTCTATAGCAGCAATATGGCCAGTTTCACAGAGAAAAGTGATGTGTTGCACTTTCTATACTCTTGTACCAATAGAGTGTAAGAGTACGTCTATCTTCTGATTCTATAGCAGCAATATCGCCTGGTTTAGATAGAAAATTGATGAGTTGCACTTTATATACTCTTGTACAAATAGAGTGTAACAGTACGTCTATCTTTTGATTCTATAGCAGCAATATTGCTCGTTTTGGATAGAAAAGTGATGTGCTCCACTGTCCATACTCTTGTACCAATAGAGGGTATGAGTACGTCTGTCTTTTGATTCTATAGCAGCAATATGGCCCTTTTAGATAGAAAAGTGATGTGTTGCACTTTCTATACTGTTGCACCAATAGAGTGTAACAGTACGTCTATCTTCCAATTCTATAGCAGCAATATGGCCCTTTTGGATAAAAAAGCGGTATGTTGCACCTTCTATACTTTTGTACCAATAGAGTGTAACAGTACGTCTATCTTCTGATTCTAAAGCAGTAATATGGCCGTTTTAGATAGAAATGTGATGTGTTGCACTTTCTATACTTTTGTACCAATAGAGTGTAATAGTACCTCTATCTTCTGATTCTATAGCAGAAATGTGGACCGTTTTAGATAGAAAAGTGATGTGTTGCGCTTTCTATACTTTTGTACCAATACAGTGTAAGAGTACATCTATCTTCTGAATCTATAGCAGCAATATGGCCCTTTTAGATAGTAAAGTGATGTGTTGCACTTTCTACACTTTTGTACCAATACAGGGTAAGAGTACGCCTATCTTTTGATTCTACAGCAGCAATATGGCCCGTTTTAGATAGAAAAGTGATGTGTTGAACTTTATATACTCTTGTACCAATAGAGGGTATGAGTACGTCTATCTTTTGATTCTATAGCAGCAATATGGCCCTTTTAGATAGAAAAGTGATGTGTTGCACTCTCTATACTTGTGTACTAATATAGTGTAAGAGCACGTTTATCTTCTGGTTCTATAGGAGCAATATGGCCCGTTTTAGTTAGAGAAGTGATGTGCTGCTTTTTCTATACTCTTGCACCAATAAAGTGCAAGAGGACGTTTATCTTTTGATTCTATAGCAGCAATATGACCAGCTTTATATAGAAAAGTATTGTGATGCACTTTCTATACTCTTGTACCAATAGAGTATAACAGTATGGCTATCTTCTGATTCTATAGGAGCAATATGGCCCGTTTTAGATAGAAAAGTGATGTGTTGCACTTTCTATACTCTTGTACCAATAGAGGGTATGAGTACGTCTGTCTTTTCATTCTATAGCAGTAATTTGGCCCTTTTAGATAGAAAAGTGTTGTGTTGCACTTTCTATACCGTTGCACCAATAGAGTGTAACAGTACGTCTATCTTCCAATTCTATAGCAGCAATATGGTCCTTTAGGATAGAAAATTAATGTGCTGTACTTTCTATACTCTTGTTCCAAGAGAGTGCAACAGGACGTCTATCTTTTGATTCTATAGCAGCAATTAGGCCAGCTTTATGTAAAAAAGTGTTGTGTTGCACTTTCAATACTCTTGTACCAAAAGAGTATAACAGTACGACTATGTTTTAATTCTATAGCAGCGATGTGGCCCTTTTAGATAGTCAAGTGATTGCACTTTCTTTAATCTTGTGCCAATAGAGTGCAACAGGACGTCTATCTTTTGATTCTATAGCAGCAATATGGCCAGTTTCAGAGAGAAAAGTGATGTGTTGCACTTTCTATACTCTTGTACCAATAGAGTGTAAGAGTACGTCTATCTTCTGATTCTATAGCAGCAATATGGCCCCCTTAGATAGAAAAGTGATGTGTTGCACCTTCTATACTTTTGTACGAATAGAGTGTAACAGTACGTCTATCTTTTGATTCTATAGCAGCAATATTGCTCGTTTTGGATAGAAAAGTGATGTGCTCCACTGCCTATACTCTTGAACCAATAGAGGGTATGAGTACGTCTGTCTTTTGATTCTATAGCAGCAATATGGCCCTTTTAGATAGAAAAGTGATGTGTTGCACTTTCTATACCGTTGAACCAATAGAGTGTAACAGTACGTCTATCTTTTGATTCTATAGCAGCAATATTGCTCGTTTTGGATAGAAAAGTGATGTGCTCCACTGTCTATACTCTTGTACCAATAGAGGGTATGAGTACGTCTGTCTTTTGATTCTATAGCAGCAATATGGCCCTTTTGGATAGAAAAGCGGTATGTTGCACCTTCTATACTTTTGTACCAATAGAGTGTAACAGTACGTCTATCTTCTGATTCTAAAGCAGTAATATGGCCGTTTTAGATAGTAATGTGATTTGTTGCACTTTCTATGCTTTAGTACCAATAGAGTGTAATAGTACGTATATCTTCTGATCCCATAGCAGCAATATGGCCCGTTTTAGATAGAAAAGTGATGTGTTGCACCTTCTATACTCTTGTACCAACAGAGTGTAAGAGTACTCCTATCTTCTGATTCTATAGCAGAAATATGGGCCGATTTAGATAGAAAAGTGATGTGTTCCAATTTATATACTCTTGTACCGATAGAGAGTAAGGGTACGTCTATCTTTTGATTCTATAGCAGCAATATGGCTCTTTTAGATAGAAAAGTGATGTGTTGCACTTTCAATATTGTTGTACCAATAGAGAATAAGAGTACGTCTATCATCTGATTCTATAGCAGCAATATGGCGCTTTTAGGTAGAAAAATGATGTGTTGCACTTTATATACTCTTGTACGAATCGAGTGTAGGAGTACGTCTATCTTCTGATCCTATAGCAGCAATATGGCCAGTTTTATATAGAAAAGTGATGTGTTGCACTTTATATACTCTTGTGCGAATCGAGTGTAGGAGTACGTCTATCTTCTGATTCTATAGCGGCAATATGGCCCTTTTAGATAGAAAAATGATGTGTTGCATCTTCTCTACTTTTGTACCAATAGAGTGTAACAGTACGTCTATCTTTTAATTCTATAGCAGCAATATTGCTCGTTTTAGATATAAAAGTGATGTGCACCACTTTCTATACTCTTGTACCAATAGAGGGTATGAGTACGTCTGTCTTTTGATTCCATAGCAGCAATATGGCCCTTTTAGGTAGAAAACTGATGTGTTGCACTTTCTATACCGTTGCACCAATAGAGTGTAACAGTACGTCTATCTTCCAATTCTATAGCACCAATATGGCCCTTTGTGATAGAAAAGTGATGTGTTGCACTTTCTATACCGTTGCACCAATAGAGTGTAAACGTATGTCTATCTTCCAGTTCTATAGCACCAATATGGCCCTTTGAGATACAAAAGTGATGTGTGCACTTTCTATACTTTTGTACCAATAGAGTGTAAGGGTATGTCTATCTTCTGATTCTATAGCAGCAATATGGCCCTTTTGGATAGAAAAGTGATGTGTTGCATTTTCTATACTTTTTTACCAATTGAGTGTAACAGTACGTCTATCTTCTGATCCTATAGCAGCAATATGGCCAGTTTTATATAGAAAAGTGATGTGTTGCACTTTATATACTCTTGTACGAATCGAGTGTAGGAGTACGTCTATCTTCTGATTCTATAGCAGCAATATGGCCCTTTTAGATAGAAAAGTGATGTTTTGCACTTTCTACACTTTTGTACCAACAGAGTGTAACAGTACGTCTATCTTCTGATTCTATAGCAGCAATATGGCCATTTTAGATAGAAAAGTAAGGCGTTGCACTTTATACACTTTTGTATCAATAGTGTGTAAGAGTACGCCTATCTTCTGATTCTATAGCAGCAATATGGCCTTTTTAAATAGAAAAGTGATGTGTTGCACTTTCTATACATTTGTGGTAATAGAGTGTAACACTACGCCTATCTTCTGATTCTGTAGCAGCA
Source organism: Tenodera sinensis (assembly GCA_030765045.1). Classification (NCBI taxonomy): domain Eukaryota; kingdom Metazoa; phylum Arthropoda; class Insecta; order Mantodea; family Mantidae; genus Tenodera; species Tenodera sinensis. Next base: position 100,630,343 of record CM060967.1, on the reverse strand, counting down.
ATATGGCCCGTTTTAGATAGAATATAGATGTTTTGCACTTTTTATACTGTTGTCCCAATAGAATGCAACAGGGCGTTTATCTTCTGATTCTATAGGAGCAATATGGCCCTTTTAGATAGACAAGTGAGGTGTTGCACTTTCTATACTTTTGTACCAATAGAGTGTAAGAGTACGTCTATATTCTGCTTCTATAGCAGCAATATGGCCCCTATAGATAGAAAAGTGATGTGTTGCACTTTCTATACTCTTGTACCAATAGAGACTAAGAGTACGTCTATCTTCTGATTCTATAGCAGCAATATGGCCCTTTTGGATAGAAAGGTGTTGTCTTGAACTTTCTCTACTCTTGTCCCAATAGAGTGCAACAGTACGTCTATCTTCTGATTCTATAGCAGCAATATGGCCCTTTTACATAGAAAAGTGATGTTTTGCACTTTCAATACTCTTGTACCAATAGACTGCAACAACACTTCTATCTTTTGATTCTATAGCAGCAATATGGCAAGCGTTATATAGAAAAGTGTTGTGTTGCACTATATAAATTTTTCTACCAATAGTGTAAGAACACGTTTTTCCTTTGATTCTATAGCAGCATTATGCCCTTTGAGATAGAAAAGTGATGTGCTGCACCTTCTATACTCTTGTCCCAATAGAGGGTATGAGTACGTCTATCTTTTGATTCTATAGCAGAAATATGGCCCTTTTAGATAGAAAAGTGATGAGTTGCACTTTCTATACTTTTGTACCAATAGAGTGTAAGAGTACGTCTATCTTCTGATTCTATAACAGCAATATGGCCCCTTTTAGATAGAAAAGTGATGTGTTGCCCTTTCTACTCTTGTACCAATAGAGTGTAAGAGTACGTCTATCTTCTGATTCTATAACAGCAATATGGCCCGTTTTAGATAGAAAAGTGATGTGTAGGCACTCTCTATAATTTTGTACCAAAAGAGTGTAAGAGTACGTCTTTCCTCTGATTCTATAGCAGCAATATGGACCTTTTGGATAGAAAAGCGGTATGTTGCACCTTCTATACTTTTGTACCAATAGAGTGTAACAGTACGTCTATCTTCTGATTCTAAAGCACTAATATGGCCGTTCTAGATAGAATAGTGATGTTTTGCACTTTCTAAACTTTTGTACCAATAGGGTGTAGCAGTAGGTATATCAACTGATCCTATAGGAGTAATATGGCCCGTGTTAGATAGAAAATTGATGTGTTGCACCTTCTTTAGTCTTGTGCCAATAGAGTGCAACAGGACGTCTATCTTATGATTCTATAGAGGCAATATGACCAGCTTTATATAGAAAAGTGTTGTGATGCACTTTCCATACTCTTGTACCAATAGAGTATTACATTATGGCTATCTTCTAATACTATAGCAGCAATATGGCCCTTTTAGATAGAAAAGTGATGAGTTGCAGTTTCTTTGCTTTAGTACCAATAGAGTGTAACTGTACGTCTATCTTCTGATTCTATAGCAGCACTATGGCCCGTTTTGGATAGAAAGTTGATGTATTGCAATTTCTATACTCTTGTACCAATAGAGTATAAATGTACGACTATCTTTTGATTCTATAGCAGCAATGTGGCCTTTTTAGATACACAAGTGATGTGTTGCACTTTCTATACTTTTGTACCAATAGAGTGTAAGAGTAAGTCTATGTTTTGATTCTATAGCAGCAATATGGCCCTTTTAGATAGAAAAGTGATGTGTTGTACTCTCTACACTTTTGTACCAATAGAGTGTAAGTGTACGTCTATCTTCTGATTGTATAGCAGCACTATGGACCGTTTTGGATAGAAAATTGATGTATTGCACCTTGTATACCTTTGTACCAATAGAAAGCATCAGGACGTCTATCTTTTGATTCTATAGCAGCAATTAGGCCAGCTTTATGTTAAAAAGTGTTGTGTTGCACTTTCTATACTCTTCTACCAATAGAGTATAAATGTACGACCTTCTTTTGATTCTATAGCAGCAATGTGGCCCTTTTAGATAGACAAGTGATGTGTTGCACTTTCTATACTTTTGTACCAATAGAGTGTAAGAGTACGTCTTTCCTCTGATTCTATAGCAGCAATATGGTCCTTTTGGATAGAAAAGCGGTATGTTGCACCTTCTATACTTTTGTACCAATAGAGTGTAACAGTACGTCTATCTTCTGATTCTAAAGCAGTAATATGGCCGTTTTAGATAGAAAAGTGATGTGTTGCACTTTCTAAACTTTTGTACCAATAGAGTGTAGCAGTACGTATATCATCTGGACCTATAGCAGCAATATGGCCCGTGTTAGACAGAAAATTGATTTGTTGCTCTTTCTTTAGTCTTCTGCCAATAGAGTGCAGCATGACGGCTACCTTCTGACTCTATAGCAGCAATATGGCCAGTTTCAGAGAGAAAAGTGATGTGTTGCACTTTCTATACTCTTGTACCAATAGAGTGTAAGAGTACGTCTATCTTCTGATTCTATAGCAGCAGTATGGCCCTTTTAGATAGAAAAGTGATGTGTTGCACTTTCTATACTTATGTACCAATAGTGTGTATGAGTACGTCTATCTTCTGATTCTATAGCAGCTATATGGCCCTTTTATATAGAAAAGTGATGTGTTGCACTTTCTATACTCTTGTACCAATCGACTGCAACAGCACGTCTATCTTTTGTTTCTATAGCAGCAATATGGCAAGCTTTATATAGAAAAGTGTTGTGTTGCACTTTCTAAACTTTTGTACCAATAGAGTGTAAGAGCACGTTTTTTATTTGATTCTATAGCAGCATTATGGCCCTTTGAGATAGAAAATTGATGAGTTGCACTCTCTATACTTTTGTACCAATACAGTGTAAGAGCACGTTTTTCTTTTGATTCTATAGCAGCATTATGCCCTTTAGATAGAAAAGTGATGTGTTGCACTTTCTATACTTTTGTACCAATAGAGTGTTTTCCTTAAACTTCTTCAGGCTATTTCCTAACGCCTGCAAATGCCACCTTCTTTTGCTCATACCCCCTTTTAGAGGCTGCCATCCGCGATTTACTGCATGCATAATGGGTTTACTAAAACACAAATTGCATTGAAACCAACTGAAACACACACGCCAAAAAAGCTAGATTTAAACAGGTGCTATACAAATCAAACGATGCAAATAAACGCATATTATGTAAAACAGTTGTAACTGTGGGCTAATATCCTATATATAAAACGTTATTTTTATTTATAAGAACCACTCCATAAGGAAAATAAGACAAACACCTCAAAATACCAGCACAATCAACTTTACTTTGACTTCACGTTATACTAACATTGAACCAGGACCCTCTGGATTAACGGACCTGACTCTGCCATCCAAGTTGTACAAAAATGGCGTCGGCTGTTCGTCGTGATTTCTGAGGTGTTTCCGCACGCTATCCTTCTTATTGTTTTCTATGCCTTTGAGTTATTGTTTGTTATAATAATTCCTATGTAAGTTTGTCTTCATATTAGCTAAGCGAGTGTTTAAAAACTTTTATTTGGGTAGTATAGGGAACGGGAATAAATCTAATAACGTGTTGACTGTGCCGTGTACTCTCCACGTGGTTATGTTTGTGTTCCATCTAAGACTATGGCTACATTAGCCGTATAGTGTAGTTAATTTATCTGTTTGCAAGTACGATTTGTGTCACGATTACGGTGGTGAGAGGTTGTTGAAGATAAACTGTTCCAGTAGTGTACCTACGTTATTGTAGTCATACCTCAACCTAACCTCAAACATGACAATGCACCGTAACCGTTGCAATCCCGAATGCTAATTAAAAGTGAGAAACTTTCAGTTAAAACAAAAGGTAAATTGCAACGTAGAGCTTGTAAATTCAGTATTTAGTTGCTATAAATTGCAGCGTAATGTGTGTTAGTTGCCGTTGTATATATAACATGGTGAATAGTGTGAATAGTGAAAGACAATAATTTCGAGTGAAACTCAATTAGTGACAGCTGCAACACCAACTGTTTGTTTCATGTAAGTAGTATACTGTTTGTATTTATACATTATCTTTTGTCTTTGTAATTTAAATGTGTAGCTGTAGTTTAAAAGAAATGTGTTATGTTGCTGCATGCAAAACTGTAGACTATAGCAAAGTTGCTTTACAATGCTGATTTAAGGTTACGTGTTTCATATATTTCATGTACAGTGCTGTATTAGGGTTATTATTTTTAATATTTCATCTACTTTTGTGGATTCCCCCTGTAAAATGAAGTGTCATGAAGTACTGAGTTTTATTGTTGCAAACTGAGTAATCATAAGTTTTCAGTAAAATAAAAGCAAAATTCCACCCTAAAGCTTTTGAATTCAGTAGGTAGCCTTAGGTTATTCTAAATAGCAGCATTTGTATATCGGCCATCCAGTATATGTTTTGTGTAGGTATACTATATTATGTACGTGGTGTAAGTGTGAAAAACAGTGTAAACAATGATTAATAATTTTGAGTCAACATATGTATTTAGGCTTTCACGGCCGGTGTCTTGACTATTCGAAATGTTTAGTTCTTCCGGGCTTGTAGGCCGTGGTCTAGAAGGCATGGTAGATACCAACGTTTCGCCAAGTACTGCGCTTGCCACTACTTCTCTGCTTCCACATTCAAACTCTGACCAGTGCAGACGGAGGATCGTGTTACCCTGATGATGACAAGCGCAGTACTTGGCGAAACGTTTGCACCTAGCATGCCTTCTAGAACACGGCCTACAAGCCCGGAAGAACTAAACATTTCGAATAGTCAATGTCAACAGTTCTGTTTTATTTAAGTAACATGCTGCTTGCAGTTTTGTCTATCTTTTTTGCAATTTGAGTCTGTAATGCAGTTACATAATGACATGTAAAATTGTAGATTGCATGAATGTTATTTAAGGTTATATATCTCATTGCTCATGGGTTATCGTTTAATATCAAATGTCATTCTTTTTTGTTTACTTGAGGTTATGTTTAAGACAGTGTTTTTGTGTTTAACACAGCCCATATTCACAAAATAGGCGTGTCATTACACCACATTTTTATTTTACTGCGTTGAAATCGTAGCCTGTAGACGAGTTGTTTATAAGTAGTTCCCACCACATAGACCGCCATCTTGAATCCCAGTGTCCGGTCCGGTATCTATGATTGCTCCACCCTGAGATCCGCACTTCATGTAAACATAAGTCGTCAACAACTAACCTGTGATACGCCGAAACCAAAGCACACCATGAAATGTAGTACCCTAAATATCGGCGATTATCTGTGAGTTTTCAAGATGTATGATAACCCTCGTAAAGACTACTTGAATGTTCGGCTCATTTTGCCTAAAATTTCACTCCCAGTGGCCCTTAATACTGCCAAAATTAATCACTTTACTAATTTCTTAGAAAAAAAAACGGATAATCGGACAGATGGTGATAAAGGTAATAAATTCATAAAAATATCAAGGCTAGGAAAGAAAAACATAGCATACCTATTATACACAACAATACAAATTTACAAGTGATACTCTCATAGCAAAAAAATTCAATAAATGTTATACCAATTCGCATAAAGTAACCAGAACTAATAAAAAGGATCGTAAAAATGTTAAGAAAGGTTTGAAACAGAAAAGAGAATGTGATCCTAACTCTCAACATTACAGCTTTTTCAAAATGTTAATATGCAGGAACTGAAAATTGCAAGTAATAATCTAAAACCAAAATCTCCTGGACCAGATCACATACATCCACAGTACATAACAGATCATGGAAAAACACAAACTGCTGAAACTTTACAACCTATCCTGGAAAACCATGCTACCTGCCAAGCGGTGAAAAGTGATAATTGCACCACTAAAAATTATAGACCAATATCTCTTATTAGCATAATGGTAAAAGTTATGGAAAGAATGGTGTCGAACAGGTTACATTGGTTTCCAGAATCGCAAAATTTAATTTCCTCGTGTCTAGCCTGATTCAGTCTTATTTCTCAGTCGAGAAATCAAGGACATCCTCAATAGAAAAGAGAAACTTATCAGTTTTTATATTTCCAAAGTGCATGTGACTCTATATGCAGAATAAAACTACTAAAGAAATTAAAAAAAAAAAAAAAAAAAAAAAAAAAAAAATAGGTATATGGCAGCTGTCTAAAATCCTTACCTTACCCCCTAATGACCTAGTTGTCGACGGGCCCTTAACACAACAACCCTTACTTTACCTTATAAAACGTTGACCTTCTGCTTTCAAACAGGCAGCATATCTCGCATAAATGTTCTCGCTCACTCTTCGAAGCTCAGCAGCAGGAATTTTTGTCATTTTTTGCACAATGTTTTCTATAAGTTCCGCGAGGATTGGAACGATACACCTTGTGTTTTAAAGAACCTCATAAATAAAAATCACAACTCGTTGAGGTCAGGAGAACAAGGGGGCAAATAATCAACACTAATTATTCTGTCATCAAACGTCTCTCTTACTGCATTTAATGATACAGCAGCCGAATGTGATGTAGAATCTTGCTGAAATCAACCATACGATTTGCCTTGTGTCCAGCGGGGAAAAGCTGGTCCCAGAATTAACGTCCGATATCGATCTGCATTTACCCTTTCATCAAAGAATATGGGCTGTATTATTCTTCTCGTACTAATCAAACACCACACTCTAATTTTCCGATAATAAGGAGGCATTTCATCCAGTAGCAGAGGTTTTTCTGAAGCCCAGTAGCGACTACTGTGAGTATTCATACGTAGAGTCAGATGAAACTAAGATTCATCACCATCAGTGAGAAACAAAAGCTGTGGGTAAATGAAATCCCTTTCTACGCATTGCAAAAGCCAGTTACAATAATTCAGACGTTTAGCGGGATCATCGTTTGCACTCGTGTGTAGCAATAGGGCTCAATTTCAGCAGACGTGTAGCATTTCTCGCAGAAGATCGAGATACACCTGTTGGCTGCGCTAGTGTTTTCAGCGATTTTCAAGACGAACCCTCCAAAGTGGCCCAAATGTCATCCAGTTTATTCTCAATCAACACTGACAACTTTGTCGAACGTTTCTTGTCCAACACCGAATCCGAAACCTCAAATTTATTTACGACCGCATGTGTGGTTGTCCTTGCAGTAGGTAGAAAGTTCGGAAACTTTTCAACAAACTCCCTGTGTACATGGCGAGCAGATGCATGCTTGAAGTAAACTTCAAAAATAAACACGCGTTTTCTCATAGGCATGTTTACGGCACGACTCACACTGAATAACTGCACCTGAGACAGCAATGCCAGTGGCAGTTGGTGTCGGCGCAGTTTCGAGCGGGAATTTCCAATCCGAAGTCCCGGAAGCCGGCGCGGGAGTAGCGAAGGAGAGAGGGGCCGCGAAAGGATTCAAATATAATTTAACTACCCTGTATTAATGATCTGCCACAGGACACACAAGAATCAGGCGTTAAGTGTACACTATTTGCCAATGACTTAGTAATGTGGACTTCAAAACCAAAAAATAAAAATAGAGAACTAGAAAAATCCATGCAAAAATCCTTAACCAACCTCCAGAAGTGCACCACAGAAAATTTAATGACTGTTAATACAACAAAATCAAACCACCAAATCCTCTCACTAAGGAAAAAACTGTTTAAATTAAAACTAAATTTTGAGGGTTCACAATTACCAAAAACAAAGGAAACTATTTGGAAGTTATATTTGATACCAAACTTACATGTACCAAACAAATAGAAAATGTAATACAAAGAGCAGAAAGGCGCCTTTCACTGTTAAAACGTCTAACAGGAATGAAGTGGGGATGTTAAAGAGCAACTCTTAACACGATATACAATGTATTCATAAAGCCATTATTTACTTACTGCAACGAAGTCCTTATCACGGCAAATACAAAAAGGTGCCATCAAAACCACACCAATACCAACTATGGAAATACTAACCAACATATACTCCACTGAATATGATATAGAAAAATCAGCTCTTATTCAATACGAAAAGTTGAGCAGACTCCCATCCCATACATGGAACACGAGAAATCTTACACATACATTAAAGACACAGGACAGCTTTCTTTCCAAAATTCAATACATTAAGAAGAATGTAGACCTTTCTAATTCAAAGGAAAACTTCATATACGAAATCAATCCGACACATACGTTAGACATCACATATATTTCACACACATGACAGAAGAAGTGAAGAAAAGTGATACTCCAACTAATGTTTTAAAATAATTGGCATTAGAGACCTTCAATACTAAATTTCTGGAACATGAATGGCTCCATAGTTATATTGATGAATCACTGATAGCAAACCAAGATGGAGCAGGGGCTGGAGTCACGTGTCACCTCTTTTCCTATTACAGATCTTTCGGTTATGGAACTACAAACTTCGATGGAGGAATTGAAGCAATTTGAATGGCCTTCCAAAATCTTTTGTTTACAATCTCACATTTTCATCAGGCAAATACTCTCTCAGATTCCAGGGTGGCAGTTATAGCAAATACTTCCAAGTTGTCGCCAAAACACCAATAAAAGAATGTTAAAAAATCCTGGCCCACCTAACAGCAATTCAAAAACAGTCTTCCAATGGCTACCGGCTCTCTGTGGACTGAGTGGTAATGACAAAACTGATTTTATTGCCAAAAAGGGAAGTAGCAGTGTACAGAAATCTATAGTTAATCTACTATTTTGTGCAGCTGAAATATTAGCCATCTCTGGATTTAAAAAAGAACTATTGGAAAGCATTACTATGAAAAATCAGAAACCAAATATGGGAGCTACCAAACGTTCAAACAGTAATTTCTGTGTACCCACGAAAAACGCCAGTTGTACCCTTCAGGTTGATAATGGGACATGATTGTCTGGCGGAACATTTGAATAGAATTTGGATATATTCTACACCACTCTGTCCTGTATGTAGTCTGCAATAGGAAATGGACCAAGACCACCTTCAAATTCTTCACTTCTAGCACCCCATCCATCCATGAAAAATACTGGGGAGAAAGAGGATTAATAACTTCATTGTCAGTTATTCCAGCATTAGCCAAAAACATATTTGGTAAATGTTAAACAGGTTTGGTAAAAGCTGTGCCACCGTCCGCGCTTATACAGCAAAATCAATTGAAGGTTATCAGCGTTCAAGTAATTCATTTTTTGAAACTAAATAGGAATTAAGATAAATTTTCAGGTGAGATATTTAAAACTTTTGAAGTATGTCCTTTTTAGTATGACTGTTCCGAAAATAAAAGTATAAACTACGATCGGATACCCTATTATTTTTGCTGTAAAAATTTAGGTCAGAGTATTAATAGTTATGGTCCTGAAACTTAAAGAATTTGGCGGTATTATAGCCTATTTAGCGGAATGTCATTTGTAATCGATAGTCCACATAGAACCTTACTAACACTACTTGTTTTTTACCGGTGTTTAAGAATATACCTTTAGGCAATTTTCTTGATATAGAAGTAATTAAAATTTCAAGTCAAGCTGCAGTAATATGTAAGTTGAAAAATGGATTGCAATCAATTTTATTTATTATGGATTGTTATTGAAATATAAATTGATGGTTGATTTAATTGTGATATTATTGTTGTTTTCTAGTGCCTTGCATCTGGCAATGAAGCCATTAGCATTCGTGCTTTCCAATACTTTTGAACTGTAGTTTCTTCTGATCTTAATGCTTCACAGGTCTTCAAGTGGTCTTCATTCATTTCTGCTGGATCGTTACACAGGACACATATTGGTGAGGCTTAGATACCTATTCTGTAGAGATGACTTGCTAAGCAGTCGTTTCATGTATGTGGCTTTCATGTAACTGTTTTCTTAACGGGCACCAGTTTTACAATGTGGCAGTTACATCACCCGACTTAAACCCCCATTTTGCAAGGGGGACCACACCTATCGTTGGTCAACGGGTCCATCGGACCTAGCCGGGAGGACTAAATAGGTGGTATTTAGATCCACCGACCTTCCCCTCATGTGCCTCTGAGGGACGCTGTTGTGCTGTGATAGGCCAGCACATATGTAAATGACATTTCCTCCATTTTAGATGAAACAGTTATACCACTGTGATTCGGTCCCCAGAGCCTCATCTGTTAAAAGCAGGGTGCACCACGGGCAGGATGAGGATGGGAATTGGGTAGGAGAGGCTATAGGAGGCGCATCACTACCCCTTACTACCCCAATTGTGATATTATAAAGATCGTTAAAATGATTTATAGCTATATAATATGCACATATTGCCTGTCACTCTCGTTATTAAGATGACATAAGTCATAACAAAGTAATGTATCAGAGAATGTACCTAGAAAGTGGATGAGATTGAACTTAAACTTAAGGTTTTCATTTACATTGAAATGTTTGTTGTACAACTCTACCTAATCTGAAATTAATGAAATTGTTTTTATACATCAACTGTATTAAAATTTAAATTAAGCAAAGTTAACTTATTGCAAAATTAATTGATAAAATAGTGTGTATGAATAGTGTGAAGGAAATTTGAATTATTACTAGAATTAATTAAAGGTAATTTTATTTATTTCATCTTCTGTTTATTGTAGTTACTTATATATTTTTCGTTCTTGAATTTAACATATTTAATTAAACTATTAGTAATTGTATTATAAACATTAATAATTGTAATTGGTTATGAAAGGTTATTTGTTTTTAAGGATCTCTGGTTTTTTAACAAATGGATTTAATTCGGAGAGCTAAATTCCCTAAGTTTGTTCTCTGAGTATCTGTCCAGTGATACCTGCAACACGAAATGGTAGAAGTGCATACAAACGAGCTGAAGTTATCAGAGAAAACGTAAGAACTAAAACACTTGGGAGCTAAAACCAGTGTCTTCGCAGCAGCAGCAGTATCGGGAGTGTCCAGGCAGCCATACAAAGCACATGCTGGTGAGTGAAGACGTTTGTGGATTCGCTGCACTAGTGGACAGCAACTATGCAGTCACCATAGGTTCTGGTGGGCCACCAGTCAAAAATTACTTGAGCATTCAGATGCAATTTCAGGATGCTTACAAAATAAGGGAAATAGCAAGAAATACTAATGTTAATTCATGCTGTCTATACCCAGAACAGAAATGAAAGTTATTTTGTAAATGAAATTGCCATATAACAATGAGAATGTTTTTCAGGAGCATGTATTCATAGCTTAACCGTCAATGTAATTATTAATGTATTTGATTAAATATACTTAAGGATCTTAGTGATCTTTCATATTGCCACTCTGTATAGTAATTTGTATCTTTTAGGCACCAACAATATCACTCTTGAATGCCATATATTTTAAAATTGTAAATTCAAGGTTAATTATACCAGAATGGACCCTATCGTCTATTTATTTGCATTTTATTTCCTTTTCTGGCTACAAAATTAATTCCACAGCAATAATAAAAAACAAGCTATGAGAGCTATTCTTCAATACAACTCTACGAGTAAACTAAAGGTTTCAACATTGAATGTTTATCCTGACTTTTTGCACAATTAAGAAAACAACAGCAGTTCAAGATCTGAAGTGCTGCTGTCCATGAAACAGTTTTATTGGAATATTAGACTAGACTAATCTTGAGATGGTTTACTTAACTTTCTAACGATATAGGAATATAATTTACGTTTCTAGCTTAATCACTTCTCCCCACAAAGAATCTGTTTGCTGCCCTCCTTTTTCCATGCAGTAAAAAATCAGTAATAACATGCAAAATTCACAAACTAAGATATTATGTGGAACATGTATGGTTTTCTCCATTAATGAATGAATTTATATATAAATTAATAGTTCCACACTAACTGAGCATTTTGGATCCACAAAACTACTCCCTTTATCAGGTACAAGAGGAGCGAAACACTTCAGATTCATCACTCCTGTAGACTTTGATTGTTTAAAGATTCTGGAATTTAACAGCTGACAGCATCCTAGTCACAAACATTATAATACTGTGTCTACTTGTCTTGGTGAACTAATATGTGTTTTTTCAAACGTGAAATCTCAGTAAAAGTGTGGTTACAGATTGTTACACTTGTGAGGATTTATGCCTTCATGAATCAATTTGTGTTTTTTCAAATCTGATAACCGTATAAAAGCCTTGTTGCACATGTTACACTTGTTTGGCTTCATTTCCTCATGAATGAATTTGTGTCTTTTCATACCTGATAAGTGATTAAAAGCCATGTTACAAATATCACATTTGTGTGGCTTTATACCTCCATGAATCAATTTGTGAGTTTTCAAATTTGATGACTGAGTAAAAGCTCTGTTACAAATGTTACACTTGTATGGCTTTATACCCTCATGAATCAATTTATGCACTTTGAAACTTGATAACCCAGTAAAAGCTTTATGACAAATGTTACACATGTGTGGTTTTATGCCTTCATGAGTAAATCTGTGTTCTTTCAATCCCGCTAACTGAATAAAAGCCTGGCTACAAATGTTACACTTGTGTGGCTTTGTGCCTTCATGAATAAATTTGTGTCTTTTCAGACTTGATGACTCAGTAAAAGACTTGTTACAAATGTTACACTTGTGTGGTTTCAAGCCTTCATGAATGCGGTTGTGTCTTCTCAAACCTGATAGCTGAGTATAACTCTTCTTACAAATGTTACACTTATATCTTTTGCCCCCATCAATAAGTTGGCGAGTTTTGGGAGACAAGAACTCATTCAAACCTTTGTTCAAAGTGTCACATGTATTTACATTCTTACTCTCATGAACAAATCTGTACTTTTCTAAATGGGTTGAATATTTAACTACGCTTTCCTGACCTTGACATTTTCTGTCACTTTTATATTCAGGAGCATTCACGTTCACACTGAAACTGACATCATTTTCTAACTCTTCAGTAGAGAATAAATTTGATGTATAAGTGGACACAGCTTCTTTGTATAAACTGAAATATAAAAACAACATTATCAGCAATTACTAGAACACTGTGATGAAATAATAAAAAACTAAGAAGTATGTGAATGTTTATCTTTATGTGTACAGATAAAATGACTTCATGAGAAAGAGCTAGGAGTGTTTGGATATTCTCTGATGGGTTCAATTAGAACTTACATGGGATTGCTAATTTGAAACATTGTGGTAAATGTAAGTGGTTATTGAGTGTCTGTTTCAAGACATTTTCTTCTCCAAAAGTGTCTTCCTATCTGCATGCAAATCTAGGTAATGTGGAACAATCATGTAACTAGTCATCCGATTTTCATTATTGCACGCAAAATGTGCAGTCGTGTATCTTTGAGTTATACAGACATTAGAACTAGGGATATAACTATTATAAATAATCTGAAATTTGTTGCGTTTTTAGCTGTGCTTAATATACTTTCAAAATATTGGTTTACCCTTCGTTTATGTCGTCCAGTAAATCGTTAGTAACAAGAAATAAAATCACTTGTTTATACACATATACCACCATAACAATAACTGAGGATATAACATTATAGAGATTAAATGAATAAAACAAGCAACCTTCTGACCAATAGAGTTTGTCAATTGTTTCAAGTCTTACAACATAAAACTGAGTATAGCTGACAGAGGTATCCCATAGACACGATGAAACAGACACTCTAGGTAATAATGACAAGCATCTCTGCTAGCAATCAGAAGCAGAATATATCACCAAAAGGTAAACAAAATTATTTATGTAACTGGAAAGTTATAAGGGTAATGAATGATAAAACGGTGAAATAAATGCACTTGACACATACTTTATCTTAAACTTCCAGATCGTACAGCTATTGAAGACTGATGTAGTTAAACACAAAAGTAAACATGAGTGACAAGAGACCAACACATATAACATAATACAGTGTAATGCACAAGTGGTAGCATTGGAGTATGAACAATGCTCCACAGTTGCTACTTTGACAAAGCACAGGAGTTGTTGACTTGGACTGTTCGTAGTACTACATTCCAGTGCTCAAGATAAAGTGTAGTGTGTAGTACTATGTTCACATATAATACTGAATCACACTATAGAGAAATATTAATTGAAAGAAAGTAATCACTTTAGGCTACAAAAGTACATCCAGGAGATTGGAAATACTTATAGGCGCATGTTTTAACTTAAGTACATTTGCTGTTTCACTTAATAACAGTTCACTTGAGTGCTTTGGTAAACAAATGTAGGTAAAACTTAAGGCCTAAGGCCTAAAAGTTATGTTCACGCCAAAAGGTTAAAAACAAGCATGGTGGTGGCATTATATAAATAAAAGGAAGTAGTCAAAAATCCAGAAGTCTATAGGGGATAAGGTTGCTATATGTGAAGCTCAGTCTCTGAATACTTGTTAAACACTTCATTGTCAATAGTCCCAGTTTTTAATTAATTTCTGTATTTAGTTTAAGGCAATGGTTCTTTAGTTATGACACAATTTAGGTGTAGGATGGATAACTTAGAATGCAATAATTATTTGCTTAATCTCAATTTTATACTGTAATAAACATACTCAAGATGTTCTCGGGCTTCTAGCCAAGTGTAGTGATGCATAGCCATCGACGTTTCGGGAGTGTTCATCTCTCCCATGTTCAGGATGAATGACTAGCAAGAGTTTTTTTTTTTTGAAAGGGAGACAGAGAGTTGGAGAGAAGAAAGAGTTGGCTTATTTCGCCGGGGAGAGTGGGAACAAGGGGAAAGGGGAGAAAACTAAACTAAAAGGTTTTCAAGAGGGGATTAATGGAGAAGTGTGGCGTAACTTTCGAGCTACCGCCGAAGCACCCTCGTTAGTGCGGAAGGATACAGCCGGCTGTTACCGGCATCGGAAAAGGTGATACCGGGTGACTGCCATGACCAGGCCCTGACTGTCACACACGGGAAGTTTGGTGTGGATAGGATTGAGGTAGTGACAGAATAGTTGAGTTGTTGTTGTAGTGTTTAACGCCCGCTTTTACTACTACGGCACCGCAGGCGGTGACACTGATGATACATGAAGATGGAGCACCGGTGGAATGAGATGGCGGGGGAAACCGGAGTACCCGGAGAAAACCTGCCCTGACGCCGCTTCGTCCACCACGAATACCACATGCGGGTCCCTGGGATCGAACCCGGGCCGCCTAGGTGGTAGGCGAGCGCGCTAACCGCTCGGCCACGGCGCCGCCCAGAATAGTTGAAAAGGAATGACAGGAATGAATTAAGGAGTGTGCGATGATGCTTTGGATGAGGTACTAGGGTGGCCCAAGAAGTAATGTGCTGACAGGCCACCTTTTCCCGGACATCCTCGGCGTTGACGGCGATGACAGTGATAAACTGCGAAGACGGCGATGAAGCTACAGATGAGGTACTAGGGTGGCACTATAAGTAATGTGTTGACAGGCCACCTTTTCCCGGACATCCTCGGCGTTGACGGCGATGACGGTGATGAACTGCGAAGACGGCGGTGAGCTTCAGATGAGGTACTAGGGTGGCCCTAGAAGTAATGTGTTGACAGGCCACCTTTTCCCTGACATCCTCGGCGTTGACGGCGATGACGGTGATGAACTGCGAAGACCGCGGTGAAGCTTCAGATGAGGTACTAGGGTGACCCTAGAAGTAATGTGTTGACAGGCCACCTTTTCCCGGACATCGTCGGCGATGACGGTGATGAGCTTTGTAGACGGCGGTGAAGCTTCAGATGAGGTACTAGGGTGGCCCTAGAAGTAATGTGTTGACAGGCCAACTTTTCTCGGACATCGTCGGCGATGACGGTGATGAACTGCGAAGACGGCGGTGAGCTTCAGATGAGGTACTAGGGTGGCCCTAGAAGTAATGTGTTGACAGGCCACCTTTTCCCGGACATCGTCGGCGATGACGGTGATGAACTGCGAAGACGGCGGTGAAGCTTCAGATGAGGTACTAGGGTGGCCCTAGAAGTAATGTGTTGACAGGCCACCTTTTCCCGGACATCCTCGGCGATGACGGTGATCACTAGCAAGAGTTTTTTTTTTTTTTTGTGGTGGGGAAAAAGGCTACTTACGCCCTAACCGCATGCACGCATGCGAGTGTAAGACTCCTACCCGGGCTTCGAACCCGGGCAGCCTACTCACTAAAAAACCCCACCGGAAGAGTCCAGAGGTCAAAACCTCGGTTCTGCAGTACCGCAATAATGCACCTGCGCATTCTATGGTGGCGATGGAAGCTGCTTGCCAGAGGCAGTAACAGCGTGGTGATGCTGAAGGCCAGGAGACACTCATGACCTAAGCCCTGAGAGCCCCCTGGTAGCAGTCATTGGTGATAATGGTGAGTGGTGTGCTCTTGATTCTTGAGGTGAAATGAGATGGTCATGATTGGTGAATGAATGATGATGGCTGAGTCCTGGAGTGAAGTGGTCAATCCGGATACGCCGTACACTTCATGGAGCGACACAACTCCGAGCAGGGGTAGCCATCATGAATGTGGAAGCCCGCTGCCTTGGCTCGTGACGGTAGGAACTGCGGTGGTTGTTGTTGTCGAGCTGGTGGTGTCTCCTTGGTGCGGCGAGTCTGAGTTGAGACCTCCCTGGTGGTGGTCGGGTTGGCATTCGGGATCTCGAGCCGTCCAAGCGTCTGCTTAATTGGCTCGAGAGCCTCTGTGACGTTCCTCGAGATGGTGCCACTTGCTGCGGCGGAGATTGTGGTGAGCGATTCTTCAATCGCAGCCAGGCGGGCGCTAACATTCAGTAACTCCTCGTGGAGGTCCTGGATAGCGTCCCGTAGCTCCTGGCTGACTGCGGGGACTGGTGGTGGTGCTGCCGGTGGTGGTGTAGTTCCTGGAGCTGGTTGACTGGTGCTGGTGCTTCGTGGTGCTGGTCGTTGCTGCTCGCGTTGTTGTGTGGAAGTGCTGGTCTGTTGTGAAGTTCGCCGTGGATGGAGAGGGCACTGTGCCTGGCCTGTATAATGGCCGAAGCCATTACAGGTGGCACAGTACCGGCGGCGGTGTCGCAGGTCGTGACTCTTGCATTGCGCTGTCAATGCCCGGGCACCGCAATAGTGGCACCGCGGGCTGGCAGAGCAGGTCTCGGCCTGGTGGCCGAACTGGCAGCAGCGGCGACATGGGACCAGGCGATCCGTTCTGCTGGCCTCAATGCGCAGGCGTTGCCCTAACAAGGGCAGCCCCGCCGTCAAGGCAACTTCCCGGTCGGCCTGGTCCGCAAACTCTATCCGTACCATCATGGTAGGGCCGCGATCAGTATGAATTCTCGTGGCCCTGACACTGGACTGCCACAGTTGCCTGGCGGCTGACAGCAGGTAGCGGCACGGAAAGTCCCGTGGAACTCCGCACACTACTGCACTATGCCGCCAGGAGGAAGCTGTGAGTGGCGGTGGCGGCGGCGTCGTCTGGCGGTAATGGGTTGGCGTCGGCGTCGGCTGGCGCTACTGGGTTGGCGGCGGCGTGTGCGCTGGCTCTGCCGCGACTGCTCGTGGCGGAGACTCAGCCACGACTGGTGAGACTGGGCGGCTGGCTGAGAGCGGCTGTCGCTCTGACTTGGCGCGCTCTGGCGGTGAATCCGGCAAAGTTCTCGGCGGCGTGTCTGCTCGCGCCAAGACCGAAGTCTTTTGCGCGGGTTTTGTGCTGGTCTTCGCTGCTTTCTTTTTCCCCATGTTGACGTTCTGTTGCTGAAGATCAGGTCCGTCGATTTTTTTTTATTTATTTATTTTTTTTTTTTTTTTTACTTCTTTATTTTTTTTTTTTTTTTTTTTTTTGGACTGGCCCCACACCCGCCAGCCCGGTGGCGATCACCCGGTCATTCTCCGGCATGCATTCTACATCGCCTCCCTCATGCAGTTAGTACTAACATGCAAGGATGCGGAGTTATGTGGAAGTAAGTTAGGGTGTTAGTTGACAGATCCCGCAATTAGCACTCTGGTTATTTCTGTGTTTGTGTGTGTGTCACGAGGATGCAGATACTCGTGGTGCGTGTGTAAGGTTCCTGGTGGCAGACATGACTGATGCCCTGAATGCCACGCAGGGGAGTGATGGGTGTTGGTTGTGTGTGAGTACATGCTTAGTGTTTGTGTATTCATGCTGTCGTGCACTGTTGTGTGTGTTGTGTGTGGGTGGAGTTCGTGCTGTGTTGTGGGTGTTTGTTTAAGACTTGTGATTTGCGGGCATGCATTAGGATAAGTTACATGCGTAAGAGAAGAAAGTAAAATAGGGTTAGTGGTGTTAGTAGTTCATGCACTATTATTAAATTAATTGTGAAGGTGTGAGATGGGATGAGTGAGAAATGTGATAGTGCGTGTGAATTGGGTGAACGTGACATGTGCGAGGTGAGTCGTGGAATGCTCGGGTTGAGATTGTTGAAGTTGGTTTGTGGGTCTGTAGTTCTGTCGGTTATCCAGGGACTAGGGCTTGGAGATGGTTTTGGACTGCAAGTCGAGTCTCGTCGTCAGTGTCTCGTCTGTGAAAAAGGTACAGAGGACGCTTATGTTTGTCCAGAAGTGGGTCATATTGTCCTAGGTTTGCAATGAGGGGATTGGTATGGTTTTCTACACTTGAGTATAGGTCCACTGTCAGTTTGCGGATGAATTGGTCCAGTGAGTGCATGTGGAGTTCGTCATGTAGTGGGGCTGCAGGGGTGGTTCGGGGGAGTTTGCAGATAATGCGGAGTACTTTATTTTGAAATCTTTGTAAGGTGTTTGTGTGTGTGTTGGCAGCGTAGCCCCAGACAGGTGCCGCGTAGGTGATAATTGGGCGGAGGAGTGTTTTGTATAGTAGTAATCCGGTGTCGATTGGTAGGTGGTTGGAGCGGTTTATTAGGGGGTAGAGTTCACGTAGACGTCCGTGTGCTTTTCCCCTGATCTGTCTTATATGCGCGCGCCATGTTAGTGAGCTGTCCATGGTTACGCCAAGATATTTAACTGTGCGGCGCCATGGAATGTTGTTCCCAAAGAGTTGAAGGGGAGGCATGTTGTCTTCTGTGTGTAATGCGTTTGGTGAAGAGGATTGCTTGGCATTTATTTGGATTCGGTTTGATGCGCCAGTTAGTCAGCCATTCTTCGAGTTGGGTGATATTACGTTGAATGCGTAGGTGTATGAGGCGCGGTTGCCATGATTGCGCCATGATGGCGGTGTCATCTGCATATATAAATGTTTTGACACTGTTGGGAATAGGGATGTCATTTATGTAAATGTTGAATAACAGGGACCCGAGTATACTACCCTGTGGGACGCCTGCACGGATGGATCTGCGAGTGGATAGTGCGTTATTAACTTTTGACCGGAAAGACCGACCGGTGAGGTAGTGGGCTATAAGTTTGATGGCTGAGTCGGGGAAGTTATGTGAGATCATTTTTCGTAGCAGGCCTTCGTGCCAGACTTTATCGAAGGCCCGCTCAAGGTCAAGTAATATTGCTCCGGTTGATTTGCTTATATTGAATCCATTTGTGATATGTTCGGTAGCCCTTAGTAGTTGGAGAGTTGAGGAGTGGTGGGTGCGGAAGCCAAACTGTTCGTTTTGCAGAAGGCCTATGCGTTTGGCGTGTGAGTTGAGTCGTTTGAGTATGATTTTTTCAAGTACTTTACTTAACGTGTTGAGGAGGCTGATTGGTCTATAGTTGTTTGGGTCATGGGGAGGTTTGTGTGGCTTGGGGAAGTGTAGTACGTGGGCTATCTTCCAACTAGAGGGGAAAGTTCCGTGTTCCATTGTATAGTTAAAGATGGTTGCTAAGTATTTGAGTAGTGAAGTGGGTAGATGTGTTAAGACTATATTAGGTATTGAGTCTGGGCCTGGGGCCTTGCGATTCGGTAAGTGTCTGATAATCCATAAGATTTCAGAGTGGCAGGTTTTGCGTAGTTTGTTGTGCGTGGGTCTGTTAGGTATGTTTCTTGTGATGTATTCTGTTGTCTTAGTGAAGATGTGGGAGGAAGGCTGTTGATTAGGGGTTAGGTCCGTCGAAGGAACCAGTATATGTACTGTCCGCTAGTTTGTACCGACTAGAAAACACCCACACATCCTCTTTAGAAGATCCAGCCTTTCCCCAGAAACCAAGCAGTTCATATCATCGTCAGGATCCAGCCTCCTAGAATGTATGGTCTCCCCAAGATCCACAAAACGGACGTTCCATTACGCCCCATTGTTGACACCATGGGCAGCCCTACATACCGGCTAGCATGCCACCTAGCGGAACTGTTGCAACCTCTGGTAGGGGATTGCCCACACCACGTGACGAACTCCACACAGTTCATACAGTCCTTGGACAACATCACTACTGGCCCTTCTGATCTTCTCGTCAGCTTCGACGTGATATCTCTTTTTACAAGGGTACCACTACAAGAAACCATCCAGCTTCTGATGGATCACTTTCAGGCCGACATCATCGAGCTCTTCCAGCACACTCTGACGTCCACTTTATTCCTGTTTGGTGGCAGATTCTATGAACAAGTAGATGGTGTGGCAATGGGCTCTCCATTGTCACCAGCAATAGCAAATTTCTACAGGAACACCTGGAACATGAAATACTTGCCACAGCCCCACTCAAGCCATCTCATTTCTACCGCTACGTTGACGACACTTTCGTTATATGGCTACATGGACTAGACACTCTGCCAAGCTTCCTCACACACCTCAGCAGCCTCCGACCCCAAATTCAGTTCACCATGGAGGTGGAGAAGGACGAAACACTGCCATTTTTGGACATTCTGGTCTCCAGAAACAACAACGGCACTCTGGGGCATGCAGTGTACCGCAAACCAACACATACTGACCTCTATTTGAATGTTAGTAGTTTCCATCATAAATCACAACGGGTCGGAGTTCTCAACACTCTGGCCCACAGAGCTGTGTCTGTCTCCGATCCAAGCCACCAAAAGCAAGAACTACAGCACCTGAGGCACACCTTCCGCCAAAATGGCTATTCCGTAGACGACATTGAAGCCTCAATCTCCAATGCCAAGAAGGGAAAACCACAATCTCAGCTAACACCAGACAAGCCGACCACCACTGTCTGCATCCCATATACTGGCAATCTATTTGGCAGAATCAGTAGAATTCTGGCAAAACACAGCATCAGAACCATCCACAAGCCACCTCTGAAGATTAAACACCTAGTGAGACTGGCAAAGGACAAGCTGGACCTTAATGTACCAGGGGTATACCGTATACCTGTGAATGCGGGGTGCCGTACATAGGGCAAACTGGCAAGACCATTTCCACCAGAGGCAAGGAGCACGAACGGTCCATACACTTAATGCAGCCTGACAAGTCAGGGCTCGCGGAGCACTGCTTTGAAGGAGACCACAGAGCTAACTTCAAAGACACGACCATTATGGCAAAATGTAGCGGTTTATTGGAACGAAGGGTTAAGGAGGCTCTATCCATCTCTTCCGAGAAGAACACACTGAACCGGGATGCTGGTTTGCAGTTTAGTCCCTCCTGGAAACCAGCCTTAAAGTTGGAAATCGATCGACTCAGAAAACACAGATTCCAATGGAGCGGTGAACTACCTCCATATTAGACAGAGTGTTTTGTAGTCGGTATGTACTAGTGGACAGTACATATACTGGTCCCTTCACTCTTGCTAGTCATTCATCCTGAAGATGGGAGAGATGTACACTCCCGAAACGTCGATGGCTATGCATCACTACACCTGGCTAGAAGCCCGAGAACATCTTGAGTATGTTCGTCGCCAGGAAAGCTTCAAATCATATTGTACTAAACTTGAAATTATATTATGTTTAAAACTTTAAGATACAAGTACTTTTACAGACATTCTGTTTCTGAATCAGTATTTAACACAAACTATGGTTGTTATAAAAGCTGTAAATAGATAAAGTGAAATAGAAGTGGAACATGAGAGGTGACAGAGAGAACAAAACCACATGATCAGGACAAGGTCTATATGTAATACATATTGTATTAATGTATCTTGTAGCAATGTCCTCATAGTATTATAAGCAACAATTTAACAGAGAATATTAAAACATCAACACTACATTAAGTAATTGAAAGAATGGAAGAGCTCCTAAACCTTGACTGCATGACATAATAGGGCTGAGGAGAGGAAGACCAAGAAAGATGTGGAACAGGACATGAAAAATATGGGAATAAGAGGCTGGAAGGGGAAGCATAGCATTGAGATGAATGAAGGAGAATTGTGAAGGATGTCAAAACTTACAACAGGTTGTAGCGCTAACTAGATAGATACACAGTAATTGTAATATAGGTTTAATGCATAAAAGGGTAGAGCAATTTAAGTATCAAAAAACTGTAAAACCTTTCTGTAAAAAGGTTAGCACTTCAAATTGCAAATAATCTGGCATGTATCAATTTAGGCTTTTTATTGTGACAAGTTTTAATAGGCGGTCATGAAATAAATTCAGAAGTAAAATTGTTGAAACAATCAAAGGGACCCACAGGTTCAATGGTTACAAGAAAAGTATTAATATTGATGAATAAAAAATGACACAATTAATTCTGAAAACTCACTGATTGAATCAGTCAACAAATCTGTTTTTCTTTCAGTACTTTGTAATATGATAGGAAGAAATACATTACCTGGCATCTGTAATGACTGCAAGCATAATAAATATAGTAACACTGAAGATGTGAATAAATGATACATGAGATCCTGGTCCGTCTTGTTAAAATTCAAAACTTACCAAAGATAAGTGATGCTTAGTCTCTATATCTTTATTATATTTGCTATTTTATATTGCTTCACTTTTTTATTTTTTAAAGTAAATAAAGTTTACAAAGGTGTAAATGCTGGTACACAGTATTGACAAAACAGCATTAGATTGTTGTGCTTGTTAACAATGCTGTGAATTGTGAGCACACAAGAAAGGAACAGAAAGACAGGAACATTGTTAGGGAAGATTAAAGACGATGGATCAGGAACAAAATATCAGAAAAAGCCAAGGGAGAAGGGGGAAAGAGTCACAGATTTAGAAGGGCAGAGTTCAAGAACTTCACAACAATAGAAAAGGTTAATAGCTGTTGCATTTGCTGACACACTTACAGATACAGGAATGTGAACTTAATGAGCAATATGGGAATTATGCATGCTTGTAACTTTTAAGGAACCTGTAATAACCTTGGTTCCTCAAAATAAATAAAGCATACAAAATTTGCTAAATTGCTCCAAACAAGGATAATAAAATTCTAAATTACAAAAACCTGGCATTTATCAATTTAGCTGATTGGACTGTGACAGAGTTTACATTAATAATTGAATGTCGTTTGAAAACCAGAATTAAGGAGCATTTTAGCAGTATTAAATATAAACAAATTGATGTCAGCTGTGACAGATCATTCTTGGGCATTTAACCATGAAATAAATCGAGGTTAAATCAATAAAATAATTAAATGGACCTATAGATTTAAAGCTTTGGGAAAGATATACATTTTGGAAAATAGGGACCAGGTTATGAATTTTGAAATACCACAATTCAATTGTATTAAAAGGATTATTTTGTTTTCAGAGGTTGGCAATACATAGAAATATTAGATAATTAAGCATTTGTAGCTATGGTAACTGTTATAATTACGAGCACTGAAGATATGACAGAATCATCAAGAAACATTTTAATTTAAAAGGCGAGTCAATTAATAACACTAAACAACACTTACATTATAATTTTCCAGAACGTGTTTCGGAGGTTAACTTTCCTCCATTATGAACCCGACAATAACTGGGTTTCCATGGTATTTCATGGTGCGGATGGCAATGCTTCTTCTGTTGTTTCTTCTGGTAACAGTTCAAGGAAGAAACATAAGAAGAAGCATCGCCATCCGCAAGATGAAATACCATGGAAACCCAGTTATTGTCCGGTTGATAATGGAGGAAAGTTAACCTCCGAAACGTGTTCCGGAAAATTATAATGTAAGTATCTTCCGTTCACAGAAGTTTCAAAACAGTGTTGTTATAATCAATTTAATTTAAAACGGAAGTCAATTAATAACACTAAACAACACAAAAGGTTTCTCGTGGATGTTCACACTCTGGCAGTGATAAGTAGATGACATATTTGCAATAGTTCCAAAAAGATACATCAGTGATGCATTAAAATTTCTTAACATACAGGACAAAAGTATAAATTTCACAGTGGAAGTGGTAAAAGATGATAAATTACCATTTTTAGATCTAAAATTAATCAAAAACAAGGACAGAATAAATTTCGGAATTCACAGAAAGCCAACGCAGACAGACAACTACATAAAAGCTAATAGTTACAATCCAAGAAGCCACAAACAAGCAATTTTCAATAGTTTAACACATAGAATGGTGAACATCCCTCTTTCAGCAGAAGAATACAAAACAGAATATTACAAAATAATTGAAATAGCACAAAAAATGGCTTCCCCAAAGAATTAGTAGATAAAAAGGTAAAACGAGCAGAAAAGAAAAAATGATTAAAAGAAACTACAACCCTCACAGCAGCAAAAACAAAAATGACATTAAAAAAATTCACATATCATCCATGGGCCTTTGATAAATTTAAAAAAGTGTTCAAGGAATACAACATTCAGCTAGCACCAGTAGCAGGTTTTTTATGTAGTAATGGTTTCATTACTCCATAAAAAACCTGCTACTTTCAAACATCAAAGATGCTATTCCACCAAACAAAAAATCTGGCATATACTAAATTGAATGCAGTGATTGTAATGAAGTATACATAGGAAAAATCAAAAGAAATTTAGAAATTACATCCAAGGAACACATTAGGTACATCAAGAGTAAACAATTAGAAAAATCGGCAGTTGCCTTTCACTTTTGGACAAAGATCATGACATAAAGCCAGAACCAAAACTTCTCAAACACATAATCGGAAAACAAGAACTGTCCACATGAGAACAAATCTTCATTTTAAAAAATAGAAACTGAGTATTTAATTTCGAGATTCCTCAGAAAGATATTTTCAGCAAGTTCCTTGAACCGTTACCAGAAGAAACATCAGAAGAAGCATCGCCATGCGCACCATGAAATACCATGGAAACCTAGTTATTGTCCGGTTGATAATGGAGGAAAGTTAACCTCCGAAACGCGTTCCAGAAAATTATAATGTAAGTGTTGTTTAGTGTTATTAATTGACTCACCCTTTAAATTAAATTGATTATAACAACACTGTTTTGAAACTTCTATGAAAGGAAGATAATCAATAAGCATGTTTGCATAATAGTTTTAGGGGAGGTTGTAAGCTGTATGCTTGCATTATTAATTTTAAGAAGTTTAACACCCCTTTACAGAGAAACTGTTTTCTCTAGAAGTGCGAAGTTTGGTACATTTATAAGTTAATACCTTCTAAGTATACAGACTTTTTATAGTACCTAGATATGATATTTTTAACAAAAGTGTTATTAATATATTATTTTTCCACACATTTTTTTAATTAGTAAGATTTGCAGCATCCACGATTTTCATAGGGCTGTAAGAAAAAGTCAGTAACAGCACAAACAACCCAGAAATGTGTGGTAAACATTTCATCACTTTAGAATAAGTGGTTCCTGAGAAAATGGGATAAATGTGTGCAGAAAAATAACTATTTACTTTAGCAGTGTGAAATTTGGAACACATACAAATCAATGTCTTTAATGTGCTGAGTATTTATATCACATAGGTATTATTTCCATATTTTTTAAAAAAATTTTTAATGAATATATTGCTTTTTCACTCATTCCATGCTCATGCTCACTAAATTTATTTTAAAGACACTTCTGACACTTTTTTGGGGTAAAAAGACTAGATTGTGACAAAATAGGGGTTAAACTTGCAAATTCAGCAAAAACCACATAATTGATATTTTTGGCCCAAACCAGCTTACATCCTCCCCTTAAGAACTTGCAGCAAATACTAATATGATATGTGAAGCCTTTAGTATCTTAAAAAATTCTTATAATTAAGATTTGCTCTAGAATGCTCGGCACACAGTAATAATACATCCACTTATTCCATACACTGCTCCTATATACGGCAGAGACAGTGAAACCCACTCTCATCTTCTACAAGTTAAAGAAAACAAATTACTTTGGAAAGTGACCAATGCCACCTGGTATGTAAGAAACAACAAACTTCATCATGAGTTTGGAATTGTACCTCTAAAATACTTCAGAAACCTTTGCAAATCATTCATCAATAAACTAGTAACAGTTCCTGTAACTTACACATTATGCATTGACATCAGAAGTAATCACAGAAACAGACATACGAGAAAGTTACCATAAAATTTACACAGCATCTCCAAAGAAAGTGATTTCACATTACGCAGTCTTCAGTTCCATAGTTTTACACATTTATTACTCATGTCCACATGAATTTCTTTTATTTGCTGTCAATAATTCTTGTATCATTATAACGCTCAAATTTGTAAGGATATCTCACTTTATATTTAACGTGTATATTTTCACAACTAGTTCATATTGGAGAAGCCTTGGAGCAAGCTCAGCAATGTTATTTTAAGTTATTAATTTTATATTATTACTGGCCTGTATGACAAATAATGTAGATTAATCAAAAATTAAATTAAAGAAAACCAAAATACAATAATGTATCTCGAGTTTCCCTTGTGCAAGTTGACAAAAGAACTTATTACACTAATTATGTTCTTCAGTGAACAGTTCCATATCTAACTCTAAAAGGGAATATGAGAATCTGTCTGATGATAGTCACTTATACAACTTGATCAAATACTGTTATAGTCTACTATGCCTACTCACTGTTATAGTCGTTATGTTCAGTGAACAGTTGCATATCTAACATTAACAGGGAATATGACAATCTGTCTGGTGATAGTTATTGATACAACTTGATCAAATAACTGTGTTATACTCATTATGTTCAGTGAACAGTTCCATATTTAACACTAACAGGGAATATGAAAATATTTGTGGAGAATGTTACTGACACAAGTTAATGAAGCAATTGCACTGTGATCATTAAGTATGAACACTAAAAGGGACGATGAGGAGAATTTCATAGAAATAGGTAGTCTGTTGTACAAAGAATCAACCAAATGACTTACCTTGGTGGTTCTCTGGAAGAGAAGTCTTCATGTGTTTCAACCTGTAACATAACAGTTCACTTGTAAAACACATGATCTGCTTTAACGTTTTGGCTCTTATCTTCAAAACAAGGAGCACAAAAAAATGGACATTTGGTATATAAATTACAGAGTAGAAATTACTTCACATCAAAACAATCCAACCACGATAAATAACATTCTTCCATTAAAACAGCTAAAGCTTTGTTGCATAAAGTAGAAATATACATATCTGTGGATTTCTAAACACTCTTTTTTCTGTAGTGGTTAAAAATAAATTTTACTTTCATTGCCCTTAAGTAGAAGTACTAGAAACAATGATGTGCTCATGGTTGGTAAATTATAAATTTTATTTGGAATTCCAATTCATCTGTTTTTTTTATTAATCTAGGTACCCAAGAACAATATTGCAAATTCACATACGATCCAAAATTGTTCAACCGATTCAACAAAACTTTTAAGGATTACAATATAACACTAGATCCGCAAAACTAGTATAGTGGGAGAAATTTACTCGATTACCCTAAAAAAATAACGCTCCAAGTATTAAATTATGAGGAATCTACCATGTCAACTGTGAAGACTGCCACGATATATATGTTTGTGTATGTGTGTATGTAAAACAGAAGGAAACTTGGAAACCTGAATGAAGGAAGACATCAGAAATATCAAATACAAAGAGAGAGATAAATCAGCAATAGCTGACAACTTTTGGACATGTAATCATGTCATCAACCTACTTATCAGGGATTTAGAACCAGCAAACAATTATTGGGGTCAACAGTGTGGGAAAATGCTTATATTATTGATAGAGACTGGCTAATGAATTTTGACATACCCATCATAGAAAATGTGTTATGACTGACCAATAGGAAGCACAGCAGGCCAGGCAACAAGGAAAGGGGGAAACAGTTACCTGATAGTTACTTGAAGGTTATTTAATCCTGGGACATAAAGTACTTGCAATAGGAAGTCACCATTGGGGTAATTGTCTCTGATATGAGACTGCCTTTGTGGTTTACTGGGAAAAATATGAACTGGTTTGAAAATTCAATGTCATTCTGGCAGGTTGTCACAGTAGCCCAATGGTTAGAGCACCCGCCTGGTAAGCGGAAGGTCTGCGGTTCAAATCCCAGCTGTGGCATTGAATTTTTAAGTTCCAGTTCTACCTCTTAAACATTGCCCACACACGGCTTGTGTGTTTTAAAACACCAACAGTAAGATTGTTGGCATAAATAAATAATAATTAAAATGCCTGGTTGTTCAGTGTATGTCAAGGGATAGAAAACTGAAAATGCATCATTATAAAATTTAATTATTTTGAATTGATTGTTTCACTCATTGATAAATTGGTTCAGTATTTCACCATTGCTTTACCGTCTAAAATTTAGGTAAAATAATTATGTGAAATGAGTAATTTTAATAAATATAACCCAAAACATGTATTTTTTATTTTGTTGAAAATAAATTGTAGGTAAATTTTGCATAAAACAAAACATTTTCCCTATTATTAACTATATATTGAGTAAATTTTAACTCATTGTAATTAATTTACTTGCTTACAGACCCATCAAATCACAAAATTCTGGATAATTTGCAGTCTGCATTTAGATTTGAGGTAGTAATCTTGGCATTTAGATTATTACACAATTTTACATATTTTGTTGATATTACATATTTCATTACATATTTTGATGTTTTTGTTACATAAATATGTACATATTTCGCACCCTGATATTACATAAGAATCTGGGCTCTAGTGATCAGTATACCTATAAATTTCAATTGGTGTTGAAAACTGAAAAGTAGACTTATTGTTTATGACAACACGCAAGTAAATGGCAAACTTGATGATCTCTCAAACTTATGCTGTTATTATTTTTAAGTTATTTTCCCTAAGAAAATAATACATTCATCACAGATAATAATGGTGAAACCTTAGGTAACGTAACTATGAGGAAGCCCTATGCAAATAAAAAAATCTGCTCTTAGTATATCACACAGGTTATAACCCAAACATTTCAATATGTTGTGAGCTAATGTGGATTTCTGACAATGAAGTAATTAATCCTCTTGCTCTCCAATATTAAGCTATTGAAGAGAACAATAGCAGTAATAGTATCTGCATTACAATATACTAGAGTACGTATTGTAAAATACCTAAAAGAGTAATGAATGAAGCAAAAAGAAGGTATTACTCACTAGCTATTGATGAATATAATAATAGAAATTATTATTTATTTATGCCAACAAACTTACTGTTGGTGTTTTTAAACACACAAGCCGTGTGTGGGCAAGCGGAAGGTCTGTGGTTCAAATCCCAGTTGTGGCATTGAATTTTTAAGTTCCAGTTCTACCTCTTAAACTTTGCCCACACACGGCTTGTGTGTTTAAAAACACCAACAGTAAGTTTGTTGGCATAAATAAATAATAATTACCATGTGAAGGTTATTTAATCCTGGGATATAAAGTACTTACAATAGTAAGTCACCATCGGGGTAATTGTTTCTGATGTGAGACTGCCTTTGTGGTTTACCAGGAGAAATACGAACTGGCTTGAGAATTCAGTGCCATTCTGGCAGTTTGTCACAATAGCTCAGTAGTAGAGCGTCCGCCCGGCAAGCGGAAGGTCTGTGGTTCAAATCCCAGTTGTGGCATTGAATTTTTAAGTTCCAGTTCTACCTCTTAAACTTTGCCCACACACGGCTTGTGTGTTTAAAAACACCAACAGTAAGTTTGTTGGCGTAAATAAATAATAATTACCATGTGAAGGTTATTTAATCCTGGGATATAAAGTACTTACAATAGTAAGTCACCATCGGGGTAATTGTTTCTGATGTGAGACTGCCTTTGTGGTTTACCAGGAGAAATACGAACTGGCTTGAGAATTTAGTGCCATTCTGGCAGTTTGTCACAATAGCTCAGTGGTAGAGCGTCCTCCCGGCAAGCGGAAGGTCTGTGGTTCAAATCCCAGTTGTGGCATTGAATTTTTAAGTTCCAGTTCTACCTCTTAAACTTTGCCCACACACGGCTTGTGTGTTTAAAAACACCAACAGTAAGTTTGTTGGCATAAATAAATAATAATTACCATGTGAAGGTTATTTAATCCTGGGATATAAAGTACTTACAATAGTAAGTCACCATCGGGGTAATTGTTTCTGATGTGAGACTGCCTTTGTGGTTTACCAGGAGAAATACGAACTGGCTTGAGAATTTAGTGCCTTTCTGGCAGTTTGTCACAATAGCTCAGTGGTAGAGCGTCCGCCCGGCAAGCGGAAGGTCTGTGGTTCAA
This sequence comes from Tenodera sinensis, assembly GCA_030765045.1. NCBI lineage: Eukaryota > Metazoa > Arthropoda > Insecta > Mantodea > Mantidae > Tenodera > Tenodera sinensis. Next base: position 100,600,172 of record CM060967.1, on the reverse strand, counting down.
ATCCCAGTTGTGGCATTGAATTTTTAAGTTCCAGTTCTACCTCTTAAACATTGCCCACACACGGCTTGTGTGTTTTAAAACACCAACAGTAAGATTGTTGGCATAAATAAATAATAATTAAAATGCCTGGTTGTTCAGTGTATGTCAAGGGATAGAAAACTGAAAATGCATCATTATAAAATTTAATTATTTTGAATTGATTGTTTCACTCATTGATAAATTGGTTCAGTATTTCACCATTGCTTTACCGTCTAAAATTTAGGTAAAATAATTATGTGAAATGAGTAATTTTAATAAATATAACCCAAAACATGTATTTTTTATTTTGTTGAAAATAAATTGTAGGTAAATTTTGCATAAAACAAAACATTTTCCCTATTATTAACTATATATTGAGTAAATTTTAACTCATTGTAATTAATTTACTTGCTTACAGACCCATCAAATCACAAAATTCTGGATAATTTGCAGTCTGCATTTAGATTTGAGGTAGTAATCTTGGCATTTAGATTATTACACAATTTTACATATTTTGTTGATATTACATATTTCATTACATATTTTGATGTTTTTGTTACATAAATATGTACATATTTCGCACCCTGATATTACATAAGAATCTGGGCTCTAGTGATCAGTATACCTATAAATTTCAATTGGTGTTGAAAACTGAAAAGTAGACTTATTGTTTATGACAACACGCAAGTAAATGGCAAACTTGATGATCTCTCAAACTTATGCTGTTATTATTTTTAAGTTATTTTCCCTAAGAAAATAATACATTCATCACAGATAATAATGGTGAAACCTTAGGTAACGTAACTATGAGGAAGCCCTATGCAAATAAAAAAATCTGCTCTTAGTATATCACACAGGTTATAACCCAAACATTTCAATATGTTGTGAGCTAATGTGGATTTCTGACAATGAAGTAATTAATCCTCTTGCTCTCCAATATTAAGCTATTGAAGAGAACAATAGCAGTAATAGTATCTGCATTACAATATACTAGAGTACGTATTGTAAAATACCTAAAAGAGTAATGAATGAAGCAAAAAGAAGGTATTACTCACTAGCTATTGATGAATATAATAATAGAAATTATTATTTATTTATGCCAACAAACTTACTGTTGGTGTTTTTAAACACACAAGCCGTGTGTGGGCAAGCGGAAGGTCTGTGGTTCAAATCCCAGTTGTGGCATTGAATTTTTAAGTTCCAGTTCTACCTCTTAAACTTTGCCCACACACGGCTTGTGTGTTTAAAAACACCAACAGTAAGTTTGTTGGCATAAATAAATAATAATTACCATGTGAAGGTTATTTAATCCTGGGATATAAAGTACTTACAATAGTAAGTCACCATCGGGGTAATTGTTTCTGATGTGAGACTGCCTTTGTGGTTTACCAGGAGAAATACGAACTGGCTTGAGAATTCAGTGCCATTCTGGCAGTTTGTCACAATAGCTCAGTAGTAGAGCGTCCGCCCGGCAAGCGGAAGGTCTGTGGTTCAAATCCCAGTTGTGGCATTGAATTTTTAAGTTCCAGTTCTACCTCTTAAACTTTGCCCACACACGGCTTGTGTGTTTAAAAACACCAACAGTAAGTTTGTTGGCATAAATAAATAATAATTACCATGTGAAGGTTATTTAATCCTGGGATATAAAGTACTTACAATAGTAAGTCACCATCGGGGTAATTGTTTCTGATGTGAGACTGCCTTTGTGGTTTACCAGGAGAAATACGAACTGGCTTGAGAATTTAGTGCCATTCTGGCAGTTTGTCACAATAGCTCAGTGGTAGAGCGTCCTCCCGGCAAGCGGAAGGTCTGTGGTTCAAATCCCAGTTGTGGCATTGAATTTTTAAGTTCCAGTTCTACCTCTTAAACTTTGCCCACACACGGCTTGTGTGTTTAAAAACACCAACAGTAAGTTTGTTGGCATAAATAAATAATAATTACCATGTGAAGGTTATTTAATCCTGGGATATAAAGTACTTACAATAGTAAGTCACCATCGGGGTAATTGTTTCTGATGTGAGACTGCCTTTGTGGTTTACCAGGAGAAATACGAACTGGCTTGAGAATTTAGTGCCTTTCTGGCAGTTTGTCACAATAGCTCAGTGGTAGAGCGTCCGCCCGGCAAGCGGAAGGTCTGTGGTTCAAATCCCAGTTGTGGCATTGAATTTTTAAGTTCCAGTTCTACCTCTTAAACTTTGCCCACACACGGCTTGTGTGTTTAAAAACACCAACAGTAAGTTTGTTGGCATAAATAAATAATAATTACCATGTGAAGGTTATTTAATCCTGGGATATAAAGTACTTACAATAGTAAGTCACCATCGGGGTAATTGTTTCTGATGTGAGACTGCCTTTGTGGTTTACCAGGAGAAATACGAACTGGCTTGAGAATTTAGTGCCATTCTGGCAGTTTGTCACAATAGCTCAGTGGTAGAGCGTCTGCCCGGCAAGCGGAAGGTCTGTGGTTCAAATCCCAGTTGTGGCATTGAATTTTTAAGTTCCAGTTCTACCTCTTAATCTTATAATAATAGAATATAATAGAAACTGTAACACAAAGCAGTAATCTAGACAGTAATAATACTCACATAACTATTGCAAATGAAAATCCCTTATGGCACCGTGTTGCCTTCAGGTAATAAGTAATTTTATAAATTTGTTTAATAACTTACACTTTTTATATTATACTAGCAAATCAGTGCAAAATATGCATTTTAAATTGATTTCTATCACAAAACATATTTTATAACAACATTGTAAGGTTTTTATAAGGAAAAGCAACAAAATCCATGCAACCACAGTCAAAAGAAACCCCATCATCAAGCATACATGCCATTTGTAATGGACTTTGTGCATCTTTCGCTATAAGTTCAACTGGTTGCGGTCACTGGGAGTGACCTTGTGACATTTTAGAATGGATGGCCAGTCCATTACATCTCACTTTAACGAGCACAGATAGCTATTTGAGTCACTAGCCTCAAGGTATTATGTAACTCTTGACAGCCTTTTCTGAATTAATGGAGAAAGTTGTATGCAATTGGGTTATAAAATACATGGAGTTAACATTCTCACCATCCCAATTCAGATTAAGAAGGAAAAAATATATATAAAATGCTTCATACATACCATCTTCACATAAGCTATCATTATACTGATAAAGCAAACTATTAATTTCAAAGCAAAGCACAAACAAGTGAATTAATTAACAATCAGATACAAGAATTACACCATAAGAAGTATCTGATACAAAATTTGCAATAATTTTTTTGAATTCAGAGTTGACTAATCTTTTAGCTGCATAAAATGGTAGATTAACTATAGATTTCTGTACACTGCCGGTACTCTTTTTTGCAAGATAATCAGCTTTCTCATTACCACGCAGTCCACAGTGTGCTGGTATCCATTGGAAGAATAGGTGTTTTTGAAGTGTGGTATAATAGGTCATGAGAGAAAGGGGAAGTGAAGAAAGACACTGAAAGGACTGAGGAAGGTTATGAGAAGAATAGTTGTGAGTTGTAATCACAAAAGACTGTGGACTTTGTTAACAAGAAAATAAAACTTTGTACTTGTGGTAACATTTTAGAAGATAAACTGATAGAAAACTAATGAGACTGGATTTTTGTAATTTTGTCGCAGAACTTTTGTTTTTCTTCTTTATGAGGCAAAATAAACTCGTAATATTTACATATTTCAGTGCAGCGCATATAAGAAAACAAGAAAAGGAAAAAAGGAAAAGAAACATGATGCAGATTTACCTTAATATTATTAATCAATGAATCTTCTCTTTCTATCCACCAATGTTCTTCCTTAATTTCTATTTTGTTTTCCATTTCACTTTCATTGATGTTTTCATTAAATCTCATTGTGTCATGTTCTTCATTCTGTGAACAACATGAGGAATCTTGAAGCTCTGGCTTGATATCACTGCTACTTATAACAGTTTCAGTCATAACTTTCTTTACAAGGTCTTTGTTATCTTCCTCATTCTCTGAACAAAAGTCTTGGAAACAAGATTCTTCTTTGATATCCATTTTACTATAGTTCCTGTATTTGAACAGTTCTGTTCTTAAATTTCAGTAGCTAGTCTGTAGAAAAAGAAACACATTATTCACAACATCCATGAGTTTGCCCCCAGATAATTGAGAGTACACTATATTTCAATGGACAATATAAAATAGTACAAACTAAAGATGGTAGTTTGGTGTAATATGTTAATAACATTTTTAACATTCAAAGATCCATAAATTCCTTATGGTTATGTTATTCTAAATCTAATGCATATCATTATAGCAAAACCTGCTTTAAATCATATTATTCCAAAAGCAAGTATAAAATCTTGGACACAGAAGAGCTTAGTGATCAAAGTTTCATGGGTGATCAGCCGTGTTAAATTTAAGAAGGTCGAGCTTTTGGCCATTGTACACTCCATGGCCATCTTTTAGTCCTGAAGATGGCCATGGAGTGTACAATGGCCGAAAGCTCGACCTTCTTAAATTTAACACGGCTGATCACCTGTGAAACTTTGATCACTAACGTTCGCCGTGAAAGCTTCAAATCTTACTCAGAAGAGCTTGCTATGATGATTACAAAAATAAAGATATTTTACTAATGTTATGCACAGGGCATAATATATATAATGTTATGCCCAATCTCTAGGTTATGTTTTGCATTTTAGAGACCTCAGTCTCTCAGTAAAACTTTGCGGCTTAGGATCCTGAATGTTCAAGGCTAACTATTATTGCTTAGGACCCTCAATCTCTTAGCACTGTTTTGCAGCTTAGGATAGACAAAAGAAATTTAAAATGGTGCAGACATCTAATTAGAATGGATGACCAGTGGAAGACAAAACAAGCATTTGAGGCAAGACCAGAAGGAAGTAGAAGACGGGGAAGACTGAGAATGGAATGTAAACAACATATTGGAGAAATAGAAATGAAAAGGATGGAAATGACTGAGTGTAAGAGAAAGGCAGATAACAGTACAGAAAATGGACAGAAGGCCTGCCGGTGATAGGCAGAAGGGAACAGTGAAGGAGTCTTGTTGGTTTGAAGTGTCACATAAGGGAACATAATGTGACATATGCCTAGTGCATCAAGTTTACTTCCCTTCATCCAGTATGATACAATGTTGGAGGACGTTAATTAAAAAAAAAAAAAAATCAAGTTTTCTAAACACCAGACTACTTTGTCTTGTGAAGTGCTTACATATTTTGTTTAACTCTTAAATGGTAACATCTCTCTCATAGGCGGCTATGTCAACATTGTGGTGTAGGTTGGCAGTGCTGATCTATTTTATGGTCATGTCCTTTTAGTTATTTGTCAGTTAATATTTACCCATGGGAATGGTGTAATGTGTTGAGCCAGGTGTTGCTTATTCTGCCCATTGTTGTCAATATTGTTGACCATACATAGCCTAAGAGAATGCAAAAGACAATAATTAAATATTTAGTAAATAGTGATGCAATGAATAACCCAAATAACACAAAATAGTCAAGAAATGTAGTACAGGATGATGATGATGATGACGATGTTGTAGGGTTTAACACCCACTTTTACTACTACGGCACCGCAGGCGGTGACACTGATGACACATGGAATGAAGATGGAGCACCGGTGGAATGAGATAGCGGGGAAACCGGAGCACCCGGAGAAAACCCACCCTGACGCCGCTTCGTCCACCACGAATACCACATGCGGGTCCCTGGGATCGAACCCGGGCCGCCTAGGTGGTAGGCGAGCGTGATAACCGCTCGGCCACGGCGCCGCCGATGATGATGACGATGATGATAAATCATGTTAATGATGGTGAAGATGAACATGATAAATGCTATTGTAATATGTGCCAAGGATAATCTGGTATTTACTAATGGAGACCTTATTAATGGCTCTTTTATATAAATCCATAACAGAAAGTAAGATCATATTTCTGGAAGATAAAACCTTAATATGTAGTAATTAACAAATGAAAACTGGACAATGATGCAGAAGCTATCCATGTTAAGATTATGTGTGTTAAAATAAACTTTTCTTCACAAATAGAAAATCCTGGCTACATGCATAAATATCCCGAGGTCTCATGACTACTGTTTTAAGAACATGGTGTTGCCTGGTTGTTGAAGGAACACACACACACCTTTTAGTGAAGTTGTTACACAGCAAATGCTACAACCTTTAACATATGGGCAGAACAGTGTAGGGGCAAAACAGAGGTAGGAGAATGTGGAGAAAGTGCTGTTGCCAACATATGCAAATGCAAGGAACTATGAAATTTAGTGACATGAGAGAAATGGTGGGGAAACTTGAAGTATTATGCACATGGTTGGCTACCATTCTGGAAAATGGCTTGAACAAATACCATCGTCAGGAACAGTAAATGGAGCATTCATAATGTGATGTTTTTCTGCCCGTATTGGTTACTGTTCCCATATCAGTAGGTATGCTATTGCAGAAAAGTTACAATGTGGCAGTAACACAATTGTGAACTGGTCAGTGTTCAATGGCGAGGTATATGTGTACTGGATGCTACACAACTGAAGGTGAATTTGTGGCAGAAATAACATTGTGGAAATTGACAAATCCAACTTTGGCTACAGAAACCACAAGAGAGTAAGCCCTGTGGAAGAACAATGGTTGTTTGGTAGTTTGGAGCTTGGGGATAAAAGTCACCTGTTGAATAACTCTCCAACAAGTAAGAAAGGACTAAAATTTCCCAGGAACAATTACAATCAGCAACTACTGGAAAGCCTCCAACAGTATGAACCATGAGAGCTTTGTTCAATTCCAAGTTAACCTTCACTGGAATATAAGTTAACTGGGAGGCACGATTATAGGCACCCGAAAAAGCCTGAGCAAAATGGATGCAGTGGAAATTCCACACTCGCAGCATCATTTTGCTGTACACCATTTTGCTGTATTGGAGTGCTGATGTTGGCAACCAGCTGGGCAGGTGAGTGAAGGAATGGATAGAATCTATACACTTAAATGGATATTATACACATGCATGTACACACACACCCAAATATATACCTACATGTATAATAAATGTAATACCATGAGTGTCAATTATTGGTTGTAATGTGTGTTACAAGTTCCAGCATAAATGAATGCTGATAATGTTATACTGATATAATAAGCAATGTGAAGTGATTTAGCAAATACACAACCCTACTCTCCATGATTTATTCCCAAGTAAATCAAGCAGTAATCATCAATCACACAAGAACATACACCTGGAACTAAATAACTGCAGCATTAATTGATACTTTATTAACTATGCAAACAATGGTTTCTGGAGAGAAATCAGAACAAGGATGGGGATATCGAAAAGCAAGAAATTCTGAGTAGCTTTAACAAATAAAGGTCATCAATACATTATTGAATCTTAAAAATGGAATGGGGGAGAGAGAAATACATCAAAGTATGCAATAAATAAGCCAGAATGAGTTATATCTACGCTAGGATGGCGGTAATGAATCTAAGTGGCATAACAAGGATAAAAAGGGGGAGATGCACACATTGTGGTAGATTGTATGGTAATTGGCGCTATATTTTGGACTGTATTGGTATGGATAAAGAAAGAGAGAATCTAGTACATAAAAAATGGAATGATCTCCCAATAAACTTTAAAGTTAGGAAACATTTTAATTCAAAATTAAATGAATACGTTCATAAAGTAGGAAAGTATTTAGAAAAAATCTGATGTGTTGCACTCACATGACTTTCTCTACTCTTGTACTAACCATTCTAACAAACTCTTATTCCTATATCTCCATGTTAGTTAAGATAAACATTCATACAAATTATCTTACTGCTTATGTCCTTGTAGGTGCAAGGGGAATATTAGAATACAGAAGGCTTTGTGCGACAGTCAAATCTTTTTGAACTTTGAGATTCCGTTCTCTTTGCACGATTAACATATAAAAAAATGAACAACGTTGTTGCATTTCGCTAAAGTTCTAAGTTTCTGAAACTCACACACATAACAAGGAATATCTCCGAAATGGTTCACCCTACAAGAAAATTTATTGAGACATAAATTGTGTATTTTAGCAAGATCTACATTTTTTGTAGAATATAATTTGGTCTATCTCTAACGGTTTACGAGTTATGCAAAAGTCGTCCAGAGTAAATACGACTACAGGGGCTATAGCCAGAAAATTCAAGATATATATTTCATTTGTCATAAAAATATCTCAAACATATGACATTTTAATCAAAATCGTTAGAGCCATTTTCAAAAAAATCAAAATTTTTGAAAAATCTTCCATGTAAAGGGTAGTGTAGGGTGGAGCTATTTTCTTCAAAATCTTCGTGTCGCATCCTTGAAAGACATTAAACTTAAATACCAAGTTTGGCTTTTAACCAACTTTTCATTTTTGAGTTATGCTGTCCACAGACTGACAGACACACAGACCTTTTTCTAAAAATGCTTTTTTTTGGATTCAGGGGGCCTCAAAACATATATTTCCGGTGAAATCTCGACATCGAATGTTTGGGTGGAATACAATACTTCCCCTACTTACCAGTAGAGATAGTGAGTGAGTGAGGGAGTGTGTCGGGTTTAAGGGCCCGTCGACAACTTGGTCATTAGGGCCCCGAGTCCAGAAGTAAAATTACATACTGTCAAGTGTTAAAAACATCACCCATTAAAAACTAAAAATCTACGGTTAAAATAGATAAAAAACCTCTAAACAACTATTAAAACGTTTCATTTAAAATGCTAAAAACAGAAACTTAAAATTGCTACAAAGTAAAAAAAAAAAACACTAAAACGTTAAAAACCCAAAAATACGGCCATCTAAAAAGGCTAAAATCTCTGAAATAAAATATCCTTACACTTGCTTCATAAAATCAATTATGGAACAAAACCGCAGCACTGTATTTACAGATGCTGGGTCGTTGCCTAAAACTGACGACAGTGTAAGGCCCAGGCCAACGGACTGGCGCTCACGAGCGTATCGCGGACAATCAAGAAGGACATGTGCGACGGAGATTGGAATGTTACACGTCGTACAGACAGGCTCCAGATCACCACGCAAAAGGTGTCCATGCGTGGCTCGGGTATGGCCTATCCTCAGGCGGGTTAAAACCACTTCTTCCCGCCTGGAATTCCTGCAGCTGGTATGCCAGGGTTGTACCGTGTCCTTGATTGTCCGTAATTGAGTGCCAGATAACGCTTCCCAAGATTCCTGCCAAAGAGCAAATAGATGGCGACGGAAATATTTCTGCACATCTATATAGGGGAGCGTACGGGTGGAATACTCCGGAAGGCGACATGCAGACTTTGCAGCCGCATCCGCCGCCTCGTTACCCGGAATACCCACATGGCCTGGGATCCACGTAAATACAAACTGGTATCCGCGAGACAGTAGCTGAGAAATCAACGTCTGGATTTTAACAACCAATGCCGAGGTGCCGATAAACTGTTGCAGGGCCTGGAGAGCGCTAAAAGAATCGGAACAAACGATAAAACTTCCAGGACCTGAACTGGAGATAAAAAGGAGGAAATAAAATATGGCAAACAACTCGGCGGTAAATACTGAACTGGCGTCCGGTAGGCGGTACGTATGAGCGACACCGTTGTATATAAAGGCGCAACCCGTCGAACTACCCGTCTGGGACCCATCGGTAAATACCGGACAGGAAGTCCGGTATCGCCCCAGTAGTTCCGTGAATAGTTGGCGAAACACGGAATGAGGGGTAGCTATCTTAACACAGCCCGACAGCTCCAGGTCAAAGCGTGCGCGCTGGAGTTGCCAGGGAGGACATCGGCCACGTGAATGCCGCTCTACGGCTGGCAGTCGAAGGGCGTGTGCAGCAAGCAGTTCACGAAACCGGATACCACTTGGACGGGAGATGGTTGTATTTCGCATATAACGGTGCGCGAGGTCTGGACGCAACACGGGTGGAAACGAAGGGTGACCTGGATGGGCGGCCAGCCTTGCCACGTAAGAACAAAGTAATAAAGACCGTCGAACAGACAGTGGAGGTTCGCCAGAATCAGCATACAGACAATCGATTCTGCTGGTGCGGAAAGCCCCAGTAGCGAGACGGATACCAGTGTGATGTACTGTGTCTAAAAGCCGGAGTTTAGACGCAGACGCCGCGCCATAAATAAAACAGCCGTAGTCTAATTTGGACCGGACCAGAGAGCCATACAACCTCAACATGACGGTGCGATCGCCGCCCCAAGATGCCCCAGATAAGACCCTGAGTACCCGAAGCGAACGATCGCACGAAGCACGAAGATAGCGGATATGGTGCTCCCATGTGAGTTTACTGTCGAGGTGTAAGCCCAAGAACTTAAGGTGCGGTACAAAAGGAAGACGTGTGTCGCGCAGATGAAGATCAGGAGGAGGGTGTACTCCTCGCAGTCAGTGAAAGTGTAGACACTGTGTTTTCGTAGGGGACAGCCGAAAGCCCGTGCGTAATGCCCACTCGGCGATGGAGGTTATGGTCAGCTGCAGTTGACGCTCGATGTGCTCCAAATTATAAGAGCGATAGTAGATCGCAAAGTCGTCAACATACAGCGACATCGGGATAACACTACGAACAACACTAGTGATGCCATTAATGGCAACTGCGAAAAGTGTGACACTGAGGATGGATCCCTGGGGTACACCATTCTCCTGGATCTTCTCTTGAGACAGCGTGTTGCCTATACGGACACGAAAACGGCGAATGAGTAAAAAGTTAAAAAGGAAAACGGCTAAGTGACCGCGCAAACCATAACCGTGTAGAGTACGGAGAATGCCATAGCGCCAAGTAGTATCGTAGGCCTTCTCCAGATCAAAGAAGACACCCACGACATGCTGCTTCAGGAGAAACGCATTCTGTATGTATGCCTCCATGCGCGTCAGGTTGTCGACACTGGAGCGATAGCGACGAAATCCGCACTGAACATTGCTCAGCAGGTTATTCGTCTCTAGCCACCACACTAAGCGAGTGTTAATCATCCGTTCCAAGGTCTTGCAGACGACACTCGTCAGGCAAATAGGGCGGTAGCTAGAGGGAAGTGTCCGGTCTTTTCCTGGTCGTGGGATAGGGATGACAGTGCCCTCTCGCCAGGAAGACGGAAAAACCTGCTGATGCCAGATGCGGTTATACATGCTCAACATGAAGGAAAGAGCTGCAGGTGGAAGATGAAGCAGCATTTGGCGGTGGATGTCATCAGGACCGGGAGAAGAATTCTTTGCTAGGGACAAGGAATGCGCTAGCTCCGCCTCGGTAAATGGTGCATTGTACGGTTCACTTTGGGCACTGTTAAAACTAAGGCCTATCTGCTCCGCAGATTCCTTGATAGCTAAAAACGCTCTATCATAGCTTTGGGTTTGGCTAGTACAGGCAAAATACTCGGCAAGGGCGTCGGCGATGTCCTGCTCGCTGGTGTAACGGGAGCCCTGTACGGCAAGGCCGGGGATGGTCGGCCGGCGACACTTGCCGTACATTCGCCAAACAGCAGTCCACACCTTTTGCGCCGAACTTCGACGGGAAAGAGAAGATACATACTTTTCCCACGATTTGCGTTTTGCGTCTCGAAGTATAAATCTTACCCTAGCACGAGCACGCTTAAAAGCGACAAAGTTCGCCTGCGTAGGATGTAATGTAAAGATACGCAATGCACGCTTGCGTGCTTTAGTAGCCAAACGGCATTCCTCGGACCACCAAGGCACAGGAACGTGACGAGGTGTAGTGGAACCACGAGGAATGCTGGAATCCGCTGCACGAAGGATAGAGTAAGTAAAATACTCCACCATGTCGTCAATGGTGGTAAAACCATTGTCGGTTAGGTGAATGAGGGAACGAAACTTCCCCCAGTCAGCCTTGGAAATAATCCAGTGAGGAAAGCGTGTTGGCACAGAATTGTGGCCCGATAAGTGAATGCTAATGGGGTAATGATCACTGCCAAATAAGTCGGAAAGTACCGACCAGTCGAGTAGAGGTACCAGTGACGGACTGCTAAAAGAAACGTCAAGTGCGGAGTGTGTACCATAGGCAGATGATAAGTAAGTAGGCACGCCAGTGTTTAATATGACTAAGCCGGACATATGGCAAACGTCTGCTACAAGGCACCCACGGGCATCGTCAATGTCGGAGCCCCAATGAGAGTGCTTGGCATTCAGATCGCCAAGAAAGATGAACGGTGGCGGAATCTGTGCCAAGAGAGCCCGAAGATCGTTCGTGTGTACGACACTGACCGGTGGCAGATAGACATTACAAAGGGAGAAACAGAGGCTCTGCAGCTGCACACGCACCGCTACAGCTTGCAGCGGCGTGTTGAGTGGCACACTGGTGGCAGAGATATCATGCGCCACCAGAATAGCAACACCCCCGCTTGCTCGCCTATCAGCTGCAGAGTCATGTCTAAATGCCGAAAAACCACGAAGTTGTAATGCGTGGTTAGGGTGCAAGTGCGTTTCTTGTAGACAGACGATTGATGGAGACCGTTGCGAAACGAGATGCTGTACGTCCGGAACACGTGCCCGGAACCCATTAACATTCCACTGGATTATTTCCATGGTAAAGAAGAATTAGGGATTCGTCTTCATCTTTTTCTTTTTCATCTTTACCTTAACCGACTTCGGACGGGGTAGGTTAAATTCGCCATCGTCTGGTGACTCCGCCGACGTCCGGGAGTCTGAAGATCCCCGGCGGCTCGCTGAACGAGAGCGGGAGCGGGACTTCATGGACGATGTGCGACTGCTGGCGCGACCAGAAGGCCTAGAATAATGGCTGTCAACAGGCTGGCTGCGGCTAGTTGTCTTGTGAGCTGGTGTCTGCACGGCTATAGATGTAGTAGCAGGTGCAGCTGTGGTACGAGACAGTGAAGGGGTATTCGCAGGTAGGTCAGTCTGTGTAGAAGCATCTGACACAGGAACGTGCTGTATCGCTACGCTGCTGGCAGGAGCGCGTCGGGCAGCCAAGGCATAACCTGTGGTGGTAGCAGGTTTCAGCTGCTCAAAGCGACGACGCGCTTCTGGAAACGTGAGATGTTCTTTCACGCGCAATTCTTGTATACACTTCTCATCCAAGAACTTCGCACACTGACGCGAGCTGGATGGATGCTTCCCTTCACAGTTTACACAGAGGGGGTCCCGTGTACATGTCGGGTCCTCATGGGCTGCTAAACCACAGCGCTCACATATAGCAGGATTATTACACAGGGTCTTAGTATGGCCGAACCGTTGGCACCTAAAACAACGCATGGGGTTCGGCACATACTGGCGTACGGCGGCACGTTCGTAGCCACAAAAGATGTACTCGGGCAATTTAGTTCCTCTGAACGTCAGAAACACCGTACGCAGAGGCACATCCTTGCCATCCTGCTTTTTGGTAAGACGGTAAGCCTGACACACACGCTGGTCGGAGAGACAGGTGGTAATCTCATCGTTCGACAGATTGTCCAGACTGGAGGTGGTGACAACTCCCCTACATGTGTTGAGCGATTTGTGTGGGGCTACCCGAATTGGGTAGGAGCCCAACAAACTCGCCTTTAAAAGTTTCTGGGTCTGGTCTGCCGTGTTGGTTTCGATCAACAGCGTACCGTCTCGAACTCTGGTCGCGTTCTTAACCGGGCCACATATTCTGTCGACTTCTCGTTTTATATAAAATGGGCTAAGGTCCTTTATCGTTTTCCCGTCACATGCCAAAGTCAAAACCAAGAAAGGGTCAAAGGAAGAGGGGTTGCGCGGAGACATGATTATTTGGACTCCCATCCGGAACTGTCGGCGTCAGCCTGCCATCCGGGGGTCAAAGGATAAAAGACACCAAAATCTCCACGGTCTGTGCCGCCATGGAGACCCCTCCATGACTGACCTCAAGGCGTACTTCAGAGGAGCTACCCTCCGATCTCCACTGCTTGTCCGCATGGGTAAACCGTTCACCACGTGACACCCCGGTTTTATGCCCCCACCACAGGAATAACCGCCTGTGGCTCCCCGCTTTAGCACACGCTGCCTCAACGGAGTCAGCGTGGATTCAGGGGACTTCGGGTTGATTACACCGGGGCTCCGTTCAGCGGTAACACGTCCGGCCGGTGATACTAACCCGACGGCACGCGGCCGTCGGGAGATTAACACCGGCCGTGCCCTCCAGGAGCTACGTGGGTGTACATGACGTGTGGACGGGCTCCGCACCTAAGGCTACACATGGGGGCAGTGTGAAGGGTCCGCACAACCTTCGCGCCTGAGACCTCCGAAGAGCACACAAGTCGGGGGCCGCGCTGAAAACCGTGGGACAGGACCACGGAGATAGGAAAGATCCCTGCTGGTGAGACAGGAGTTATAAAACTAAGGCCTTACTAACGAATAATCGGAATAAACCTAGAAGAGGAAGAGGGTGATGTAAAAAGCAACATAAAATGCTGCACGTGGCACAGTTAGTGAAGGTGGAGGGGGTGAAGTGATAGTGAGCAGCTCGGGGCCCCGGGTGCGCCAAACCCGGACCTACCGTGGTAGGTTCCCCTGGGGGAGTTTGATTTCGGAGTCCTCTTCTCCTAGATGAGTCGTCGACCAAGACTAACGAGCCTCATCTACCCGTTGGAATGTTCTTAGCTTCCCCTCACCTCTTGCCTACCAGTGGTCACAAAGACACACGTAGCAGGCCGTCTGGTTCGGGTACTGAGCCCCTCCGCCACGGCAAGGCGACACTCCTTCGGAGGGGAGTAGAGAAAGTAAAAATGAGATTGAAATGGTTGACAGAACAATTAGGAAACAGGGAAAATGGAAAAGGATATTGAGGGGTAAAAGTAATCAGTAGCTGTAATAAACTTCCCCATTATATATAAAACAAAATGGTAAAGTTATAGATACAAGCAGCTCCAGGAGGAATATATTAGATCAGGTAGTGTATTTGTTAATTGTTTTGTTTTTAAGGCATTTATGTTTGTTTTCTGTGGGTTAAAGTGTATTGTTTATGAGCATAAATAAATTATTCTTCATAGTTTATAAACTACATGCACAATGAAGACAATTAATGAAAATACTCATATCAGAACAAATGAAAGTATATATTATGATCTGTTCCAGAACCTGGAAACTGTCCATGCTCATGTTGTTACATACTTTCTTATATGCGATATCAATCACACAATGTAAACAAACAACACCATTTTGTTACAACTTCACACGTGCTCAGGAAAGTGCCAACACCTGAGTAGTAGTCGAAGTAAAGTCCACAAAAATACTGAAGTATTTTAGTTTATCCTCTAAACTCACTCATTACCAAGTACCATGAATTTGAATGACCACACTCTTTGCTGCACCATGGAGGTAGCTCAGACAGTGCAGGTCTATCAACACTCCATTCCCCGTGTGGTCAGCAACAGAACTATTTTGTGCCACATGAAGCATGTGCAAGGTCACTTAAGCACAGAGAAAAATGGTTTTTGGCAATTAGGGAGCAAAATATAGTTATGTAAGTAATGGGTAAATTTTATATAACATTTGGCTGTCAGAAGATGAACACACTGTAAAAGCTGACCCAAACAATAAAAGTGGCATCCTAGGTCCCCAGATATGTCCTGTGATTATTATTTGTGGGGCACTTTAAAAGACAGGTTATATAAAACAAAGCTCCAACCTTTAGATGAACTTCAAAATAACATATGAGAAGAAATAGACAACATCTCACATGAAGAATTAAAATGTCTAAATGAAAACCTAGTAAGACACTGTAATGCATGTCTTACAGCACCAGCAGAACATTATCATCTTTGAAAACGGTGTGCAATGTAAACAGAAATTAAATGTTCATAACAATGAGTAATGTTACGAAGTTAGTCGTGCCTGCCACCTGCACTGGGAGTGGAGTATTGGTGGACAGGTACTGTGTGCCCTGCCGCCATGCTGCTGCGAGTTGCAGGCCTGTTCATATTGATGGCACGGTATCTTACCTATTAATTAAATCCATGTTTTCACCTACAATTGGAGTATAGCTTCACAGATATTATGGAAGGAAAACAGGAATTTTTATTCTGGAGATGTTTCACTCCTCTTTTTGTAAAAAGCATCTGGTTTGCACCTTAAAGACCTCAACTATGGGTGACACTTTCAACACACACACCCACCCGCACCCACCCACGCACGCATGCACACACACAAATATAATTATATGTGAGTTTTGAATATGCTTTCCAACAATATGGATTCCTAACATAATTCCATAGGCCAGTATGCGATTCTTTCACAATCCAATTCTGTGAAGTTTCTTACTCAAGTTGAAAGAATGCTTCGGGAGGGGGGGGGGGGGGGGGGGCTGGCTGCCAAGCCCCCATGACATTATGGGAGTCATTGTCACATTAGTAAATGACCAAGTTACATTTCAATACCACAGCACCCAGTCATGCTGTTCATATACACATAAGCTGCTGTAACATAATCTATAGGTTCAATGCTACAGCATTCAGTCATGCTGTTCATACACACCTAAGGTGTTGGAACCTACTCTAGGGTTAAATTTCAATACCATAGCACCCAGTCATGGTGTTCATGACCCACCTCTGTGTTGTGGGCATTTTCAAGGTAACAAACAAGTCAATACAACTGAAAAGGCAATTACATTTCTTTGTGGGACTGGAATACTGGACAGGAATCCTCCCTACTGTGATGCCAGGATGTGTAAGAATTATGACCACAGGTTCACCTAGTGAATCTTCTGGACAGTGAAGTGTGGAGGTGTTCTTAACATAAAGGGCATAAATGCTCAAGAAAACAAACTAAATTAGTCACAATATGTTTCTTACTAACTAGCTTCTGGGAAATCATATGGCAGACTTGCACCTGTCTTAAACAGATGGTGTTAATCTGGAAAGTTAGGTACCAGATGGACAGCAGAAATAATGCTGGGTAAATAGCAAACATGAATTCTTTAGAATAGGTGACATAGCACTTGCCGACCAGATTCAAAGTCCAAAGCTACTTACTGCGCGT
This sequence comes from Tenodera sinensis, assembly GCA_030765045.1. Taxonomy (NCBI): domain Eukaryota; kingdom Metazoa; phylum Arthropoda; class Insecta; order Mantodea; family Mantidae; genus Tenodera; species Tenodera sinensis. The sequence goes on along the minus strand of CM060967.1, from coordinate 100,583,230 downwards.
GCACCGACAATGGTTATCAGAATTGCCACTAGGTTTCACTGCATGTGCTAGCTGTCACTAGCAGACAATTTTCACATCTGCCAACATTACTTTTTCAACTACACTACTTTTGGTTCCCAACACATTAAACATAATGCACTCGCACATCATTACCGCCACAGATTATTTTGCTCACACAGATATATCACTAGTGCGACTCCATACTATTGTTGTGGAGTCCATGAAACGCTGGCTCGTTCTTTATTTATTTATTTTATATTATTATATTATTTTATTATATTATTTAATATTATTATACTTATATTTATTATATTTAATATTATTATATTTATATTATTTTTATTTATCGTTCTTTTTTATTTACTTTATTTTTAATGAAGCGAGTCATGGCACTCTCACAACTTGCTTCAGACAAGGTCACTCGCATATTGCCGGGTCCCGCTATAACATTCAAACTTACAATTGGCAAAAAATTCATGGGCAAGTAGTGATGTTGGCAGCGCTGAATTAACACTGCAATAACACAGCAACTTCGGCAACTTTCGTTAGAATTCGTACACACTGCCGAGTTGGACTTAGCTGAAATTCTGACCAAGTGCTCGCGTCACCTAATCTAGCTACTTCGGAAATGCTCTGTGTTGCAGTAAAAGAAGGTGCAAAACAATAATGAAATGTGATACAATAAACAATACAATACAACATACAATACAATAAAGAATAAGAGCGAGTGTAATAAATACACCAAATAATAACTGCAAAGCAATAAAGAGGTGGAATACAGGTGGTGCTCGTGGCAAAGGCAGTGGCAGTGGCGGTGGTAGTGGTGGTGGTGGGGTTGGTCTGGGTCGCTCAGTTGGTTAGACGCTGGCCTACTGATGCCAAGGTCGTGGGTTCAAATCCAGCCGAGACCTATGGTTTTTAAGTGTGCTTAAAAACGACAGTTCCATGTCAGTAAATTTATTGGCATGTTTAAGAACTCCTGCAGGACAAAATTCTGGCATACCGGCGTCGCTAATGCGATCCTAGCAATTGACAGCATTGTTAAACAGAATCTTTTTTTTTTTTTTTTTCGGTGGTGGAGGTGGCGGTGGTGATGAATACCATCATAATTATGCCACAAGGACATTATGGTCTTTAGTGAGGCTTCATTATTTAGAATGTTAAACATTGCAATGACGCCTGGGTTATCCACATTTACTTCCAAATAAATCACGTGGTAATAGTGAATTATGAAGCAACACATACCTGGAACTCAATAACTTGTACCATAATATGCAACCAGAAATGTTGTAACAACCTTCGTTATTCAAAAGCACAAAGGCTGCTCACTTGCCCAATTTCAGCAGCTTTGCTTTTCACAACATTGCCTGCATGATGAGTGCAGAACCCGCTATGAGAAGGACACGTCTGTAGCAGGATTATCAGTTCATTTAGCTAATATTATTTCCCAGCCTCCTTAGAGCCTGGAAGTATGAATGTGTGTGTGTAATGCAACATAAATCCAAAGATTAACACATCATAAGCAAGTGCTGAGCAATTGTTTCAAAGGTAAAACTCTGCTTTTCATATGCAAATGATCTTTTCTCTCAAAGTAAATAACTAATACATTTACGAATAGTACTTGTGCGAACAGTCAAATAATGTCAAATGGATGACTTTATTGTGTGCATTGTTGTGAATTAGTTCCTTTAAAATAAACGTACGTAAACTTTCATTCGTATAACATGCAAATTATTCGCTCTCTGTCCCTACACTTTCAAATAAATAAATAGTAAATGGAGCTGCAGTTGCACCAGATATTGGCAGGTCAGTTTTGTTGTTCGACAAAAGTAATTAGAACCACAGTGACCGGCTTTACTTCCACAAAAATAAACATGCATTCGTTTAACATGCAAATTCTTGTTTTTTCTTTGAAATAGACCAATTAAAAATTATATTTACTGAAGCAGTGATGAGACAATGGAGTTTTGGGTGCTGGGTTTAAAGCAGTCACATGGTATGACAAGTATTGTTGGTGGAACCGACTTGCTCGGAAAGGAGGTGAAAACTGAGGTAATTATGGGGATGCAGAATGATGAGTATTACCTCATTCTCAGGGTTTGATGGGGCAGTGGGCATTTCCTCCTCTCATTAAATAATTTGCCTGACATCAAAGAATTCTTTCCCTGCAATGGAAGTATTCTTTGTTTTTACTGTAGGTATTAACACAAGTAATAAGATAAATTTAAATCAGAAGAATAAAGTAACCCAAGTGAGGAAACCCATAACAAAACGAAAATTTTTTAACCATAATATGGCAAAGGAAGTGGATGAAAATAGACAAAATTTTGCTAAATTAAGAACAAATGTTTTTAGCGGATTAAGTTTTAAAAATTTATCATGGAAATAAATTTGAGAATAGCTCAGATAAATGGGCAAAGAAGCAAATTAGTTATGGGGGAAATTAGAAAATTAATAGAAGAATTAAAATTGGATATAATCTGCATCCAGGAACCATATGTTGTAAATTCTTATATTCCTTTTATGCCCTTGAGATCAAGACAAATATTATCTTCGAAAAATGCAATGGCAGCAATAGTAATTATTAATGAAAGTTTGGAAATAGTAAATATAGCACAGTTTTTGGATACGCATGTAAATTGTATTGAAATTATAAGCAGGCAAGGTAGTTTTATATTAGCAAACTATTATTTTCAATATAGTTGGGACATTGAACCTTTTTTAAATAAATTGCAAAATATTCAATATAAATTTAGAGACAAAGAAATTATACATGTTTGCGATTGCAATGCAAAGTCTACATGGTGGTATAGTAAAAATCCCGACGAAAGAGGAGAGAAATTGGAAGAAATTATTGCGGAATTGAATTTATATGTAATGAATAAATCTGGAAATCCTCCAACATTTCAAAATAGAGCAGGGGCGGAGGAAAATATAGATATTACTTTAGCTTCTAGCAATGCAGAGAAAAAAATCATTAATTGGAGGGTCACACAAGGTCAAACAACAAGTGATCATAATTTGATTTATTTTGAATTTCTGCTGGAGAAGAAGATACTTCAAGAAGATGTAGAAATAAGATAAAATTTTAAAAGGGCAAATTGGGAACAAATGAGGCAAGAATTTAAAGAATTAGAATTACAATATACGGGATTATCAGTTGATTTTGATGCAAGAAACCTAACAGAAGCTATTAATCTAGCGGTATCAAGATCTGTTCCGAAATTAAAGATTTTTAATACTAAAGAGAAAATCTGGACAAATAAGTTACAGAAGCAAAGGTCAATAACCAGGAAATTGAGAAGAATTTATCAAAAATCGAACATATATATGGAAAGAGAAGAAAATTTGAGGAAATATAGGGAAGCCAAAAATAAATATAAATTATTATTAGAAGATACAAGAAAACAATACTGGGAGAAATTTGTTGAGCAAAATTTAAAAACGAATATCTGGGGACAACCATATAAAATCATCATGGACAAAATCAAGAAACCGGAAATATTAACAACTTTAGATAAAGGAAATGGACAAATGACAGAAAGTGGGGAAGAATCGGTAAAATTATTGTTACATACGTTACTGCCAGATGATAATCAGGAAGAGGATAATGATATTCATGTGGCAAGAAGAAATCAGATGAATTTGCGGTATAAAGGAAGTGTTGTTTATCCATTTGATTTGATGGAAATAAAATTAATTCTTGAAAAACTGAAAAAGAAAAAGGCACCTGGTCCAGATGGTATTGTAAATGAAGTCTTATATAATCTACGGGAAGAAATTATTTTATTTTTGTATTTTTTATTTAATGACTGTTTAGTAAGAGGAAGATTTCCAAATATTTGGAAGGAAGCCAAAGTTGTGATCTTGAGTAAAGGAGCAGATAAAGACAGAATACAACCAAAATCTTTTAGACCAGTATGCTTGTTAAACTCTTTAGGCAAAATATTTGAACAATTAATTTATAAAAGGATGATGGAATTTAGAATAATGATAGGGATGAATATGAAACAATTTGGATTCAGGAAAGGATATTCAACTGAGGATGCTATTTTAAAAGTACAAGATATTGTGTTAAAAAGCTCAAAAAATTATGTAATTGGAATATCTGTGGATATATCTGGTGCTTTTGATAATTTATGGTGGCCGTATTTTTTTGGCATCTTAAGAGAGAAGGAATATCCAGGTACCATATATAATTTATTAAAAGATTATTGTCTAAATAGAGAAGCATACATTGGAGGCTCAAATTACGACACTAGGAAGCAAATTACTAAAGGCTGTCCTCAGGGTTCTATTTTGGGGCCCCTTTTTTGGGATATTTTGTCAGAAAGTCTCTTGGAACAATTGGAAAATGATGGAAATGTTTTAGATATAATTGCGTATGCTGATGATATTGTGATAATGGTGGATGGGCAAAGCAGAAGGGAATTGGAAATTAAAGCGAAGGAAGTTACTGCAAAATTATCAAATTGGTGTGAAATAACCAAATTAAAAATTGCACCAAATAAATCAAATTATTTGCTCTTAAAAGGAAACTTAAAAAGGGATCCAACAATAAAAATTAATAATCAAAATATTCGAAGAGTAAAAGAAGTTAGATATTTGGGGATAATGTTGGATGAAAAATTTAATTTCAGAAAACATACAGATTATATTAGGCAGAAATCTGAGAAAATAATGTTAAAATTGGCAAGAATTACTAAATTAAATTTTGTACTTCCCTTACAGACCATACAAATTTATCACAATACAATCTTTGCCTCAATTATTACTTATGCTGCAGCAGTTTGGGCGGAAAGAATGGATAATGTGCAAATTAGGGAGCAAAATTCTGGCTAAAGAAAGGAAATTTAGAAAAGGTTTATAAAATTAGTGGTGTAAGAACAGATAAAATTTGGGAAGTAAAAAATGCTTTGAAAAATAAATGGCAAAATGAATGGTCGGAATGTGCTGCAGGTAGAAGAGTTTATGGATTTTTCCAGAATATTAGAGAAAGATTAAAATTAAATTTCATTCAACCAACATAAGGATTCATTCATTATATAACTGGACATGGACCATATAAAACATATTGGAAAAAAATTAAAAAAACGCATTCTGAGATATGTAATATCTGTCAAGTACAAGATAACCCGGAGCATGCGATCTTCGAATGTGAAAGGTATGAAACTATGAATGTAGAAGAAAGGCATCAATTAGGAGGATATTATATAAATGATATAATTAGAAATCCAAATTTAATTGAAAAACTACAGTTTTTAACCAATTATGTTAGTAAAAAAGCTTGGGAAACTGAAAACATTGAGGTAGAATGGATTGAAAATGAACAAATTGAAATAGATGAGATAAGAAGATCTTCTAGATTACGAGACAGGCAGAGAAGAGGAAATGTAGCAATAGAAGGCATCGAAGAAGAAGGAGGAGTAGGCCAACAAAGAGAACAGATAGAAATTGAACAATAAATAGAGAGAAATGATTTAAATCAAGTAAATAGAAGAAGATATTTTGTAGTCTTAACGGGTAGGCAAGAATGGGCAGAAAGAAGAAGGATAAGATCAAGAAGAAGAGAGGGAGAAGCATATGCCGACTATCGTAGTAGACTGCAAGAGGAATGAGGCAGAAGTAATGTGTGAGAGAAGTTTGCTGTTGCAGGAGAAGGAGGAGTCCAGCCAGGGGAAGATGGAGGCCGTTGCTAGGCAACTGAGCAGCGGGCGGGTTGCAGAGAATAAAAAGTAAATTTGTGTTGTGTATAGTGTAATAAAATTTCATAAAAGTTAACTATTGGGATATGTATTCATAAGAAATGTATGTTTTTAGAAAGAGGTGAAAATCTAGATTATTGAAAAGATTAATTATCTAAATCTATCTTTAGGTGACATTTTATTTTTCTTTAAAGTTAGTATAATTATATTCCGAAAGTAGATAAATATTTTTATATAAAATTTTAGTTCATATTTAAATGAACTTATTTATACAAATATAAATATAATTTTAATATATAGTGCTGGTTACCAGTATGGTATTTTGCATAGAAGATAGCTGGAAGTTTTTTTTTAACCAGTTGTCCAGTCGCTGGAAACCAGTGGCATAGATTTAGGTTTATTTAAATTAATGTTTTCTTTTTTAGAATAGTGTAGATGTCTTAGTTATTTTCTTGTTAGTAGAATTAGATTTGCTGGAAACCAGTAACTTTAGGTAGTTTTTATGTTTTTGTTGTAGTTTTCTTTTGTTTTGTAGTTAGAAATTCTGAAACATAAATTATATAATGATGATTGTATATAAATATTTTGGTTAAATAAATAGAAAATTTGAATACATGCCCCGGTATAGTTGTCAAGGTGCCGGGGTATAATATTCAGATTTTATTTTATTTTATTTTGTAGGTATTCACTATTACTGCTCTTTGAAAATAGAAGAAGACAGACAAGTTTTGATGCAGACTGTACATGGTACGTGTGTGAGCTGTGAGCTAAACAATAAACAATTATCAGGTTCGCTATAGGCCATACGGAATAAGAAGGCACATGAGGTGGAGCTAGAGGAAGGTGTGTGAGAGCAAGTAGCCTATCCTAGAGAGGCTACGTTGCCCAGTTCACTAATGCGCTGTCTAGCGCAATATTTGCTTTTCACTTTTCTCGTTGCACTCATCAAATCCAGCAATGCCTCATTATTAAAAAGACTTCCATTGCTAAGAGCTAGAAATGCTGAAGCTGACTGTCCAAGAAGCAACATTTTAGGTGGCCTGTAGCCCAAGATATGAGTGATTGAAGAAATGCTACGCTCAGCGATAGCAAACGACACTTGCCTTGCATCATGATTGTTTATTTATCGTCTCAAATATTTTTCTTCTCAAGAAGTGAGATGTCTGCAGAAAAGGAATTTAGTTTATTCTTATGAGTGTTCCAAGTCTGGCATATATGTACAGTGTTACCTGTGTCTTATAATTACTGTAACTCGTTTTGTTGCTAAGAAATATGGCATTAATAAGTGACTTACAGACCTGTAAACAGAAAGGAAAATCAGATGCGCGGGCTATTATTTTCAGTGTTTACACTATTTTAAAGGAATTGTCCTCAGAAGAAGTGTGTGAACATTGTATTTAAACAGAGCCGGGCGCTAACAGCGAAAGCATGCAATGTAAGTGAACATTCAGTGTCACGCGTAGTGCAACAAGGTAAAATAATCACTTCTGAATCCGGGTGGCCCTTGTTTAAACGCCCCGGAAAACACAGTAAGACAGAACAACAGGTTTCGAATCTGGACGGCTTTCAGAAAGATGTACTGCTGAATCTGTATAATGCTTGGTGCATATATGTTAAGTCATTCCTGGACTACATGTTTGAAACCAAACATGTAAGCTATCTTATGAAAAATTATCTTTGCGATACAATGTTCACAGTTTTTAATCAACACAGCATATTTATGTTTCTTACTGAGATATAAAGTAAGTTTGCTAAGAAATAGCCTTTACACAGCTGGTTTTAAAAAAATTAATTTTGTTTGACGGCGAGTTTCCGCTTTTGCTATATGTAATATAATATAAACTTTGATGAGCATGTTAGCCTAACATACTTGCCTTATATTAATAACCACATAGCAAACTCTGGTTGGCAAATATTGGGGAAACTATTTCTGCAGCTTCACTCTGATAACTTACAAATTGCATCGTAAGGAACATTTAAAGTGCTGAAATGTCTAAAATACACAACTGAGAAGGCCACATTGGAATATTACTCGTAAAAGGTGACTTGAAATTGTGCTTAGGCATGTTGCTAAATTATGTAGATTTTCACTTAGAATACCTAATATAGAAACTGATTAACATATTTGCAGAAACTCTGTATAGACACTTAGAAAAATATGAGAAATACCTATCAGAAAATGCCTCAAATTGCACAACTACGACCTCCGTTTAGATTTATTTAAATCGTCACATAACTCTCTCTCATTTTCACTCCGATAACAAAAATATTTACACAAAAACGTCCCTAGAGAATTGGATATAATAAAAAGGATAAAAGGTCAACATTGTAATGTTTTATCACCTAGACCCAATTCTCATCTTGAAAGATATGAACTCCGTTGAAACATTAGATTGCGAATGAAAATTATCTGCTATGATAAGGAATTTATATTTGAAGCAAATTACAGAATTAGAGAGCCTATTGTCTCATTTGAAGGAGAGAGAAATTGTTCTGAAAGCTTTTAATTGTGCACCTTGCAATCCTTCACCGTCCTCGCTGCTGTCTACCGGTAATGGTCACGTGCATTTCTCCCCTCTCTTTCTTTCGCATAGCGATATGCTCCGGCAACAGCGCTCCGTAGCTGAGTAGGGATTGGAACTACTCATGTGTCTTCTTATTTCGTGCGCCCTATAGTTGGGTTGGCATTCAAGGTCACAATTCCAGCAATGGCGATTGCAGCTTGCAGCATTCAGTTCAGCTTCTTGCAATTTACTGTTCTATTGTTCGTCAGCATAGATAAATTTGTGACAAGAAAGCAACAGATTACAGAAAGTAATGGCAGTGATATATTCCAGTTCAAATCTCGGGCTTCAACTTCCAATAGTTAATAATATTACAACCTCTCAAGTAAAAACTGCACCATTGCAAGTGACATGTGTTAGCGAAAATAGAGTAAATGCATTCCACTAATCGGGGTATATGTGGATAAATGGAATTTTAAAAATGGAAAACAAGTCGCCCCTGACTTTCTGTACTGCTCAGAAATACGAAATCACGGTGCTCGTAAAGACAGTAAAATGCATATTGCTCCTTTTACGTTTTATGTTTACAACACACCAATGCTACTACCACTAGTATTAATACGGTTAATGCTATAAATGTAACACAAACTTAAGTTCCCCCACCCCTCGTCATGAAGTCTGATTCCAACCCTGCTCATTCTTATCACCATTTGAGTAACACGATAAGTTTTTCATGGCCTACCTTAAATGTAATTGTAACGTTGATATTGGTCGATATAGTCACGTGTGCAAGGAATCTAAATACTGATATACAATAGTTTTACTTCTGTAGCATTTAAGAACAGAATTCGTAAATAACGCAACGGTCGTAGTACAAAGATATAAGGTTCATAACTTGATCTAAACCGAACTCCGGTAATTCTTTCTTTCTAGTGTTTTAAAAGTGCTACGTGAAGTTACGCCTGTTGAACATGGCGTGTGATCCATAAGGCCCTGGCGAGGAATCGCTTTCTTGTGCAAAATAAAGGCTGGTGACTTGGCGCCTGAGATTTCTCGAACACGCTAGAACTCAATATAGGACTGTATACAAGTCTAGTCTATTCAGTGGTAAGATATATCAGTATTTTTAATTTAATGAAATTTGCTTCCTTATTTTTAAATCTTTGGAGATTCACATGGGTGAGTTAAATAGGTTTCTTGGGTAACAGTAGGGTACTTGTACCCGTCCGACATGTATGTAATCTATACCGCACGGAGTGTGCGAGTGAGAGCTACGCAGTTCCTAATCAAATCTCATGAATATTAATTTGATGAAGCTTAATTTGGTGGAGCTGGGTATGAAAGGTTTTTCTGTAATCAACACTTTTGTTTATTGGTTACAATCGCTTACTTATTGGCTAAAAATATGGTTGTTTTTGGTGCACATGCAGCATTATATTAAAAATTGTAATAAAATACGTAATTTACTATAATTTACAGTCAGGATATGGTAGTTACACTTATATATTTAGATACATGCAAGAAAAAGTGAAGTCACTTTAAAGGGACGGAGGGTGGCTGTAATAAGGCAACATTATGTTCTTAAACCAGTACTTGTTAACTCAAGATAACTTTGTACCTACTCAGGATTCGCTAATGTAGGTATTTTTTATGTAACAGAGTTTTTAGCAGATATGCAATCGTAACCTCTTTAACATGTTCCCGCACAACAGAAGTTTCAAATGGACACAAAGACTTAATGGGGTATTCATTGATCATAGTTCATCATTATTGAAAGTAAAGTGAAGTCTCACTCTCATCTTATTTAATCACAAGTTTACAATATAATTTATTTGGGATTATATGTGAAAACTAAAGTTAAATAAAATTTGTATGAACTGTACAAGGCAAAGCATTCTGGTGTTTTGGAAACTTGATGCACAAATCGTGATTCACATTACGTACCCTTAATTGAAACTTAAAACTGACAAGTCTACATTTATAGAAGACATGGCGATTTAATAGTAGGCTGTTGATAATCAAGTGATTGTTCCATCCACTATCTGCATTGTTCATGTTACTCGCCATCTAACTCACGAAGACCAAACACAAACTGGGGTGGTTAAGATTGTGTATGTGCTAAAACAATTCACATCCCTTATCGTGCACAATAGCCTTGTAATAATACACATAATAACAATTCACCCAAGGATGTGTAATTATACTGGACATTGTACAGTATGCTGACTGGTCTCACCCTGATCTGTGCATCATCACTTAAAGCACACTGGTTTTCTTAAAACTGCTTATCTACACCTAACCTAACGTCAGATATAACTCGTTTTGTGATTACAGTAGTAAACAAATCATAATCTTTTTTAAAACTGCTGATATAGACTTAACCTAACATAACCTCTGGGATGTGAGGTGACATTCTACAACACTACACAGGCTGGCCCCATTTGGAAGGGTTGGAACAGTAGCGTTGGTTAGACGCTGGCTTACAGATCCCAAGGTCGCAGGTTCAAACCCGGCCCAGGCCGATGGTTTTTAAGTGTGCTTAAAAACGACAGCTCCATGTCAGTAGATTGACTGGCATGTAAAAGAACTCCTGCGGTACAAAATTCCGGCACACCGGCGACGCTGATGTGATCCTGGCAATTCACAGCATCGTTAAACAAGAAAACAATTTTTTTTTGGAACAGTAGCGGAAATAGTCAAAATTCAGGCACAGAGAATACCACGTGATGTTACATGAGACGGCAATGGGTAATTGGTGGTGTATGTCAGGAGTGCTCTAACTTCTTTCTTCTACTGGTTGAAGCCAAGAGGGGCTCTAATGACCTAGCTGTTGACGGACCCTTAAACCTTAATCACTCACTCACTGAAGCCAAGGACAGGGAAACACTACTGATCTTAGTCTAAGAATGGATTTTACCCAGCAATGGTATCTAAATGCTGGAAGTCACATGATACACTTCAGGATAAAAGCTTCTGGTACCACCAAGTAAACCATTCCATTGAATTTTAAAGTACTACCACAGTTGGCAAACTGCAGCAAGAGAACATGTATTATGACTGGCAGGAAAACACGTTCCCATACACATAATATGAATTAAAATAAATGAAAGTGCTCCATCCCTATCTTTGGAAGAAGAAAGATGTACTTCCCAGGTTACTTAGCAGAGTATGTATTTAAACATACATTCCTCATGAAGCACAGGTTACACCAGTTCCTAAATACTATCCACAACAAATTTAAAGTCATTATGTGTTCTTCAAACCTTATTAGTTATATTTCTTCTGAAATTTCCAAAGATTTACAAAGAAAGAGCACATGAAAAATGAATGTTGTAACTGAGTTTCATATGTGATTTATTATCTTTTTTGTAAGTTTAATGTTGGTAACAATGAAATGCAAATATAGTGCTATATTTTGTACTGCAATTAAAATTTTACATGGAATGTTTAAGATTGGTTATGGAGTTACACTGTTCAAAATTTCCAAGGATTTACACAGAAGCAACAGCAATCTCAGTGTTACATCTGTGTCATATCTGAATCATTAATAACAATAATAGAGGAATGCAAATATATTGGTTCTGTGCTTGGATTAAACCTATGTGGAACACTTAAGTTAGGTCATTTGACTTTCATCGCTAACAACTTTTAAAAGTTTTACATGGAAACAATAGTAAATGTTGAAATCACTATTGTGCTTGTTTCCATATGGTAATTACTTGTATTCTTATAAGTTATATACATAGTGTTATGCTTTCTGCTTGCACTAAAACATTAAAATCCTACAACTGGTGTTATATCTACTACATCTTTTATAGCACAGTAGATTCCCTCTCGCTCTGACTTTTGTTCAAATGTTAGCAGTGGAGCCACACCTGAGCCACAAACTGCCCTCTATTGCCTGAACATTGGGTCTGCATTTCAAGATATTACGCATTTACCAATAACTGAGTAACTCACACCACAAACATAACTGGAAATGGTGCAGTTTCGCTATTTAAAAGACTACAACCTGTACATTGCTGCAAATTTTAGCAATTTTTCTTTTCACAAAGTTGCCTGCCTGATGCTGTGCAGAACCCTGCATAATAGGTACATGTCTGCAGCAAGATTACCCCTTCCTCTACTTTCGGTACATTTTGTTGAACTTTAAATCATTTTTGTGCCACTGTATTCACATTATGTAAGTTAATATTGCATATTTGCTTAAAGCACTTCATGTTAATTTTCATGCACATTTAACACAATATTAGACCGATTTGTTGCACAATATTAACAACAAACTTTAAGGAATAATAAGTCTCACTCACAATATAGTATTTATACATGTATGTGCCTGTGATATTGATTTATTTGACGCTAGGTGCAGAATTTTCACATGGAAAGAACATAGTATCTCTCCAATCTAACTAGTTCGACAAAGGTTCTTGGGGCGATTCTAGGAGTTCAACAAGGCAATATCACGTTCTAAAACAATGTTAATGTACTCGGGTTATTTATGCAGCATCCAACATTCGCTAACATAAGTATTTGTGAAGAAAATGGGGTTTTAGGCAATACGCAATTTGTATATTGTGGTCCAATAAATGATGTTATAGTGGGTGCGCATTATTAAACCAAGTAGTAACATTGAGAAGTACCCCATAAGAAGAAGATTCTAGGAGTTCAACGAGGCAATATCACGTTCTAAAACAATGTTAATGTACTTGGGTTATTTATGCAGCATGCAACATTTGCTAACATAAGTATTTGTAAAGAAAATGGGGTTTTAGGCAATACGCAATTTGTATATTGTGGTCCAATAAATGATCTTATAGTGGGTGCGCATTATTAAACCAAGTAGTTACATTGAGAAGTACCCCATAAGAAGAAGATTCTAGGAGTTCAACGAGGCAATATCACGTTCTAAAACAATGTTAATGTACTCGGGTTATTTATGCAGCATGCAACATTTGCTAACATAAGTATTTGTAAAGAAAATGGGGTTTTAGGCAATACGCAATTTGTATATTGTGGTCCAATAAATGATCTTATAGTGGGTGCGCATTATCAAACCAAGTAGTAACATTAAGAAGTACCCAATAAGAATAAACAAGAAAGTACTCACGTGACAGTATAGTTTCACAGATTCAATATGACAAATGTGATTATGTCTCCGTCTACAGCGTGTAAAGAGATGGACATTACCATTTACTTTTCACACATTATCCAAAGTTAAATATCACAAGAATCTTGTGATTAAATCAGATGAAAGTATAACACCTAATTTTACTTACAGTAATGAAGAACTATGTTCTAATACAATCCCTCAGCACAAACCACTCTTGTTTGGAAATAGAATATAAATAAAACATCAGCACAAATACTTTGATGTTCTGTAACAAATATTCCAGCTCACATAACCTAAGTCAGGCAAGCTATGACAAATAAAAGCAGTGGCATTATAACATGAGTTTAGATTAAATTAGATAATAAAGCACTCTGTAAGTTTCACGGTCTTAGAATATGGTTCTGAATACTTAACTTCAACCATAGAAATGTGAAGCATGTCTCGTTGAACATATGTTGCAATACTCCCAATTTTATTTCTCGTAGGTTGGCTGCCCCATGTTACGCGGTCCTTCATATTTTTGCTTTTATATTTGCAAACAAGAGTGTATTGTGCTGAGAGACGGTGTTGGAACATATTTCTTCATTACTGTAAGTAAACTAAAGTGCTATACTTGCATCTGATGTGATCGTAAGGTTCCTGTTGTATTTAGCTTTGCATAATGTGTGAAAAGTAAATGCTAATGTCCAGTTCTTCACTCGCTGTTTATACAGACGGAGACATTTAATCACATTTCTAATATTGAATATATGAAACCATACTGTTCCATGTAGTTTCTTGGTTTATTCTTATTTTCAACGTTATTATCTGATATGATAAAATGTACCTACTATAAGCTCATTTATTGGACCGTATTCAGCAATTGTGTATTTGCTAATATCGATTTTCCTCACAAATATTATGTTAGCCAATGTTGGGTACCTGCATGAATAACTTGAGTACAATAATATTGTTTTAGAACCAGACATTGCCTCATTGATCTCCAAAAACCGCCTAAAGAACCTGTTTACGAACTTGGTTAGATGGGTAATACACTGCGTTCCCACCATGTCTTTCATTTCTGAAAATTGTGCACCTTGTTTCACTTAAGTGCATATTATCGTCATATACATGTATAAATACCATATAATGAGTATACATGATTGTTTCTAATGGTGTATTCATTATACTTTGCAATAAATCAGAGCATTATGGTGTTGAATATGTGCGAGAATCAAGGTGAAGAATTTTGGAAAATACGCAAATTGACCTAAGCAACATGAATACAGTAGTAAAATAATGGTTTAAATTTCAACAAAATCTACCGAAAGCAGTGATACGGATGATCTTGCTGCAAACGTGCACATATAATGGCGGGTTCTGTGCAACATCAGGCAGGCAACATTGTGGAAGGAAAAACCGCTAAAATAGTGCCAGTGAACAATATTGAATATTGACAGAAATTGCACCATTTGCAGTTACATATTCGGGCGCTAATTATTCAGCTATTGATAAACGTTTGATACTTACCGCGAACCTCACACTCGCTGCTTGGTCGGTAAAGGACAGTTTGTGGCTCAGTTGTTTGTAAGCTAGAGCTGCCAACATTTGAAGGAAAAAGAGAGCGAGAGGGAATCTATTTAGCTATTGAAGATGAAGAAAGTAGGTATGACATAGATTTTGGTTTTTTAAGGTTTTAATGCAAGCAGAAAGCATAACATTGTGTATATAATCTACTAAGGATATGAATATTTCACCTAAAGAACAACGATAATAGTGATTTCTAAGTGTGCCATTGTTTCCGTGTAAAACTTGAAAAATTTGTGAATGATGAAAGTCAAATGGCCTATCTTAAGTTTTCCATGCAGTTTTAATTCAAGCACAAAACACAATATATTTGTCGTCAATAATCATCATCATCTCCTCTTCATGGTTTAGGAGAGTTCTCCTGTTCTTGCCTCATACTTCTTCCCATCTTTTTATTGGTCTTCCTATTGTTCTATGACCGGAAGGTTTGTATTTGTAAGATTGTAATGGAATGCGAGAGTTATCCATTCTTTGCAAATGACCTTTCCATTTTTCTCTGTTTACTTGAATTGATGAAACCCCACTATAAACTGAAGTGTATTTCCTTATCTTTTCTGTGCCTTTTAGTTTCAGGAACTACTGTTATGTATTTCTTTTACTAATTCTTCTTTAGTGGATGTTCCTCTCTCATTCCATGTCCCTATTATTAGTGCACAATATATTTGTATTTCATTATTATAATTAATGATTCAGATATGAAACAAACATAACACTGACCTTGCTGTTGTTTCTGTGTAAATCTTTGGAAATTTTGAGGAATGGAACACAAGCAATCATAAACTTCTGTTGGTCACTAACAGCCTGAGAGACCCCTACGTTGATTTAAACGCACTAGTTTATGAACAAACTTAAGCAATCGTCTGACTAAAGGCCTGTATTATGATCTCCGGTTACTAGCCACAGTTTGTTACCTCTCAGTTATCGCTAACTGTTAGTTAGGCTTGGTGCCTCGTATTACGAACTCAATTTAACTGTAGGTTTGTTACCCTGAGGATTTTGATGTCATGCAAACAGTTGGTAACATTTTTCACTAGACTTTTGCCACGCCTGTAACGCTATCTCGTGGGTGAACTGTATAGTTAGAATCACGTTAGAATCAATTATCGAAAATTTTTAATTGCGAATAGGCGTCAGTGAGCAGTTTATATATTTTTTCTAAATTAATCTCGTTATATTTTCATTACTATTTATTCCTTATAAATTTTAACTTTGTATTATTTAGTTATTCGTTAATTTATTGAAAATATTGTGTAGGTTAGATTTCTGCTTAGTGTTAGGTTAGTTGGCGTTAGATATTTGTATTATAGTTATTGGGCTACATTTGTAATGGAAGGCAGCAAGAGGAAGCGTTCTGCCAATTACACCGAAGAAAAGAATATGGTGCTGTTGGACCTTATTCAACAGCATAAAGCTGTGGTGGAAAATAAAGCCACAGGAGCTGCCACGTGGAAGGAGAAGGTGAGTGTGTGTGTTACATTTATTACAGTTTTCTTTCAAACCTTTAAAGCCTTACAAAGTATAATATTCATTTGGTAATTTTGCCATTTTAGGAGAGAGCTTGGGAGCTCATTGCCACGCAATTTAACTCCCAAACTACCAACCAGCAAATATCCCTACAGGTTCGAGAAAAATATGAAGCGTTAAAAAAGAGAGCTCGGCAGGCAAATGCAGAGAGAAAGAACATGCTGTATGGCACAGGAGGAGGAAAGCCTCCATCTCCAAAACCGTCACCAGCAGAGGATTTCCTGAATTCACTGATGGGCAGCACAGGCACTGGACTGCAATCTATTTCAGACAGTGATCTGATTGGTGAGGATTACAGTAGTTTTTCATATTTGTAACTTAGAGTAAACATGAGTAATTGTGTTGTACTAGTGTATGATGGTATTACAGATGAACCAGCAGGCACTGTGGAGGTGATTGCTGTCCCAAATACTGATTGGGATGTTCCCAGCACTTCAGCCGCTGAATCTGCTGAAGCAGTTGTAGCACAAGGTAAGACAAATCTATAAAACTGCCACGTATACCAAACTACCAATATGATCCACCAGCTTTACCCCTCAAGTATTTAAACACACTCATTCAAAAGTATAGGGGCAGCTCCAAACAAAATTTACAGTCATGCAGCTTTTTGTATTGAATTGTGCTTCGTGTAGTTTTGAATTTTACAGAACAGTGCCTGCATATTCATTGTTGTGAAATGAACACTTCCAAAAATGAAGTTGTTTACTGACATTTGTAAGAACTATGTTTGCTAAACTCGTTTTTTGAATTTCTAGTCTGTCCATAGATAAAATGGTACATTTTATAAACTGCCTTTATTGTATAGGATACATTAACAATTGCCATTAGTTATCAAGTAATTTAACGTTATCCTGCTAATTTTATATGGAGACAAAATTCTGATTCTTGAGTGTAGGATTTTATATGGTCCTTGGATCAGGAGGCTACATGTGTACTTTTGGAAGGTTCCTGGACCTTTTTAGCTTAATATACATTTTTCTCAATAGTGAAATAAGTTTTGTGCTCAGGTATTCACTCCATTCCACAATAGAGCCAGAGACTTGTGCATGAATGTCTGATTGTGGTTATTTAAATACATGTCAGTGACAAATAGCATAACTGGTTCTGTATAGCTTATGGTATCCCAGTACAGTATGTTGGAGGGAAAGACATGTTAAGAATTACAGGGTACGTGATAGTAATCCTGAGTTAATAAGTAGTATTGGCTATCACTGGATTTTATCTTCATTCTTGTTTTGGCTATGCTTTCCTGTCATTTCGTAGGTGGAGACTTTACTCTCCTCTGCATGCAAAAAAACATGTCGGCTACACTTTGCAGCTTAGGTCCTGCAGTATATTTTCCTGTAGTTGTCGTTAAATACATGTATACTTTGTGCAACACAGGAATTATGTATATGCACATTAAATAGCAATTCCGTGACCATACTCTATTCGAAACCTTAAGGGTCAATCAAATCAAATTTCAGTTTTATAGAGTAAATCCTTTTCTCAACTTTATTTGTAAATCTAACATACTTTTTTCTTTTTTAAAAAGAGTACTTCTGCATGACAAAATTGTGGTTTTATTGACTACATAGCTAGTTGCAGTTGGAAAGAGGAAACAAGTAGTTTTATGTAGGAAGTTTCTGTGCACACATGTATACCTCACTACATGAGACTGAAGGTGTCTCTGAATATTATAATAAACCTAGTTATTTTGAGAACACAACACTCTCACTAAAGGGCTAGTTGAGTGAAGGAAAATTTCCTGCTGTGATTTGGCAGGAAATATTAAATTTCATACATTCCTGTGCATTGTTATATATAATCTGTGCAGCTCACATGTTATGCACACGCTGTTTTCTAAACTTGTTTGGATACATAGGAGCAAAGACATTCAATTTAGTTTTTACTTTGGGTCCTATGTAATGAGGAATGCAAAGGGTAGAGGAATATAACAAGTATATTAATAAATGTTTTAATTGACAGATCCTGACTGGGGAGATTTCTCGGCTAAGATGCTGAGAAGGCCCAGAAGTGCTGCTTTGCGAACAACTAGCAGTGCAGGTAAGAGCTCTTTAAGAAATTTGTGACTGACGCTAACATAAGAAGTTAACTATGAATGTGGTGCAATTTTTAATTATTATACTCCAGGAATGTAGAAAAATGTAAGTTCATCCTTAAAAAATACCTGTGCAGCAAGACTTATTACTCTGTTTGGTAATTTATAGATGAATAGTGTAAGTTGATTTTGAAAACAAGAGATATATAAGCTGGAATTAGTATACTCGCTAAATTTGAGACACATTAGAAACAATGATTAGAGCAACAGTACATTGTGATGTTCTTAGGGGTAGATGTTACATTTGGCAAACCACCCATACATCCAAGTATTGACAACATACATGATTTTGTATTTGCTAAATTAGATATTTGTATGGTACGAATGTACAAAGAATAATTGCCTTGCTGTATTCATAAGAAAAGTCTACAGTTCGTGTAATATATCAATTTAGGTAGTGCCATATCCATGTCAAAGGCTTGCAAGAATTTTAGCTACATTTTAGTATACTGAAAGAAGTTAGAAGGAAAATTGAGTTTTAGATTATTAACTTTTAAAGCATTAAAAACACAAACATCACTTTAATATATTTCAAGGGCAAGTTTCACAGTAGTGGTGGCAAATTAAGATTGATAGGCTCTAATAATGTTGTGATCACATGTCCTGAAGGCTACTGCAGATGTGTCTTGTCTCTTTAGATTTGAAGCATCTCATGTGTAATAAGCATACCCTTTTCAAGTTTACTGTACATGGACACAGGCCGCAAATTATCGGTCAGTGACAGAATAAACAAAACTTCCTCTTATCGTATGCAATCAAATAACATACAGTCGCTTACAAAGTAAACATGTACCTGTAGATGAGCAGAATTGGAAATTATATACAGTAATTATTATTTACTTATGCCAACAAACTTACTGTTGGTGTTTTTAAATACACAAGCCGTGTGTGGGCAAAGTTTAAGAGGTAGAGCTGGAACTTAAAAATTCAATGCCACAACTGGGATTTGAACCACAGACCTTCCGCTTGCCGGGCAGACGCTCTAACCACTGAGCTATTGTGACAAAGTGCCAGAATGGCATTAAATTCTCAAGCCAGATCGTATTTCTCCTGGTAAACCACAAAGGCATTGAATTTTTAAGTTCCAGTTCTACCTCTTAAACTTTGCCCACACACGGCTTGTGTGTTTAAAAACACCAAAAGTAAGTTTGTTGGCATAAATAAATAATAATTACCATGTGAAGGTTATTTAATCCTGGGATATAAAGTACTTGCAATAGTAAGTCACCATTGGGGTAATTGTCTCTGATGTAAGACTGCCTTTGTGGTTTACCAGGAGAAATACGAACTGGCTTGAGAATTTAATGCCATTCTGGCAGTTTGTCACAATAGCTCAGTGGTTAGAGCATCTGCCCTGCAAGCGGAAGGTCTGTGGCTCAAATCCCAGTTGTGGCATTGAATTGTTAAGTTCCAGTTCTACCTCTTAAATTATATACAGTCTTACAGGGTAGCCATTAAATTCTACATGGGACAATACAATTAAAAATTGAACTATATGTAACACATTGAATTGCAATCCATAAATTTATAGGTACATAAACATTATTTTCGTAACGTGGTGCACTGTATGACCATGTACATTTTCAATGTCTCAAAACCAAAACTTGTATAACATACCTTACATTTAATGTCTTCTACATCTGAATACAAGTCCTCCAGGATTGTATACATGTGTTTATAACTGCAGTCCTGCACTTTAGGCATACTTGTTATTTCAATTACAAATTAATACATAGTTGGATCCCCTATTCACAACTACTGCACTTTACTGTGCAATGCATCCTGGAGTAACATAGCTAGTGCCTGACCTTGCCCTAATGTCCATGTGCTTATAACCTGCAGTGCTCTTGTGGTTCTGGTAATAATGTTCGTGTTTCTACTGCTGACCCATCTTTAAAAGTAATCTTGTACACATTAATTACACTATGTGCTTTTAGAAAGAACAATCATCCTACTGTTGTGTAATCATACATTTTGTAATGTTCACAGAAAGAAAGTGGGTGGATACAACATCCTCTGTCTGCAGCAAAAGTCTTCTCTCTTGGGGAAAGGAGAGGAAAAATGTTGCAGTCCTTCAACAACAGTTGCTCCAGAAGGAATATGATGAAAGACAGAGAAGGGCTGAGGAAGAGCAGGAAATGATAAGGAAAAGACACGAGGAAGAAATAAAATTCATGAAAGAAAAGCATGAGGCTAAGATGGAAGTAATTAAAAAAAAAAGTAAATTGTTAGATTTACAGATAAAATTAGCTGAAGAGCAACTTGAAAACAAATAAAAAGGCATGCTCTCATCAAATTTGTGTTTTAATTTTTTATTACCATTCATAACCATTTTTCCATTACAGTGATAATTATAAACAGATAATGCACATCTCAAGTCACCCGCTACATTTATTACTAGGCCCTTGATTCTTATGTAATTACATATTGTGATTCCCTTACTCGCAAAGTGTAACACGTGCATATCCAGGAAACAACTAAACTTAATAGTTGTTTTCTTTTTTATCATTACAATGATTAGCTAATTATAGGTTTTATGTTCCGTTTTTTTGTCTTTTTGAGCATATTTTTGCTTTGGAATATTCGGTAATTATTGGATCTGAATTTGCATCTTAGGTTTAGAAATAGAATTCAGCAACCCTTCATGTTTGCCAACAGCCCAAATGGATCACACACATTCACTATGTAAACACAATAGCAACAGCACTGACATAACTTCGACGGTCTACAGCTACAGAGGAGAGTGTACTGTACTGTTTATACCCACACTGCCGTCACATACACTGCGAACGCAGATAATCTTTTTTTATTTTTACTTACTTAACTACATAAGGTAATTATGTGGTGATAATCTTTATTTAACTTGATCCCTGTTTTTTTAGTTAGTGATGGGGAAAAAGGCACTTACCGCAGGCAAGCCTGCGAGTGTAAGACTCCTACTGTGGATTCGAACCAGGGCAGCACTACTCACTAAAACACCCCACCAGAAGTCTTGAGGTCCAACCTCACTGCTGCAGTGCTGCAATAAAGCACCTGCGCATTCTGTGATGATAGATGAAAGCTATCTGCCAGTGGGAGTAACAGCGAGTGATTACTGAAGTGGCACAGGACAAACATGACCTAAGCCCTGAATGCCCCCTGGTAGCTAGTGATGGTGATAGTGGTGAGTGGTGAATGATGTAGATGGTCATGATGGGTGACTGGAATAATCATGTTTGTGAGTCATGGTGTCAATTTGGGAAGTTTATGCACTTCATGTGTCAACATAGCTCGTCGCAGGCATGGCCGTTATGGATGTAAAAGCCCCTGGAACGTTGTTGGAGTGCTACTAGTGTGGATGGAGAGTCTTCATCTGGTGTGGCTGTTGATATTTCTGGAGAAGCTGGTGTGGTGTGGCAATGTCGGTCTTCTGGTGAGGCGGAGCAGCTGTGTATACTGGTGATAGCATCGCTGAGTGTAGTGATGGCCTCCCTCAGGGTGGCTAGGCAGGAGCTGATGTTGGGGATCTCTGAATGGAGATCCTGGACTGCATCCAGCCAGGCACATTCCCATGTAACTGGACGACTAAACCCAGTAATTACACTTTCTGTACCTGCAATCTGTTTCGAAAATACTGCACAAATGTTCTGCGCACACTATCTCGTACACGATTTCCAACATGCACTTCTTGAAGTGCTGCCAGTACTTCTTCCTCTTGCATGTATACCTCCAACTGGCGATGGATATCAGCCTCAACTGGAGGAAGATCGTCGTTGTTTGCTCGTGCTATATTGTGTAGCACAGCGCACGCCACAATTATGTTCTGGACCCGGTTGACATTTGCCTGCATTCCCAAAGACAAAACAGGAAATCTTGCTTTAAGCACACCATAGCACCTTTCCACAACATTCCTGATTCGAATTTGTGACTCATTGTACAACTGCTCCTCTGGTAGCTGCGGAGCTTGCAGAGGAGGAAGAAGATTTGGACCTACTGCATATGCAGAATCACATAACACCACACTGTTTCCTAGTTCATTATTTTCCAGCCGATTCCTCAGTCTAGAATGCCTGAAAATGGTGGAGTCATGTGCAGATCCAGGCCACTGTGCCACAATGTCTCGGAACACAAGGTCCGCATCTACCAGTGTCTGCACGTTAAATGAAAAGTATCCTTTTCTATTGCGGAAGTGTTCCGCTTCTTCCCCACCTGGAGACTTTATCCACACATGGGTGCAATCAAGGGCACGTATCACTCTTGGGAATGCTGCAATATCGAAAAACTTCTGCTGGACATTCTGCACATCTTCCGCGGTTTGAGGTAGTGCAACATACCTCGGCCTTAAGGAGGCAATGGCGGCAGTAACATTGCTAATGATTCTGCCTACTGTTGCTTTATGCACACCACTAGTGTCCCAGCAGTTGCATAAAAGCGCAGTCATCAGTAGTTGTTCCATTGCTGGAAGACACCAATTTCTGAAAAAATAAGCAATCTGTTATAGTTTTTAATTACAAATTCAGAAGGTAAGTAGTATTTCAGAAGACATATAACTATATCAATTGAATGAATTCAGACTAAATTGTTAAAAATAAATGAACTATCTTTAATACAGAAATTTGCCGTTATCTACGAAGAACAGTTCAGTAATACATATAGGCGGTGAGACTGAACAACAGAAAGGGTAATATCTTATGTAGAAGATTTATAGCTTTTTTATTAAATTAGAATTAGTTTGAATCATTACCTATTGCATTAATTATTTTGTTTTGGCAAAAGGAGCAGAAAGATCCTGACAGCAAATTAGTGAAGCATCTCGCTTCATGGAATAGAAGTGATCTACCTAGTTTAAGTTGAGTTACTATGGATTTATTCTGCAACAAAAGTTTTTGCAGGCTTTCTTTCTTTCCTACTGTCGTAAAGTCACATCTTATTGGAGCAAATTCCGAGTTTGCCTACGGTGGAGTGAAGTAGTTAGGAAAGGTTTTCAGCTTAGTTACCCAAATATTCTTACAAGATGAGCGCTATAATAATATTCTTTATGTGCTCATTACACTTAAATATAAGGAACATAAACTTCATGAAACAAAGACAAATTTTTGGTGAAAACCTAATGTTTACAACACATTTAATTGCAATGTTTCCAATTAGTATGATTACTAACCAAAAAAGTTTGTCAAGCACAAACCTTATGGAATGTTTTGCAAATTTATGAAGACCAGAATATTAAGTAGCAAAGTTTTAAAAATAGGGACACACTTTTTGCTATTCTGATGATAATGATATGAAACTTTTAAAACATGAGAAGTCTTGTTGAATGAATGAATGAATGAATGAATTTTATTTGTACCAATTCTTTTACATAACTTTTACAATTATCCTACTCTAACCTAAACTACATACAAATTTTACATAACCTTATTGCTACCTTGGTTTGCATGGCACCCAGGCCATTTGCCTCCCAGGTAGCTCTGATCAATCTATTCCATCTTATATTAATTAATTGTCCCTCTCCCCCACTCTGCCTTCTTCATTTACACTCTTTACTTTTCTTGCCCATTTTTCTCTTACTTTCTTCAAAAACTCACCTATACTTCTAACCTTCCTTTCCTGTTTCACTGTTAACATTTTTATGGCTACCATTTTCCCCTCTATTTTTTCCCATTTTTTCTCCCAAACCTTTTTCCTCCATAATGCTAATTCCTTACATTCTGTCAAATAATGTTCTATACTTTCTTTCTCACCGCACATTTCACATATTCCTATTTTACCGCTTCTTGTCCCTCTTAAAAATATTGCTCCTGTTCTCATCCACGCTAGTCCTTCTTTTTCCTGTCTGTTACAATAATCCACATATGGTTCTCGCCCCCATCCTCTTTTTATTTGCTTGTAGAATTGTAATGATTTCTTGTTTTCTAAACTTCCCCATATCTCTTGCCTTTCTATGTCTTCTACCCTACACTTTACTAGTTTATCTACATTACTTTCATTTCTTTCTTCAAGTTTCCATATATCTCCCATTCCTATTTTCTCCATAATTTTTCCAACCCCTGCCCACCATCTGTTTTCATTCTCTAGATTTTTTTGTTGCTTCATACACAATTTTAAAATTTCTCCATCTTCTTTAACCAAACATTTATACCAAAATTTTATTATTCTCTCCATTATTATTCCTTTCCTTCTTGTTTTCCCAAGCTCTACCAAGGCCACTTCTCTTGGCGCCGATCTCGGTAGTCCCAATAATTCTTTGCAGAACATTCTATACATATGATCTACCTTCTTGTTTATATCTGTGGCCCCCCAGATCTCTACTGCATAAAGCATAGAAGTCTTGTTAGTAGTTGAATAGAGTGGATAAATCATCTCTCCTCACATGAATTGTCATAAAATAGGACACAAAAATGTACAACTAATGTTGATGAACAAAAGCAAAGTTATCAACATCTAGCCTATGTTGTCTTAAAAAAACAGCTTATATAAAAATTTTCGGCACTTCACGTTTGAATCCGAAAGTCGCATTTAAGTGACAGTATTGTATCCTTGATATAAAAACCCAATAAAGGACAAAAACTGCCAAAACCTACAACATGGATAGGTTTGACATTTCTTTTTGTGTGTGATTCATTGCAATGCAGCAAATATATTGATGCAAAGACTATAGGCAATGCGGTATGGCACATAAGTAATCATTTAGGTTAACCACATCACAGATGTGTGAACACTGCCTATAATAATGGTTTGTAGGTTAGTACAATTTGCATAACCTAAAAATATCCTTTTCACTGTTCATTCAGGGCCTTGAAATGCTTTAAAGAAGTGCAAAATCGTTATGTACACAATGAATAAATGCAGCGTTTACTAGCTGAAGACAATGATCTAGGCTCCATGTCTTCTTGAATGTTTATATGTATATGTACATATACATATTGTATGTTTTCCGTATATTCGCAAAATGTGCAATTTGTTATGCTCCGTTTGTTAAATTTACGTTCATTAAAACGTGGTGCCGATGTAAAAAGAATCGTACAAAACATCGTATTGTATCAAACCACTACAATTATAGGCCAAAAGAATTATAGGTTATAGCCCAATGACCATTGAGATATACCTATAATTTATGTTGATTTATTTTATTTCATTTTATGACTGTCAGAAATATAAAACTATGCTTGTATAATGTTATATACATGCTAAAAACTTACCTTTCTGTCGTAAATTCAATTTGATGTCGTATCTGCGCTAAAACGCCGGATGTCGTGGCTTTTGACAATCTGTACCGTTGTCGGAACTCTTCCTC
The DNA here is from genome assembly GCA_030765045.1 of Tenodera sinensis. NCBI lineage: Eukaryota > Metazoa > Arthropoda > Insecta > Mantodea > Mantidae > Tenodera > Tenodera sinensis. The sequence continues at coordinate 100,557,447 of CM060967.1, read as the reverse complement.
GTTCCAGTCCTCGAAATTATCTCTCTGCATTCTGAATCACTTTGCTCTTCTTCTACTTAATGAATATTGAGCCAGCATTTCCGTTCAGAATCACTTTCCACAGGTAATTGTGGCTGGAGGTATGCCATTTTTTCTGAGTGGAAGCAAGTAAACTCCAAGTTAACGCACTAACTGCTACTTGAGGTTACGGTTAGTGTAACTCCAGAAATAACTCTCGGTTAGCCCTTAACCGAAGGTCGTAACACAGACATTTGGGTGTAACTTCCAGTTAACCGTTAACCGAAACCTTAACCGGAGATCGTAATACAGGCCCTAAGACATCTAATGTCATGCTTTACCTGGCTGTTTGCTGGAACAATTAACTTACCTGTTTATTTCTTTAGCTCCAAGAATGACTAATCGACAACTACATGTTGCAGAGGTCAACCAAATCTGCATGGTTACCCTTGTTACATAGCTGACATATGTTTTTTTCTTGTTGTGCAGTATTACTTTGCCATTTTAAGTAGTATGTTAATACCTGTTACTAACAGAAGTGAAAGGTATGAAACAGCTTTATGACAACTAGTAAAAATCGGATGATTCCAATTCTGAAGGTAAACTGAAAATGAGTTCTTGAGAATGAGGAATTGATAAAAAAGAAGACGTTTAAAGCAACCTATATCATAATAACATGTATTTTGTGGGTAACATCATATGCTTGTTGAGGGTATTGTTGTTTTCTTCATCTTCATTATTGTTATTATTGCCATTATTATTACTATCATGATTAACATCATCACCATTATTATTGACAGTACATTTCAGATTACAATTTGTATACCTGAACATCGAAATTTATTATCTTTCCATGTGATGTAGTACAAATTCTAATGTATACTCTACTCATACCACATTTTATTTTTTTCTATCTAGTAACTTGACACTAATAGAAACCATGTATACTTCAACTAAATGAAACCAAACATGGAAATGAAGGAAAACGAATCTTTTAAAAAAGTAAATACAAGCATATAAGCACAAAAATATACTGTGGACCGTCTAGACCCGAGTTGCTAACAATATTCTACCAGGTTGCATGCCTAATGGAGGGTTAAATGTTTCATGTATAATTTTAATCCACATTGCATTTCATCATTAGCAGTATTGATAATTTACATTAAACTTATAATAAAAAATCATGTATGTAACAGCTACAACACTAATTTTGCTTTGTGATTTTGTGTAAATCTAAGGAAATTTCCAAGGAAATACAGCAAATAAGTTTTGAAAAACACATCATCACTTTAAATTTGTGGTGGATAGTCTTTAGGAAATAGTGTAATCTGTGCTTCATGGGGAATGTATGTTTAAATACATATCCTGCTATGTGACTGTCGAAGATACGGATGGAGTACTGGAGCACTTTCATTTACTTTAATGTTGATGTCTATAGAAGGGTGTTGTCCTGCCAGTTATGCCTGTTCTCTTGCTGCAGTTTGTCAGCTGTAGCAGTATTTTAAAATTTGATGGAATGATTTACTCGGAGGTACCAGAAGCTTTTATCCTGGACTGTATCATATGACTTCCAGCATTTAAATACTGTTGTTGTGCCTGATAAAATCCATTAGGTTAAGATCAGTAGTGTTTCCCTGTCCCTGACTTCAACCAGTACAAGGAAGAAGTTAGAGCATTCCTGACATACACCACCAAACACCCATTGCCCTTTGATGTAACATCCATGATGGTATTTTTTGTGCCTGAATTTTGACTTCTTTATTTCCACTACTGCTTTTACGCCTCTAAATGGGGCCTGCTCTGTAGAATTGTGGTAGCATGTCCACCTCACATCCAAGAGGTTGCAAGTTCAAACCTTGGTTGGGTTGAATTATCCATATAAGGTGATTTTTCTGAGGTTTTCCCTTATCCTGAGAAGAGCAATATTGGCTTGCTTTAAGTTCTTTGGACCTTGGCTTCATTTGAACATCATTTCACCAATCACATTCATTGATTGTCCAATATGACATTACATTGAGACACATTAAGGTGTAAAACTAAACTAAGTTCAGTCTTAGGTTTGACCGCGTCAAAACAAACCCATGTGACCAGTGCACTGTGGTACAACAGGGTAGCAATGCGTGCAGGGAAGTAATTCCATCCTAGTAATCTGAGTTTTACAATGAATTTATCATTAAATGATGTAATATTCTACACAAATACCTGAGAGGTTAATTAACGCTGATGTATACTGATAAACAGAGCTACAAGTTCCAACATGCAACTCGTGGAATTACCTGATATCCGAGTATTGTTTACAGCCAGCAGTTTCTATTTAGAATCATGGCAGACGGCTGCGGTGAATTTGCTCTTGCGTCTTCATCGACTTATGCAAAGCATAAGGCGGGAAAACCATTGACTAGTGGTGAAAAAACAATAGTGTTTAACGTCTATTATAAGTTGTGTGAGAAATATCCAACTGTTCCCGTCAAAGAAGCAGCGAAATTAACTTCTGAGTTCACCGGTGTTTTGACTACCAATATAAACAGTGCTCGCAAAGAAAAGTAATAATTATGACATGTGCATCATTTATTTTGTTGTGACTATCAATCTTATCATCTCTAGTTACATGGTAGTCACTCTTTAAATTGACGGAATAAGGGATCGTATCCTTTCTGTTACGTACCGCATGCACTCACCACGTGGTTGTGACGGTATTTCTGGCGCGAATGGCGGAAGGATACATTATAACTGTGAACTGGCCACCTGAGTTCAGTTTCGCGTGGATCAACCTTAGAATGAATAGATAGTAGAATTCTTCCAAATGGCTCTTTGATTTTGTAGGGCCCAGTTTATGCATATTGTCTGGCAATTATACCAGTCAATTACATAGCTAGATGAGCATTTGAGATCATTCAGTATTATATGTTCAGGATTAGGCAGTATGCACCATAAGATATAGAAGGATATTAATTGCTCCAATAGGAGATCAGTGTTATTTAGAGTAGTTCCTCGTTTCACAGAGAGTTTGACATGCCTCCTGTTGCAGATAAAATATACTCTGCTTTGTCTATTCCATCTAGCGTGAACCACCTAATTGTAGACATGCTTCAGAGATATTTAATTTGTTATGCCATTCTCTACAATTAAAATCAGCAGACCATTTTGTTTACTTCACCTATCAAACGTCTCTGTACACTGCTCACAAAATGTCTCACGGTATATAAGAATACACTGAAGATAAAAAATGAGCTGGTATGGGTCACTCGTTTGTTCCAGGTAAATATCCTTCAGCAAAATTACAGTGATCCAGCCTACTTTAATTAACAGGTCAGCATTTAGTTTGTTTTAACAAAAAGGTCTGCTTCCGTGTGTTGTGTTTCAGAGTACAGTTGACTGCAAAATTTGTGCGGTATGTGTAAATGCCATTGCCAGTGTTTTAATGGGAAGTGCTTATTTACTAACATGACAGTGCTTCCTATAATATCCTAGGGATCTGGACTCGCTTCACCCTGGAATTATGCTTTCAATTTAAATTAGAATCTTAATCACAGAATTGTGTTGTGAAACAAGCCTCTACTAGCCTTTGGAAATATTTTAGTAATGCATATTCAAAACTTGTGTATGTTTGAAAGTGTAGCCCATGGTTGTGGTCTGTAAGCTACAAACTATAATCAAGGGATTTTTTTTTTTTAAAAGGAGTGAAACACCTGCAAAGCAAAACATCCATTGTCCTTTCATAGTATCTGTGAAGCCCTAGCCCAATTCCAGCAAAAAAATATGGATTTATGTACTAGGCAATTTATAACTTTGTGATAAGAGAGTTTGGAGGAATAACTGAAATACATCAATATTTTTGTGGACTTTGCTACTTCTACTCATGTGTTGGCTTTTTACTGAGCACATGTTTAGTTGAAACAAAATTATGTTGTTTATTTACATTGTGTGAATTGATATTGTACATAATGTGAGGGTGGACAATCTCCAGGCTCTCAAACAGATCATATATGCTTTTGTTTATTGTATTATATGCATTCTTATTATTTAAATCAGTTTTGTTGTGCATGTGGTTTATAAAGTATCAACATCACAGTTATTTAGTTCCAAGTATGTATTCTTGTGTGATTGATGACTGCTGCTTGATTTATTTGGGAATAAATATGGTAAGATTGTGTATTTGCTAAAACTCTTCACACTGCTTATCATGTCCATATAGCATTATATATAGCACTTATATATTGTAGAACTTGTAACATACACTTTACGAGTAATAATGCAGCTAGAGATGTACACACACAGGAGCCATAACACACATTCCACCCGAGGTATCATGGGAGTGTTGCAAACATTACCACTGTCAAAGCTGCCAGGTATTGAGGGCCGTAACTGCCAAACGTACCTGTGTGATTTTTTATAAGAAGAGGAGTATAGCAGTTGTGGCCAAAGCAAAGCCACAATGGAGCATAGTTTAAACATCAGTGTAGCTAAAACCCAATGATCAGTGAAGTAGGGATTTCACTCGATCACTCATTTAGTGACTTTCTGCAACTTTGACAAATACTCACTTCCTTCCCTCTGAAAATGTTAGTTTCTGCTGTAAGTGAGGCCTTCCTTTGTGATTCACATTGTTGGTTTTCTATGACTGTGTAGATAATTTATCTCAAATTACTCGTCAACTTAGGAACTTGTAGCTTCTTTTTCAAATCATTCTTCACAAGTGTCATTCACAAATGCTTTGTAAAGTCAAATGTACCTTTTGTGGCCATATTTCTCAGGACACAGCACACATGCATTTAAAGAACGGACAGAAATAAGGTGGAAACATATCATTCAGTGATCAACTCCTGGTTTTGCAGTTTGATTCTGAGAGGTGATTTGTTTCAGTAACAAATGAACCATAGTCACATTCTGCATGTTTGTTTTAATATTCAAGTGAAGCGAGAGGTGCCATTTCATTAGCTGTACTTGAAATCCAAAAGTAAAACTGAATAACTTTACATAAACTGATTTACAATACAATTAAAGTATATTATAATTTTATAATGTTCACACAGAAAATGCAATAGTAGAATAAAAGTAGAGTAAGCAGTAATGCAGTAGAAAAAGGAGGTGTAATTTGCTTTTGAGGCCAATGAAAAACTTACCTTTACAGTATTTCACATCTCATAGGGTATGTATGATCCACAACATTTACGACAGTGCCCAGAATAAGTGATACATAACACATTACACCATTCTCGCATTTAAATATCATCTGATGGATAACTAAAAGGCTACTGCCATATAATAGATCAGTGTTCCCAACCTACATTAATAGAAGACATGGCAATGATTTAACAGTGAGCCGTTGATAACCAAGTAAATGCTACACCTGCTGTCTCATTAGTTTATCTTATTTGCTATCTGATTCACAACAACCCAGCTGCCAACATGAGACTAAGAAACACTTCAGCTATCTAGTGCACTAAGCGTCAAAGTGTTGCTCTGAGATTCAGGTCCCTAAGTTGGCAAGTGTAGCCGAGAGATTGAGGGTCCTCAGCTAACAGATTTCATTCTCGCCCTTAGTATTCAAATAGGTAATTCCTAAGGTGATATTAGTATTAGTCACATTTGTTACACATTAATTTCAGTGGTCAACTATTTAATTTTCACCATTACTAAAGAAGTTAGATTACATATAGAAACCAATTGAGGCATATAATTTCTCATAACAGTATTTCTCATCACAAGAGGACGTATATTTTTTGTGAAGGACGCTATCAATAATCAGCTTCATATCAGCGCTGTGCCAGGAGTCCTTTTTACATGCTGGTAAATTTGCTCACAGGGGAATTTCACCTTTAAGCCTATAAAAGCCATTGCTCTGTACAAGGTTTGAACCTGTGACATTGGTGTCAGTAGCCAAACCCCGAACCAACTGAGACATCTGGACCAACATGCATGCAAACTGAGGCTGGTTGATTCCTATGCATCCTGTTTATACAATGTTATTTACTGTTTACTGTCAAATTGAAAACAACTATCTTCTGTTAATAAAAAGAGAATGCCCAACTCTGGTATCACACAAGTATTTGTCTGACAAAGCAGCTGGGCACAAAACCACCCCATTAGATCATTGTTCTTCCTTCAGCTGGTGCACTTGTGCTGCATTCAGTGTTTTAGGGCTTTGAAACTGGATGCATCTGAACACTTTAATCTTTGGGGTGGAGAAACGAGGAAAAGGTGCAACCAAAAAGACTAATTGCAGTAAAAAGTTTTTGAAGTAGCAAAACATTCAAAGAAATAGTTGTAATGTCAAATACACCTGCTTCGATAGTTCATTGCATCGTTTATAGGAATAGCCAAATAAAAAGACAAAAATAAACAAAGAACCAATGGACCTTCAATCGCACCTTGGGTAGTAAAGCATAAAATAGTTAGAAATTTAAAACAAGTAGTTATATGAATACTTATTTGAGTGATTGTACAGGAAGACAACACAGAACTGAAGAGTACCAATTATTAGCTATAGCAGCTTTATAAGTGATGACTTTGTTTTGTGGGAATGAAAATATTCTGTGTTCTTGTTGATCATCTAGTGAATTTTATGGATTATGTATCTATCTATAAAAAATGGATGTGTTTACTATGCAATGTGTTACATACACACCGTTTGCTCTACTTGCTTTTCTTTTACCTAACACACATTTCCTTGTCTACTCGCCCTTCAACAAACAATTCATACAATGTTATGTGATTGAAATACAAATGTAGTACATTACATTATCACAGTTTTCTCCATCCAGTTTTAAATTCTCTACTCCCTCTAGAGGAAGTATTGTCTACTCAAAAATTTGATGTAGAGATTTCCCCGGAAATACATGTTTTGAAGCCCCCTGAATAAAAAAAAAAGCATTTTTAGAAAAAGGTCCATGTGTGTGTGTCTGTCAGTCTGTGGACAGCATTACTCTAAAACGAAAAGTCGATTGAAAACCAAAGTTAGTATTTAAGGTTAATATCTTTCAAGGTTGGGACACGAAGATTTGAAGAAAATTCCTCCACCCAAAACTACGCTTTACGTGTAAACTTTTTGGAAGATTTTCATTTTCTTGAACATAGGTGTTATGATTTTGATTAAAATGTTTGAGATCTTTTTATGACAACAGAAATTTACATCTCCAATTATTATATGGCTATAGCCCATGAAGTCCTTTATACTCTGGATGACTTTTGCATAACTGGTAAATCGTAAGAAATAGACCAAATCTTACTATACAAAAAGTCTTGATAAAACAATTTATGTCTAAATAATTATTTTTTGTAGAGGGAACCTTTTCGGGACCGCCTCCGTAGCGCAGTTGGTAGAACGCCTCCCTCTAGCACATAGGACCTGCTTTCGATCGCCGGTACCGGCATGGGATTTTCCCCCGCTGGGATGTCTAGCACGAGGTGCACCCAGCCTCGTTAAGTCCCTGAGGGGCCAATTGAGGAGCTATCCTGACAGAAAGGTATCATCCCTAACAAGGTCAAGTAGTCAGCATGCTGACCCCTGCCACGTCTAACCTGCACTCCTCCGTGGCCTTAGCTGCGGCTGGAGGACCCAGAGGCTGAGCAAATGAGGGTTACCTCTGCATAGAGGAGATGCTCTATGGATTATTAATACATTTTCGGAGATATTCTGTGTTATGTGTGTGAGTTTTGGAGAACTTATACTTATGTCTAATGGAACATTGTTATTTAGTTTTTATATGTTATGCAAAGAGAACGGATTCTGAAAGCTTTAAAAGATTTGACTATTGCTCAAAGACTACTATATTCCTATGTTCCCCCTGTACCCACAAGGAAATGGGCAATAAGATAATTTCTGCAAATGTTTATTTCAACTAACACGAAGAAGATTGAGAAATAAGAGATTGTAAGAATGGTTAGTACAAGAGTAGAGAAGGTCATGTGAGTGCAACACATCAGATTTTTCTTTTATGTAACACTTCACATGCTCCTCTCTACTCGCTCTTCAACATACCGGTCATAGTCTATACATATAAAATGGACCTTGGTATGCAAGAAGTTGATAAACTCTCCAGTTGACCTATCGACATGAAAATTGGAACATCCAAGTATTCTTTCATGGAGGTTTATATGCTATCCAGTTTACTATGTTTACTATGGAACATATTATATTCACATGCTTTTCTCTACTTCTTTTATACAACAAACTCACATATCCTTCTCTACTCACCCTTCAACGTACTATTCATACAATATTCCATGATTGAAATAGAAATGTGATGTGTTACATTTATATGGCTTTCGCTACTCACTTTTATGAACCACTATTACACTTCTTTCTCTACCCGCTCTTCAGCATATAATCCTTACAATTTTCTATATGATTGAAATACAAATGCAATTATTACATTCATGCCATTTTCTCAGCTCACTATTCTTTTATGAACAAATTCATGGGTTCTTCTCTGGTTGCTCTTCAACATACAATTCATAAAATCTTTACATATAAAATGGATGTTGCTATGAATGAAGCTGGTAAACTCCAACACCAGCTGAATGATGACCATGAAAATTGGCACATTAAAGTGTTTTTATGGTAGTCTTGTGACGGGATAAACCGAAGTGATTGTTAAGGGAAATAAAGAAATAAATAAATAAATAAATAAATGAAAGCTTCGGATAGACCATATTGCTTATTTTTCTACAAGGGCTACATATACGAAAATTTGCGAAGGCCACAGGAAAAACCGTCATTAGTAGTAGTAGTAGTAGGGCTTTAGGGCGCACAACTGCTACGGTCATTAGCGCCCATTCAGAACTAAATGACTAAAACAACTGAGACACAAAGTCCATAAATCTAAAACATTAAAAAGGTTTAAAAGTCACCAACACAGTGCCAGAAGCCGTAAAATTAGAGCAGAACTAACATAAGAACCTGTTACGGGATATAACAAACCGCACCACCAACTAAAGTAAAGAATAAAACCAATGAGTTAAACTCGGTCGCCCAAACCGCTAAGGCGGATAAAATGCAATAAATGCTCTACGGCACTAGATGTATCTGCCAGCACTTCAGCAAGTGTGGCCGGCAGACCCACAGACAAACGTAACTGAGCTAAAAACTGGCACTGAATTAAAACGTGCCGCACCGTCAATGGCTCATGACAGTGAGTACACACCGGTGCAGCATCGGATGATAAAAGGTGACTATGGCTAAAACGACAGTGCCCGATTCGCAATCTGCTTAAAATCACTTCCTCGCGGCGAGAAGCGCGCGAGGAGGTCCTCCAGGTGACAGGGAGGGGCTTCACCTCTCTGAGTTTGTTCCCCTGAATAGTAGACCACTCCTCCGTCCAACGACGAAGGATAGAAGTGCGCAAACTCGCTCTAATATCAGCAGAGGGAACGTGAGAGCTAAAACACCTGGGAGCTAAAACCGCTGCCTTTGCGGCAGCATCGGCAGCCTCGTTTCCCGGTAGCCCTACGTGTCCAGGCACCCACAAGAAAGACACGCTAGCGCCAGCACTAGCGAGGGAATGTAGGTTGTCCTGGATACGCTGCACTAGGGGGTGGTAGTTGTACAGCGATCGTAGGCTCTCCAATGCACTCAAGGAATCCGAACAGATAACCCAGCGCTGCAAGGCTTGCCGACGAATGTATAAAAGAGCTTGGTAGATACCAAAAAGCTCAGCGGTAAAAATCGAGCACTGCGCTAAAAGTCTAAAACTAAAACTTTGGCGACCATGTATAAAGGCACATCCTACTCCCCTATCGTCCTTCGAGCCATCCGTGTAGATGAAAGAGCTGTCAGCAAACTGTGTCTGAATTTCTAAAAAGGCTGAACGGAGCACCGAAACTGGTGTCGTGGACTTCGGCATGGACGTTAACCCCAGATCGACGGGGGTTGCTGGTCGGAGCCATGGCGGGAACTGCGTTTCTCCTATGGGAAACGCCGCCGGTAAAGTGATGTCCAATGTACGAAGGAGAGAGCGAAAACGAACACCAGGAGGGAGTAAAGCTAGGGAGCTCGTTGAGTATTGGCGGTCCAAGGAGTCGTTAAAGAAAGGACTAAAAGTCAGATGACGCGGCAAACCAGAGAGTCTGCAGGCGTAGCTGCACAGAAGTACGTCCCGCCGATGAGACAGCGGGGGTTCAGCGGCTTCCGCACAGATGCTGGTAACGGGGCTTGTTGGAAAAGCGCCAATACTCAAACGGATACCACGGTGATGAATGGGGTCAAGTCGTTTTAGAATCGACGGTCGAGCCGACGAATACACCATAGAACCGTAGTCAAGCTTAGATCGGACAAGAGAGCGATATAGGCTTAAAAGAACAGTCCGATCGGCTCCCCAGGATGTGCCACATAAAACGCGTAAAACACCAAGAGAACGTTCACACCTTGCTTTTAAATAGGAGATATGGGGCGACCAACTAAGTTTTCTGTCAAAAATCAATCCCAGGAATTTCGTCTCGTCCGCGTAAGGAAGTACTTCGGCACCGAGATGCAGAGAAGGTGGATGGAAGGCCTTCCGGCGCCAAAAGTTAACGCAGACAGTTTTCTCGGCGGAGAACTTAAAGCCGTTTTCGATACTCCAAGTGAAGAGGCGGTCGAGGCAAAGTTGGAGGCGCCGTTCTAAGAGATGCGTCCGCCGAGAACTAGAGTAAACGGCGAAGTCATCGACGAACAAGGAAGATAAAACGCCAGCGGGAACGCACTCCACAATGGGATTGATTGCAATAGCAAATAGTGTGACGCTGAGTACCGAGCCCTGCGGTACCCCGTTCTCTTGGGTAAAAACACGGGACAAAACTGAGCCCACCCGTACTCGAAAGACCCTATCCCGCATAAAATCGTGAATAAAAAGGGGCAGTCGACCACGCATGCCCCACTGATGGAGAGTACGAAGAATTCCATGCCTCCAGCAAGTGTCATAGGCCTTCTCTAAGTCAAAAAATACAGCAACCGTTTGGCTCTTCCGTAGAAAACCGTCCATGATATGCGTCGACAACGATACCAAGTGGTCAGCCGTGGAACGGAAACGACGAAAACCGCACTGGACGTTGGACAACAGATTATTAGATTCAAGCCACCACGTCAATCGCCCGTTAATCATGCGCTCCATCACCTTGCAGAGGACACTAGTGAGGGAGATAGGACGATAGCTGGAAGGTAGATGGCGGTCCTTACCAGGTTTTAAGATTGGGACGATGGTGGCTTCGCGCCAAGCGGACGGGAAACTGCAGCTACGCCAGATGTAGTTATAAACTTCTAAGAGAAACTGTTTACCAGTCAAGGGCAGGTGCTGTAGCATGGAAATGTGAATACCATCCGGTCCAGGTGCAGTGGGCCTGGAGAAGTCCAGGGCTCGCACCAGTTCCGGCATGGTGAGAAGGGCGTTATAGCACTCGCGGTTAGAGGAACAAAAGGAAACTCCACGAGACTCGACCCGGTGCTTGATAGCAGAAAATTCCGGGTGGTATTGTGAGGAGCTAGAAAACCTAGCAAAAGCCTCACCCAGGGCGTCAGCAACCTCCTTAGGGCTAACTAAGGTGTCATTGTTAACCCTGAGGCCGGATAAGGTAGAACGTGTAACTTTGCCCGCTATACGACGGAGCTTCTCCCAAACGACCGACGACGGTGTGAAATGATTAAACGATTCCACAAAGTTGTGCCAGGATGCCCTCTTACTCGATTGAATTATGCGACGAGCCTTGGCACGTAAGCGCTTGAAGGTGATCAGATTATCTAGAGTAGGGTGCCGACGAAATACCCGCAGCGCAGCCCTCCGTGCACGAACCGCCGCCCGGCATTCGTCGGACCACCAAGGAACGGGCAATCGCCGCGGTTGGACAGACGAGCGAGGAACAGCATGTTCGGCTGCGGAAATGATCACACCCGTAAGGTGAGTAACCATCTCGTCAACATCGGGGAATTGTCGGTCGTCAAAGTTCACCAAACTGGAAAAAAGGGGCCAGTTTGCCTTGTGGATTTGCCAGGTAGGTACGCGTGACGATGGCACATAGTTGGATAGCAGGCTGATCAGGCAGGGAAAATGGTCGCTAGAGAAGGTGTCAGAGACTACGTTCCACGCAAAACGATGAGCAAGCTGCGCTGAACACACAGATAGGTCTAAGTGAGAAAGGGTGCCGGTGGAAAGGGAAACAAAAGTTGGTTGATCAGTGTTCAGAACAAAAAGATTATTGCGAGCGAAAAACTCAGCAAGGTACGTCCCCCTTACGCAAGCCCGAGGCGATCCCCAAAGGGGGTGATGGGCATTAAAATCTCCCAGCAACAGGTAGGGCGCTGGGAGTTGGGACACGAGATTGGACAGGTCCGCAATAGCGAAGGGGGAAGAAGGAGGTAGATACACGGAACAGAGAGTGAAACAGAAACCGGGTAAACTCAAAGTAACAGCAACAGCTTGCAGAGTAGTATTGAGCGTGAGAAGCTGGTAAAAAACGTCGTCACGTATGAGTAGCATGACACCCCCATGAGCAGGAGTACCAGGCTCCGGTGCGAGGTCAAAGCGCACCGGAATGAAGCCAGGGAAAGTAAAGGAGTCCTGCTGACGAAGCTTAGTCTCCTGTAAGCACAGGATACTGGGACACAGCGAAGTGATAAGTAACTGTAGATCAGCCCTATGAGCGCGTACGCCGCGTACATTCCATTGAACGATTGACATCCGGAGGCAATGGGAGAAGCTGTTTACAAAGTTCACTTAAGCGAAGGCTGCCGTTTCAACTTGCCCTTCTGGTTCCTCGTAGGGCTTTTAGGAAGAGGTTCTTGTTCCATGGGCTCCTCGGAATGAAGAGGGTCAGGGTCAGTGGAGACCGGAGTGAGAACCTCAAACCGGTTGCCTGTGGGCATGGGAGGTGACGAACTCCTCTGGACACGACTGCGCCCCCGCCCATCCTGAGAGCGTGCTCTGCGAGGTGGCGAGGGTGAAGAGGCTGAAGGAGTACCCTGGCGGCGAACAGGGGCCGGAGGGTCCTTCAGGAAATCAGTGCGCTGAGGCTGGATCTTAAATTTACGTGTCTCAGTACTTATTGTTATGATCTTCTTGGGGCTAGCGGAGTCGGAAGGACGACCTGGAGTGTGGGCAGGAGTGACTGTGGTGACCGTTAAAGGGCACGTCTGGGTACCCATATCGCGCTTTGGCACCTGTCTAGAGACTATGGAGCTGAAGGTACCGAATTTTAGGACAGATGGCTGACGAGCAAGATGACGTTTGCGTGCCTCCGTAAACGATATACGTTCTTTGACACGCAGCTCTTGTATTGCTTTTTCGTCCTGAAAACGCGGACAATCGCGAGAAGATGATGGATGGGACCCACGACAGTTCACACAGGAAGGCACGGATGGACAAGGCCCTTCGTGAGCATCCTTCCCACACTGAACACAAACAGCGGTGGTAGCCTTACAGGACAACTTAGTGTGGCCAAAACGTTGACACTGAAAGCAACGCATTGGCCGAGGGATATATGGTCGAACATTTATTACTTCATAGCCAGCCTTAAGTTTGGTAGGAAGATCCAGACGGTCAAAGGTGATGAAGAGGGTGCGGGTAGCCACCTGAGCACCATCCCTCATTGCGCGCACACGATAGACTTCCGTCACGCCCTGATCTGCAAGGTAGCCCTTGATCTCCTCCTCCGTCATATCATCTAACAAGTTCGTGGTGATGACGCCCTTGGAATAGTTGAGACTACGGTGTTTCTCCACACGGATGGGGTACCCGTGGAGAAGTTTCGCCTTCAAGATCTTCTCGAGCTGCGTAGCCGTGAAGGTCTCAACCAGCAGAGAACCATTGCGCAGTCGATTGCAAGACTTAACCGGACCAGCTATTTTGTCAAGACCCGCCTGGATGACAAAGGGGTTGACCTTAATAAACGACTGACCCTCTTCTGTTCGATGAATCACTAGGTAACGAGCCGTTGAAACTACGTTAACCTCTCTTTCCTCTGGTACTTGACGTCTTCGTTTGACGGTGTTTGAAGCCATAAAATAGCGATAGAAATTTCATCCCCCAGTGCTCCCCACCCACCACGGAGCCCAACGAGGGGTCATCCCACTGGGATGACAGGGCTACACAGGGGATATAGCGGGCTCGCCGTCCCACTCACCCTGGAGTTCAGTGCAATACCTAATCCTGGCCGATTGACTAGGGGTGGGTTAGTCCCTAGCCTCCCGTTTAGATGAAGCAGAAACCAAAGCAGTGTATCGGAAATGCGCACCCTCCCCGGATTCAGAAAAGAAACTGTCCCGGGCTCAGATACGCACCCCTCAACCACCAGGATAATCCTTTCCACCGACACGGGTCTCCACGCACGGCCTACACGTGGGTGGGCGATTTGACTGACTCCCTCACCACGAAGAGGAGCCCACACCGAGGGAGTCAGTTGGCTCGGGGCCCCGGGTGCGCCAAACCCGGACCTACCGTAGTAGGTCCCCCTGGGGGGGCCGTCATTAGGGTAAGGTCGCCAGACAATGGAGAACAAAGGATATGAAACTCCTTTACAAACCATTGTAAAGTTAATAGTAACGTTATGTGCAGTGAGGCAAAATCCCCTCAGAAAGCACCCGCCAAGACAGGGCATGCTTATTGGTGGAAATTCGAATGTCGCAGATATAACATGGATTTCCACCAATGAGGGCAACCACATGGCCATGGAGAAATGGCAAAATGAGGGGAAGATTTAATTAAGAAAACTAGCGAACAAGCTATGTCGATAGGCACTTCACACTCACAAATTGGCAGTCACACGCGCACTTCACACTCACAAGTTCATGTTTACGCACTTACGTGCGTGTATCCTGCCGTCGACCGCGTGAACATCAGTGCCGGGAAACATGTTGCTGCGCTGGGTATATGGTTGCGAGAAGAAAATTGTACATAAATGTGGACTGGAATAAAAGGTTTCACAAAAAGTGTGGTATTTCTTTCAACACCCACGAGATAGAGTCTCAGCCGTGGCAGTACAGTGAGACCAAGGTATATCCAGCCGCAGTCTGTATGCAATTTCCTTTACTATGGAGCACATTACAGTCACATGGTTTTCACTACTCACTTTTCTCTTATGTAACACATTCACATTGTTCTCTACTCACTCTTCAACATACAATTCATATAATTTTATATGATTGAAATACAAATGAAACATATTACATATGCATGGTTTTCTCTACTCACTTTCCCTTTACATAACACTTTCACATGTTCTTCCCCATATGTTCCTCAACATATAATTCATATAATCTATTGGTTGACTGATCGCAATGAAAATTGGAATGTGGTTTTTTCATGGAGATTTTTATGCCATCCATTTTACTACGCAATGTATTACATTCACAAGGTTTTCTCCAGTCACTTTTGTTTTACGTATCACATTCACATCTTCTCTACTCACCCTGTATCATAAATTCATATAATTTTGTATGATTGGAATGAAATGCAATGAATTACATTCACAAATTTCTCTACTCAGTTTTGTTTTATGAAACACAATCACAGTTGTATCTTTCTCCCTTTTCTACAAAGAATTCATGCAATTTTCTACATGATTGAAAGAGAAATGCAATGTCTTGTATTTGCATAGCTTTTTCTACTTGCTTTTCTTCCTATAGTATTTGAAGTTGACACATTTTTATGCCTAAGACTAACATAAAATAAGCAAAATATCAATTTTACCGTGTAATTTTCATTGTAAGCTTCTCTGCGTCCAAGATTATAAAATTGCTTTTAGAAGAATATAATTTAAACAATGTTTTACTATAACAATGCACACCAGGTTTATATTAAAATAACTGTAACAAACTTATGGATAGGTATTCTAATTTTAAAAGTGTCATTCTAAAGATATTACACCAAATTACCATCATTACCTTATACTACTTTATCAATTGAAATGTAATGTAGTTTCAGTTATCATGAAGCATACTCATGGATGTTAGTAATGTGTTTCTTTTTTCACAGACTTGCTACTGAAGCTTAAGAACGGAACTTTTCAAATAGAACAACTATAATAAAATGGATATTAAAGATGAGATAAAAGAGGAATCTTCTTTCCCAGACTTTGTTCAGAGAACAAGAGAGAGCTTTTTATCAAACAGCTTGTGAAAAAGGTTAAGATAGAAACTGTTACAAGTAGCAGTGATATCAAACCAGCACTTGTAGATTCCACATGTGAAATTGAAACCAAGATAGATATCAAAGAAGAATGGTGGTTAGAAAGAGAAGATTCACGTATTAATGATGATGTTAGGGTACATTGTACAAAAACAGTGCATCACTTTGCTTCTTTTTCTTATAAATACTGCACAACATTAATTATTAAAAATATATTTTTTATATAGTAAATCAATTTAATATTCATATTTTGTACTCATACTTACTAGTACAATATAAAAAATATATGCTATTTAGCTATTAGGCCTTGCACCTAATACTCGTATGGATCATGATGATCATATTTGAGTATTTTATAAAGTTGGTGAAGCCTATTGGCTGACAGCAGCAAGGGCAATATGGGGTTTTCATTGCTTTAATTTTATTATATTCCTCAACAGCTGGTGAGTAATATCTTCACTTTGCTTCATTCATTGCTCTTTTAAGTATTTTACAATATGCACTAGTTTACTATAATGTATCGCTCATAAATTTTGTGATATACCTAGAACAGATTTCTGTTATTTGCACAGGACCTCCTCATACCTAAATAATCTAAGGTTTGGCCTTCATTATCTGTGAAATATTTGTTGTTTTGTTAGAGAAAATAACTTAAGATTATAGTAGCATAAGTTAGAGAAATCATCAAATTTGTTGTTTACTTGACTGTCCTAGATATAAGTCCACCTTTCATGCTTTGACACTACTTTAGATTTATGGGTATACTGATTACTAATTATTTGTGCTGTAATTTACTTATCCTATTATCAACCTGTTTCTTTACAACAATATTTGGGCATCATTATCTGATATGCCATTTATAATAGGAGATAAATCATTATGTGGAATTTGTGTGGGGTCTAGCAAAATATTATCCATAAGTGTTGCAATGTTCATGTGAGTTCTGGTCAGAAAGTGAAGTGCGTATTCCAAGTTAAATATGTGTAGCAGGGAGCTATTAGTCTTCATTTTACCATTGTGGCATGATATGAGGATGCCTGAGCTATGAGATCTTGGTTTCTGGGTGTATGGACTTAAAAAAAGTCCATATTTTATCAAAGGGGTTTCACTTTAATTTCAGTGGAATTGTAAACTAAACCATGTGGCAAGGGATTAGCTAGAGTGCAAACTTAAAGTTTTCCCACTTACCTTGTCCTTTCTTGCTTTGCATAACGCAATTCAGTTCAAATGTAACATTCTGTAGTTATCCTTATGCAGACAGGTTAAAAACATCTATTATTATCACAGTTTATTTTGTGAAACAAAATGAGATTGTTCTGCTTCACTTATAACTATCTAAACATTTATACCAGAGGGTTTATGATGCTATGCACAGGTGCTGTACTTTGTTTCCGTATAAGCCTTTAGTGTACTTTTGGCCACATGTGCAGGTATTGAGGAAATATTAATTTTAAGAAAGTCATTCCTGAGAATCCTCCACCACTGTGCAGAAACATGTATCTGGATAGATGAGAATTTTATTGTTTCAAATGCATTCAACAAATTCTTTCAAGATAATACACACACACTTTAAAACCTGACATAATAGCTTTATATTGAGTTATATTTCAGTTCATCTTTTATGATTTGTCGTATTGGTCTCTGCATAGTCAGAGTTATCCCAAATCCAAAGTAGCTTCACTCCATTATCTGGAAATGAATTCTTAGTCTCAAACTTTTCTTTCCAGATATATGTATTCTATGGTTATACTTAATTTAAAAATTTAATTACGAACTAACAGTAAAAAAGGTTATCTGTATGAATAATATCCTTGGGAAGCCATAGAGCTCTATCTCCTTCCTTTGTACAAACACACTTTATATCTCTTAATGCAAGAAAGTCTTTAATTTTGATTGGAAGATTTTTATCTGAAGTGAGATCTTCTCTGTAGCTTATATAAAAAGTGTCCATTTTGTTTCTGAAAATAAGAGTCAGAGTTAGAACTATTCATGTGTTTTACAGCTGAATTATTATGTTACAGGATGATGCCCACGAAGGCTTTCATTCCACAAAACCACCAAGGTAGGTCATCTGGTTGGTTCTTTGTACAAGAGACCACTTGTATCTATTAAATTATTTTCATATTCCCTTTTAGTATTATGTATAGAAGTTATTTTTATACTTAATGACCACAGTGGAATTGCTGGAGTAAGCTGTATCATTATCTATCCCAACACACATGTTCTCTGTTAGTGTCACATGTGGAACTGTTCCTTGAGCATAATGACTATAACACAGTTACTTGACTAAGTTACATGAGTGACTATCACCGGTCAACTTGTCAAGCTCCTTGTTAGTGTTTGAAAGCTAACTGTTCCTTACTTTCCTTATCCATTTTCATTAAATGTTCCTTAAAATGTTTATCTCCCTGTTCTTTTGTTGTCTCCCTAGAATTGACGGATTTGTACACAAACATTACACTCTCTAATTGTCCTGTTGACACCATATACCGAAATTTATGCCTTTATAAATGTAATGTCCTTCCTTTATGAACCTCTCACTTATTCCTTGTTTCCTTAATTTCCAGGCTAACATTTCTGTGTGTTACGTAGAATGCCTTTTCAGTCCGTAGAGAACACATATCCGTCCCTTTTTCATCCAAATATTTATAAGTTGTCCTTTATGAATATGTTATCTACCTAATGTTTCATCTTTCTGAAGACTGCTGGCAATTCTGATTAATTTTCTTCTTCAGTTCGTTGTTTTAACCCATTGATCAGTATCACTGCATTGATTTTACTTAATATATATAGCAATCTTATCCCCTATAGATTTCTGTATTTATGTATTCCTCACTTCTCATTGTATATTCACACCACCAAGTCTCTGGGATGTCATAATCTTGTGTTACTTTATTTAGCACCAGAGTCTTTAAATTTAAACCTTTTGACATCAACATAATTCTTATAATTCCTTCTGGAAACTTGCTACACATTTTTTCCACAGGGGACTCCAATGAGCTATTAGTTCCACTTGTTATTTTTTCTTCCCTGTGTTCTAGTAATATTACTCATAATGATGTCTTTGTTTCAGTTTATACAAACAAAATGTTTCCAGTTATACATCAGATTTATTCTCCATTAAAGACTCTAGACATGACAGAGGTTTCAATATGATCAAAGATAGTGCTGAATGTGAAAGTGACAGACAACATCAAAGACAAGAAAGTGTAGTTATTAATATAGCTTCAATTGAAACATGCGTTTCCTCAGAAACATCTAATGGTGGGAAAATTACCAGTTTTGCTTCCTCTGCAAAACAGTAACTTGCTCCAGCAGAGCAACATAAATAAGCAAGATGTCAATAAGAACTCCAAGTCAATGTTGAGTCATGAGTACAGAAATTCCTATGAATGCGATATATCTCAGAAGTGTTTTAAATATCCGTCCCATTTAGAAAAACACAAATTGGTTGGCAATAGTAAAGAAGGAAATCAGTGTGACATTCGGGTCAAAGGTTTGAAACACTTGTCATCTCTGAAGGCTGACAAATTGATTGATTATGCAAAAAAAAACTTACAAATGTAGTATATGTAACACAACTTTTACTCAGTTATCATATTTGAAAAAACACAGTGATTCATGAAGGCATAAAGCCACATAAGTGTACCATTTGTAACAAGACTTTTACTCAGTTATCAAGTTACAAATACCACAAATGGAGTCACGAAGGCATAAAGTCACACAAGTGTAACAGTTGTAAAAAGGCTTTCACTCAGTCATCAGATTTGAAAAGACACAAATTCATTCATGAAGGCATAAAGCCACACAAGTGTAACATTTGTAACAAGGCTTTTACTCAGTTGTCAGATTTGAAAACACACAAATTCATTCATGAAGGCATAAAGCCACATAAGTGTAACATTTGTAACAAGGATTTTGCTCGGTTATCAAGTTTCAAATACCACAAATTGAGTCATGAAGGCATAAAGCCATATAGGTGTAACATTTGTAACAAGGCTTTTACCAAGTTATCAAATTTGAAAGTACACAAATTTGTTCATGATGGTATAAAGCCACACAAATGTAACATTTGTAACAAGGATTTTACTCAGTTATCAAGTTTCGAACACCACAAATTGAGTCACGAAGGCGTAAGGCCATTTAAGTGTAACATTTGTAACAAGGCGTTTTCTCGGTTATCAGATTTGAAAACACAAATTCGTTCATGAAGGCGTAAAGCCACATAAGTGTAACATTTGTAACAAGGATTTTGCTCGGTTATCAAGTTTCAAATACCACAAATTGAGTCACGAAGGCATAAGGCCATATAAGTGTAACATTTGTAACAAGGCATTTACTCGGTTATCAGATTTGAAGAGACACAAAATTATTCATGAATACATAGTAGTATAATGTTTGGGAGTAAAGTTTACTCATCGGTCAAAATCCAAACCGCTGGAAATTATTCTTAATGATTAAGTTAACAGGAGAGCAATGAAAATTTTCAGTCTTTCTTCATCTTGTACAAGAATTTGTTTTCTGAATCCAAAGTACTTCATTTGTGGGAAACTTATATTAGTTTGTAAATAAATAGATTCATCACCGGAAAAGTAAATGTATTACATTCTGTATAATTTCCTGTTTTGCATGTAATTGGCCATATTTGATTAAGTGGAAAAGGGGGTGTAAGAAATGGAGTTTCTGGGGTTGAGGTGCATCAGATGATTAAGTTATGGGGATAAATGATTTCTCTATATTCTTTATAACTTTAGTTTTTACAGGATATTCTACTGATATCACATTCAGATAAAATTGCTTTATCCACAGGACTACAGACCTTGAATTAGTGTTGTGTTTTCCTATTTCTATAAAAAAGTATGCTCAATGTTCAGGCTAAGAAAATGGTGGTTTTAGCTCGGTTTAAAGTTGTGTTAAAGAATAGTCCTCAAAGCTATTGCTGTGGATTTAATGTTGTGGGAAAAGAAAACGGAATATAAAATACATTGTGGGGTGACTCAGATTTTTTTATTTTACACTATGTATTATACAAGAGCGACATTGCTGGTGCCTACAACATACAAATAACCCCATTTAATGCAACAATAAGAAACATCAGATATCAAAACATCAATGTCATTTGCTCGTATGATGCCTTGCAGTCCAGCTTCTTTTTGTGGCAAATGAAGACTGCAATGTTAACGCTCCCTCCCAGAAAAGTGATATGTTCATCTTAGTATCTTTATGGACATTCTTTTGCCTTTCAATGGTGGGTTTTCGCTAGAGATTGTTCATGAGTTGTAGATATCCTAAATATCTTAAAATACAAGAGTTTCGTAGTACACAATTCCAAAATATTGTCACCGCGCCCGCCGTATCTAATTGCCGACAACCGCAGTGTCACCCATCGCATTATTGTCGGCACTACCGCAAAGGAGCCGAAGGAAAGAGACGGAGAATGGCCGCATTGTTGGGCGCTTGCCGAAAGAGAGAAAGTGATAGAGGCTTCTAGAACTGTCTGCTTTGTGTTTCACCGCTAAATAAGTGAACGTTCCGGAAGCTTCCAGAATAGTGCCTGGGAGATATAAATAGCGGTAAAGTGTGAGAAGAGTCAGTCAGACGTACGTGAAGCGTTGAGTAGTGCCGACGGAGAACAGTCAGACGTATGTGAAGCGTTGAGTAGTGCCGACGGAGAACAGTCAGACGTACGTGAAGCGTTGAGTAGTGCCGACGGAGAACAGTCAGACGTATGTGAAGGTTGAGTAGTCGTGCCGACGGAGACGGACAGACGATGTGGAGAGTTGTGCCGACGGAGAAGAGTTAGTTCTTTGTGTTACGAATTCGGAGTCGTGCTGTTGGAGAATCGGTAAAGACTTTCTTGCTGTTGCAACGAGTGTACAAGTTACTGTTTACGGAAATAAAAGTGTTTCTTTATCTCGACTACATCTGTCTTCTTTACTTCACACCCCACACCAAAAGTTACAATATTCAACTGAAGGCATTAACTTTTTCTTTGGTTCTTATCCATTCTATGTATGAAAATAGGACACACAGTTAACTTCTCTTTGGGCTTTCATACCTTCTCTTTCATGAATTATAGTTCACATCAACCGCAGTTAAAAATCATGATTATCAGTGTAAGGGTACACATATAAGGGTGCAAACTTTGGGTGCCAAACTCCTCACGTTTTCCTCATAGATGTCAGGGGCCTACAAGTGTAGGTACGGATTTTGGCACACCCGAGGTTCCAAGCCACTCTGAGTCCCTGTGGTGAGGGAGTCAGTCAAATCACCCTCTCACATGTAGGTCGTGAGTGGAGACCCGTCTCGGTAGAAAGCAAGATGCTGGTTAGTTGGGGATGCGTGTCTGCGCCTGGTTGGTGTCGTCTTCAGGAAGGGTACTCATTACCAGGAGATCGCTTTGGTCTCTTCGCCTAAAGGAGAAGCTAGAGGCTAACTCACCCTTAGTCAATCAGACATGGCTATGTTGCCTGGACGAGGTCATTCGGGAGCTGAGAATGAAACAGTGTTTGTCATTCTCTAAAACCTAGAAATGCTATTTGCTCGACTACTTTCTATCCTGAAGTTTGATAATTATAGTTCGTTAGTTTTAGACTAAGTGCCAAACAAACTAGTCCTGTAGCCGCCACCGCCGTCACTCCTCTGATTAACTCATCAACTTAAGACTCCACATGCTCCAAGACTGTTCCTGTTACTACCGAATCTCTCAAATCGACTTCTGCCAGTGGAGGCTGTGCCTTTAGAGCACTTATCCTCCTGCTCCAAGGAAAAAGAAATCAAATAAAGCGCAGGTTATTATAAAGGAAGTAGACGAGTCTTGTGGTCTTCACTTCTTATTATAGCTAGAATTGAGGAAGGTAAAAAGTTTATATCAGTGAGCTCAATCACAATTCAGAAAGATTTGGATAAAATTGCTGATCCAGTAAAGTTATGCATCAGATCTCGGAATGGATGCTCCTTGTTGAAGCACATTCAAAAATACAGTCAGCTAGAACACTAAACGTAATGACTAAGGCTAGGGGTTTTATGTAAGATCAAGATGTAGAATATATACACATTTTCATATGCAATAATATTACTTGAAATAGGTACTATGACATACAAAGTTTCAAAACATGTAATATTAACTTCATTTTGTTTGCACGGTGTATTAAGCATTATACTTGAAGATTCCTGATTTTATTGTTTTTTACAATATAAAGCGTGGTACAACAATTCATTAGGTATGTCGATATTGCAGCAACTTTAAAAAAAAATTACACTATTATGAACATATACACTTTTTTTTATATTTCCATAGTCACCGTTTAATCTCTGTCCACTAAATATTACTTTGCTTGATCCAATGTCATTATGAACTGCTATGAATTATAAGATACATCTCCAAGTTCTCCATTATCATGGAACGCTGCCGGTCAGACACGATGTGTTGTACACAGAAAATTACCTCTCCGCATTGCAGGAAGTTGCTGGTGCAAATTTAGGTAATGTTTCACAATAGAGATAAGGATTGTCCTCTTCACCACTGAGGATTGTGCAAACTGCAACCATTGTCGAGAGGTCAGGGTTTCTCTTTATAAAAAAACTTAAGTTTGTTCATTGTTTGTACTCCAACATTTCCCTCAACAGCACTTAACTTAGATTTCACATATTCCATATGCTCAAAGATATCTATAATGGCATGCCAAAATACTGTTAGGAATAAATCCAAAATTGCCTTGATTATAAGCTAAGTGACTTTGTACTATAGAATCATTGAAGGCGTCACTCACTGAAACTGCTGGTTTACTGGAAATGAATCTATCACAGACTGAAAATGTTTACTATAAACGCACGCAGCTTTGATCCAAGAACCCCTCCTCACGCAGTCAGGACAGGTTCAGGGGGCAATTGTACATTTGGAAATTGTCCTCTGTAGTGCAGCACACACTGGGGCTTTAACGAATACTTACTTGTTTGAAATGATGCTATTCACTTGTGTTCAAACATTTTTGGCGCACATTCTTTACCATGTATGCTGCAGCACAAGTACAAAGAACAAGAACTTTATCTTCTTGAACGCCTTCAGGCCACAACACTTAAAGCCCGTAAGTCACAAAATGGACTTATGTTGAATGATTTGTGTGTTCCAACACTTTCATAGATATCAGAAGTAGTGGGTAGGATAAGTGAGCAATCCAAGAGTTCCACTTTTGATCCTTTTCCAAAACGACCCCTTTCGGATTGTCGCCCAATTGCCATATTTTATACATAAAAATCTGAAGGAAAAACCCACTGAATACTAAAGTATAAAAAATAAAACGCAAAGGAAGTCATAGAAAAATATTATAAAAGAATTAAAAACACCCCCAAATCATAGGAAACGTATTACAATAGATAAAAACACGCACTAATCATAGAAAACTAAAACCCATATGTACGACCATAATATGTTAAAATTATAAAATGTAATTGTATTATTGGTAATAAATTGAGAAATGAAGCAACGAAGTTGCTCTCAACTCTATTTATCGAGTACCTCAATCTGTCAGAGTTGTAATTGTAATTATATTATATTTTTATAGCATCTATATTTTCTATTTTTCATTTTAATGTTAACCCTTTCAGACCCGAATTATTTTACTACTTATGCCGTTCTTCCTCGAATTCGAAACCGGTTTAGATTAGGCGGTCTGGGACACCTTCAGCTTGCTGGCTTGGATAGCCATGATCGTTAAGGCAACACGTAGTGCACTGGCCATGCACTCAAAGCCTGAGGTGGTGAGTTCGAGTCTCGCCAACCGCAGTCAAATGTGCCTGTGGTAAAGGACGGGGAGGGCCCACGTAAAATAATCGGTGTGATGGCACGCGTGGGTGATGACGGAGTATCATTTGACTGCGGTTGCATGGATTTTGCTTCTTTTCTTTAAAAAAACACTACAATGTAAATTGTAAAAAATAAATAATTTTGTACAATTCAGGACATGTTTTTACATAGGTTTAATTGGTGACGAACACTATAACAAGACTATAGCAGAAAAAACCGATAAAAGTATTACAAGCAGGCAAAAAATGCCTATGTCCATTATAATGGACACCGGGACTGAAAGGGTTAAATTATTTTACGTGCAAAAGTGGATTATGCACATTTCGCATGGCAGAACGATTTTATGGTGTTCATAGTCTGTCCATCTCAATTTCTCTCGCCCACCTTTTAAGGCTTTCTGTTGTGCTATATTTTAAACAGGGGAAGGCCGTTTCTTGTGTTTACTTGTCACACTGGATCTTAGAAACAGAGATTCATGCAACACCATCAAACCGGAGAAAATAAGTCGACTCGCTAAACCGTGGTGCTATATTCCTATACCTATGGTCACTTAGTATGGAAAAATCCCTCATTAAAGCGTTTTGTGAAACATGGAAAGTCGCTGCTTATATATTTAGAGTTGGATTCATCATGTAGTCCGTCTTTTGAGGTCGTGATTTATAGTGAAATGTAAATAAATATGCACTTCTCTTCCAAACATCTGTACATAAAACGGTTGTTACCTTTGCGACCTTAAACGTAATGTATCTGCATTTATTTTGTTCCTTTTTTGAAAATGTTGAAATAAAGAGTAAAAGTTGCAAACTCTCCCTTAGAATCAAGTTGTCATTAATAGTCTTAACTGTAGCTGGTAGCTCTTGTCACGCTACGACAGAAGCTCGTGATAAGGATGAATGATGTCATATCGCTAGAAGGAGAGGATTCGCAAACAAAACGGCGGCTAGTGACGATATCATTCTGCGTTTGAGCTCTGATGTATCCGACAACTTTAAGGGACACTGGAAGTGAAATTTTGGTCAAAATTGTCAAAAGGTCGAAAATTGTTTTTTTACCTTAAAATGTTCCTGGAACTCCTGTGCATCTGGATTAGCTAACATTTTTCATATCCCCCACTCCATGTGGTCATCATGGCCCTTTCAAATAGTGCTCTTCCCTTAACCAACTCAGTATGTTCTTATATAAAATCCTGTTTTCTCAAAACTACATTTCTGCATATTCCAAAAGAAGGTCGCACCTGAGTTTTGCTTCAAATTCAATGAAAATTTCCAAATTATTAATAAATAGCAGCTAAACAAAACTATGATTCAATACTGATCAACACACAATTGTTACCCATATTTTAGAGTATCAGTTCTGCCAATATAAATGAATTTTTAAAAGTCAATAGACGCGAGCTACATTTTGAAGATGTGAGTCATTTCACGTCAAATCGAACAAAATATGGCAAAAAATGACCTTGATCTCTCAGATTTTCTTGAAAAATTTTTTTTTGGTGTTTTGGAACAAAATATATTTGACCCGTGTTTCTGCGTTTTATATAAAAAATTTACTTTGGCAGATATTAATTTTAGAAATGTCCCAAAAATCGCGCGCTCCTCACTCCTCGATCAATCATACCTCCGATTGTAAGGAAGCAAATTACTTGATCTTTGGCTCAAATTAAAGATAAATCGCAGTATTTCGTGAGGTATTTATTAGAAAATTTTATTAATTATTATTAGTATTATATTTTATACCATTAAAGTTTTAAAGTTAGATAATAACATAAACTCGACCATTTAAAAATCTGGAAAAAAAAACTAAAAATACAATGAAGTTTATTCAATATTCTCAGAAAAAATCCGGATGGAGTCTCTAATAGTTCAGTTGTAATTAACTTACTTGCAAATCAGTGCAGCGGTGACGGCTACCGTAACCTCACACAATTGCCACCTTCCATTACGGCGACTGTCAACTGCTTGAGGTTCCATAAACTTTACAACAGTACAGTAAGGAGAACACTGCTAGCTGACACTATTATATGTACACTATTAGTATCTTCAAAATGTTTTTAAAATATGCATTTTAAACTGTTGGCGAATCCATAGCTTTTGTCTGTTTCATCAGCTCATATTATATAATTGTGCGAATGAAACCGTGCACAACATGGGGAGGGAGGGAGAAGGTAGTGATGTCTGCATGATCTGAGACAGTCTTCCTAATTCAAAGGTGCTTTTTAATGCAGCGTGCAGTTGAAGGCATAGATCTTTGCGATAAAGAGTGAATATAGTGAATTTGTGAGACATTGATCATAGCGTAAATCAATTATGCCACCTGTCTAAATTAGGGACCAAAACATTACACAGTCAGAGTAGAGAAATTATTTCAAATGTATGGACGTACATGAAGGAAGAAGTTAAAAGCAAAGATCTGCTTACATCAGAAGATTTTTTCAAAAAAATCCAAAAGTTCAAAAGCACGTATCAGATACCACAGGAGTATCAGAAAGATTGTGGAGACGTTTTTCTGTATGGACTGTACTGCCTTAGTAAGAAGTTATATGAGTAGCATATCTGACGCTACAATTCGCATGCTGTCTGCGGTCACCTGACTAGTTACTCGTCCGCGTGCGCTTGCAGGCCTCCAGAAAAAAAAATTGTAGCAAATGCACTAATGTAAGTTCCATAGCTTTCAACATCTTATTTTATAGATAAATGTCAGGGAATACGTGAGTATTTTTTTTTAGATTTTTAACACATCGATTTAAATTCTATTTTTGGTTTTACAAAATATACCATCAAAAAACAGTCCAAAATTTATGTGTAATAATGATTGATCGAAAGTTGTTAAAAGTGTTGTATTTAACCTTTCCAGTGCACCAAACCCAAACTCTCAACTCTATATAGCCTTAGAGTAACAAGTGATTTTATGTTACGGTGCGCGCAGAAATTGCTTAATTTCTAATAGCCATAACTAAGCAAGTAATTTAAAAATACGGAAATAAAAAAATACGGGTCTCCTTATTTGATGGCTATTATTCATAAAACAATTTTGAACCTCCTACGAAAAAGTCGTGTTTTACGGGTGTTCGATTTGACGTGGATTGACCCATGTGCCTATTAAATTCATAAAATAATTTATATATCCTAAACTAATTATCCAGTTTTAATGAAGTTTGGTGTACCTCCTATTCTCATATAAATACACACACAGTGGAACTTTCAGAAAAATCTATCAAAAAATGAACTTTCAAATTTCACTCCCAGTGAATGTATGTATTTAATTTAAAAAAAAGGGGGGGATTATAAATTCCACACAACACTCTAATCCTTCCACTAAACCATTGTACAAGTTTGCACGCTCTATTCCAAATATAGACAAGTTTTAAAAGAGAACTGGAACTTAAAAATGCAATGCCACAGCTGGGATTTTAGCCACAGACCCTCCAACCAAGTAAGTTTGTTGGTATAAATAAATAATATAGACACATTGTTTCTATCCGCTTTAACTAAACGATTTGTAGATTCGTTATATTCGAAATAGGTGTTGCTTTTAAAGCAGTACTTACATCGTTCCATATACGTATCTGAAAACTGCCTGCATCGCAGTTGGTATTCCAGAAAATCGTTTATTTACCACTCCGTGATATTTAGCTTTAAAACTGCATTCGTCAATGTCTATGTAATAATCGTCGTTGAAGAACAAATGTATAAGTTTGACCCGTAGGTACATGAATTGCACTTATTTGTACGTTAATGGATATAACCAAATCAGAAAATGATTTTGGATAATCAGATACTAGATTCAAACTTGGATATTCGACCATTTTCTATAACTAACACCACTTTGCCATTTGGTCTTTGGTATACAGCGTTTATTCCCTTGAAATCCTGAGGCAAGAAATGTAACCAATCGCGTATTGTGGTTTACTGTGTTAAGTTTCTTCTTGGAGATCACAGATCCAAAACCACTTATCGTGAAATATGTACATTAATTGAGTAGTTATTTGAAAAGTGCGAATGTCTTTAAGCTCGCATAAATTCGGCGCTGTTTCATCTACCGAAGTAGAGTTTCATCTACCGTGGTCTGAGTAACTGGAACGACAGGAAAATGAAGACCGTAAAGAGTTTCTATTCCTAAAATATCGTCGTGATATGAGTAATAGGGAAATATCACCGCTCATTTTTCATTAGTATGAGATAAACCTATACAATGTCTGATATCGTGTATTCAAACGAAAAAGGAATTAGTCTTTTCACTTGGACTTATTTTGCCCATTTTTAAACATCAATCTTCATCGGCCTCGATGTGAATTTCTGCTAAATAATTATCTTGTTGTGGGTGAAGTGCCACCCGCTCCATTGAATATACTAATACAGTATCCATATTTTTTATATATATGTTCCAAACGTTTATTTAAAATTAAAATGTCTGGTTTTAAAATATTATGCTCCAGGGTCAAACCACTATGGCGCTCCCACACTTTGGCGGCGCCGTGGCCGAGCGGTTAGCGCGCTCGCCTACCACCTAGACGGCCCGGGTTCAATCCCAGGGACCCGTATGTGGTATTCGTGGTGGACGAAGCGGCGTCAGGGTGGGTTTTCTCCGGTTGCTCCGGCTTCCCCCGCCATCTCATTCCACCGGTGCTCCATCTTCATTCCATGTGTCATCAGTGTCACCGCCTGCGGTGCCGTAGTAGTAAAAGCGGGCGTTAAACACTACAACAACGCTCCCACACTTTAAATACAGAATCGGCAATCCTTGTTATAGTATCGTTTGCGCCTGCGTAATGGCATTTTAAATGTTTTGTTTTCATTTGTGCGACGACGCTGAGGATGCGGAAGGGTTATCCATGTTTCCGCATCATAACGAATTACGTAAAGTTAATACTTTGGAATTAGGTAAACCATCGGTTGTTAAATTATAATACGGTTGAAAGACAAAATAGCTTCCGTAAGGGTCTTTTGATCGATTAGTTTAAGTTCCTGGTCTTTCACAGTAAGGTATCCGAAATTGTGAAGATGTGTAATGACTACAGGCCGGAGGAATACGATACACGTTAGCTGGACCCAGAGTATAAATGAAGTCAGAAGTACAGCACGACCATTAAATTTGCAAACAACTGCCATTACAGAAGCAGGAGTAGAAAACAACGTAACATAGTACTCTGTAAACTGATTAAGCATTGCCTTGCAAGTGTATGCAGACGCAAGGTCAAGGCGTAGCACAACGGGACTGTTGCTATTGTAACTGCAAGGTCTCTAATATCGTATAAACTATCTGAAAACCTTCGGTTCATATCCAACAATTTTGCAGTGGTGCACAAAGTTATTAGACAATTAGAAAAATTGGGTTTGGAAGTGTCCAAGAGCATAAGCATAATAGAAGACTTAGCTAATGCAATTAATAGGATACCTCTTGTGCCAGATATCGTAAAGGTAAAGGCTAAATTCCAGAAAGTTCTAAACAAACATATTGGTTATTAAGCTATATATGAAATTTTGAAAATGAGTAAGAAGGAAAACACGCCAGACGACAGAGTGAAATTCTTTACAATTATATCTGACATCGTGTGACGTAGAAAGTTTTTCACTGTTTAAAAACTGTTTCAGTGATAGGCATCGAAATTTCACATCTAACAATTCACGAATGGTCATTGTAACCCAGGGTAGTGCACTCTGTGACGGTATTATAGTTAATAAATAACAGTGTGTATAAGCGTTTAAGTGCAATTCAAGAATGCATAGTTTATGATGCTGGTAGTTTGTGCTGCAGTGAAACGGTTTTCATGGTCAGGCTGTATCTACCTGCAGTTGTTTACATGCGCGAGCGATAACAGTAAAGTCCATGTGCAGCATACCTATGGAAAAATGCACACGGCCTTTAGTAATGACCTTTAGAGTTTGATTAGGATCGGTAAACATGATATAGCACGATAGAATTGTAGTTACACCAATTCTCATTTAAATTTCCTCTGTAACCTTTTTATTTTCTAGATTGATAGTTATGGTTTTCTCACCACCCATAATAACATAGATGATTTTATTATCTGGGACATTAGCAGCAAGTTCTAAACTGTCTATAAGCTGATTTTTATCTACATATGTGATGTTTTTACGTATAGTCATATCCATAACAGCCACAAATGATTTAAGAGCAACTTCGTCGACATCCTATCTAACGCATTTGTTTCCACCCCATCTCTCAGCTAACGAAGCATAAGCGTCATACGCGACTTGGTAACAATGATTCTTAATTTTCAATATCTCGAGTTTCTGAATGACTAGTTCTCCAGCTGACAATGATCGTATTCGCTAGCGTCTCTCTTTTGGTCATCCGATCTATTTGTTTGGAAGGGTGTCACACAGACATCAGGATTGTCAAATTGTACATTATTGAATGGGTTGTATCATTGATGTTTATGCTCTTTCCGGTAAAGTTATGTTCTTCCATAACGCTAAAAAAAAATCAGTTTTGGTTCATATGCTCCAATTGCAACTTTGATCTTAAATTCTTTTATTACAATTTTAACCTCGTGAGCCATTGCTTTATCAAGTGATCCATTGGTTTTAAATGTATCCCGTCTGTGAAAACATGCACCATCGTTAGCGGCTCTCTCGAAAGAAACTGCACAAAGCTTGTTTATTATATCTAAAAAAACTGAATATAAATTCCATTGGGTACGATGCTTCATAAATATATCCTACTTCATAATAAAGTTTATCGTCAGTGATTAAACCAACACCCTCATACAAGCACAAATCTGTTTTGGAACAAATAGGTCAGTAAACACGTCGCTTACTAAACCAGAATAATCTGGTTTTACTATAACCTGACCAAAGCTTTTAAGGTATGCTTTATTAAACATTCCAAGAAAATATTTATTGACAAGTTTGACATTCTGATTATTATTAATTTCACCATTTGCTTCCTTTCCGTGAGGTTCAAACTTCCATGTATACAACTCCTTTACTGGGGAAATAAGTGCAATCAGCAATATTCAGATCTGTATCTAAGTTACTTAGCGGTTTGTTTAAGTTATTACTGGTTGAATCATTTAGCTCAAATGATTCTATTTGGTATTGTTCGATGCTTTTGATATCCATTTAATAATAAAAAATAATAGATTCGTAGAACGCTTTCTATCTTAGAGCGACCAAAATAAATTGGATCTTCGTTTTCATCCGTAATAGAAATTGTAATATATCTGACTGAATCCAGAAGAATTGGCAACTCGTAAGGGTTTGCTGCCTCATAAATAATGTCATCTTTAAACGATTCGTTTGGATTAAATTTTGCAATAACGTCATTATGCTTATATGGAAAATTATTATTTTTGGTGCCAAATCCAGCATTTGTAACTAAAGTGCATTCGATGTTAATGTTCTTAGAATGTATCAAATCGCGTGAATCATCGCCAGTTTTTATTTTGCCAGGTTTAATAACAAGATTCTTAGAAAATCCCAACAATCTTCCAAAATGTGTAATATCTAAACTGTTTTCCTTTATTAGTAACCGTAATTCTATCCGTAAGTTTATTTGGCTTTATTTCCAACATTTATCTGTGGTTTAGTTTTCCAACCAAATCATTGGATGTTTATATATTATCCTTTTTCGAATACGATATCTCGATCCTGTATCTTAAGATACAATCCTTAACATTTGGTGTTAGAAAAGCGGCATAAAAGCCTACAACAGAAATATGTTCATTATCTATCGTTATGGGCTTAGAAAGTCGCAAAAACCACTCTGAAGTAGTTCCTTCTAACGCGATGTACATTTATTACAGGAGAATTTGCTTTTATGAATGGAAACTGACTGGTATACAATATATATTAAACAAGATGAAGGATTTAGATTTTAGAATAACAGGTCACTTGCTACCTACAACTATTAGAGGTCTAATAGTAGGACCTTCCGTATGTGGAAAAACAGCTTTAACGATTGATAAGTTTTTTCTTAAAATTGGATGGATAAACGCCAATCATTACTATATTTTATGCAAGGATTTATATCAAACAAATACAAACAACTAAGGAAAATATTTGATGACATTGAGCGTGAAACAGGAAATTACTTGGCAGCGTTTCGAGACAAATAAGAGGATATAATATCATTGGAACAAATGAAAGATAGTTCTTTAGTTGTTATATACGATTGGATTTTAGAAACCCAAAATATTGCATGAAAAATCAAGTAAATCAGCGTACTTTTCTCAGGTCAGACTTTCACTAAAATTCTAAAGCAAGTCATAAGGGATAGTTCGAATTTTGTGAGTTTATTTAGGCATAACAGTAATAATCTTAAATACGCTTGCGATGAGTTTATTGGAGCCGATATTACTTTTAATAAATTTAAGGTGATGTGTAACATGTGATGGAAAGATCGCTTTGGATTTATATCTATGGATATGACAAGAACACCCATGATGGTAAATACAGCAAGCAAATAAAAGATTTTATAAATTTAACGCAAACGTGCAATTTAATGTACGTGTAAAATTAAAAGATATGTAAATAGAGAAAGTCAAGTAATGGAAAACAACCCCAAATGCTATATGGATTAAGAGAAAAGATCAACCCGTTATAGATGCTATTGCAGAAAATAAGAACGAATTACACACGTTAGTCGAGCAAAATACATTATTAGCGAGAATATTCCATTTGCTTAACGTAGATCACTAGATAAGGACGGCGTTTTTGTGCCTCAACGGCAAGCTATCACAGACTATAGTACTATTCATATAGGAAAAAATTAGGAAGATACCTAAATTAAAAACCGGATAAATCAGTATTCCAAATTAGAAATGATGGAACCAAGTTGTAAATCGGAAACTCAGAAATAACACCTAATGCAGAAAATACAACAGTATTATGGAAAGAAAAACATACGATGGAACTGATGGTTTGCTCTCTTTACTTACTACGAAAGAAGATATTCCAGATAGTATAGTTAAACCAGATGATTATTTAAGCTATCAAGGAATACTTGTAAAATCTAATGAAATTTATGAAAATAATGATCCATCAACCAAAAGATAGCTAAGGTAAAAAGTATGACCAATCTACTAAATGAACCAGAAAACCTAAATCTAATTCAGATCTTTGTGCGCCTACAGTTGGTAAAGGAGTTATAGAAATGCACCCTGTGAAACAAAAAGTATGCCTATAACTGGATAGCATCGGTCGTTTTAAATCGACTTGGTATTCTCGATGGAGCATGGAAAGCTAGTAAACACAGTCCAGAAATAAAGAATGAAGTAGGGAGTATCTATGACATGTTATTTGATAACGATACGAATGTGGGCACCATTCCAAATGCCGCATATATACTGGGGTGTATCATTAGATGTCTACCAAAAAGCATTTTAGCTGGAAAATACGGTTCAGGCTTTTTTCTTTTACCAGAATTGCATGTTTCAGTTCACAAAATGAAAAACAGAAGAATTTTGCGGTCCAAATACTAAACTAGACGGACGATTAGAATGAGGTGATACACCAATCAACGATGTGGCCGCCGCATGTTTGAATCATGATATAGCATATAGAGACCATAAAGATTTAGAATCAAGACACATAACTGATAAAGTTCTAGCACTTAAAGCTAAAGAAATTCAAAACGATCCCAATACACCATGAGGCGATAAATTTGATGCTGCGTTATTTAGAGGAGGTTTGCGTGCACAACGTAAATTAAGGTTTGGAATTAACGAGCGAAAAATAAGAATACCTGTCTATAAAAAGATCTGTCAACCAATTTTTTCTATAATAAAGGTCATTACCAGCATTGCTTACCATGGATAGATTTGTGATAAAGCTTAAACAAAGAGGCGATATTCGTTATGGTGAACCATTATACAAATATCAGCAATTATACATGCATTTCTTAAAATAAGAGAATTCCCAGAAGCTGTAAAACCTACTAATGCGAAGGTAGGAGATGGTGTTTCATTGAGCGAATTTAACAAAGCAGTTACTACGTTTAGAAAAGCAAAACCAGGAGGTTCAACTGAAATAAAATATGGAGGTTTCATATTTATGATACCTATGCTTATTGGAGCTTTAATAACTATAGGTTCTGCGGCGGGCGGAAGCGCTGCTATTGCTAAGACCGCTAATTGCAATCAGTTATCCTGACAAGCTATAAAGACTTGTAATTAAAGTTATTATTGAGAGCGTTCCTGAGAAATATGATAGTCATGGTCACATGTGTGATGAAAATCATATTGTACTAGACCATGCTATTATTCTATGAGTCTTCTGAAAATAAATGAACGCAATATATCGCGTAAACTGCAGAAATAAAACCAACAACACTAATCGCATTAACAACCCAACTAAAAATGGAAAAACCTAAATGGCTAAATGTGGATCCAAGAAATGTACGTAAAAAAGAACTTAACACGAGAAGGTGTCAAGTCCACAAAACAACAAATCATTGATGAGCTGCATAAACCAGCTAGAAGAAATTATCCGAGACGAACAGTTATAAACTATGGTGTTCACGATGTCGGGTAAGCAGATTTAGCTCAGATGGACTGGCAGACTTAAAGGTATTTCTAAAACCAATAAACAATGCAAGTACACATTAAAGATAATCGATGTGCTTTCCAAGTTTGCCTGGGCAATAGTATTAAAGGAGGAAAGGTTACTGATAACGTTACTAAACCGTTTAGAAACTTATTAAAATTTAGCAAGCCTAAACATTTTCAAACAGATTTTGCTACACAATTTTATAATGAAAGATTTGAAAATTTAAGGAAAGAGTACCATATAAATCATATTTGTACGTTTAGAGAAAGAAAGCTAGTATTGTTGAGAGATTCAATAAAATTGTAAAGGAGAAAATGTGGAAAAGGTTCTCTTTATGGGGAACTTATAAATGGTTCCATATTCTGGATGAATTAGTAAACAAATATAATAACAATGATAATCATGTTGATGATGATAATGATGAGCATCATAATAATAAATAATAATGATGATAGTGATGGTGGTGATGATGATTATGATGATGATGATAATAATGATGATGATAATAATAATAATAATAATAATAATAATAATAATAATAATAATAATAATAATAATAATAATAATGGTAATGTTAATGATAGTAATAATGATAATAATGATAATAATAATAATAATAATAATAATAATAATAATAATAATAATAATAATAATAATAATAATAATAATAATAATAATAATAATAATAATAATAATAATAATAATAATAATAATAATAATAATAATAATAATAATAATAATAATAATAATAATAATAATAATAATAATAATAATAATAATAATAATAATAATAATAATAATAATAATAATAATAATAATAATAATAATAATAATAATAATAATAATAATAATAATAATAATAATAATAATAATAATAATAATAATAATAATAATAATAATAGTAGTAGTAGTAGTAGTAGTAGTAGTGGTAGTAATGTAAACGTAAACCCCGCGCGACAGCCCACGAAGGGCCAAGGCCTACCGCCCAGCCGCTGCGTCCCCCACCTCTGCCCACTACAGGCGTCATTGGTGAGGTGCAGTACTGGAGGGTGGGACGTGGTCAGCGCCCCGAGCCCTCCCGGCCAGTTATGCGGTCTTCTCGACCTGGGGCCGCTACTTCTCCATAAAGTAGCTCCTCAATTGGTCCCCCCGGGACCTAACGAGGCTGAGTGCACCCCGTGCCAGACCTCCCAGAGGGGATAAAATCCCCATGCTGGTACCGGGGATCGAACCCGGGTCCTCCGCGCCACAGGCAAGCGTGCTGCCAGCTGCGCTACGGAGGCGGCCTGTAGTGGTAGTAGTAGTGACAATAATAACTAACAATAATAAGCTAATGAGAGTAATATACCAAAAGTAATAACAATATGGTGATCACGAAAGCAATAATAATAACTAAAATAATAACAAAATGCAACAATACTAATAAGAAACAAAGAAAAGCCCATGAAATGTTACGCGCCCTCATGTTGGCATGGATTTCGTTACGACAATTTACAACGTGTAATCCGTAATGTTAGACAATAGCAGCATATACAGGAAAGAATTTATTCCCTGAAATATAAAATCCTGTAAGTGAAGTAGAAAATATTCTAAGACTATTCATGTATATTATCATGCGCTACACATACGCTAGCCTGGCATCAAGCCTGTTTCTCTTACAAGTAGAACAAGGTTCATGGACGCCACTGGCTGGATATACTCCAACAATTTCTGAAACTGTTTTAACGTATGAAGGGTTACCAGCTTACTCCAATGCCGGCTGGAGTTTGCTACCTGGAATAAATGAATGATAAAATCAGATTTTGGAATAACAAAAAGTACTCTGAAAATATTAAAAGAAAATATATAGATTTCTTTCTAATTATTATAATGATGCGACCGGTGTATTTATGAATCAATTAAACTATGAAACTATTGAACTACTTTATGATCTTGATGGTGCTGTTATACACCATTTTTCAATATTATGTCTCAAAAGGATGGTATCGTTTTCAATAAGACTAAATTTCGTTTTTCTGAGTGATCATCAATGAATATATGAATAAGTTGAAAACTATGTGTCTCAGAAAGAAATATTAGCATTATTAATTACACTCATTAATTCATCTGTAGTTACCTATATTATTATAATTTCTATTTATTATCAGTTTTATAGTACGCCAACTTATTGGACAAAAGTCCTTGGTTTGTAGCCGTTCGTCACAGTACTACCTAAATATTGTGACTTTTTTTGGTTGGGTGTGAAGTAAAGTACGACAGATGTAGTCGAGATAAACACTTTTATTCCCGTAAACAGTAACTTGTACACTCGTTGCAACAGCAAGAAAGTCTTTTTCGATTCTCCAACAGCACGGCTCCGAACTCGTAACACAAAGAACTAACTCTTCTCCGTCGGCTTCACATACGTCTGTCCGTCTCCGTCGGCACGACTACTCAACCTTCACATACGTCTGACTGACTCCTGTCGCACTTTACCGCTATTTATATCTCCCAGGCACTATTCTGGAAAGTTCAGTTATTCGGTGGAATACAAAGAGGAAGATTCCAGAAGCTTCTATCCTTTTCTCTCTTTCGGCAAGCGCCCCAACAATGCGGCCATTCTCTATCTCTTTCCTTCGGCTCCTTTGCGGTAGTGCCGACAATAATGCGATGGGTGACACTGCGGTTGTCGGCAATTAGATGCGGCGGGTGCGGTGACACTGCTCCCTCCTCAGAGCTGGTCGTCCCGACCAGCACTATCACTGCGGCATCTCCCTTGCGCCCCGGTGGACTAACCCATCGAACCTCTTCTCCAGGAGGCACGATCCTAGGTATCGCTGTTGGATAGTGTCCCTTGGTCCGGGTAGGACGATGTATGCCATCCTGCTTCGAAATTCTGCAACGGTACCGCCGGTCTTGACGGTCCCTCGTCCAGTTGCCCTTCTTCCTGGTGTGTTGACGGGCCATCCTGCACACTTGGAAACGGCTCACTGGGTACCATGTCCGCCGACCTCTCTGGCGCACCTTCGTAGCCACCTTGCTTCCGATGGGTCCGGCAACAAACCCCGCCACATCCGCGCGAGTCGCGTCCACCGCTGCACTCGTGTTCACTCGTGCTCGGCACGGCCTCTCCTGTATCCTGCCGTCCAAGATGATGTCCACCATTCTTCCGTTCACGGCACTATGCGTCAGGTGATTGGATGGTTCCGACGGTCCCCCCATGTCACACGCCAAGTCGGATCTCGCGTGTTGCTCGTTTGCTTGTGCGCTTCCCTGCTGATCGTCCTCCACGTCATATCCTGGTTGGTTACGTACCCGACACACTCCTCCAGAGGATCCTCGATGACGTCCCTGAACTGCCCCTTTGTCTTCCCCGAGACGTACACTTTCGTTATCTGAAACGGGTGCAACTGTCGCCTCGGCCACTAGGTGCTCCCTCCCCGGGTCTGTGCTATTCCGTCTGCCCCTGGCTTCCAGTACTTTGACGCTCTCGTCAACTCTTACTACCAGGGCGCCAAGACGTTCCCCGTCGTCCTCCACGACGTCCACATGCTGGCAGAGGTCTTCCACCTTTTCGCCGAGTTCTTCCACGTCTTCCGTCATGCCAGTCAGTTCGCCGAGTTGTTCCACGTCTTTCGTCACGCCAATCCGTTCGCCGAGTTGTTCCACGTCTTCCGTCACGCCAATCCGTTCGCCGAGTTGTTCCACGTCTTCCCTCGCGCCAATCAGTTCGCCGAGTTGTTGCACGTCTTCCCTCATATCATCCGAAACGGGCGCAACTGTCGCCTCGGCCACTAGGTGCTCCCTCCCCGGCTCCGCGCTATTCCGTCTGCCCCTGGCATCCAGTACTTTGACGCTCTCGTCAACTCTTACTACCAGGGCGCCAAGACGTTCCCCGTCGTCCTCCACGACGTCCACGTGCTGGCAGAGGTCTTCCACCTTTTCGCCGAGTTCTTCCACGCCTTCCGTCACGCCAATCAGTTCGCCGTCAATTTTCGCCGATAGCTCCGTCTTCATCTCTTTCAGCTCGGCAGCGAGGTTGTTTCTCGTCTTTATTTCTTCTTTCAGCTCGGCAAAGAGGTCGTTTGCCGTCTTCAATTTGGCAGCGAGGTTGTCGTTTCTCGTCTTCATTTCGGCAGCGAGGTTGTTGGTTGCCGTCTTCATCTTGGACATTTCTGTCTTCATTTCGGCGAATAATTCTTTCATCATTGCCATCATCCTGGTTTCCGAATCTCCCTCCATCTTGGTTCTAACGTTGCACTTCTGACGATGTAATGAAACTAGAAGTAATTCGACGAATCCCACTTCTGACACCAGTGTGACTTTTTTTGGTTGGGTGTGAAGTAAAGTACGACAGATGTAGTCGAGATAAACACTTTTATTTCCGTAAACAGTAACTTGTACACTCGTTGCAACAGCAAGAAAGTCTTTTTCGATTCTCCAACAGCACGGCTCCGAACTCGTAACACAAAGAACTAACTCTTCTCCGTCGGCTTCACATACGTCTGTCCGTCTCCGTCGGCACGACTACTCAACCTTCACATACGTCTGACTGACTCCTGTCGCACTTTACCGCTATTTATATCTCCCAGGCACTATTCTGGAAAGTTCAGTTATTCGGTGGAATACAAAGAGGAAGATTCCAGAAGCTTCTATCCTTTTCTCTCTTTCGGCAAGCGCCCCAACAATGCGGCCATTCTCTGTCTCTTTCCTTCGGCTCCTTTGCGGTAGTGCCGACAATAATGCGATGGGTGACACTGCGGTTGTCGGCAATTAGATGCGGCGGGCGCGGTGACACTATATTCAAGAAACAACTAAATTTATTAACAAACCTGGTACATATTGGATATGTGCTCCCCTCCCCTTTTTTTAATTTTCATATATAAATGGAAGCTGAACTTCACAATTACAAAAAATTTGTACAGGAAAGCAATACAAAGGTCATTCTAAGTTGATAAAGGATGATTTAATTAGTCTAATCCTACAAAAATCTTATCCAACAGAACAAGAATTAAGTGATAAAAATGTTGGAGAATTAGGACAATTATGAAGTCAGTATAAAGCTATAAATAACCATATGATAAAATCTCATCTCATTTATGCAACAGGTGAAAAACTAAGACAACCGCCACAAATAGATAAAGAACAAGAACATCCGCGAGTTCTAGAATTATGTAATATCTGCAGAAACAATAGTAAAGTACACAATGTATCTTATATCTGTGATCCAGATATAAAGAATAGTAAGCATAACACAAAATCGTACCGACTAAATCGTTATAAATTTATTAGGAACATTTTCCCCATTCATGAGTGAATTTATGCACAAATTAGTGCCAGAGCCATACCAGCAGAGAACTTTGGATTTACCAAACAAACTGCTTGTTTTATAAGGTGAAAAAAGAGCAAAATGCTTTATATTCATCACTCACCTGTAGACATTGTGTCCTTTACAAAACTCTACTACTTCCCCTGGTGAATTAATGTGTCTCTTTAAATAGCATAAATTAGTAAAAGCCTTGTTACAAATATTACACTTGTATTGCTTTATGCCCTCATGAATCCATTTGTGTCTTTTCATGTCTGATAACTGAGTAAAAGCCCTGTTGCAAATGATACACTTGTGTGGCTTTATAGCCTCATGTATTAGTTTGTGCTTTTTCAAATGTGTAACTGAGTAAAAGCCTTGTTACAAAAGTTAGACTTGTATGGCTTTATACCCTCATGAACCAGCTTGTGCTTTTTCAAGCTTGATAAGTACGTAAAAGCCTTGTTACAACTGTTACAGCTGTGTGGCCTTATACCCCCATGAACCGGCTTGTGCCTTTTCAAGCTTGATAAGTATGTAAAAGGCCTGTTACACTTGTATGGCTTTATCTCCTCGTGAGTCAATTTGTGTTTTCAAACCTGATGGGTCAGTAAAATCTTTCTGACACACGTCACACTTGTGAGGCTTTATGCCCTCGTGAATGAATTTGTGTGTTTTGAAACTTGATAACCGAGTAAAAGCCTTATTACAAATAATACACTTATGCGGCTTTATGGCCTCATGAATCACTTTGTGTTTTCTCAAACTTGATGAGTCAGAAAAGGTCTTGATACAGGTGTTACATTTGTGTGGCTTTGTGCCTTCATGGATCAATTTGTGTCTTTTTAAATCTGATAACCGCGTAAGTCTTGTAACAAATGTCACATTTGTGTGGCTTTATGCCATCATGAATCAATTTGTGGCTTTTCAAATTAGATAACTCAGCAAAAGACTTGTTACAAATTTTACACTCATGTGGCTTTAAGCCATCATGAATCAGTTTGTCTTTTTAAATGTGATAAATGAGTAAAAGCTCTCTTACAAATGTTACACTGGTGTGTTCTTTCTGCTTCATGAATCAATTTGGTTTTTCTCACAGTTGACAACTGGTTCAAACCGTTGTCCCTCCTGTCACACTTATTTACTTCTTTACTATCAAGAACCAATGTGTGTTTTTCTAAGTGAGACTGATATTTAAAGCATCCGTCAGAAACGTCATATGCACAGGAATTTCTGTACTTATGACTCAAGATAGACTTGCTGCTCCCCTTATTGATATCCTGTTTATTTGTGTAGCTCTACTGAAGCAACTCACTTTGTCTAGAAGAGGATGCCATACTGACAACTTTCCTGTCACTATATGTTTCTGAGCAAACACTTACTTCTACTGAAGACCCATGAATAACTACGCGATCCAGGCTGTGACATATTCTGTCAGTTTCATAATAGGGGCTCTCTTTAATCATATTGGAGCTTATTTTATTTCCTGACTCTTCGACAGAGAATAAATCTGATCAATAACTGGAAACACACTCTTTGGATAAACTGAAATGTAAAAATGACATGATTAGTAATATT
Source organism: Tenodera sinensis (assembly GCA_030765045.1). Lineage (NCBI taxonomy): Eukaryota > Metazoa > Arthropoda > Insecta > Mantodea > Mantidae > Tenodera > Tenodera sinensis. The sequence goes on along the minus strand of CM060967.1, from coordinate 100,515,174 downwards.
ACTAGAACACAGGAATGAAAGATAAGTGGAATTAGCAGCTCACTGGAGTAAATGGGCAAAGGAAATGTATGAGTAACTTAAAAAAAAAATAAAGCGTAAAGGCTATTGAAATGACAAAAGCTTTAAATTTAATAATTAGAGTGATAAACAACGTGAAACAAAATGACATCCCAGAGGCCTTTTGTGAATATACAATGCGAAGGGAGGAGTGAATAATCCAGAAATCTATAGAGCGATAGGGAGATCTATAACCTGGCTAAATATACCAAGCAAAATCAACTCAGTGATACTGTGCAATAGGTTAAAAACATGGACTGATGGAGAAGAGAAATTATCAGAATTCCAAGCTATTTTCACAAAAGGGAAATATTATGCACATAATATAATCCATAAAAACCAATTGATAAATATCTGGGTGTAAAGATTAAGGGTATATGTGTTCTCTACAGACTCTAAAAGCCATTCAACATAAAACACAGAAATGTAGGCCTGGAAATTAAGGAAACGAGGAGCCAGAGAGAGACTCATACAAATGGCACATATTTATAAAGGCATAATTTCGGGTATATGGTATCAACAAAACAGAATGAATGTGATGTGTTTGTTAACAGTTTGGTCAGTTGTGGGGAAAAAATAACTAAGGAACAGAGAGATAACAACAAATTTTAAGGAAGACCACATAAAATGGATCAGGAAACTAAGGAGCAGTTACCTATCTAACATAAACAGAGAATCTGACAAAGTGTGTGGTGCTAGTTACTTATACAACTTCATATAATAAGCGTGTTATACCCGTTATGTTTAGTGAACAGTTCCATATCTAACACTAACAGGAAATATGACAATGTGTCTGGTGATAGTTATTTATACAACTTAATCAAATAACTGTGTTATACTCATTATATTCAGTGAACAGTTCCATATCTAACACTAACAGAACGTTTGGCAGTGTATGGTGATAGTTGCTTATACAACTTGATCAAATAACTGTGTTACACTCATGTTCAGTGAACAGTTGTATTCCAACACTAAAACAGAATATGATAATATCTGGTGATAGTTACTGCTACAATCTGAAGAGATAATTATGTTACACTCATGTTCAGTGAACAGTTGCATATCTAACACTAACAGCGAATCTCATATTCGTGGTGATAGTTACGTGTACAACTTAATGAAGAAATGCCATTGTGATCATTAACTATGAACAACATTTCTACATATAACACTAAAAGGGAATATCAAGAACATTTGACAGAAATAGGAGGTCTCTTGTATAAAGAATCAATCAGATGACTTACCTTGGTGGTTCTGTGGAACAAAAGACTTCATATGTTTCATCCTGTAACATAATATTTCACTTGTAAAATACATAATCTGCTTTGTCCTTGTGATTCTTATCTTCCAATAAAAAAGAGGAGCAGAAGTAAAATGAACCTTTGGTTTGTAGAATCTACAGATAAGAAGTTACTTCAAATAAAAACAATACAATCCAGAAAAATAACATTCTCCGTTGAGATACCTACATCTTTTTTATACAAAGTATATACATGTACCTCTTCGGATTTCAAAAGATTCATATTTCATAAATAGTTAAAAATTAATATTATATTCATTGCCCTCAAGTAGAAGAACCAGAAACATTGACATGTACATAATAATTTATAAATTATAAATTTTTATTTCAAATTCTAATTCATCTTTATAGCATGACGTTGCTTCAGGGTTCTGTGTGGAAGCATCCAAAGCTGAATGCTCGTGGAAGTATGTCACATTACTAAAGAGGCGGAGAGAGTAACTGAGGGAGGGTGTAAGTGAAACAGTGATAAGTTATATAAGTGAGGTCATTCTTATTCTAAAAGTACATGACATGAAAACAAAATGGAAGAAATTACAAGGCAAATGTCAGCCAAGATGGCAGGAATGTAGACAAAAATGGAAAATAGAATGACAAATATGAAAAACGAGATGGTCGAGATGAAGATGATTATGACTGACAGGGAGATTGTCAGCATGAAGGAAGTCATGAACGACTTTGGCCAACCCATTAATACCCCAGAGGACGTCGGCAAATGTGTTAACACCCTGAAAGACAATCGACAGCAGCTTAACGCCAGGAAATGTAAGGGTGGAACAAATTATTGGCAAAAATCCTACGAGCTTAAAGGCCGAGTTGCAAGGACACAACACATCTGCACATATCAAGCCACCGAAGTACAATCACACATAAAAGAAACTGGGATAACGTTTGGAAATAAAAAGTAGCATGTGTTTTTGGTCATTCTTAGGAGATGGAAGGAGCAAGGGTATTGCAGAGTCAAGGGTCTTCTTTACGAAGCCAGCAGGCAAGTGCCCGGTTGTGAATCTATGTTCTACATTAACACCATTAATTTGTAGCAAGCAGATTTAGGAAACTATGATATACTGACCGCAAAGGCCGCATAACTGGCCGGGAGAACTCGGGGCGCTGACCACGTCCCATCCTCCAGTACTGCTCCCCATCAATGACGCCTGCAGTGAGCAGGGGTGGGGGGGAACAGCGGCTGGGTGGCAAGACTTGGCCCTTCATGGACTGTTGCGCTAGGACTTTATTTACATTTATAAGTACTTACTTCTCTATTATAATATGAAGAAGGATCAAGGAAGAAAGAACTCTGAATCTTGAGGGATATCGATGTGAAATCACGTCCATTTAAAATGACGGATGAGCGATATGGGCGTGTATACACGTCCTGTGCGTTTAAGCATTTAACCCTTATTTATCCCTTATCCAACTCAACTTATTATAATTTTCCCTTTATGAAACATTTTAGTAAGGTCTATATACTTTGTTGGCTTACCTTAATATGTTCGTTCTGCAGTGATTTACCTCAAAACAGGGATAAACACACAAGGGTACGTACATCTCAACATTCGCGAATTCCCTTCTTGCGGCACACGAAACACTTTCGAAATGGGCGGGACTTCTTTGCTGTTGGTGGTATCCTTTTAGGATAATGTTTTCCTTGAAGTCTGAGGGGTGCAGGGGTTTTGGATTTTCAACCCCCAACGTGGTATTGTTCAATTAGGCTGCGAGCTATTTATAGTTGGTAGTCAAGGTCGGTCATTGTCCTGTGTGGGTTTAGAGAGCTGTCCAAATCCCCAAACAATTGTATATGGTTATATCCAGTTGGTGCAAAAATATCTTTTTATACCACTTCTCCCTTCAGCTACAAGCAGGAAAGAACACGTATGTATTTGAACAAAGAAAGACATGGACTCTACTCAGTTACGAAACTCGCGTAAGCAAAAGTTGCAATGTTGATCTATTCTGATGACTCAAGAGACCACGCATACAGTAGGGCTTTATTACACAGTATGCTGACGCATAAGCCACACATACGATGGGTGTTTCTTTACTGTTTCCTTCCGAGAACTTATATTAGATGCGTTCGACAGAGCAAAGTTGACTTTTCACCACAGTGAAACAAAATTGTGCCATTTCAACGTTTTGTAAATACAACTCAACTTTGCTGATGACGTACATTTATACTGCATATAACGAGTTTCATTAAAATAACTTAATATTTACACAAAATACAGCTGTGTATATACGAAGCATTTAACAATTTAAATGCTAGCAGTTCTCGGCTCGCGGACGTTTTAAATGGTCATAGCTCAAGAGGTTAATGACAGCAATTTTAACTTTCTAAGTTTGCCTCAGTGAAATAATACAAACCATAAAGCACACATGAAAACAATGTTTTGTTTACATTTGGTTATAATCAGCTATTCAATTACAAATCAATATGATTTGATTTATACCTACAATATGGAAGAGCTTCAGTTAATTATACAAATCTATCATATACCTTTAAATGTTGCAAATGGATTCCAGCACACTGTGGAGTCATGGGGAACGAAGCTGCAGACTCACTTGCAAAGAAAGGCACAACAATAAAGCAAAAGTCTAAATTCAATTTCTCATATTCCTCAATAAAACGCTTGATCATAAAAAATTTTTGTCATTCATATCTACAAGAAATAGAAACAAATGCCAAAGATAAAAAATGGATTACACTACTTTCCAATCCAGATATAATCCCCCAGAGACCAAGGAAAACAGCTGTTGCAGCCTTCCGACTATTGACAAATCATGACTGCTTGGCAAGTCATCTCTACAGAATAGGTATCTCAGCCTCACCAATATGTGTCCTGTGTAACGATCCAGCAGAAATGAACGAAGACCACTTGAAGACCTGTGAAGCATTAAGATCAGAAGAAACTACAGTTCAAAAGTATTGGAAAGCACGAATGCTAATGGCTTCATTGCCAGATGCAAGGCACTAGAAAACAACAACAACAGATCTCGAAAACAAGCTTTTTTATTTTACAATAGAACCCAGAAAGAAAGGAAAAAAGAACCAAACATACCTCAGTATTTGAACCTCCATACCCATTTAACGCTTAACTAGTTGTAGGCTACGAAATTCATGTGATAGAAACACTTCATTCAAGAATTAAATCCATCTACTAGAAACGTCAGGTTCTATAAATGTAATATATGGAATGTTCCCAAATCCTCCCCTCCTTTTTACTTCTTGTGCAGTAGATTTTTAGAAGCCAAGTAATCAAATTATGCCCTATACTGCTCGTTCATAGTAAATTAAGGAAACAACATGCTTTAGCCTTTCATACAAACAGAATCCATGTATGGTCGCCTTTAATTCTTACTTAACTTTCGGAGAATAGAAAACAATAACAATAATAATGATCATGATGATATGATGATGTAGATGATGATGGTGATGATAATACAGTAAACTCTTGGTTTAGCAGACTTAAACGGGCCACGAGTTGTCCAGAAAATTGAAAGTCTGTTAACTCACTAAATGAATGAAAATGAAGAGAAAACAATTGAAACTGTTTTATTGGTAAATACCATTTACTTTACATGAGTTACTCTTGGTTAGGAATCGTTCCCTTTGAAGCTGTGGATTTGAGAAAGGTGTCAATACCCATTTCCTTCCCACTGGAATATTGCCTTTTTATGAATAAGGAGCGAAACTGTCTGAAATGTTCATAGTAGTTTAGCATTTGTGGGTCCCAAGATCTTTCCACGTAAGAAGTCACATCATCCATGTTGTCTCTTATTACAGATAATTTAGGTGCACAGTTCAAAGATTCATCATCAATGTTGTCATCTTCATCTTCATCCTTTTGTAGAACACTTGCAGCGATCTCTTGATGTCTCAGAATCTGGTAACCTGGGTCACATTCATCCATGTCCAGCTACTCTCCTAAGTCATGTTCACTTAAATTATTCTATGCCTTCGTCAGTGTATTAGAAAAATTGGATGTTTGGAAACCACTGAAATCACATTCAGTTTCAATTCCTTTGAATAACTGTGTCCACCCATTAGCTAATGTTGTCTTCATCTCTTTCCAAGCTGCAGCAAAGTTAAAGATGGCGGAATTGATACTATAAGCCTGTAAATTTCCCAGTGTCCTAGCTCCTAGGGTGTCATTTTCAGAGTCGTTTTCTTGCTCCAAGATGCCCATAACCCCTTCAAGAAACTTCTTGTAAAATCTTTTACAAGCCACAATGATGAGTAGACCTGTAATGAACACGAGTATTACATTCACCAGAGAATGCCCAATTCAGACTGAAGCTGAGAGTCATGTGAGCTCTTGAGCAGTGCATGATGTATACACGAACTTTCACATGAACTAGCCTTCTCAATTAGACAAACAGCAAAATTTTAATCATCGCAGATCTTCTAAATTTCATGTAAACTTATTTTACAACCAACGCCACATTTAGTCTATTAATCCGAAGTCCATTGAACAGAGGTCCATTAAACCAAGAGTCTACTGTATAAAGCCATTATTTACTTACTGTAGCAAAGTTCTTGTAACAGCAAAGACAAAAACAAAATTCAAATCTTTCAAAATGAAAGTCTGAGACTAATTAAAGTTACTATCAAACACACACCAATACCAACTATGGAAATACTAACCAACCAATACCCCACTGAATATGAAATAGAAAAAGCAGCTCTTATTCAATACCAAAAGTTGATCAGACTATCATTCAATACATGGAGAGAAATTTTACACATACACTAAAGAATCAGGAGAGCCTTCTTTCCAAAATTCAAGACATCAAGAAGAATGTAGACCTTCCTAATTCAAAGGAAAACTTCATATATAAAGTAAATTCGACACAAACATTAGACATCACATATTATTTACATCTGACAGAAGAAGTTAAGAAAAGTGATACGCCAACTAGCATTCTAAAATAGATTTCCAGAACATGAATGGCTCCATATTTATACTGATGGATCACTGACACCAAAACGAGATGGAGCAGGGGCTGGAGTCATGTGTCACCTCTTTTCCTATTACAAATCTTTAAGTTATGGGACTACAAATTTAGATGGAGAAATTGAAGCAATTTGAATGGCTCTACAAAATCTTTTCTATATAACTTCACAGTTTCATCAAGCAGTTATTCTCACAGATTCCAGGATGGCAGCTATAACAATTACTTCCACATTGTAACCCAAAAACCAAATAATTATAGAATGTTGGAAAATCCTTACCCATCTACCAGCACTTCAAAAACACCTAGTCTTCCAATGAAAACCAGCTCAGTGTGGACTGAGTGGTAATGACAAAGCTGATTTTGTTGCACAAAAGGATACCAGCAGTGTACATAAATCTATAGTTAATCTACCATTTTCTGCAGCTAAAAGATAGGTCAATTCTGAATTCAAAAAAAAAATTACTGCAAAATATTAATATGAAAAATCAAAAAATAAAAGAAGGGCACTATCAAACATTCAAACAGTAATTCCTGAGTACCCTTGAAAAACAGCAGTTGCAAACTTCAGGTTGATTACAGGACATCATTGCCTAGAAAAACATTTATACCAAATTGGGATATATTCTTCACCACTCTGTCCTCTGTGATCTGCAAGAGGAAACGGACCAAGACCACCTTCAAATATGCTCGGCCACTTCTAGAGCCCCATCCATCAGTGACAAATACTGGAGAGCAAGAGGATTAATGACTTCATTGTCAGGAATCCAGCATTAGCTAACAACAACAGTTTAAAATGAATCACTGTAAAAATAGAATTTGGTAGCCAACATATTATATCATTTTAATAAAATACAACTTCCTTAGGAAACTTCCAAGAATTTAGATTAGACAGAACCATCTAATACATTTACATTCAAAATATTACAATAATAGTTTGTGGACATTTCAGGGTAAACACACTTAATGGTTGTAAAATGTTCACGTCCCTGCTACACACCTTTAACTTGGAATATGTGATTCATTTCCTGACCACCAGAATTCATATGGACACTGCAACAGCAATAGATAATATTTCTCTAGACTCAGAAAAAATTTCACATAATTTAACTCCTTATGTAAATGGCATGTCAGATCACAATGATCAGATATTCTTGGTAAAAAATAGACAGATAATAGGAAAATTAAATTATAGCAAGCATAATTAGTGATGAGCATAACAATAAATTTAAATTGGTGTTGAAGAATGGAAAGTAGACTATGTCTATGTTCATACGGAGGTAAATGACCAATTTGATGATTCCTCAAACTCACGCTGTTATCATTTGAAGTTATTTTCCCTAAGAAAAAAATAAAGTTATCACAGGTAATAATGCTAAAATCTTGGATAACGTAAGTATGAAGAAGTCCTGTGCAAATAGAAGACATTTGTTCTTAGTGTATCACACAATTTATGATCCAAAAATTATTGTATGCTATAGTGCATGTTGTAAAATACTTAAAAAAGCAATGAATGAAGCAAAAAGATGGTATTACTCACTAGCTATTGATGAACATAAGAATAAAATTAAAATAGTAAACACTGTAACACCAAGAAGTAATCTAAGCAGTAATAATGCTCACATAACTATTGCAAATGCAGAAACTTTTGCTGCGCTGTGTTGTATTACAGCAACACAAGTTTATAAAATAGTTAAATAGCATACATTTTATATTACACTAGCAAGTATCTTCTTTCTAAGATTACCCTTCCCATATGGCCTTATACACCATAGGGCTTACAAGCTTGTGCCTAGGATCAGATGCCTGCCGGGAAGCAGTCGAACCTGTGCACCGGACAGAGTGAACACTTGGATATAAGTGGTCAGCCAAGCACCAGGTGAGGAAGTGGATGATATGAAATGCAGGCAAGGTGGATGAATAGAAAGATGATGGAGCAGCTGGTGGAATGAGTGGCGGGGAGAACCAGAGAACCCAGGGAAAACGTGTCCAGATGCCACTGGGTCCACCATGAATACCACATGCAAATCCCATGCACTTTCATGTACAGCTTACCTTAATATCATCATTAATACATGAATCTTCCCTTTCTGACCACCAATCTTTTTCTTTGATATTGTGACATGACTTCTCCATGTCATTAAGACTCTTTGATTTTCAAGGAGGTTGCCATAGAGACAGTTTGAGTTGTTGAAGATGAAGAGACAGAAACTAGTATGGTGTGAGAGTTTGGAAAGATTAAGAGACAGAAACTAGTAGTGTGGCTGTACTTGAAGCTTGAGAAAATAAAAAGATTTGCTAAATTTGTTACATTTGGTGTCAGGAAGTGGGATGGAGGGAGATTCGGAAACCAAGATGATGGCAATGATGAAAGAATTATTTGCCAAAATGGAAACGAGAAACGACAACCTCGCTGCCGAGCTGAAAGAGATGAAGACGGAGCTATTGGCGAAAATTGACGAGCAACTGGCTGGCGTGACGGAAGGCGTGGAAGAACTCGGCGAAAAGGTGGAAGACCTCTGCCAGCACGTGGACGTCGTGGAGGACGACGGGGAACGTCTTGGCGCCCTGGTAGTAAGAGTTGACGAGAGCGTCAAAGTACTGGATGCCAGGGGCAGACGGAATAGCGCGGAGCCGGGGAGGGAGCACCTAGTGGCCGAGGCGACAGTTGCGCCCGTTTCGGATGATATGAGGGAAAACGTGGAACAACTCGGCGAACGGATTGGCGTGACGGAAGACGTGGAACAACTCGGCGAACGGATTGGCGTGACGGAAGACGTAGAACAACTCGGCGAACGGATTGGCGTGACGGAAGACGTGGAACAACTCGGCGAAAAGGTGGAAGACCTCTGCCAGCACGTGGACGTCGTGGAGGACGACGGGGAACGTCTTGGCGCCCTGGTAGTAAGAGTTGACGAGAGCGTCAAAGTACTGGATGCCAGGGGCAGACGGAATAGCGCGGAGCCGGGGAGGGAGCACCTAGTGGCCGAGGCGACAGTTGCGCCCGTTTCGGACGATCAGCAGGGAAGCGCACAAGCAAACGAGCAACACGCGAGAACCGACTTGGCGTGTGACATGGGGGGACCGTCGGGGCCATCCAATCACCTGACGCATAGTGCCGTGAACGGAAGAATGGTGGACATCATCGTGGACGGCAGGATACAGGAGAGGCCGTGCCGAGCACGAGTGAACACGAGTGCAGCGGTGGACGCGACTCGCGCGGATGTGGTGGGGTTTGTTGCCGGACCCATCGGAAGCAAGGTGGCTGCGAAGGTGCGCCAGAGAGGTCGGCGGACATGGTACCCAGTGAGCCGTTTCAAAGTGCGCAGGATGGCCCGTCAACACACCAGGAAGAAGGGCAACTGGACGAGGGACCGTCAAGACCGGCGGTACTGTTGCAGAATTTCGAAGCAGGATGGCATACATCGTCCTACCTGGACCAAGGGACACTATCCAACAGCGATACCTAGGATCGTGCCCCCTGGAGAGCGAGGTCCTACTGGCCCTCAAGGTTTACAAGGATTCCCTGGCCCTCAGGGTCTGGTAGGCTTGCCTGGAATGAAGGGTGAACGTGGATTCCCAGGAATGAAAGGTGAACAGGGCAATCCAGGACCTCCAGGACAAGCTGGTGCACCAGGACCTGAAGGACCTAAGGGTGACTCAGGCTCTCAAGGACAACATGGAGCTCCAGGACAACCTGGTCCACAGGGCCCTCCAGGAGACAGAGGACTTCCAGGATTACCCGGCCCAACAGGACCTGCTGGCCTCAGAGGTCAGAGAGGTGCACAAGGTGAGACAGGTCCACCAGGGAAGCCAGGCAGTGAAGGACCTCCAGGACCACAAGGTATTGCAGGACCTCTAGGACCACCGGGACCAATTGGAGAACAGGGACCAGAGGGAGCACCAGGTAAAGCAGGAACACCTGGTATTGCAGGAAGACCGGGAGATAAGGGACCTGTAGGACCTTCAGGACCTCCGGGAACTCCAGGGGCACCAGGTCTTCCAGGGCCACCTGGTCCAAATGGACCTCCAGGACCAGCAGGAGAACGGGGTCTTCGAGGAGAAACTGGACCACAGGGTGTAGAAGGGCCACAGGGAGCTAGAGGAAAGCCAGGACCTCCAGGGCCAGAGGGAGGTAAGGGTGATAGAGGAGAAGAAGGTCCAAAGGGTGCAAAAGGACACCGTGGTCTCATTGGTCTACAAGGGTTACCTGGACCTCAGGGACCTCCAGGAGACAAAGGCATGACTGGACCTCCAGGATTGTCGGGAAAAGATGGTGAACCTGGAACTAAAGGTATGCCTGGAAGAGATGGAAACCCAGGACCTCAAGGTATACCAGGACCACCAGGCCCTCGTGGACCACCAGGAGAAGAGGTTCGATGGGTTAATCCACCGGGGCGCAAGGGAGATGCCGCAGTGATAGTGCTGGTCGGGACGACCAGCTCTGAGGAGGGAGCAGTGTGACATGGCTTCTCCATGTCATTAAGACTCTTTGATTTTCAAGGAGGTTGCCATAGAGACAGTTTGAGTTGTTGAAGATGAAGAGACAGAAACTAGTATGGTGTGAGAGTTTGGAAAGATTAAGAGACAGAAACTAGTAGTGTGGCTGTACTTGAAGCTTGAGAAAATAAAAAGATTTGCTAAATTTGTTACAATATCTATCTTGGTTTCTATTTCACTTTCTTTGATATTTTCATTAACTCCCAATATATTGTGTTCTTTATTCTGTGAACATGTGGAATCTTCAAGTTGTGGTTTGATATCACTGCTACTTGTAACAATTTCAATCTTAACCTTCTTCGCAAGGTCTTTCACAAAAAGTTCAGTTTCATTCTGTGAACTAAAGTCCATAGAAGAAGATTCCTCCTTTACTTCTTCTTTAATCTCCATTTTACTATAGTTGCTGTATTTGTATGGTTCTGTTGTGAAACCTCAGTAGCAAGTCTGTGGAAAAAGAAACACATTACTAGTACTGATGCCTTAAACTAGGAAGTTGCTCAGAGAGGGGTAGTAGTGCAGTTGCTACACTTCACCAGGTCACACCAATTTAATGTTTGTCCAGATTCTTAACATTGCTTCCCCATCCCAATCTTTGACACTTCACTAATGAGGGTAGCAATATGCAACTGACATACAACCAGGGCTGTAGTTGGGTCGGTACTCTCTGGCACTAGTGGTAGTTATAGAACTACCCGAATATAGTAGTAGAAGTTTTAAACCTGCAAGTCTATGGCAGTATGTACCGGCTCTTAAAATACCAGTCATATACATGTTTAAAAATGTTATAAATTTACTGAATCCATGGCATAACTGACTGAACATAATCTCATTAGATATACCTAATAATAGTGAGGCAATAATGTTGCACAAAGATATTTCATTTTGTTGCACATTACAATGGATAAGGAAAAACCTGTTTCAACAATAACTTCATCCGACGTAACAATTACGGTCCACTTGCACCAAATCAAGTTAAATGTTAATTGGTAACAGTCAATACAAAAAATTGCTGCTTGACACTGAAATAAAGATTTAGTCTGTGTTTTGTGTTAACTAGGTGATCAGCACAGGAAGTCTGCTGTCATAAAAGAGAAATTATTGGTATTTTTGGAACAAAATTTTCCGTTAGACAGAAATTGTTTATCACCCTCCTTATTACCCCTTTATCAAAATAAATTGAGACCTATTTTTGGTCTGTTCCCTTGTTATTTTATTGGGGGCTTCAAACAATGGTTCACCAGTAATTTTTTCTCTTTTTGCCTTATGATGTATCCACATTTATCTCCTTTTAGAAATGCCTACTGCTGAAGACACTCATTCCCTCACTTTTTTAATATTTATAATAAATCTCCTGGCTTCACCTTCCTTTTCCATAAATTCCACCATGTTATTTATAACCTTGTGAATCTGGCTTTGCAAAACTTTGCACGACAATTTACTCATCTTAGCACAAACAGAAGTAGCTCTGACCCATCTATAACATCCATGAGTTTGCTTCCGGATAATTTAAATCACATTGCGTTTCAACACACAACAGAAAGTAGTACAAAGTAGTGATAGAATTTGGTGTAATATGTATAGAATCACACTTTTAACATTCGAAGATCCATAGCTTCCTTATGGCTTATTTTAATTTAAACCTAATGTTTATTATAGTAAAACCTGCTTTAGCTTATATTATAGTTTATAATCTTAGACACACAGGAGCTTATGAGGATTACAATATTAAAATGGATATTTTGATGATTTTATACTGTTCATAGTCATACAAACTGGTCCACTTTTAATACTATAGGAAGAAAAGCAGGTTGAGAACACTGTAAACATAAGATATTACATTTATATTTTAATCCTATAGAAAATGGTATGAATTCTTTGTAGAAGGGGGAGTACAGAAACAAGTGTGATTGTGTTTCATAAAACAAAAGTGAGCACAGAAAACCATGTGAACTTAACTCATTGAATTTCATTTTAATGATACAAAATTATATAAATTTGTGTTGCAGGAGTAGAGAACGACAAGGGAATGTGTTGCGTAAACCAAATGCTACTAGAGAAAAGCATGTGAATGTGATACACTGCATTCAATCACCAAATTGTAGGAATTCTGTTTTGAACAGTGAGTAGAGGCATCTAAATGTGTTACATAAAAGAGGGGAAGAGAAAAATATGTGAATGTAATACACTGCACACTTAAATGGATGGCACAAGTATCTCCATTTTGATTGTGGCTGCTCAACCAATAGATTTTTTTTTTTTTGAATTAACGTCTTCCAACATTGTGTCATATCGGACGAATGAATGAAACGAAATGGGTGAAATTATGCTCAAATGAGCCCGAGGCCCATGGAGCTTTAAGTTACCCGACATTCGTCTTCTCAGGGTAGGGAAAACCTCGGAAAAAAACCTTACCCGGATAACTTACCCTAAGCAAGATTCGAACTCGTGACCTCTTGAATGTGAGGCAGACACGCTAACCACCACGCTACCGAGGTGGGCATACCATTAGATTCTGTGGATTACATGTTGAAGAATGAGTTGAAAAGAACATGTGAATGTGTTCGTAAAGGAAAAGTTAGCTGAGAAAATTGTGTGAAATTAATACATTTCACTTTTATTTCAATCATATAGAAAACTGTATAAATTATATCTTGAAGGATGAGTGAAGAAAGAAATGTGATTGCTTCCTAAAAGTGAGTAGAGAAAACCATGTGAATGTAGCATGTTGCATTTCTACTTCAAACATAGAATATTGTATGAATAGTATGTTGAAGGGTGTGCAGATTAAATTATCTTGTTACATACCAACATCCACTTTATATGTATAGATTGTATGACTGCTATCTTCAATAGCGAGTAGAGAAGAGGTGAATGTAACACATTGCATGGTAAAATGGATAGCATAAAAAGCTTCTCCATGAACAAATGCAGGTGTTTGCAAAATTTAGTGGTAGTGGTCAAGTAGCTTTGGAGATGAAGTTACATATACACTCATCCATTTTGATTTCCTCTACTATTGCATTTCATTCAAAAGTCTGTGTCAAGGTTTCACCGGAAATATGTTTTGAGGCCCTCTGAATCCAAAAAGAAAAAAAGGAACTCTGAGAAAAAAGGTCCATGTGTGTGTGTGTGTATGTATGTGAACAGAATTTGGCTAAAAACTAAAGTTGGTATTTAGATTTAGTATCTTTTAAGGATCCAACACGAGGATTTTGAAGAAAATTACTCCATCCAAAGCTACTGTTTACACGGGAAACTTTCTGAAAATTTTGTTTTTCTAGAAAATGGCTCTAATGATTGTGATTAAAATGCTATATGCTTCAGATATTTTTATGGCAAATTAAATGTATATTTTGATATTTTTGGCTATTGCCTAGTCTGCTCTGCTTACTCTGAATGACTTTTGCATAACTGGTACACTATTAGAGATAGACCAAATCTCATGATACAAAAAATTTAGATGGTTTTAAAACAATTTATGTTCAAATAAAAGTTTTTAGAGTGAACCATTTCAAAGATATTTCCTGCTCTTTGTGAGAGTTTTGTAACACTAAAACTTTCATCAAATCTAAAATTGTTGTTTATTTTATATATATTAAGGGAAGAAGGTACCTTCTATCTCTGCCATGTTAAATTTGACATTTTCAATGTACCTTTTCTGAAGAACTATGAATAATACAGCATTGATTTTTTTATCACATATACTTACACTATTGGGCAATAAAACAACATTTTTGTGAGTATATAGGATTAGAAATGTAACTGTAATAACTTTTTTAAATAATAATACTTTTTTGGTACACTTGAAAAGAAAAAAAAATTATCAGTTTTCTTGATAATAACATCTAAGTGTTGAAAACATGTTAGTTTATAGATATGTGTCAGGGAAACAGTCTGTCAAAATTTCATTGCTCTAGGATAAGCAGTTTCAAAGAAAAGGTACATAAGGCTTACAAAAACAGAAGTTATGGGAAAATGAGTTGATAGTTTTACAGTCCTCACAGTCTGTTAAAGCATTCCTGCCCCATACTCAGTGTTGTCATGATCTTCTCTACTCCTCTTCTTGTTCCTTCTCTTCTGTCTAGCACTTTTATAGATGTCTTCTGCCTCCATGTCAGCCTTGGTAACACGATATTGGTCCATTTCTGTAAAAAAATTTTAACATATTCCTCCCTGGAGTCATACCTAGATGTTGCAGCACTTTCACCCGACCTACGTCTCCACTACTGAATGTCAGCACTGCATCATAATACCTAATATTGTTTTCATAGCCATTTTCTGTAGCTTTACTAGTGCGAAATTGATGCTGAGCAGCAAATGCATTACATTTCAGTACTAGTTTTGCCACTAATCTATATCTGGCAGTAATATCTTCAAAGCATATTACACTATCACTTGCATTACAATATTTACATTTGATGAATGCATTTATGCTTTCTGAAAATAGATCAATATCAATTATTATATTTCCACCACTGCTTGCAGAGTCTTCTGTCTCTTCACTCATGTCATTAGGGGAGGACAATAATATTCCTCTTGAAGAACTAGAACTAGAAGTACTTTTGTTTGGAACAACACAATCATGTGGAGTTGAATCCCCTAACCTAACAATTTGATCATCACTATGTGTTGTACAGTTTTCAAGTCCTGAGTTATTTTCAGTTTTCCTTATTTATATTTGACTTTTCCTTCCTACCAGGCCCTCCAGACCTTTTTCTGAACACTTTAGCAGAAGATCTAGCCATTTTTCTCATTCAATAACAAAACACTTGCTTAGAACCATAGGATGCCAAAAAAAAGCGAAAGAGCAAGAACAAGCAAGTTTGCCAATAGCTAAAAGTGTAAAATGCATAAGAAACTATCCCTAAACATAAAATATCTGAGAAAGTTCTAAGAGGAGCCAGAGAGTGAAAAGGGGGCGTGACCTGCTCTGTAGCATGTGATTTAAACCCACTTTTAGGCCCTTTAAATAAGATTCTTGTGCAAAAAAAAATTCATATTCATATAAAACACACTTCAAACTATGAAAATAAGTAAAAAAACAAAAAAATGATATTTTCACCATTTCTAAGGTACCTTCTCCCCATAACCATGCAAAGAGAATGCAATCTCAAAGCTTTAAAAGCTTTGACCATCACTCACAGCCTAGTGTATTCTCATATTCCCCTTACACCTATAAGGAAATAACCAGTAAGATAATTTTTGCCAGTGTTTATCTCAACAAACACGAAGAAGATATAGGAACAAGACTTTGTAAGAATGGTTAGTACAAGAGTAGAGAAAGTCATGTGTGTGCAACACATCACATTTATTTATATATATATATATTATAATCCATAAAATTCATCAGATGATCAACAAGAGCACAGTTGAGTTTCATTCCCATAAAACAAAGTGTCATCGCTTATAACGCTACAATGACTAATAATTGTTACTCTTCACTTCTGTGTTGTGGTCACACAAACAAGTATTCATATAACGATTACACAGAATCAGAAAATGTGTATTTCCAGAGAAATCTTGGTACTGAATGATTGGGTGGAATACAACACTTCCACTGCTTACTGTGTGTAGTTAGAGAAAGTAATAACCTAATGATAGCAACTGTATTCCATATGGACCTCTATAATTATTTATTGTAATGTTTTTCAAGGAATGACATTGAGGCTAAACATTCTCTATCTTCTGTAATTTTCACAACAGGAAAGAGAATAAAAAGAAACTGAATTATTTACTACACTTTTTACTAAATGGTTCTGTAACTATAGGAAGTGCATGGTATCAAAACTAATTTTCTGGAGTGTGAGCACTGTGTTCACCTGGAACAATTTCTAAGAGGGCGATATACTTAAGTGGCAAAGGCATAACATCAATAATTTCATAACAATGGTCTGTAAATGAAAGATGCCTCACTGTCATTGTCACTATCTATCCTAAACAAATCCTCTTCTCAAGTTGTAGTTTCTATAATGTATCCTTCCCAGTAACCATCAGCAATTGTTTTATCTTTTCACAATTTTTTTAAAGTATAACTTCCTTTAACTCGGTAGTTACATCAGACAATGAATGAATAGGTGAAATGATGCTCGAATGAGACCAAGGTGCATACAGCTTAAAGTTACCTGACATTTATCTTCTCGGGATAAGGGAAAAACCCATAAAATAGCTTATCTGGATGAGTCACCCTGATATTCAAATTCAGGACTTCTTCAATGTGAGGTAGATTACAGAGACAGCCATTTTGGTCTTTCCAATTGCAGAACTCTGACATAAATTACGAATGCTCTTTGCACGCGAAATATTCACGCGAGCCTCGTGCACGCCCGACGTGACATCACAGGCCTGTGCATTATCGCACAGTTAATTACGTATATACCTTGCAGTTGTGCAATAAAGCGAAGTTATATACGCGCATTACCATGAGTGAAGGTTTTTGCATCGATACCAAATTAAAACCTCTATAATGATCGTATAATTGCATGCCCAGTAAATCACGAGTTCACAATTGTGTAACACGTAAACTAAAAATTTTAGTTAAAATGGAACAACAGAGGCGATTTTAAATACTATTTGAGTAATCTCATGATAAACTGTCAGTACGTACCTTACGTAAATGTCATTCTAACCTTAGCATCACTCAGTATTGCAAATATTCTCAACATCTTTCTCTTAAGCAGCCTTTCTTCCCGTATGAAGACAAATGCACAAAGCACCATGGCCGCATGGATTACACAGTTTCTTTCTAAGCTGGCTTCTAAATTTGTATACCTTGAAATAATATCCTGACTTGTTTTGAAAATTTCATTTTATCTATTTCAGAGGTCGCTTCAGCTTAAGATAAAACTGAACTGTGGCAGAGATCAGGTATGTAAAGTATTTACTTAGCAGATAATTTCAACAATTAATGGACAATTCTTGGAAATTAACTGCACGGCCCACATACGAGTGTGTGGGAGCACACTACACACTCTTAACCTAATTTCATTAATATTAGTTTGATGAAACTTCATTTAGTGAGGTTGGATGTGAAAGGGTTTTGTAATCTACTATTTGTTTTATTGGTTAACATTGCGTGTCATCTAAAACACTTGGCATCACTATTCGTACGTATGTAGTATTGTGTTCCACAAGTTGTAGTAATACACATAATTGACAAGAATCCACACTCAGAATATGTTAGTTATACTGATATGTGTAGTTATAGATATAAGTATATACTTGACAAAGTGAAGTCACTTAAAAAGTACGGTGGATGACTCCAACAACTTTAAAGTATGTTCTTGAACCACTACTTACTAACTCAGGATGACTTTGCACCTACTCAGGATTTGCTAACGTAAGTATTGCCAGTTATCCTGTATAATAGCGGCCTGGTCTCAGCTCATTCTATTATCCCATATAATCCGCTGCTTCTTCAGGAGCGGCCCAGAAGCAGTATATTATAGATTTTATGATTTTAATTTCTCTTTGCACGTTCCTGGTTTAAGGAAAATACTAATTTCATTTCTGATCAATTTAGGATGGTGGATATTGTTATTAGTGCCAGTTTGTGGCCATATTATTCTATCCACAACAGTATTGAAGTGATTAAGGATGTTAGTAATGTCAGCTAGATTTTTCACAACTATATTATTTACTGTTAGGGATATATTATTTGCAGCGGCAGGTCTAGAGCTGTGAGTTTTACTTTTCATCATACTCCATATGGTTTTATTATTCTTTGAAGACTTAACAATCCTTGCATCAGAGTAATACATGTTTTTCCAGGCCGCTCTTGTATAGAATGATAGAAGTAGGTTAGGCCACTATTATACAAATTGATTGTGTCGCTTTCAATACAGCATTTTGAGCAGATACGCAATCTTAACCTATTCATCAAGTTGGATTCCTCATATAAAAGATTTCAATCAACATGACTGAATTTAGCTAGGAAGTAACCTACAGTTTATTCAGCACAAGTGTGATGTTGTCGATTATTAAAATTAAGTGTTACAGTTCCATGTAGAGTAAGGTCTCGGAATTGCAGTGTGATGCACATATGTTCGAGGGCAAGGTTTACGTGTAATTAATTACAACTATAGGGAGATATACTGAAGCTCCTAAGCCACAAAGCATACCCGAGGGATGTTCTTTATAAGCAGACGTTTATGGCAGTGAAGGCTACAACCGTGAAGCGATGGAGAAGTGTATACCCAAAACATCAGTGTATCTAAAACTCAATGATCGCCAACTACTCCTTATTAACTGAAGACTGCACTTATTCCCTGACATAAGTCTTTTCCACAGCTATACCATACTGAGTGACAGGGGTCCCATCCCACCAAAAGGCTGTGGCACAGTAATCCCCAGTTTTTGTCAGTGCTAGTATCAACTATTTAGTTCATCTTTTATGAAAATGAAAAGCCTCACAGTCTTGTGGGACTGTAATGGCTATTGGATACTGATGAACAAGAAAAGCTTAAACAAATAATTGGACAGTTAAAACCAGTAAAATAAACCATAATATTTACGGCAAAGAATTACAAATAAAGCATGAGAGGTAGAACTGGAACTTAAAAATTCAATGCCACAACTGGGATTTGAACCACAGACCTTCCGCTTACCGGGTGGCTGCTCTACCACTGAGCTATTATGACAAACTACCAGAATGACATTAAATTCTCAAACCAGTTCGTATTTCTCCTGGTAAACCACAAAGGCAGTCTCACATCAGAGACAAATTACCCCAATGGTGACTCACTATTGTAAGTAATTTTTATATCCCAGGATTAAATAACCTTCAGACGGTAAATGGAAGGTCTGTGGTTCAAATCCCAGTTGTGGCATTGAATTTTTAAGTTCCAGTTCTCCCTCTCAAACTTTGCCCACACACGGCTTGTGTGTTTAAAAACACCAACAGTAAGTTTGTTGGCATAAATAAATAATAATTACAAATAAAGCATTTTCAGATGCTGCATTTGGTGTAATGTGTCTGACTAAATAGACCAATACACTTGTAGTAAGCATAGTAGTAATGTCATATATTCTGTACATATCTAACATACCTACCTAATGGGAGAGCAAAAAGCTCCAAATTGGCTGTGCAGTGTTCTTCCACTGGGCATGTGGAAACATGATAATGCAGTGCTCCTGTAAACACAGCCATGCTGCTGACCTGGGTTTGCTCTGCATTATTGGGTTGGCAGTGATGTGATGTGGTTCAGTTATTATGAGTTACTATTTTCTCCTGTACTTGGAACTAAGTGTATTATGAAATTCAGAATGATTTCCGGACTTGTGGGCCGTGGTCTAGTGGAAAATCTCCTTCCAGACATTTTCTTCAAAGCTGCGTTGAACATCCTTAGTGGTGTGACCATTTTACTCTGCTAGTCTCAGTAACGACTGATACGGAGCCTTGTGGATTCACAGGTTTTATACACTTAGCATGTGTGGGCGTATGACCTTGGTCTGGTCCTTGTTTATCGGTTTGGCTGCTGGGTGAAATGGGTTAAATTGGGGGCTGCTTTCAATGTTGTAGATGGGCTGGCATTTGCTGTGACTGAGGCTGTTGATTGCAAATGATCTTGAATTTGTCTCTGGTCATGTTTCTTGCATGCTTTATATAATGCTGGATCCCAAGCTTTATTTAAGCACTTTGTTTCTTCCTTCCTATTGAACATATCTTTATATTTGAAAATCTCTATGGCTTTGTGACCTCACCAGGCATAATAATGAACTGTGGAGGACTGGATAGCTGTGTCAGGATACTGTATAATGTGTTTCCCTTGCGCTAGTAATGCATGATCTGCGACTGCAGACTTTTCTGTGTGTCCCAAACAGCAACATCTCTTGTGTTCTGTAATGCATGTGTGAGACTAGCAGAGCACTACAGTCACACCACTGAGGATGTTTGATGCAGTTTCGAGCAAAACATCTGAAAGGAGATTTCCCACTAGACCACAGTTATGAAATCTTATGCAATTTGATTAAAGTGTATTATATTCAGCAGATGTTTTCTGCTGCAGAGTGTGTATTTATTTATGATTCATGTGTGTTAACTCAGCTCGCCAAGTGAAAAAGCGATTTACAGAAAGACTTCCAGGTGTAAAAGTTCCGGACTACACAACAATCTGTGAACTTTACAATCAATTTCAGGCCACAGGAAGTGTTCAGCATAAGAAATCTAGAAGATAGCAAATGATTCCTACCAAACCAACATTAGATAACATCAGCAATAATCTGGGGAATTCCCAACATCAATTGTATCTTTCTCAACACATAGGCATTTCTTATGGCTTTCCATGAACAGCCACTAAAGTGCTTAACTATGTTTAACTTAAAACCATATAAAATAACTAGCACATGCTCTTCAATCAGGTGATCCTATACTTAGGAAGACATTTTGTGAGTGGACTCTCAAGTAGTGTACACAATAACAAAATAGGCCCACATTTTAATATTTTTCTATCTTCATGGATATGTGTGTACACAAAATAATTGTTATTGGAACTCTGAGAAACCTAATGTTGTTCATTAAGTACCCCTTCATGATGAAAAATTGGTATATGGTGCACCATTAGCGGAAAAACTTATAGATTCAATTTCTTTTCCACCCAACAGTTGTGCCTGTACATACATGAATACAATTTTACCCCTATTTTCTTAGAGAATTTACAGACAGGGAGTATGATTTTGCCTTTCTTCAACAGGACTACAACAGTTCATTCAGCCAATGTTTTGATGAGAATTCAAAACATGTCCTAAGACAAAATTATTAGTGGACATTTGTGGCCATCTCAGTCTCCCGAACAAATCCTTTGCAATTTCTATCTCTGGAATAACTTAAAGTGTACAAGGCAAACCGACACAGCCTGGAAGAATTAAAACAAAATATCTGCTAGAAAATTGCCAGCATTTCGCCAAGTGAACTACAGCGAGTGATGGATAGTTTCCTAAAGATATGCCAATATGGACAATGACGGTGACCAGTTTCAGCATCTCCTTTAATAAAGTAGGTAAGTAAAGTAGTTTTACAAATGTATGTTTTCATTTGTGCCTTTTTTCTGATAGCGGTAGATGGCAACAACTGCCAAGGATGTGGAAGAACAAAACACTGTGCAGCCGGTTTGGAAGTTTTTCCTCTCCCTGTATAATACTGTAGTTCATTTTATATAAGCCACATTATATTATACAATACGAATCGTACTGAAAATTAGCTTTGTTGTTCATTTATTGATACAAACATTTAATTAAACAAACTAAAAGTTACAAAGTGTGTTGAACACTTCAGTCTATTAAACATAGTATATGTTTATATTAGCTCCAATGGGTTTACTATATGTGATGTGGAACCATTACCCATTTATAAGCAATTCTAATAGATGCAAATAACTAATACTTAAACTGCAGAAGTGTTGAAAATAATGTGTCATTCTTTGCTACTTTGCCCCCATTCAAAAATAGGAAAAAAGTTTGGTAGAATAACTGAGAATACCATGGAAAAGTGCTTAAGGAGTAGAGTTTACCATGGCAATGTCCTCTGGACCATCCACTCTTCCTGTTCTGGAACCTTTCTTTTATAGAAAAATATTGCATCATGACAGCCTTAAATTACAAATTTATGATATGTATGCTGGAATGAGAGTTCAACCTAAGTGAAGTAATAGTTTCCTGTATCATTGCACCTTAGTTACACTGATTTTTCATCTATGCCTTTAGGTTTACTGGGTTCCACCTTGCATTTGTATTTGTGTAAAAAAATTAGTATTTTAAAATATGATTTGAAGCTTTCCTGGCGACGAACATATTCAAGATGCTCTCGGGCTTCGAGCCAGGTGTAGTGATGAAAAGACATCGACGTTTCGGAAGTGTACATCTCTCCCATCTTCAGGATGAATGACTAGCAAATTTTTTTTTTGTTTGTTTGTTTTTTTTTTTACCGTGGAGGGGAAAAACCCGTTACAGGTGGAGGCCGACATGCTGAGGCCAACAGGAGCCTCCTTAACCTTCTGTTCCCATAAACCGCTACATTTTGCCACAATGGTCGTTTCTTTGAAGTTAGCTCTGTGGTCTTTTTCAAAGCAGTGCTCCGCCAGCCCTGACTTTCAGGCTGCATTAATCGTATGGAAGGTAAAGGAGGCTCTGGCCATCTCCTCCGAGAAGAGTACACTGAACCGGGACGCTAGATTGCAGTTTACTCCATCTTGGAAACCAGCCTTAAAATTGGAAATCAACCGACTCAGAAAACACAGATTCCAACGGAGCAGTGAACCACCTGCACACTAGACTGGGTGTTTTCTACTCGGTACGTACTGGCTGACAGTACTGGTCCCTTCACTTTTGCTAGTCATTCATCCTGAAGATGGGAGAGATGTACACTCCCGAAACGTCGATGTCTTTTCATCACTACACCTGGCTCGAAGCCCGAGAGCATCTTGAATATAATTAGTATTTTGTTTCCTAATGATGCTGTAAATTACATGGATCATATCAGTAGTGACGTATGGGATTTTTGTGCAGCAGGAGTTCTTTTACTTTCCAGTAAATCTGCTGAAATAAGGCTGCCATTTTAAGCATATCTAAAAACCATCTCTCTGGGCCGCATTTGAACCTACAGGCTCGGGATCAATAGACCAGCCCATAAGCAACTTAGCCACCTGACTGACATATTTGCATAAGGTTGACAGAGTGTTATTCTCATGATGATATCTATGATCTCAGAGCGTAATATCTGTGACATCATTGCATACAGCACGCTGAACTGAGGAATTGAGGAAAAGTTGCAAGTAATACATATGAGTTATACTCTCTAGATAAGGCCAATTTGATTTGATTATAATTACTGAAACATGGTTAAAGGATATGGAACTATAATGTTTTGATACTTAGGTTGTAACTTTAATTGTGGCAACTATTTATTTTTTACTGGTATATGAGTCAAACTTCTACAGTCCTTCAGTGTAGCACCCAGCATTGCTTATAACTTGTGGCCAGTTGTAGTATCCCTGCAGCAGCTCCTGTTGATGTTTCTAATTGACCTCCCTAATGCCTGCCAAATCTCAGAACAGTGGAGAATCTAACATTACAAAATAGTTCCTTTACCTTTAGTATCAAATTATAATCATAGGAGTTTAAGGGTAGTGAACATGGTGGCTGGAAAACCACTTTCCAACCCCAGTTACAGTACAAATCAGCTACAAAGTATGCCTGAGCATTATCCTGCACAATGATTGGAGGGTTCGGAAAATGTGTGTAGTTTCTTTGCAACATTGCTCTCAGGTTATTTTCCAAACAGTGGCAAAAATACTGTGCATTAGCATTCTGTTCTGGTGGGACAGTATGTGTTAGGATGATGCAGTCTAGCTGTATGCAAGAATCATATAACTTTCACCTTTGTAGGTGTACAACACACCAATGCTTTGCATGGATATCCATATGACTCCACTGATTTGATTGGTGCTTAAGTAGAGGTTTGTATGACCTTGCTCCATGTTTCATCTAGCACAGTAATTCACTATAAGAAGGTGTCTCCATCACAACCATAATGCTCCAGGTGAGTTTAAGCAAGATTCGGTCAAACCATTGCTGCCCCTCCGTCAAATCCCAGGGAACCCACCAAGATGCAGTTTTTCACATTTTGAGGCAATCCTTTAGAATACAAAACAGTTAAATGCAGTATTCCTACTTGCAAGACTAACTCAAATACTGTCTGTCGATTGGTATCTAGTAGAGCGGAAACAGCTTGCACATAGTCTATACTCACACTCGGAAAACCCAGCGGAGCCGTGTGTTTCATGTGGTCATGCTCCACATTGAAGGTTCTAATTCAACTTGCCACAGTCCTGTATGCTAACACTGTATCCCAACAAGCCTCAATAAAATCATCATGACGTGCTGTAAAACCATGCACATAATGAATTTTCAGCAAAGATCACTGTTCCTGCTTTGTAAACTTAGTAAAACACAACCGGTTAGAGCAGTAGCTAACAGGAGATTAACTTCCTCTCTCTACGGCACATGTGGAACAGTGCATTTATTGCACGGGAGGTCGGACATAGTCTAACATGGGACAGGGACAGTTTGGTTTGAAACTCTGACCTTGGTGTCATTAGTCAAGCCCCTAACCAAGACAATCTGGACCAACATACATGCAAACTGAGGCTCGTTGGTTCCAATGTATCCTGTTTATGCAATGTTATTTAGTGCTAACTAATGAAAAAGGTTCAAATTGCTAACAACTATCTTCTGTTTTTAGAAAGAGAATGTGAAACAAGTATTTGTCTGGCAAAGCAGCTCATAGCAAAACCATCCCAGTAGATCATTGTTCATCTTTCAGTTGTTGCACTTGTGCTGCATTCAGTGTTTTTAAGGCTTTGAAACTGGCTGCAATTAAACAGTTTAATTTGTGGGATGGAAAAATGAGGAAATGACAGAGGCACAGATTCCACCAAGATGCCTTTAAAATGGTCAAAAATGCAAAGAAATAGCTGAAATATTAAACCGCCATGCTTCTGTAGTTAGAGCATAATATTCAGACATAACTAACAAAAAAATCAAAGGACAGGTCGACCTTCAATCATGACTTAGGTGGGAAAACAAAATATTTAGAAATTAAAAAACAAGTAGTTTATATGAATACTTGAGTGATTGTACAGGACTACAACACAGAAGTGAAGAGTAACAATTATTAGCCATAGTAGCTTTATAAATGATGGCTCTTTGTTTTGTGGGAATGTAACTGCTGAATATCTAATGAATTTAATGGACTATAGTTTATTAATATAACATTTAAATTCAAGTTAACAAGCT
This sequence comes from Tenodera sinensis, assembly GCA_030765045.1. Classification (NCBI taxonomy): domain Eukaryota; kingdom Metazoa; phylum Arthropoda; class Insecta; order Mantodea; family Mantidae; genus Tenodera; species Tenodera sinensis. The sequence continues at coordinate 100,489,580 of CM060967.1, read as the reverse complement.
TTTATGCCAAATAATAGCATGGAATTGTATAAAATATCCATGTTAATTTTGTAAGGCTCATTGTAAGCTCTTCTGTGTCCAAGATTACAAAATTGCTTTTGGAATAATACAGGATGTTTCAAAATAAATGTAGTGGTTTAAGGCATTCTAGTATGTATTAAATTTAACTTACAATTATAAATCATATATTATATGAAAGAGCAACTCAAAGTTTTCTTAGTGAATTTCATCAATTTGTGGAAACTGAAATGGAGAACTTTTATTTGTCAGGAAGATGGTACCTTTCACTTTCAGTGAAGCCACTGTAACTGTTGTTTCTTACCTTGATACACAACTATGGCTCTTTCCTCAATTGGAAGAAGCTGAATCACAGAACTTTAACTGACAGTAAGATGCGTGCTGTCTCACTGCCAACATTTGGTATGCAATTGGCTAAATGACATTGCACCCAACTGCTGGAATGGTCCCAAGGGACCAGATGTCCGAGCTTATTTCACATGGTCTACAGATTCATAAAGGATCATGTGTATGTGCCTCTGCTACCAGCTGACATACCCAAATTAAGAAACAAGATTCAATCAGGTGTTGCAACAGTTACTCCAGACACACTGATCAAGGTTTGGGAAGAACTTGCCCATCGATTGGATGTGTGCTGTGTGATGAATGGTGCTCACATTGAACATTGTAGGAAAAACTATTTGAGTTGCTCTTTCATTTTATATATGGCTTATAATTATAACATAAATGTAATTGATAGTACAAAGCCTTAGATCCCCTATTCTCATTTTGAAACAGCCTGTATAATTCAAAGTATGTTTTAGTATAATAATGTACATTAGATCCGGATTAACATGACCATATGTCACGAAGCTATGGAGCTTTGTATGTTAAAAATCTTATACTAACATATTACACCAAATTACCTTCATTACTTTGTGCTACTTTATGTTGTCTGTTGAAATGTAATGTAGTTTCAATTATCTGGAAACAAACTTGTGGACGTTACTAATACTGTATTTCTTTTTCCACAGACTTGTTACTGAAGTTTAAGAACAGAAATTTTCAATTACAGCAACTATAGTAAAATGGATATCAAAGAAGAATCTTGTTTCCTGGACTTTTGTTCAGAGAATGAGGGAGATACCAATGACCTTATACAGAAAGTTAAGATAGAGACTGTTACAAGTAGCAGTGATATCAAACCAGTAGTTGAAGATTCTACATGTTCAGAGAGTGAAGAACACCATCTAATGAGATTTAATGAAACCGTCAAAGAAAGTGAAAACGAAACCAAAATAGATATTAAAGAAGAGGATTGGTCATTGAAAAGTGAAGATTCATGTATTAATGATGGTATTAAGGTAAGTTCGGCAGAAAACGTTCATCAATTTTGTGTCAGTCTGGGGGCTCAGTTAATTAGATGCTGGCCTACTGATCCCAAGGTCGCGGGTTCAAATCCGGCCCAGACTGATGGTTTTTAAGTGTACTTGTGCTCCATGTTAGTAGATTTACTGGCATGTAAAAGAACCCCTGCGGGACAAAATTCTGGCACACCGATGATGATGTGATCCTAGCAATTGACAGTGTTACTAAAAAACAAAATAATTTAATTTAATTTCCTCAATTTTTTTTTTTTGGTTCTTATTTTCATAAATTTGCAGCACAAATATAAAAATATTAGTTTATTTTCCCCAAAAATAAGGAAAATGTGTAAACACGTTTCTTACCATTTGATTAATTAATATTAAGATAAATGCTTCATTTTTATTCTCCTTTGTTTTCTGGATCATTAAATTTATAGTTTACTTCAGCGTTGACATAGACATGTCTACCTTTCATTCTTCACCACCAATTTAAACTTACTGGTATACTGATCACTAATTATTTTTGTAATTTACTTTTCCTGTTATCAATGTGTTTCTTACTAACAATACCTGATCATTGTGATCTGACATGCTATTTTAAGTAGGAGTTATGTCACATTTTTTCTGAGTGTAGAAAAATATTATCTATAGCTGTTGCAGTGTTCGTATGAATTGTCGTCAGAAAGTGAATCACATATTCCAAGTTAAATGTGTGTGACTGGGAGGTGAGGTTAGTCTTCATTATACAACCAAAGTATGCTTACATCAGAATGCCCACAAGCCATTACTTTAGCATTTGAATGTAAATGTCTGACATGTATCTCTGTGAACTATTTATAATTCCTTGAAAAATCTATGTGGGAGTTGTATATTATTAAAATGATATGTTACCTACCAAATTTTGTTTGTACTGTGACTCATTTTAAACTTTAAACCACCCTTTCATCATTTTATTCTGGAAGCCAAGGAGACTATCATAAATCCAAGCCATTTTAATTTAAAGTTCACCTTTGTTTCTGCCACTCTATCCCATATATAACTTGTGTGCACCTGACTCAATTATTACGTACTTTTGTGTCTCCCTGCCTCTCTTCCAAACTGTGGAAGCCTTTAGAGCGACAAAGGTATATTCACACAAAGGGGTTTCACTACAAGTTCAAAGGAGTTGTAAACAAAATCACATGTCAAGGGACTGGTTGGTGTACAAACTGAAATTTTTCATGCTTAGAATGTCTTCCTCTACATAAAAAAATTCAGTTGAAATGTAACATTCTATAGATGTTCTTATGCAGGTAAATTAACAACGTTTATGATTATAACAGTTCAGTTTATGAAACATAAGAGATCATTCAACTTCTGTTACAAGTAACTGAAGCCTTAAACCAAAGGGTGTATGATGCTATGCACACACACTGTAGTTTGTTTCCAAATAAGCAGTTACGGTTCTTTTTGTTACAAGTAAAGTAAAAGAAAATATTACTTTTAAGAACATCATTGCTGAGAACCCTCCATGACTGTGGAGAAACATATATCAGGAAAGTGGATAGAAGACAGCTATATTATTTTAAATGCATTTATCAAATTCTCTCTAGATAAACCAGACACACCTTAAACAATAACAATAAATATCTTGGCTAAATGATTTGTCCTATAGTACTTCATATAGTCCAAGTTATTCCAAATCCAAAGTAACCTCACCCACTGCTACCAACACTACTGTACATAAAACATATGGAAGTTAATAGTTGCAGAAGATTGATATAATTTCATTCACCACACAACTGAGGTGACTTTCTAGTTTTAAAGTGTTGACCTTTCTCGCCAGATGCAGTGTTCAAAATAACTATATTTAATTTAAGGTTTTAGTTACCCAATTAATAAAAACAATGAATTTAAGCTATTTATGAATCATATCTTTGGAAATCCACAGTATAAAATGCCTTATGTGTTTTAATATGGTTTCTATGTGAAGTTATTTTTTCTCTGTGGATTATATCAAAAGTGTCTAGTTTGTTTCTGCTTCTCTTTTTAAAGATAAAGGTCATAGGGTTAAACCAGATCATGTGCTTTACAAGTGAATTATTATGTTACAGGATGAGATACATGAAGACCTTTGTTCCACAAAACCACCAAGGTAAGTCATCTGATTAATTTGTACAAAGTCCACCTATTTCTATTAAAGTTTTTCCATATTCCGTTTTAGTGTTAGCTATAAAACTTTTTAATTCCTGATGATCACTATGGAATTGCTTGATTAAATTGTATGTATAAGTAATTATCACCAGACACATTGTCATATTCCCTGTTAGTGTTAGATATGCAACTGTTCACTGAACATGGGTATAACAGTTATTTGATCAAGTTGTATAGGTAACTATCACCAGATACATTGTTGTTGTTGTTGTTTTCTAGTGCCTTGCATCTGGCAATGAAGCCATTAGCATTCGTGCTTTCCAATACTTTTGAACTGTAGTTTCTTCTGATCTTAATGCTTTACAGGTCTTCAAGTGGTCTTTGTCCATTTCTGCTGGATCGTTACACAGGACACATATTGGTGAGGCTGAGATACCTATTCTGTAGAGATGACTTGCTAAGCAGTTGTGATTTGTCAATAGTCGGAAAGCTGCAACCGCTGTTTTCCTTGGTCTCTGGGGGATTATATCTGGGTTGGAAAGTAGTGTAATCCATTTTTTATCTTTGGCATTTGTTTCTATTTCTTGTAGGTATGAATGAGAAAATTTTTTAATGATCAAGCATTTTATTGAGGAATATGAGAAATTGAATTTAGACTTTTGTTTTATTGTTGTGCCTTTCTTTGCAAGTGAGTCTGCAGCTTCGTTCCCCATCACTCCACAGTGTGCTGGAATCCATTGGAGATGAACAGTCTTATTAACTTTTTGGAGTTGTGTTAACATTTTGTAGCATTCTCTAATTTTTGTTGACTTCTTTGTAGTATTTGAACATATTCCCTGAATTACAGCTTTAGAATCTGAAAGAATTACTGCCTTGTTAAATTTATTTAAGGGAAGATTTAATAATTGTCGGAGAGCAATGTGTATAGCCTCTATTTCTCCATGATAATTTGTTGTCTCTGCCAACAGAATGATAAAAGGAAAAATGTGAACACGTAACTCCAGCTCCAGTAAGGTTTTCCTTGGAGGATCCATCAGTATATATGTGCAGCCATTCTTCTGTGGGTACCTAGTATTGATTGTTTCCAGAGCTAGAAGCTTTTGTATTTCTTTTGGTGTGTCTGATTTACTTATTTCCTCTATTAATTCCAAACTAAAGGTAGGTTGCAATAATTCCAATGGATTTTCTCGTATAAGTAGATTTTCTCTGGTGTCAGGAATGTTGTTGTTGTTGTTTTCTAGTGCCTTGCATCTGGCAATGAAGCCATTAGCATTCATGCTTTCCAATACTTTTGAACTGGTCTTCAAGTGGTTCGTTCAGGACACATATTGGTGAGGCTGAGATGTGTTAGGAATGTTCAATTTGGATTTAATGTTACCTTTTCTAGGAAACTACTATGAGTTTTAAGGATTGAAGGGGGGAGGTTCTCTTCTGTCCATTTAGAGTTTGGCAGTTGTAACATTTTCTCGTGTTGGAGCAATGCTTGTTCTTCTATTTTTGTTGTTATTGATGGGGTCTGTGTTAAGGCAAGCATGGCATCAATAGGTGTGGATTTAACTGCTCCAGTGATTAGGCGAAGAGCCTGATTTTGTATTTGTTCAAGTTTATTGATGTTAGCATTTGCTGCTGTTATTAAAGCTTCAGAACAGTACAAGAGGTTTGGTTTAATATACATTTTGTATGTTGTGTTAAGGACTCTCCTTGAGCAGCCCCATTTAGCACCAGCTAACCTTTTCAGGATTTGCAATTTCTTTTCAACCTTTTCTGAGATGTTTGTTATATGTTTTTTCCAACTTAGCTTTCTGTCGAAAGTGATGCCTAAGTATTTGGCATCATCAACTGCTTTGAGTGGTTTACCATTATAATTTATGCTAACATTAACTGGTTTGTATTTTAGTGTAAATAATTCATAATTTGTTTTTTCCACATTGATAGTCATGAGGTTTTTGGAGCTCCATTCATGTACTTTGTTTAGGGCTGTTTCTATTCTGTCTTTAATTAATTCAGGTTTTTTTGAAGAGCCTGAAGTCCAAATGACTACATCGTCAGCAAATAAAGCAATTTTGGTTTCTAAAGTTTTTATTATTGATGGAAGGCCATTTATATATATGTTAAAGAGTGTTGTGCTCAGAACAGCACCTTGTGGAAGTCCTCGGTGTGTTTGTTTATATTTGGAAATGTATGTATTATATTTTGTGGCACAAAATCTTTGCGAAATAAACTGAGTTATCCACTTGAGCATGTTACTTTTCACACCTATTGATTGCAACTTCTCAACTAATTTATTTCTCCAGACTGAGTCATATGCTGATTTAAAATCAATGAATACTGCCAAGGTATCCTCCTTTCTATTGAAAGCTTCCTTGATGTCTTGGCTTAGTAGGAGTACATTTTCACTTGTACTATGATTCTGTCTGAAGCCGGTCTGTGAACTATTAATTAAGTTGTAATATTCTAGAAACCAGTTAAGTCTAGATGCCACCATTCTTTCCATCACTTTTGCAATAACACTGGTCAAAGATATTGGTCTGAAACTATTAATATTGTTTGAGGGTTTGTTTTTCTTTAAAATCGGGATGATAATGGCTTTTTTCCAGTCGGAAGGTACAGTCATTCTCCAACACGTGTTATACAGTTTAAGTAGGATTTCTTTTCCTTTCCTGCCAAGGTGTTTAATAAACTCTGGGTGGATCTTGTCAGGTCCTGGAGATTTTTTATCCTGTAATTGTTCTATTGCTAAATCCAGTTCTGTTTCGTTAAAATCCTGAATAAAAATATCACTTTGTATACCTTTTGGCTTATTAGTTTCTCTGATAGTTTTTTGGATAGCCTTAACTTGTTTTTTATATGCTTGGGGTATTCTTTGTGACTGAGCATAAAACTTGTTAAGGGATTCTGCTATTTCCCTGTCTGTAGTTAGGCTTCTGTTATGTTTTAATGGTTTAGTTGTATTTTTTGATAATTTTGCTTTATTAAGGAATTTGTATATTTTATTTCCATCTTTCCTATAGTCCATATGTTCTACAAAATTTGTAAAACTGGCCCTCCTTGCTGTAATTAATTCTTTCTTAAAAATGGCTGCTTTTCTTCTCCAGTTTTGTACATCTTCTGGACACTTGGTTCTTTCGGCTTTGACTCTTGCTATATTTCTTTCGTGTTTTAACTTAGATAAAGATGGAGACCAAAAGTAACTATATTTCTTTAACTTTCCTTTGGGGATATGTGTTTTGGCTGCTGTCAATAATATTTCACAAATTTTGTTATTCATTTCATCTGTTGACTTGAACTCTGATTCTAACAGTATATTACACAGATACATTGTTATATTCCCTGTTACTGTTAGATATGGAACTGTTCACTGAACATGAGTATAACACAGTTATTTGATCAACTTGTATAATTAACTATCACCAGACACATTGTTATGTTCCCTGTTGGTGTTAGATGTGGAACTGTTCACTGAACATAGTGAGTACAACACAGTTATTTGATCAAGTTGTATAAGTAACTATCACCAGACCCATTGTCATATTCCCTGTTTGTGTTAGATATGCAACTGTTCACTGAACATAGTGAGTACAACACAGTTATTTGATCAAGTTGTATAAGTAACTATCACCAGACACATTGTCATATTCCCTGTTAGTGTTAGATATGGAGCTGCTCACTGAACATTATGAGTATAACACAGTAATTTAATCATATTGAATAAACAGCTATCGCCAGACACATTGTTATATTCTCTGTTAGTGTTAGATATGGAACTGTTCACTGAACGTAATGAATATAGATGTTGAATAGATTAATAACACTAAACAAGTCACTTTTAAATTTTCCCAGTACATGTTTCTGAGGTTAGCTTTCCTCCGTTCTCAACCAGACATCGATTGAACTGTACAAGGCTGATTCCAGGGGCTGGTGTCTTTTGTATACTGCTCTGGTGGTAGTTTTAAGAACTTGTATAACAAATTTACAAATAATGTGTACTTTCACCAATCTAAACAAATTATTTATTAGGAGCAAGCAAAATTATTCCACATTCTTTAAACATTTTTTGCAAGTTTATTATTAGCCCAAGGACAGAAAGTGTTGTTGTTGTTTTCTAGTGCCTTGCATCTGGCAATGAAGCCATTAGCATTCGTGCTTTCCAATACTTTTGAACTGTAGTTTCTTCTGATCTTAATGCTTCACAGGTCTTCAAGTGTTCTTCATTCATTTCTGCTGGATCGTTACACAGGACACATATCGGTGAGGCTGAGATACCTATTCTGCAGAGATGACTTGCCAAGCAGTCATGATTTGTCAATAGTCGGAAGGCTGCAACAGCTGTTTTCCTTGGTCTCTGGGGGATTATATCTGGATTGGAAAGTAGTGTAATCCATTTTTTATCTTTGGCATTTGTTTCTATTTCTTGTAGGTATGAATGACAAAAATTTTTAATGATCAAGCGTTTTATTGAGGAATATGAGAAATTGAATTTAGACTTTTGTGTTATTGTTGTGGCTTTCTTTGCAAGAGGACAGAAAGTAAGTTGTTTAAAAACCCAATCATCTTGTATTTTCTTGAGGGACGAAACTTCTATCATCCTCCTTTAATAATTAATGTCCTTTGTTGTATGTGCAAAACCAGCATTATAAACATAAATTAATGTTGTGTTGATAGAGTTTTTACATTATCTAATAAATTCTTCCTTATTAGCTGGTGTATGTATTAACCTTTAAATTAAACTATTACAAAAAGCACATTTATGTGAGTAAGGTTTAAAAATTTTATTTTAGTGCAAATATACATTGGAGTAGATTTTCTATATATGCCAAAAGTCAATTTATTGTTATGTTAATAAGAAAGAGTAGCACTGAATATGAAAATGAATGCTTCATGAAACTTGGTCTCTTTTTTGAAATTTTCTGAACTAGGAACAGATAACTGAAGCCTAGCCTCTAAATGTTTATTATATTTGTTATTATTGTTGGTCACGCAGCCCGCATAATCGGCTGGCAAGTATGGTGTGGTCACCACGTCCTATCCTCCCAGCCTATGGAGGACACAATGCTTGGGTGATAGGCATTGTCCCAGATGGGCTCTTATGCTATGGAGTTATGTTACATTGAATTATTTACTTTCTTTATTATCAACTCTTAATTTTCCATAATTTCCAGGCTAATATCTCTGCTTATTGTATGGAATTCCTTATTATGCAAATTCATCCCTTTTTTCTCCCAAGTATTTATGAATTGTCATTTATGTTATAACATGGCTTCTGTGTTATGTTTCTCCTTTCTGAAGTCTGCTTGGAATTCTAACGTTTCTTCTTCTGCAGTTTATTTTTCACCTGTCATCCAGTGTTCTGTGTATATTTTACCTAGTATGTATAACAAGCATATCCCCTAGAGATTTCTGAATTATTTATTCCTCCCTGCTCATTAATAGTAAACATTTAATTTCGAAAATATGCTAAAGCAGAAAAAGACAATTGCAGATTGCATCTTTTCATACTCTGTCACACAAACAGAAAATGCACATATTACTTAGAATATCGAAAATCAGATGACTAGCTGCAAAAACGTTCCCCATTACTTATTTTTGCACAAAGAGGTCATACACTTTTAGATAAGAAAATATTTTGAAACAGGCAGGTTCAATAGCCGTTTACATTTACTACAATGTTTAAGATCAGAAATCCCATATGACTTGTAATTGAACCCATATTAACAACATATTCAAATACTTGTAACTCTTTTTCATCAAGTCATTCTATCTCTCATGTGTATGTGGAAAATAAGTTTTCACATTATCTTGTCAATATTTTAATTACTGATAGTGTTATTTTTATATTTCAGTTTCTACAAACAAGATATTTCCAATTATACATCACTTTCATTTTCCAGTGAAGACCTAGGAAATGACATACCTTGCAGCATGAACAAGGATGACCCAGAAAGTGAAGGTGATAGGAAATGCAAAAGTCAGAAAAGTGTAGTTGCTGATATCTCTTCGGAATCTTGGAAGTCATACAAGTGTCACATTTGCAACAAGGCTTTTACTGAGTTATCAAATTTGAGAAACCACAAACTGATTCATGAAGGCACAAAGCCGCACAAGTGTAACATTTGTCACAAGGCTTTTACTGAGTTATCACATTTGAAAAGACACACATTGATTCATGAGGATATAAAGCCACACAAGTGCAACATTTGTAACAAGGGTTTTGCTCAGTTGTCACATTTGAAAGGACACACATTAATTCATGAGGGTATAAAACCACATAAGTGTAACAAGGCTTTCACTGAGTTGTCAAATTTGAGAAATCACAAATTAATTCATGAAGGCACAAAGCCACACAAGTGTAACATCTGTAACAAGGCTTTTACTTATCCATCACATTCGAAAAAACACAAATTGATTCATGAGGGTATAAAGCCACACAAATGTAATATTTGTAACAAGGTCTTTACTCAGTTATCAGATTTGAAAAAACACAAATTGATTCATGACGGTATAAAGCCACACAGGTGTAACATCTGTAACAGTGCTTTTACAGTACTGTCAAGTTTGAAAAGGCACAAATTGATTCATGAAGGCATTAAGCCACATAAGTGTAACGTTTGTAACAAGGCTTTTACGTATTCGTCACATTTGAATTCACATAAATTCATGAGGGTATAAAGCCACACAAGTGTAACCTTTGTAAAAAGGCTTTTACTGAGTCATCAAATTTGAAAAGACATATTAGTTCGCCGGGACAAATAGCCACAGTAGTATAACATTTGTGAGTAGGATAATCTCAGCTGTTACTTTACAGAATCTTTAAAGGGTTCTCCATGACTAAATCTAAAAATATGTAAAGCATTATCCGTTAGAACCAGCATTCAACAAAGACAAAGAACTACAAAGCGTTTGCATTTTGCAAGTTAAGCATAGTACTGAACAGTGCTGCATGTAGAGTTCAAGAATTCAGGTCCTTCTATGACAGAATAGGGACCAATCGTATTTTTAATCATAGTATTAGAAGATAAGAACTTTTTGTATCTTCTTGTGTTTTAGTTCCTTTAAGAAATAATATTGATATTTAAAAAGACAGGAATAAAGAGAATGAGTAGTTCATTTGGAAAACCAACTAGAATAAGTGAATTCAGTTTCAACATTGTGTTACAATCCGGTATTCTAGGATGTACTTGTTTAGCACTTGCAATTATGAAACTGGAAAGTGCAGAGCTTGATGAAGCATGTTCTCTTGTTCAGAAAGCAGCTGATAATTTATTTTATCAAAATAGCTTTGAGGAACCGATGTCATCAGCTACAACTTTGGCAAACAAACACACATGACCACAGTTTGAAAGTTAAAGGGTTCCGAAGTTCAATTTTATAAATTATATCAATACAAGCAGCTAACAGATCAGAATATGTATTTAACACCACTGTTTTAATGACTGTTTGGACATTATTGTAGTGGAGTTGAAAAGAAGAGGGTATGTATAATATTTACCATATCTTCAAAGCAATTTCTAAATTCTGGTTCCGACAAAGATTCACAATGCAGCAATGGTTCTCCAAAATGAATATAAGGAAAGTGTATCCAGTGAATTCCTATGAAGACACTGAAATAAGAAATAGCTTCTGTACCTGATTTAAAAAAACCATTAGTAATAAAGAATTCAATCACTGCTGTTAGTATTCCAGATTTATGCAGTGGCCCAATTCTGTCATGGTGTGCCTGCCTCACATCCAAGAGGTCGTGAGGGCGAATCTTGGTCAGGGTCAATGGTCAATACCATATATGGTATTTTTCAGAGGTTTTCCCGTATCATCAGAAGATGTCAGGAACTGAATGTCATTCATTTGTTGTTCAATATTGTAACAAATTTACCAAATCTTTTTATTTTCTCAAGCTTCAAGTACAGCCACACTACTAGTTTCTGTCTCTTAATCTTTCCAAACTCTCACACCATACTAGTTTCTGTCTCTTCATCTTCAACAACTCAAAACTGTCTCTATGGCAACCTCCTTGAAAATCAAAGAGTCTTAATGACATGGAGAAGCCATGTCACACTGCTCCCTCCTCAGAGCTGGTCGTCCCGACAAGCACTATCACTGCGGCATCTCCCTTGCGCCCCGGTGGATTAACCCATCGAACCTCTTCTCCTGGTGGTCCACGAGGGCCTGGTGGTCCTGGTATACCTTGAGGTCCTGGGTTTCCATCTCTTCCAGGCATACCTTTAGTTCCAGGTTCACCATCTTTTCCCGACAATCCTGGAGGTCCAGTCATGCCTTTGTCTCCTGGAGGTCCCTGAGGTCCAGGTAACCCTTGTAGTCCAATGAGACCACGGTGTCCTTTTGCACCCTTTGGACCTTCTTCTCCTCTATCACCCTTACCTCCCTCTGGCCCTGGAGGTCCTGGCTTTCCTCTAGCTCCCTGTGGCCCTTCTACACCCTGTGGTCCAGTTTCTCCTCGAAGACCCCGTTCTCCTGCTGGTCCTGGAGGTCCATTTGGACCAGGTGGCCCTGGAAGACCTGGTGCCCCTGGAGTTCCCGGAGGTCCTGAAGGACCTACAGGTCCCTTATCTCCCGGTCTTCCTGCAATACCAGGTGTTCCTGCTTTACCTGGTGCTCCCTCTGGTCCCTGTTCTCCAATTGGTCCCGGTGGTCCTAGAGGTCCTGCAATACCTTGTGGTCCTGGAGGTCCTTCACTGCCTGGCTTCCCTGGTGGACCTGTCTCACCTTGTGCACCTCTCTGACCTCTGAGGCCAGCAGGTCCTGTTGGGCCGGGTAATCCTGGAAGTCCTCTGTCTCCTGGAGGGCCCTGTGGACCAGGTTGTCCTGGAGCTCCATGTTGTCCTTGAGAGCCTGAGTCACCCTTAGGTCCTTCAGGTCCTGGTGCACCAGCTTGTCCTGGAGGTCCTGGATTGCCCTGTTCACCTTTCATTCCTGGGAATCCACGTTCACCCTTCATTCCAGGCAAGCCTACCAGACCCTGAGGGCCAGGGAATCCTTGTAAACCTTGAGGGCCAGTAGGACCTCGCTCTCCAGGGGGCACGATCCTAGGTATCGCTGTTGGATAGTGTCCCTTGGTCCAGGTAGGACGATGTATGCCATCCTGCTTCGAAATTCTGCAACAGTACCGCCGGTCTTGACGGTCCCTCGTCCAGTTGCCCTTCTTCCTGGTGTGTTGACGGGCCATCCTGCGCACTTTGAAACGGCTCACTGGGTACCATGTCCGCCGACCTCTCTGGCGCACCTTCGCAGCCACCTTGCTTCCGATGGGTCCGGCAACAAACCCCACCACATCCGCGCGAGTCGCGTCCACCGCTGCACTCGTGTTCACTCGTGCTCGGCACGGCCTCTCCTGTATCCTGCCGTCCACGATGATGTCCACCATTCTTCCGTTCACGGCACTATGCGTCAGGTGATTGGATGGCCCCGACGGTCCCCCCATGTCACACGCCAAGTCGGTTCTCGCGTGTTGCTCGTTTGCTTGTGCGCTTCCCTGCTGATCGTCCGAAACGGGCGCAACTGTCGCCTCGGCCACTAGGTGCTCCCTCCCCGGCTCCGCGCTATTCCGTCTGCCCCTGGCATCCAGTACTTTGACGCTCTCGTCAACTCTTACTACCAGGGCGCCAAGACGTTCCCCGTCGTCCTCCACGTCGTCCACGTGCTGGCAGAGGTCTTCCAACTTTTCGCCGAGTTGTTCCACGTCTTCCGTCACGCCAATCCGTTCGCCGAGTTGTTCCACGTCTTCCGTCACGCCAATCCGTTCGCCGAGTTGTTCCACGTCTTCCGTCACGCCAATCCGTTCGCCGAGTTGTTCCACGTTTTCCCTCATATCATCCGAAACGGGCGCAACTGTCGCCTCGGCCACTAGGTGCTCCCTCCCCGGCTCCGCGCTATTCCGTCTGCCCCTGGCATCCAGTACTTTGACGCTCTCGTCAACTCTTACTACCAGGGCGCCAAGACGTTCCCCGTCGTCCTCCACGACGTCCACGTGCTGGCAGAGGTCTTCCACCTTTTCGCCGAGTTCTTCCACGCCTTCCGTCACGCCAGCCAGTTGCCCGTCAATTTTCGCCGATAGCTCCGTCTTTATCTTTTTCAGCTCGGCAGCGAGGTTGTCGTTTCTCGTTTCCATTTTGGCAAATAATTCTTTCATCATTGCCATCATCCTGGTTTCCGAATCTCCCTCCATCCCACTTCCTGACACCAAATGTAACAAATTTAACAACTCTTTTTTTTATTTTCTCAACCTTCTAGTACAGCCACACTACTAGTTTCTGTCTCTTAATCTTTCCAAGCTCTCACACCATACTAGTTTCTGTCTCTTCATCATCAACAACTCAAACTGTCTCTATGGCAACCTCCTTGAAAATCAAAGAGTCTTAATGACATGGAGAAGCCATGTCACAATATAATGTCACAAAGGAAGTTATTGTACAAAAATATGACAGTCTACAGGAGAACGATTCAGTCTTTCTCCATCTTGGAACAGAAGTAGCTTGTATCGAGAATACAGTCCTCTATTAAAGTGATATTTGCATTAATTTGTGTATCAATTCATTTATGAATGAACAAAAGCACACAATATGTTGTACATAATTTCTTATTTTGCCAATTTGACATTATGTGTAAGCTATATTTGATTGGATGGAAGGGGAAGTGTAGGAAATGTACTGTTTGTGGCATTAGGTGGTTAAGTTAAGAAGGTAAATGATGTTTCCATATCATTTGCAACTTGAGTAAGCTAACTCAGAATTAATTTCTGGATTAATAATTGTTAGGGTACTGTTTCATGGACAGTAGCACTCCAGATCTTGAACCGCTGTTGTGTTTCCTTCTTGTTGCAAAAAGTGAGAATAAACATTCAATGCCGAGTCTCTTATTCTACTTGTAGGTTTGCATTGAATCGATCTCATAGCTTACTTCTTGCTATTGCTGTGGAATTAATTTTGTAGCAGGAGAACAAAATGGATAAGAAACAGCTGATGAGCACATTCCTGTGTAATTACCCGTGAATTTAGAATCTTAAATTCTGGATTACATAAGACACCGTTAGTACATATGGCCCTATACAATGTACCAACTACAAAAATGAATAAAAACGTATGTCTTATTTCAATAAATACATTAATTGTAACATTGATGGCGAAGCTTACAATATATGCTTCTGAAAAACTAGCAGTTTGATTACTTTTTATGGTATAGATGGCAATAGTTTATATCAGTATTTTATAAGCATCTCAAAATTGGATCTAGGTGCTCAAGTACTTTTGATAATGTCCCTCTTTTAACGCAGCAAGCTACAAATTTTTATGTACAATTGTTCGGTGCGTTTGGTGAACTTCTTGGCTTTGTCACACTTCTATGTGAGAAGCAGCAACATAGCATGAGAATCTCTATATTGTGAAGCACAAAAATGACTCACTTGATCCGCTAGTGTCACTTTTTCAGTCTGAGTATGATTTAGGTATCTTAAGTGATTGTTACAGTGTGTAAAGAGTTCTCTCTCGGGTTAAGGAGGGAATTTATTATCTGGTAATGTTCTTTCACACTAGCCGTGTGTATGTTGTCGGTTACAAGGGTCATTCAGACTTCACTTGCTCGTATGATGGCTTGCTATCCAGCTTCTTTTGTGACAAATGGAGACTGCAATGTTAACAGCTTCCTCCCAGAAGGGTGATGTATACATCTTACTGTCTGCATGGGCATCCTTTTTCTTTCAGTAGTAGGTGTTTGCTGGAGATTGCGATGGTTATAAAAGAGAAAAGAGGAGATAAAATAAGTGAGCGAAACACGGCCCTATACCGTTGAGACGAAGAGAATGGAACACATGCTCTGACTTTTTTTTAATTAACGTCCTCCAACGTAATGTCATTGAACGGTAAATGAATGAAATGATCAGATGAGCCCGACGTCCGGCATTCGTCATCTCAGGATATCGGAAAACCTCGGGAAAAACCTTACTCTACTCTACTCTACTTACTATAAGCGAGATTCGAACTCGCGACCTCTTGAACATGAGGCAGACACGCTAACCATCATGCTACCGAGGCGGGCAGACGCTCTACTGCACTTAAAGTATCTGCCTGTGTCTCAGCTAGGGTCAGGACAACACTGACAGGTCCAAACTGCACCATAGGAGCTAAAAAGGGCAAGCGAAGCCAGGAAGCTAGCGTCATCGACCTTGACATGGGCAGCAACCCCAGATCGACGGGAGTCTCATCCGAGTAAATGGGGGAAACTTTATTTCCCTTTTGGAAACGCCGCCGGTAAAGTGACATCCAATATCCTAAGAAGATAGCGACAGCAAATACCAGAAGGTAGTAAGGCAATAGAGAACGTTGAGTACTGACGTTTAAAAATGGAGAAAAACAAGAATAACCCGGCCAAGTGTAGCTGGACAGACGAACATGGGGCCAATAACTAGGCTGGGTGTAAGGGAAATACTCAACCAGACGTAACAGAAGTGTAGGACTGAGACGATTTAAAATCGCCGATCGAGCCAACGAGTACACAATGCAACCGTAATTAAGTTGTGATTGGACGGGTTCGATAAGCCCCAGGTTGTGCCATTTAAAACGCGTAATACCTGAGTTCAGACATGGCCTTTAAATAGGAAGTATTGGAAGACCAACTGAGTTTTCTGTAAAAAAAAATCAATCCTAAAATTTTTTTCTCATCTGCGAAAGGAAATGCATCCAGATGTAGAGAAGGGACTTCCGGTGCCAGAAGCTAACGCAAACGGACCTCTCCCTGGAGAACTTATTACCAATTTCCAGGTTCTAAAAAAACAGCCGATCAAGATAATTGAGCTGGCGTTCTAATAGAGAAGTCCGCCGAGGACTACAGTAAATCGCCAAGTCATTCATGAAGACAAAGCCGGATGGAACACACTCCACAATGGGTTGATTACAATAGCAAATAATGTGACGCTGAGTGCGGAGCCCTGCGGTACTCCGTTCTCTTGAGTAAAAACACTGCAGAAAACTGTGTCCACCGCTACCCGAAAGACTCCTGCATAAACTCCAGAATAAAAATCAGATGCATAACTTTCTCTACCATTGTACTAACTATTGTTACAAACTCTTATTCTTTTATCTTCATGTTAGCCGAGACAAATATTTGCAGAAATTCTCTTACTGAGGATTTTCTTATACACCCAATGGGGATAAAGTAAAAATGGATAGTTGACACGAAAGCTCCATTTATGGAGTGTGGAAAACCATACGTATAGCTGGATTCAAAGTTCTTGGCCCCGACCTTGAGTGGAAGTACTGTAGGCGAACCTATAGTTTCTGTCTCCCTCGTCATCTCATATAATTCTGGGAATGAAAGCATGCACAACAAGTGGGGCGGGGAGGGGGAAGGTAGTGATATCTGCATTTCAACAGTCCCTGCTAATTCATAATTCATTTTTTGTGCAACGTGCTGTAATTAGGCATATTAAGATGTTTGCGATAAGAATGAATGTAGTGAATTTATGAGACATTGATCATAGCATAAATAAAATATGCTGCCATTGCTTTCTAAATTAGGATCCAAAACCTTACATAATCAGAGTAGCGAAATTGTTTCAAATGTATGGGCATACATGAAGAAAAAAGCTAAAAGTAAAGAACTACTTACATCCCAAGAGTTTTTCAAAAAAAATTAAAAAGTTCTAAAAACGCGTATTAGATGCCACAGGAGCGTCAGAAATAACAGTGAAAAGAATTGTTCAAGAACGCGAACAACATGAAAATCAGAACACGTCTTTTGGAACTCCAGGTAAAAGAAGTTTCGAAAGAGTAACGGATCTAGATGACTTCGATAAATGTGTCGTTAGAAGAACGATTTATAATTCTTATGTTTAGGAAAAATGAGCTGTTTTTTTTTTTTTAATTAACGTCCTCCAACGTAATGTCATATCGGACGGTGAATGAATGAAATGGGTGAAATGATGCTCAAATGAGCCCGAGGTCCATGGAGCTTTAAGTTACCCGACATTCGTCTTCTCAGGATAAGGGGAAACCTCGGGAAAAAATAAACCTTACCTGGATAACTTACCCTAAGCGAGATTCGAACTCGCGACCTCTTGAACGTGAGGCATCACGCTACCGAGGCGGGCAAAAAAGAAGTGCTCCTACAATAGCCAAATTACTCAGAATTTTAAGAGAAGGCATTAACTTCCAGGGCAGCAAGTCATCCTTAAACAGAATAGTGAGAGAACTGGGTTTTAAACGGAAAAAGACCAAATTTACAATTTCTGCAGTGATGCATGTATTAATACAAACACATTTGCACAGCTAATTAAGCTAGGCACATTGTATAGACTTTTTTTCTACATGGACTGTACATACTACTTTACGAATTAGAACGTTATGTGAGAAGCATATGACGCTTACGCACCAATTCGCTTGCTCTCAGCAGTTACCTGGCTTGGTAGGTAACTCGCTTTCAAGCTTTACATTTATTTCCTTCAGGGGCCAAGAACGCTGAATCCAGCTGTACGTGCCATACGTCTTCTCTAAGTGAAAGACAGTATCTTTGTTTTCACGTCCAGGACATGTGCGAATAACACTACCCAACATGCAAGTTACTTCCATGAAGACAATACGTACTTTCAATCCGTTTTCACACCTATATAGAGTTTGGGTTTGTAGTGTTTAACGCCCGCTTTTACTACTACGGCACCGCAGGCGGTACACCTATATAGATTCTGTAAATGAAGCTTAGAATGGCATATCGTAATGTTTAGATCTACAGCATCCAAAACGACTCGGTGTACCAGCCGGTAACTTACGTGGCATAGATTGCCCACCTTTGTCCTACACGATTGCTTACGCAGGTACTTACAGAACGTGAAGGTGAAACATTTATATTGAAGAATATGTGTTTCTGTACATACATCAATAGTTTAAAGAGTGGTTTAGGAATTGAGCGTAATCCACAAGACTGGCAATTTGTTTATAAATTCATCGTTTATCATAAAGGCTGTGTTACTTCATAATAATAACAAACTTCTATATAAGGAAATATTGAAGCTATTAACACTGAAGCAAGAAGAATCCAAAATAATAAAAACATTAGAAACTAAAAGCTTTACTTATCTTAGTAATATTGAAACATTTTTATAGCTGACAGGTTTCAAGTTGTCTCCAACTTATTTTCACAGCTATACAAGCAAGTTACCATAGTTACTGATGCTCATTTTGAAACTCTATCTGTCACCAATCTCTGAAAACAAAATCCTATAAATACAATATATTGGAGGTATTTCAAAATTCATGACACGGTTCTTGTTTTCCAAATAAATATCTTCCCAAACCATTAAACCTATAGGTCCATTTAATTGCTTTAATAATTTAACCTCTGGGTTAATTTCATGATTAAATTACCAAAAACGATCCGCCAACAGCTGATTTATCAGTTTCTTTATATTTAATATTTCTAAAATGCTCTTTTATTT
This sequence comes from Tenodera sinensis, assembly GCA_030765045.1. Classification (NCBI taxonomy): domain Eukaryota; kingdom Metazoa; phylum Arthropoda; class Insecta; order Mantodea; family Mantidae; genus Tenodera; species Tenodera sinensis. Next base: position 100,470,650 of record CM060967.1, on the reverse strand, counting down.
TGGTTTCTAAATGTCGTTTAGTTTTACCAATATAAACCCTATCACAATACAAATAGCTAAATTGATAAATACCAGATTTTTTTATAACTAGGAACTTTACCCTTTTCAGAAAAACTTTTGAGGGACCAAATTTATTCCATATGCTTTAAAAATTTTTATAAATTCTCTGTTGGCCCACGGATGGTACGTAAGCTTTTTAAAAATAGAACTATCGTTTACTTGTTTTGTTTTTAGGCTAAAAGCCTCTTTAATAGCTTTTCCGTACTTAAATTTTTCTATCCTTTTGTGTATAAAATCCGGGCGGTTACTGGAAGAGATGGCGATCCTTACCAGGTTTTAAAATTGGCAATTAGTGCCAAGCGGATGGAAAATAGCAGTGCACTAAAGACGATTATACTCCTGTAAGAGAAAGTTTAACAGCCAAAGACAGGTGCTGCGGTATTAAACTGTGAACACTATCAGGTCAAGGTGCAGAGGACACTTGCCGGTAGAGTGAGTGAGTGATTGGGGTTTAAGGGCCCGTCGACAACTAGGTCATTAGAGCCCCAAGTCAAAAGATAAAAAACGGATAAAACTCACCACCACTTAAAACTCAAAAGTTAAATAGTAAAACTCAAGCTAAAACAGCCAAAAGCTAAAACAGTTAAAACTTAAAAACTTGTCTAAAATGTATGCTCAAAATAGTTAAAAGCGTGTAAAATGATCTAAAAAGGTAAGCAGATAAAACGTAAAAGGTAAAAAGTAAAACCACGCAATAAAATTTAAACTTGCTTACCAAAGCCAATGCTGCCGACAAACCGCAGCACTGAATCCACAGCTACCGGGTCGTCGCCTAACATCGTCTTTAAACTAGAACCCAGGCCAAACAACTGGCGCTCACGATTGTAGCGCGGACAATCAACTAGGACATGGGCCACAGAGAGCTGTACGCCACAGGTGGAACATACCGGCGCCGGCTCACCGCGCAGATGGTGTCCATGCGTGATGCGCGTGTGACCTATTCTCAGGCGGGCCAAGATGACTTCTGCCCGCCTGGTATCCCTTGATGATGTTATCCAAGGCTGCACCGTTTCCTTGATTGTCCGCAATTGCGTGCCAGTGATGTCTAACGCTTCCCATGATTGTTGCCAGACATATAAAAGATGGCGACGGAAGTACCGTTGTACATCCGTGTAAGGAAGACTGCGTGTAAAAATCTCCGGCAAACGGCAGGCAGACTTAGCAGCCTCGTCAGCCGCTTCGTTGCCGGGAATGCCCACGTGGCCTGGGGTCCAAGTAAAAACTATCTGGTATCCACGCAAGAGTAACTGCGAAACGAGTGTCTGAATTTTCATAATTAATGCTGACGTGCCGACAAACTGTTGCAATGCCTGCAGTGCGCTCAGAGAGTCGCAGCAGATGATAAAACTTCCAGGATCGGAACTGGAGATAAAAAGGACGAAATAAAATATTGCAAACAGCTCGGCGCTAAAGACGGAACTCAAGTCTGGCAGACGGTACTTGTGAGTCTCACCGTTATGCACAAAGCTACACCCTGTAGCCCCATCCACCTGGGAACCATCGGTAAATACCGGAGTGTAATTCCGGTAACGTCCCAGGATCTCGGTGAAAAGTTGACGATACACCGATGGAGGGGTAGCTAACTTAGCATGCATCGAAAGCTCCAGGTCGAACTGGGCACGCTGTAATTGCCATGGAGGACAGCGGCCAAGAGAATACCGTTCGACAGCAGGCATGCGGAGCGCGTGTGCACTAAGCAGCTCGCGAAACCGAATACCGCTTGGGCGAGAGATCGTGCTGTTCCGGAGATAACGGTGAGCGAGTTCCGGGCGCAATACAGGATTAAAAGACGGGTGACCAGGATGGGCCGCCAAACGGGCCACGTAAGAACACAATAAAAACGAGCGCCGAATAGAAAGTGGGGGTTCACCAGAGTCAGCATACAGACACTCTACACGACTAGTGCGGAAAGCTCCAGTAGCCAGACGGATACCAGCATTATGTACAGTATTTAAAAAACGAAGTTTAGAGGCGGACGCTGCGCCATAAATAAAACTGCCGTAATCTAGTTTGGACCTCACCAATGAACGATACAGCCTCAACATGACAGTGCGATCGCCGCCCCAAGATACTCCAGATAAAACCCGGAGTATTCGAAGCGAACGATCGCAAGAGGCACGAAGTTGACGAATGTGGTGCTCCCATGTGAGTTTGCTGTCGATGTGAAGGCCCAAGAACTTGATGTGCGAAACAAACGGCAGGGGTGTGTCACGCAAATACAGCTCTGGAGGAGGATGTACACCACGAAGTCGATGAAAGTGGACACATTGTGTTTTCGTAGGGGAGAACTTATAACCGGCGTGAAGGGCCCAGTCGGCGATAGAGGATATGGTCAACTGCAGTTGACGTTCTATGTGCTCAAGACTAAAAGATCGATAATAGATCGCAAAATCGTCAACGTACAGTGACATCGGTATTCCCCTACGAACAACATTAGCAATGCCGTTAATGGCAACTGCAAAGAGCGTTACACTAAGAATCGACCCCTGGGGCACACCATTTTCCTGAATCCTCTCTCGTGAGAACGTATTACCAATGCGGACACGAAAGCGGCGCAGAGCTAAAAAATTAAAAAGAAATATTGCTAAAAAACCTCGCAAACCATACCCGTGAAGAGTACGGAGAATACCATGACGCCATGTGGTATCGTAGGCCTTCTCCAGATCGAAGAAGACACCCACGACATGCTGCTTCAAAAGAAAGGCATTTTGGATGTAGGCTTCCATGCGTGTCAGATTGTCGACACTGGAGCGATGGCGACGAAAACCGCACTGAACATTGCTCAGCAGGCTATTCGTCTCTAGCCACCACACTAAGCGAGTGTTGATCATCCGTTCAAAGGTCTTGCAGACGACACTCGTCAGGCATATAGGGCGGTAGCTAGAGGGAAGTGTACGGTCTTTTCCTGGTCGAGGGATAGGGATCACAACACCCTCTCGCCAGGAAGACGGAAAAACCTGCTGAAGCCAGATGCGGTTATAGATGCTCAACAGGAAGGAACGACCCGGAGGTGGAAGATGAAGCAGCATTTGGCGATGGATGTCATCAGGACCAGGAGAAGAGTCGTGAGCGAGGGACAAAGAATGCGCCAGTTCCGCTTCAGTAAAAGGTGCATTGTAGGATTCACTACAATCACTGTTAAAATTTAGGCTTATCCGCTCCGCAGATTCCTTAATCAGTAAAAAGGCTCCGTCGTACCTTTGCGTTTGGCTAGCACTGGCGAAAGAATCGGCAAGGGCGTCGGCTATATCCTGCTCGCTGGTGTATATGGAGCCCTGTACGGCAAGACCGGGGATGATCGTCCGGCGACACTTGCCGTACATACGCCGGATGGTAGTCCACACCTTCTGGGCCGAACTGCGACGTGAAAGGGAAGACACGTACGATTCCCAGGATGTGCGTTTTGCATTGCGCAATACAAAGCGAGCCCTTGCACGAGAACGTTTAAAAGCAATAAAATTCGCCTCCGTAGGGTGTATGCGGAAAACACGCAGAGCACGCTTACGTGCTTTAATAGCCAAACGGCATTCCTCGGACCACCAAGGCACAGGGACGTGACGTGGTGTGGATGAACCCCGAGGAATACTGGATTCTGCTGCGAGAAGGATAGAGCATATAAAATACTCCACCATGTCGTCAATGGTGGTAAAAACATTGTTGGTCAAGTGAATGAGGGAACGGAATTTCCCCCAGTCAGCCTTGGAAATAATCCAGTGAGGATATCGTGTGGGTACAGAATGATGGACGGATATGTGAACGTTAATGGGATAGTGATCACTGCCAAATAGGTCGGAAAGAACCGACCAATCGAGAAGAGGTACCAGCGACGGGCTGCAGAAAGTAACATCTAGGGCGGAATGGGTACCATAGGCAGAGGATAAGAAGGTAGGAGCACCAGTGTTTAATAGCACTAAGCCGGACATATCACAAACGTCTGCTACAAGGCAACCACGAACATCGTCAGTGTCGGAGCCCCACAAGGTGTTTTTGGCATTCAGATCGCCTAGAAGAAGAAACGGTGGCGGAATCTGTGCCAAGAGAGCCCGAAGTTCGTTCTCGTGTACGACACTGACCGGTGGCAGATAGACATTACAGATAGAGAAAGAAAGGCTCTGCAGCTGTACACGTACCGCTACAGCTTGGAGCGGCGTGTTTAGTGGTATGCTGGTGGCAGGGATGGTATTCGCCACCAGAATAGCAACACCACCGCTTGCCCGTCGATCAGCTGCAGAATCATGTCTAAAGGCCACAAATCCACGAAGATGGAGTGCGTGATGAGGTTGCAGATGGGTTTCCTGTAGACAGACGATAGATGGACAGCGTTGAGAAATTAGATGCTGTATGTCCGGAACACGTGCCCGGAACCCATTAACATTCCACTGGATTATTTCCATAGTGAAAAAGGATTAATGGCTAGTCTTCATCTTTTTCTTCTTTTTCACCTTGGCTGACTTAGGTCCAACTATGTGGAAGTCGCCGTCCTCTGGCGATTCCTCGGAGGTGTGCGAGGCAGAGGATCCCCTACGACTCGCAGAGCGAGAGCGGGATCTCTGAGAGGACGTGAGACTACTTGCTCGAACTTTATGTCGCGAACGACTTCCATCGATAGGATCCTTACCGCTTCCTAACGGCTTGGAAACTGTGGTCTGCACGGCGGAAGATGTTTTAGACACTGCACTTTTTCGACTAACTGTTGGGGTGCTCTCTGGAAGGTCAGTCTGTGTCGAGGCATTTGCAACGGTGACATGTTGCAAGCCGACAGTAGCAACAGGAGGGCGCCGAGCTGCCGACGAATAAGCTAAGGTGGTGGCAGGCTTCAGTTGTTCAAAACGCCGACGCGCTTCTATAAATGTCAGGCGCTCCTTTACCCGCAACTCCTGAATACTCTTTTCGTCCAAGAACTTAGGACACTGACGTGAGCTAGATGGATGGTTACCCCCACAGTTCACACAGCATGGGTCTCGAGTGCAAGCCGTGTCTTCGTGTGCCGGTAAGCCGCAACGTTCACAAGCTGCAGGATGGTTACACGAGGTCCTAGTATGCCCGAATCTCTGACACTGAAAACAGCGCATGGGATTCGGGACATACGGTCGTACTGCTGCACGCTCGTAGCCACAGTAGATGTACTCTGGCAGCTGAGTGCCCTTAAACGTAAGGAATACTGTACGTAAGGCACACTCTTTCCCATCCTGTTTCCGAGTTAATCGGTATGCTTGGCAGACTCGCTGATCAGAGAGGCAGGTGACAATTTCTTCGTTGGAGAGATCATCGAGGCTGGAAGTGGTTACTACTCCTCTACACGAGTTGAGGGTCTTATGTGGGGCTACCCGGATAGGGTAGGAGCCCAACAAACTCGCCTTCAACAGCTTCTGCGACTGATCTCCATTCATCACCTCGATCAATAACGTGCCATCTCTAAGTCTGGTTGCGTTTTTAACCGGGCCACAGATCCTATCGACTTCCTTTTTAATATAGAACGGGCTAATGTCCTTCATCGTCTTTCCTTCACATTGCAAGGTCAGCACCAAAAAACTGTCAATGAGGGAGGGTTTGCGCGGAGACATGATTATTTGGACCCCCATCCGGAACCGTCGGCGTCAGCCTGCCATCCGGGGGTCAAAGGATAAAAGACACCAAAATCTCCACGGTCTGTGCCGCCATGGAGACCCCTCCATGACTGACCTCAAGGCGTACTTCAGAGGAGCTACCCTCCGATCTCCACTGCTTGTCCGCATGGGTAAACCGTTCACCACGTGACACCCCGGTTTTATGCCCCCACCACAGGAATAACCGCCTGTGGCTCCCCGCTTTAGCACACGCTGCCTCAACGGAGTCAGCGTGGATTCAGGGGACTTCGGGTTGATTACACCGGGGCTCCGTCAGCGGTAACACGTCCGGCCGGTGATACTAACCCGACGGCACGCGGCCGTCGGGAGATTAACACCGGCCGTGCCCTCAAGGAGCTACGTGGGTGTACATGACGTGTGGACGGGCTCCGCACCTAAGGCTACACATGGGGGCAGTGTGAAGGGTCCGCACAACCTTCGCGCCTGAGACCTCCGAAGAGCACACAAGTCGGGGGCCGCGCTGAAAACCGTGGGACAGGACCACGGAGATAGGAAAGATCCCTGCTGGTGAGACAGGAGTTATAAAACTAAGGCCTTACTAACTAATAATCGGAATAAACCTAGAAGAGGAAGAGGGTGATATAAAAAGCAACATAAAATGCTGCACGTGGCACAGTTAATGAAGGTGGAGGGGGTGAAGTGATAGTGAGCAGCTCGGGGCCCCGGGTGCGCCAAACCCGGACCTACCGTGGTAGGTTCCCCTGGGGGAGTTTGATTTCGGAGTCCTCTTCTCCTAGATGAGTTGTCAACCAAGACTAACGAGCCTCATCTACCCGTTGGAATGTTCTTAGCTTCCTCTCACCTCTTGCCTACCAGTGGTCACGAAGACACACGTAGCAGGCCGTCTGGTTTGGGTACTGAGCCCCTCCGCCACGACAAGGCGACACCCCTTCGGAGGGGTTGCCGGTAGAAGACCGGAAGGACACTTCATGGGACTCAACTCGGTTCTTGATGGGCAGAAAGTGTTAATGTGATAAACTGGGAACACCAGCACAGACGTACGTCAGCAGCTTCTCTAGGGCGAACTAGAGAACTGTTAAACCTAAGACCAGGGCAGTATGCTTTGAAACTTTGCCGACCACACGACAAAGCTAATCCCTAACGACAGATGATAGTGTGAAATGACCAAAGGACTCCACAAAGCGGAGCAAAGAGGTCGTGTTATTGGCCTATATAATGTGGCATGCTCTGGCGCGTAATCCTATGAAAGTAACCAGGTGATCAAGCGTAATATCCGCATCGCGGCCATCTCTCCGGCATTCGTCGGTCCAGCAAGGGACCGGCAAACGTCTCACTTGGGCAGACGAAGGAGAAATATCACGTTCAGCAAAGGAAATTATCGGGAATGTAAAGTGATCCACCAGTTGGCCAACATCTTTGAGCAGGTGGTTAATGAAGAGCCCAGTTCGCTATGTCCATCTGCCACAGGGCAAGCCAGAATCGCCTTCCCGCGCAAACAGTATCGGAGCAGTGCGACGTCATTGAGAATACACTTACGACAAGGACGCATACTTCCCATGGCCTTAGGAAGGGGTTAAACTATCGCCGGCCGCCGAGAGCGGAGTCAGGGAAGTGATGGCATCCAGCGCAGCAGCCGTGACTGCCACCGCACTCGTCCCGCCCACTACAGCCCCATTGACTACAGCTCCCAAAGGCCAACGAACCACGGACCAACCAACCAAGAAGACCCAGATGACAGAGGAAGAGCGTAAGGCAATGGAAATAGAGAAACTTCAGAAAGAAGTAGATGCACTAAAGGGAGAGATCATCTACTACCAGAATGTGCTGGAAAATATGGATGGGGAATCCCAACAATTTGCAAAATTCGCACAGGACCTCGGGTTCTGCTACAAAGAGCATGCCCTCAAGAAGCGGCGATTAGTCATCCTCAGCGAGGGGTGGCAACAAGTGCCTGCAAGAAATAAGAGAAATAGAAGAAGCGGCCGGGAAAGCGATTCAGACAGTGAACGTCCCGACCAGCAGCGCCCCAAGCGCGTCTCAAAACAAAAAACGCCGCCATATCCCCTCACCACGAGAAACACCTCCGCGCCGCTGAGGGTACAATTTGATGCAGAATCCGACGACGAGACGTCAGAGGATCCACCACCACAAGCCGCAATAGCCTCCACCTCTAGAGACCCCTTCCCCAAGCTACCCCCCACCAAAGCCCCCATTCAAACACAGACACAGAAGAAACACACCACCCAGCCCACCATTCCCACCCCCACTCCCGCCCCTAGCACATCCAACAACGCAGCAAAAGCATCAGACAACCAGAAACCACCAAGAATAATAATCCCTGACGTCCAACACACGGTAAAGGTCCTCCGCATCCTGCGTGGCTCCCTTCCTGCCGGCACATATAAATTGCAGACGACGAGGGACTGCCTTAAGCTCTTCCTCCAACGGAAGCAGGACGCGAACCCGACAATGCAGCTCCTGAAGGACGCCGGAGTAGAAAACTACAGTTTTACTCCACGTGGGGACCAACCTCTTCGCTATGTAATCAAACGTCTTCCAGTTGACTTAGAGGAAGATTACGTGAAAGAGGACCTGGTCCTAAAAGGCTACACCGGCGTCCAAGTACGACAGATGATTTCACGTGGGAGGCCTCTGCCAAATTTTCAGGTAAGTCTTGACAGGACCACCGAAAACCAAAAACTTCTACAGGAACGAGAGGTGTGCCATATGATGGTCACCGTGGAGGTTCTGAAAACAAACCAAAACATAACGCAATGTTACAACTGCCAGCAGTTGGGGCACACTTTTAGGAACTGCAATATGACCTCCCGGTGTGTCCTTTGCGGTGACCTCCACCACCTGGCTGATTGCCCGAAAAAGGCCAAGCAGGGCGTTGTACCCCACTGTGCTAATTGTGGGGAAACGCATCCTGCCAGCTACAGGGGGTGCGAGACGTTTCGCAACGAACGTCACCGCCGTCAACTGGCATCCATAGCCAGGAGCTCTCCCAGTGCTCAGCCAGGGCCAAAACCCATCATACACCCGGCCCTGGTTCAAACAGGTATCTCCTATGCGGGAACTACCGGAGGGCAAAACGCACCAGTGCCACCACAGAATGGTCCCCCTCCACTACCCCAACAGGCGCCCACGGGTGACCTGAGTGGGATAAAAGATATATTAAACATGTTCAGAGACCTAAATTTACCATCACTATTGATGAAGGCGCAGCCTTTCCTGGCCAAATTCAAAAGCTGCAGCAACACTTGGGAGAAAATAGAGACCATCATATGTCTCCTCTCAGCCCTTTTAGAATAAATGGCCCACGTAAGGGGAGGCACAACTTTAACTCGCGCACTACTATGGAATGCAGATGGCATCCACAGGAAGCAACACGAACTTGAAAACTACCTACGGCGTAACAAAATTGACGTCGCATTCATCTGCGAAACAAAATTAAAGCACGAGCACCCTTTTAAGCTCCAGTGGTATCAAATCTTTCGGAACGACAGAATTGGCAGACAAGGGGGAGGGACTGCTATTTTGCTTAGAAATACTATTGCTCATGCTTCTGTTACGTTGCCTGTAATGGGAGCGTTAGAGTGCACAGCACTTAAAACACGTGTAAATAGTAAAACGGTTATGCTGGTAGCACTTAATCGGCCCCCTAACTCCCCAGACTTTACACAAGACCTCGAGCACATCCTCGCTTTAGAGGAGCACGTTATAATTGCAGGAGATTTCAATGCCCGGCACCCCTGGTGGTTTTCACGCCGGGCAAACGCGGCGGGAAATCTCCTGGTTGAATTTATAACTGATAATGATGACATTGAGGTACATCTTCCCCCAGAACCCACTTTTTGGCATCGATCAGGGCACTTTGACGCTGAGATTTTGGACATCGTACTAACAAAAAATGCGACACTGTTAAATAACTTTACTGTTTATCACAGCCTGGACTCCGACCATTTTCCTGTGCATTTCGACATACAGGGTGGCATTTCAGCCAGTGCCTCTGGCCCTCAAAGTAGAGCTGAGACCGACTGGAATAAGTTCACCATTGAAATGCACGGGATGGCGCAACCCAGACTGTCATACTATAGCGAGGCAGACATAGATGTCGCCATTGAAAACTTTACTGCCTCGCTACACACAGCCAAGAGAAATGCTACCACATACACCACAAGACCACCCGGTTTTTGCACGTACCCCGAGGTAGAGCAACTCATTGCGCGGAGACGACGCTTGACAAAACTGTGGCGATACACCCGTCAGCCTGAATATAAAGTGCTAGCAAAATGGCTACGCAACATCATTCGGCAACAAATTAAAATCAATAAAACTGAACAATGGGAAAACAAAATGCTGAGTACCACACATTCGGACTCTTCTTTGTGGAAATTACTCAAGGCTTTCAAAGTTTCCACGAGCGTCAACTCCGCAACTGAGGCGCTGCACACTCAAAGCGGCTTGCACTTCTCCGCAGAGGAGAAAGCCGAGGTCTTCGCTGACTGTCTCCAAGACAGATTCACCGAAAACCCAGTGACCAACTGTGAAATAGAACGGGAGGTCCAGACATGGGTACAAACCTGGGTGGCGCAGAAGCAAGAGCAACAACTACCCACCATAACACCGCAGGAAATTTACAAGCTCATTAGGAAATTGCCTAATGGGAAAGCTGCCGGTCCAGACAAAGTGACTCTCCCGAGAAAAGCTCTGGTGCAACTAACAAAGATATTTAACGCCTGTTTGCAGCAAGGCTATTTCCCCTCTACTTGGAAACGAGCTAAGGTTATCATGCTCCCAAAGCAAGGGAAAAGCACCAGACAACCGCAAAACTACCGTCCCATTAGTCTTTTGTCTACTATTGGTAAACTGCTGGAAAAATGTATCCTTTCTCGGCTTCAAAAACAAGTCTCGGCAACACATGAACTCTCAAATTCACAGTTTGGCTTTAGAAAAGAACATTCCACTGAACTACAGCTCCTCAGACTAACTGATGACGTAACAGAGCAATTTAACAATGGGGCTTCAACGTTGGCGCTATTTCTGGACGTAGAAGCTGCATTTGACCGGTGCTGGCACAATGGCCTTATTTATAAACTGCACCACAATTTCCCGGCTCTTCAAAATTATCTATACTTGCTGCACAATTTTCTAGAAAATCGGCAGTTTTACTTCCAAGTGGGCCGCTCCTCCTCACGGGAGCGAGTGATGCGGGCTGGCGTCCCACAAGGGGCAATAATGTCCCCTTTTCTGTATATATTGTTCACCAATGATTTCCCAGTGGACGCCAGATGCAAGGTCGCCATGTATGCTGACGACGCTGCAATATACAACCACCATAGAAATCCACGTTTCGGCCTTGCAGAAATGCAACGTTATGTGAACAACTTCCTCTCATGGCAACATGACTGGAAAATCAAAATTAATCCCGACAAATGCCAGCTGATGCATTTTTCTAAGCGGCGTCACACTTTGGCAACGGACCTAACGGTCGGTGGTCAAATATTGCACTGCCGTCAGCAAGTTAAATACTTAGGTGTTACCTTGGACCGCACAATGTGTTGGTCCACCCACATAAAAAATAGCGCCAATAAAGGCAGACAGCGGCTAAAGTTGTGCGCCCCCATCTTCCGTAGTAAACAGTTGCGACTAAAGTCAAAACTTATACTATATAGGTCATTTATTCTCTCGGTGGTCCTGTATGCATGTGTGGCCTGGGCTAATGCCTCCAAAACTGCCCTCAAACAACCCCAAACCCTCCAAAACCTCTCCCTCAGAAAAATCCTCTCTGCTCCACTCCTCACCACCACCCAAACTCTTCACCTCGAAACTCATATCCCGTTCATCCCGGAGGCAATAGACAAAAGAGCAATGGCGGCATGGACGCGCATTAGGAACCACGAAAATGACGTGATCGCTAACATCGGCAAAGGCGAGCCGAAGCACCGCAAGCATACTAGGATAAAAATGTTCTAGAAGCGGCTCGGCTCGCCCACTAATGCGCTTCCACGCAACCTCGTCCCTAAGCCACATACATGTTCCGGCAGAGGCCCTCGCCTCGGAAAATATTCAGGAGCTGCCACCGCGGGACAGTGTATATAGTGTCAAAACTGTAAATAGTGTA